>JAJLVE010000003.1:0-600000 GCA_030570235.1 Meyerozyma smithsonii | reverse complement strand
TTCTTTCTGGAACTGCCGGAGGCAGTGGATGCAGCAGATGTGGTTCGTACACAGGCCTCGCCCGCGCTCCTCTTGCGGAAGTGGTTAAACGGATTTTTGGCCTTCTTCTGGTCGGGTGTATAGTGCACCTCGCACGGCAAGTCAAACAGCATGGAGTTGTCACGTGTGTTTATATAGTAGTACTGGCCCAATGTGTCGTCGAACTGTAGCGACCACTGCTTGTTAGGACACACCATACTGGCTGGAAACGGCTATCGCCACCCCAGATATATATAGCGTAGGCAGCTTACGAAGCTCCCGGAGATAAACGGACTCAGCGTAGATCCGTCTTAGCCGTGGCAAAAATTTCTATGCATCCTGCGCTTATGTCAGCGGCATTCCCGCCAAAATAGGTTATCTCCGTCGGATCCGACGGTGCAAACGGCGCGCGCTGGGGACAGGGGCCACAAACTGGTGCGCTTACGCTGCTCATCGGGGTCTAGTCGCTTAAGTAAGCGCGGATGACCCCCGGCTACTGCCTGGGTGTGGTGGTGTCGATTGCAAATGGGGCCCTGGATAGGGCTGTGTGTGTATGCCCCGCAGCCGCACCCCACAAACTGCTGACCACGCACCTCGTAGATTACACTTTGCGACTGTGCACGCTGCAGCTGCTGCAGCTGCTGCTGTCCCTGCGGTTCCTGCTGTGCCTCTTGCACACCTTCAAGTAGGTCTGCAATGTACGCTGGTGTGATGACACCTGCGTAATTCTCGTACCTGTACCTACCCACCCACAGTTGTTGAGTCCTGCAGACAGTACACAGGGTAACGTGTCGAGGCCCCTCCAACAGGTTTCCACAAACATGCCATCCCAAGAATTCACTGATATTGTACGTTTGTCTGTCAATTGTCCTGATCGAGCTACTAACAGCAGGCTGCCAAGGTGCAAAACCTCTCCAAGCGTCCTGGAAACCAGGAATTGTTGAAGTTGTACGGCTTGTACAAACAGGCTACCGTTGGTGACAACGAGACCCCTCAGCCTTCTGCGTTCTCTTTTGAGGCCAAGGCAAAGTGGAGTGCCTGGAAGGAGAACGAGGGTACTTCCCAGGAGGAGGCTGAAGCCGAGTACATCGAGTTTGCTAAGGAATTGATCGAGAAGTACAACTAAGTATCGAATATACTGGGGGTTTTCTGGGCTTCGTTGGGTCTGATTCTGCTACATGCTCGTCACTAACCCGCATTTACCGCGAATTTTGCTTTTCTTTGCTATCTACTATCACTATTTTTGACCATCTGCTCTTTGCTTTCTTCGTTTGCCACCGCTAACTAATCCTGCTTTTTCTATTTTTGCTCTTTACACTTTGCCTCGTTATTTCCTCGTTGTGTCCTTGTTGTGTCTAGCGTTGCTTGAGTTCAGCTTCCTGTTCTGCAGCGCTGTCTGCAACCTTATCAGCAACCTCAATGGCACTCACAATCCGGTTCAAGTAGTCCACCAACATGATAAACGGAATCGCGAAGTATGGGACATAAATGAGTATCAACTGCTTCACCTGCCACTCCAGAAGTCCGTGCAAGTGGCCCTCGGCATATACATGTACTATACAGACGACAGTGGTAAAGCTGGCATTGAATCCATACAAGAGCATATATGGATATATGGCTCGAGACTGGACGTATAGAAAGTACGCACCGACAACAAATAGTGGGAGCTGGAAGAGCAACTCCACGGCTCCAAACACACGGAGCCAAAGTGGTAATTGAACTAAAAGAAAGTCCTTGTTGGTGCTGATATGGAACTCTAGCAAACGGTGCGAGATCGACGGAAGATATTCATACGGGATGGCTAAACTGGAATCAACGAGCACTGTGATAGGTATGTGGATGATGAAATACCAAAGGTAAAACTTGTCAATTGTCGCTTGTTTCATTTTGTGGGGTCTCAGAAGTATGGTTCGCGTTTTCGTTTCCGATTTTTCACTTTATGAGAAGGTCGCTCTGGCTCACTCTTCAAACACCTCGAACACCCCGTCTCCAAGCGAACTGGAACATCTTTCGTCACACATACCCATCCCTCATGTCCACTCGTAAACTTTCCGTTTCGGAAACGGCCAATAAGAAGCCTAAGCTCCAAAATGGAGAAAGTAAACCAGAACACGAAACTGCCCTCCTGGCCACTCAGTCATTTCTCAATTCCAAACCCAAAGTATGGAAGCCATTGGTGTGGATAGATTGTGAAATGACCGGTCTTAACGTCTATGAAGACCACATCATCGAGATTTGCTGTATAATCACCGATGGCCATATGAATGTCATCGACCCTCAAGGTTACGAATCGACTATCTACTACCCCAAGTCGGTCATGGACAATATGAATGAATGGTGCATAGATCAACACGGAAAGTCTGGACTCACTGCCAAAGTATTGGAGAATAAAGATCGTTCATTGGAGAAGGTGCAAACTGAATTATTAGACTACATCAAGAAGTATGTCGAACCCAATAAGGGCATCATGGCAGGGAACTCTATCCATATGGACAAGTTCTTCATGAACCGTGAATTTCCTCAAGTCATCGAATATTTGCATTACCGTTTGATTGACGTTTCAACCATCATGGAGATTGGCCATAGACACAACCCAGACCTCATGAGACTTTTCCCTAAAAAAGAAGGTAATCACACTGCCAAGTCGGACATTTTAGAGAGCATTTCTCAACTCAAATGGTACAAGAAGCACTACTTGAAGAGCAAGAATGACGTAAAGGATTTCCTTGCTGAAAACAAAGAATTAACGGAAAAATCAAGCACCTCTTCTGGACCAGTGGCTACTGAGGCAACCAAGACTAATGACTAAACCTTTAGACTTCTTCGTGTATGTATAACTACCTACTCTCCTTCTTCTTCCCTATCTGATTCAACAGCGTTGTTGTCAACGCTTAATCTGTAAATTGCCAGGCGTAACTGGCCACGATCAAGCGGCTTCTCGAGAATCTCGGCAAAAACTCCTGACTGTTGCGCTTCTTTCGCAAACCCAGTTATAGCTACTAACGGTGTGCTGGAATTCACACCGCTAGTATATTTAATCAACTTGGCTGCGTCGATAGCGTCCACCTTGGGGATCTTGAGGGCAGTGAATATGATATCAAACTTTACCTGACTCGTAGCTCTGCGAACTAGTTCGTCACCATCGCTCACAGACACCACAATACAGCCCAATTCTTCTAGAAATTTGGAAACTGTGTGACGCACAATCGGGATAGGTTCACAATAGAGAACATCTATCTCGCTAGGCTGAGCCCGAATATCAGAGCTATTACGCGAGAAAATGCTTCCAGTAGCACTTGGCTTTCTCGAGCTTTCCCTTCTTCTTCTTACTCGCAAAAGGGCGGAAGATATTGAGTCTTCAGTATCTGAACTTGACGGAGAAAACTCACTCACGGAGGACTTGGTGATAACCTGCTTACTCAACGAATGGCGGTGATTTAGCTTTGCTTTGTCCTCTGCTGGAGCTGGACCTGGACCTTGTGGAGACTTGAATGTCTCAAAAGGATATTCGTCGCCACTCGAGTATGCGCTCACTGCGGAACCCATACGCTCGTGCTTAAAGTTCTGAGAAGCTGGCGCAGCAATTAAACTTAGATCAGGCTTCAGAGGAGACGAAACTCGTTGACTCAATAATGCTCCAGGAGAGAGAGGACGTTTGAAGGGACTACCTGACGAACCAGCAGAGGTGTTCGTGAACGATAAACCACGAGGTCGTCCCAAAGGTGTTGAGTCCGAGGATGAAGACGAAAAGCTTCCACGGTGCTCCAAATGCTCTGTCTTGAGTCTGTTAATGACATCTTTGTTTGCTTTCTCGAGCACAGACAAATTTCTAAAGTGGAAAGAACCAAATTCAGAAGGATCTGCTAGTTTACTGCCTCTTCTCTCGCGTGTTCCAGATCCTCCAAAACTGGAGCCATAAGACTCCGAAAGGGGAGCACTTAATGGGGGCGAAAGTTGATCCTTGTGCTGGTAGTATTCGTTGTCTGCATCGTCATCTTTGGGGAAATGAGAGATATCTGCGCCTCTGGAATCAAAGTAATCTGTTGATTCAGGGTCGTCAAGTGTTGGGATGAATGAAGGAACCTCCATAAATAATGTATCCCAATTGATCTCCCTAAAGTAAGGATGTTCCTTGATCTCCTGTGCCCCGTTGGAACCTAAACGATCATCCGCATCAAGTGTGAGGAGTTTCACAATCAAGTCCTTAGCAGTAGGCGGACAAATTTCTCTATCCTCCTCCACGCTCAAAGGTGGCCAATCAATATCACACTCTAAGATCTTCTTGAAAACCTCGTCAGGAGTTTCGGCATGGAAAGGTGGATAGCCGTAGAGAAACTCAAACAAAATACAACCAAGGGACCACCAATCCGACGCTTCACTTTGGCCAATTCCTTCGATAGTTTCTGGCGCAAGGTAGTCAGGAGTACCCACAAAATGCTTGAGTTCTTTTTCTTCTGTAGGGTCATATAAGGCGTAAGATGACGGAGGAGCAATATTTGCTGATGGGCTAGGTCCAAAATCCTCTTCATCGAAGGGAAATGACATGTATGAATTTTCCTTTGTGACTGATGGACGAACCAATGGCGATTCCAAACCAGTTATTGATCCGGATTTGGCTTTGGAGCCGCTTTCGCTAGATGCACTGTTGGTCGATAATCTAAACTCCTTGTTTGCTTCCATGGCTGGAGACAAAGAGAACGGGGTCACTGAGGATATTCTTTTGTGGTTTCCTGAAGTTCCCTCTAATGAGCCTGAGTGTGCCGATCCGGGCGAATCCTCACTTCCTAATCCTAGGCCTATTACGTTTGCCAAAGGACTCTGATTCCCTTGCAGTAAGCTCTTGCGGAATAATTCAACCCCTTGTTCGGAGATGCTGCTCTTTCTGTGCAGCCTGGTCAATCTACCAACAACACCCATTCTGGAGAGACCAAAGTCCGTCAATTTGAGATGCCCCTTATAGTCAATCAATAAATTGTCTGGTTTCAAGTCTCGATGAATAATTCCTCGTTCGTGAAGGTCATCCACCCCGACCACAACCTCGGCAATGTACCTTTTAGCCCATTCATTTCCCAATGTTCCCAACATCTTGAGTAAGGTAGCACAATCGCCTCCGTTGAGATACTCCATGACCAAGTAAAGATAGTCTTTGGTTTGAAAGGAGCTGTATAGTTGAGCAACATACGGTGAGTCGGCTTGTTTCATCATCACAGCTCTTTCAGAACGAACATTTAGAACCTGATTCTTCGCAATCATATCTCGTTTCTTTAGACACTTGATGGCAACATAATCTCCGGTAAGCTTTCTCTTCGCTAGGAAGACCGAACCAAAGGCTCCTTTGCTTATTGCTTTGAGCACTTCATAATCCTTTATTTGCCCGCTACTAGACTTCCCGGTGGGCGTCAGGGACACGAGCAATGGAGAAAGAGGTGGCTTGTTTGAAGCCATTCTCGGGTTGATGTTTAAATGCAAGTTGTTGATCCCCGAAGTCTCGGATTTCCGCTTCTCATTCGAACCTGATGACATCGGAGTGCAGAGATAGTCGGCTTGCCCAGTTTGGTTCATATCGCCAACTGGGGATGATTGGTTGGAGCGAGGAAGGTCTTGACGAGAATTGGTATTTTTCTGTAACGAAGATAAACTGCCTTTCTCGAGATAAGGTGCCGGCGAAAGGTGTCTCCTTGGCGAGCAGAAAGATGAACTGTTGGACAAAGACGACTTCTTACTCAATTCTAGGTCATTTAGTACCTCAGCAATATTCTCACCACCCGAGTTGTTTGGTGAAACTTCCCGAGAGATAATACCGCCATGTCCACGCAATAACATATCATGAGGGGTTATAGAGCCTCTGGACTGGTTGTCTCCCAGCACCAAATAAGTTGGGCTCAATGTATGAGCTGGGCGTGGCGAATGGATAGTTGGTGAAGAATAGGCTTGGACCTTCTGTATACTAGGATTTTCGGACTTTACACTGTCGTGATCGGCCAAGGGCGACAAGCTGGCTTCCTTGTCGATGTCGCGTCTTAGTAATCCCATTATCGGTTCACGTCTCTCGTTTTCCATAGTTTGTTCCCGAATTCTGGTCAACGTATCATGAACCACAGAAAGAACCAATTGATCCACTTCATGCTTTATCTTCTGTGAATATTGGAGCATGGACAAGAACCGAGAAGCAGTTTCAATCTTTTCGTTTGCTAAGCGCTGGGTGTCCTCTACCATTAACTTCAAAGCAGGATCAGTAGTTTCTATTGCCTTCCATTGCTCCACGAATGACATGGCTTCTTTTGTATTCGGAGAGAATTGATATTGACCAGTTTCATCTGAGTCTGCGGGGTTTATTTGCAAAACCTCGTCGCAAAGATCAAGAAGTCGTTGAAGGATACCAAAGGGAAACCGACGATGGGAGGTGCTTCGTGATCTTGAATTCGTAACGTTGCCACCGAGAGGTGATGGATTAAGCATGACGCCTTGTAGTGGCTGGTGTGCCAACTTGGGAGACGAAGAGTCGGACGGTGGGGCCGGGAGCTTAAGCCCTTTGTATTCTGGAATAACAGAAGAGCTGGAGCTGTTCGAACTCAACGAAGAGGTGGAGCTAGATGCAGACGGAATGTTCAAAGAACTGCCCAGCAGCTGCTGTTGAATCCATAATGCATCTGATATTCGTAAAATTAAGTTGCGTTGCTCGGCGACCAATTCATGGCAGGATTGTAGTTCTTCGGAAAACCGGTGTTCCACAATACACAAGTCACTGTGGCGCTCGATAAACCATGCTGGAATGTTTTGCTCGCATATACGACAAAGAACGAGTCTTGGCTGCGGTACGGAATCCTCATCCATGATACCCAATTCTTGCAAGTTGGTAAGGTATCCTTCGAAGATCTCCGAACCAAAACCAAGCATATTGATTAGCTTTGGCGGTATATTTAGCTCCACGTCAACGTGTATGAAGGGCTTAATGGTCCAAATGGAGTGGCATGGTAGGTGTGTGACAGCATCGTGAATCAATATACCCTGTGCTTCTAATTCAATAATATCTCCATTGTTGGACAATTGTGAGCTCAACGAGCTCTGGTAGTTATCGTCGCTGTCATTTTCTTCGTAATTGGTCACATTAGGTCCGCCTATTTGTAATTCTGACTCGCCAAGTAGTTCGTTGAGCGAGTTGGCAGGAGTAAGCTTGCCCCCAGAGCCGGTTCTAACTGTACGGTCATTGGTGGCTGTAACAAACTTGACCTTGTAGCTTCCGTCGTCCTGGACCATATGGCCTATTGCATTGTTGAATACCTCGTTGTCCTCTTCAGACACGCCTATTATAATCTTGGACACGGGTCTGTTGATGATCTTTTTGATGTTGGTACCTACAAGAGTTTCCCAGTTCTTGCTCAAATAGCGCACGTTACCGTCCATATCCAACTCCATGACAGCAGCGGGGTTCTCAGAAGATGCAAGTCTCAAATCCAATTGCTCCTGGAAACCTTCAATAGCTGTGTTTCCAATGATTTGCTCGCGTACCAGGTCGTAAACGGAGTTATTGAGATTGGAAGCTTCGAGTGGGGAAACAGAACGTTCCAAATCTCGCTTTGAGAGCTCATACTGGTTCGGCCGAAGTGATGACATTGCTATACGGAGGTCCGTAGGACGTTTTGGTGGGCTTGCGGGGGATCAGGAGGTTGTTGGCAGGTAAAACGATAAGCGAGGATGAATAAAAAGGAGGTAAAGGAGGACTATTCTCCTGCCTGATTGACCGATAGAGGCAGGCAGTTGTAGTATATTAATTCCAGGTGCCGAATTAGACTTTAGTAGTCCTCAAACGAGCAGATGCAGTATTTTGAAGCCTATCAATTATAGGGTGTACTAGGATAACAGATGGGGATTGGCGCGGAAATTAGGTGGAACACTCCCGAGGATGTGGAGAACAAAATACTGGAGGAAGCAAAAGCTGGGGGCTACATAACGCACTTATCTGGTATATATTAATTATTAAACAAACCATGGCGCCGATTTGTTGGAAATCGAAGCCAGGGTCTGCAATGACGGGCATTTTCGTGTTGAAGAATTGAAAAAGCAAAAGCGTTTCTAATTTTTAGAGGGGTTGTAGTCGTCAATCGTCACTATCCCAGTGAGTTGGATCACTGTGGATGTGCTCTGGCCCCAGCCGAAAGTTGGATTGGAATGGACACCAGAGCAAATATAAAAATGGTACACCTAGTTGGTGTATTGGAACGGCGTGGAGGAGGCGTCCATGATGGAGCGCTTCTTTATCTGCTCCAACCAGTCGGAGTTCCGCTTGTCGTTCTGCTGGGCAATCAAGCTTTTCAAGCACTTGTTCTCCATCTCTACTGTCTTCAACTGCTTCTCCAAGGCCTGCACCTTCTCCTGCAAGTCCTTGCTCTGCTGGATCATCTGCTGCTCCTTCATCTTCTTCTTGATTCTGAATCGGGCCGAAGCAGCCGTGTTTCTCTTGCGTTTCATCTCCCCGGAGTTAGAGTTGGCTCCCATTTCCGGCTCGTTGTCTTCGCCGTAGGTGGCAAAAGTCTGTGCGGGTTCCTCCTCGAGCTTGACAGCCACGTACTTGGCGGGAGCTGCCGAGTCTCTGGCAAAGACATCCAAATCCAAGAACTCAGACTGGGAAAAGAGGTCCAAGTCGTTGGGCGAGGTGACGGAATTTGAGGAAAGCGTGGGCGAAACGTTGCCAAAGTCGACATTCAAGTCGTTGAGGTAGTCTGATGCTTGGAAATTCATCTTGTAGAACCGGAGAATGGAGAATTTCGTGGCTAGTGCGGTTCGTTAATAAACGCAATTGACTCGGTGGAAACAATTTTTTTACCTGCCTATGAATCATCGGTGTAGGGGTGCACGCCGCCTCATGCTGATTAATGGATAACGGTGCTGCTTAGTTATGCCGTTCCGGATACGCCAAAAACATGGCAAAAAGGTGCCTTTTGCATCATGGCGATAACTACTTCTGATCCAGAAACATTGCCCTGAACCAGTGTTGTGTTGTGGCGTTGGCGTGCTATAATGTGACCTCCGGTGATGTGTTGCTTATGTAAGCGGGATTGTCCCGCGGGCGTGGGTGTTCGGAACATCCCGAATCCGGAACTGCTTCCGGGTCCTCGTTCCGCCCCTGGTTGTGCACCCAGTTCCACAGTTCCCGGTTCTCCTCTTTGGGCCTGTACTCCTGTGCACTCTGGGTCAGCACCAGTTGCTACCTGAAAACTGTCTATTTTAGAACATACCTCTATATACTTTCCGTCTACTTTAGCGCCGCCTGCGGCTAGTGGTTAATGGAATCAACGAGTGACTTGAGCACGAGTGACTCGGCCCTGGATTTGGGTTGCTCCTGCTCCTGCCGCGGGAACCGTCGCGGCACGTGAGTGTTCAACGGGGCCTGTCCTGGCTGCGAATTGTACTGGCCAAAGCCGGATGGGGAATCCATAGAGGGTACTTCCCCGGTGGGGTAGGACCAGCTGTTGTGTCTTTCCCGTTTTTCTTTCGACTGGCTGTGAAAGAGTGGTGCACGCTGCGCAGGAAACTGGCGGGACGAAGCCATCACCGGACTGGTTGTGAGCGGGCTGGTCTTGGACGCCGGCTGGTTGACGTAGGGGTAGCCAATGACGGCACACATCCAGATCCGTGTTTTATAGATTCTAAAGAGTTCTCTCACCAAGTCGCGGAAATCAATACGCTTGGTTGTGGAGTAGTAGAAGATCAACTTCTTGCGGTCGTACTGGTACTCGGCGTCCACGAGGGCCATCTGGAGGAAATCCGACGTGTTGACGTTGCCAAGGCCGGAAGAGTGGCCGGCGGTGGTATTGGCAATCTTGGCAAGACAGAGACGGCACGCCTTCTCTTCGTCCTGTTTCTTGTTCAAGATCTGGAGGATGCCGCTTTCCTGGGCCAAGCCAATCACAGGCTTGGGGAAGTGGAGCGTGTGGGGGGTCTGGCTCTGGGTCTGGCCGGGGCTGTGGTGGTGCAAGTTCTTCACCAGAATACTGTTCATGTCGTGGTCTGAGAGCGCCGACTGCTGTTCTTGGAACTGCAACAACTTGAGCAACCGCGCCTCGTCGATGGAGATGTTCATTTTGACAACCTTGCCTAGGTCGTGGCCCCGGTCCGCCTCCACGATGACAATGTCGCCGACGGTGACCGATGCTACGGCTGGCGAGTCAGAAGGAAGGTAGAAGACGTCGATGCGCCCGGCCTTGAACGCCACCAAGATCAACTGCTGGGACCGGAGGTTGTGCTCGACCGGGAACTTTGGGAGCTGGTAGGCGTCGGAGAGGAACTGTTCTTCTTGGAAGAACCGCTTGTTCAAGAGCTCGACCGTGACCTGGACCCGCTTGTGGGGGTCGACGGTGAAGTATTCGTTTACCAACGCAAGTCTGGCCTGCAACTCGCTATCCTTGTGTGGCTGTGGACCCTGCGGACCCTGGGAAGCCTGAGACGCTAGTGGAGCCTGCGACGCTAGTGGAACTTGGGAAGCATGGAGACCCTGTGCAGCCTGTGCAGCTTGTGGGGCTTGTGCAGCCTGTGGGACTTGTGGGCCTTGCGCCACATGGCCAACGCGATGCATTTGGGGTGCTTGTGGAATCTGGGGAAGCTGGGACGTTGCTTGCGCCGGGCCCGGTGGCGGTGCACCCGGCTGGTGGTGGGCTTGTGGGTTCCACTGCAGCATATGGCGGGGCACCTGGGCCTGGGAAGCGTCGTGCGGAACCTGGAGCGGCGCCGGTGCTGTCTGGGGCAAAAACTGGGGTGGCCCGGAAGGGTCCATTTGTAGTGGTTGTTGCTGGGGGAGATAGTCAGTCACTTGTTGGGCCTGTTGTAGCGGCTGGAGCAGCAGCGGGTACACATCGCCATACAGGTGTCTCCTGGCACTGACCGTCCACTGGTTTGCAACAGGAGCCCATATGTTAGAGGCGTCGTAGGTGGCACGGCGTTCCCAGGATTGATCCGCAAACGGAGTGAAGTCTGCTGACAGTCTTCTGGACATGTTCAGCAACACTGGTGCGTATAGTAGCAGCCCTAGCGAGACTGTGGTCAATATCCAAGCAAATACTAACCAATCTGCGACGTATTGGTATTGTGGGGCTTGCAGTTCCGTGGGGTGATATAGGTCAGCGATCGGTGCAGCATCCACGCACCAGATTGCAGCAGGGCGGGAATGAGGAGATATACGGTACGGCAAACACACACCGGTGCGGGAAAAAACAACGGGGAACTTTACGTGGATGCAAATTGGCACATGCAGCGCACACACTGGGGGCTACATGATACGGTGTTCCCAGCCACAACCGGCGCCGGCTTGTGGCCGGTCCCTGGCAACTTCGGCGCGGAGTGTCCTGTATCGTATATGTGGGGAAAGATGCAGCAATCTGCACCGCACCCAGGGCCTACGCACTAAAAGGTGGGTGGTGGTGGGGTGGCAGATAAGCTTGGCCTGCACCTGCAGCAAAGCGAGCAGCGGCGATGAAACGGCTGGAGCCAGGCGTGGTCGTGGGCCGGGCAGCGGCGGCTGGGCACGGGATTACGGGCCATGGTGATGGGATTTACCTAATTTAATTCTTAAAGTACATATCAGCTACTGAAACTGCTGCTGGTTGGTCATGTTGCCGTTTTGCATGTTGGCAAAATACTGTTGGTAAACGTTGGGGTCGTTGTAGCCCTGTGGGGGGATGGGGATGCCGCCCTGTGGATGGCCAGCTCCGGGGTACGGCATTCCGTGGGGGAGCGGAGCTCCTGGGGGAAGCTGCTGGCCTGGCACCTGCTGTGCGTGGTGCACCTGCGCTGGGTGCTGTTGAGCGTGGGGCTGGGGCACCCCGGGCGCAGGTGGTGCAGCCTCAGGCAGGTCCTGCGAGCCGCCGTCGCTGTGGTCCCCTTGCTCGTCTCCAAGGCCCTCCTCGGGCGCATTGAGGCACGCCTGAATCAAGTTCTTACCCTCGCTCTTGGTCACCAATGGCTGCAACTTGGGCGTGGTGAACGTGTACACCAACCCGGTCTCACTGACCACCAACAACAACACCTGGGTGCCGGTCAACACCGAAAGCTCGTACGCCTTTTTCATAATTCCGGCTTTTCTCTTGGAGAACGTGATGTGTCTTCTGGATTTGTCCTGGATAAATTTGATCTCAATCTTTCTTCTCTCCTTCTGCGGCTTGCCACCCTGTTCGTCGTCGTCGTCGTCGTCAGGAGGAGCACCGGAAGATGTGTTGAACTGAGTAGCAGCAGCAGAACCGAGTTGCTCTTCGGGCTCTAATTTAGATTCAGTAACGTCAGACATCTGGGTTAGTATATGCTATTTCGTGACGGCACCACACGTAACACGCAGCCACCACAGCAACGCTGGCACCGCTGGGCACCAACAGAGTCCAGTGTTTGTTGTGTCAAGTGTTTGTTGGTCCCGCCCCTATTTCCACCACCGACACCAATCCATCACGCACTTCCCATGTTTCGTGTCTGATGGGTTCATTCTGCTCCAGCCCTGTCGGCACCTTTGCAAGGTTTCACCAAACTTGGTCAACCGCCATCAAATGTGCAACACTCCCTAATAGGAAATTGCCTGTTACCATTTTGGTAATGCTCTACTGCAAACCTCAACACCTTTGTGCTTGCAAAATTGATTAGGCGTGGCCTGGGAAGTGGCAGATGTGCGTGCAGCTCAATGGTATGTGCCGTACTTACCTTGTATCCTGGCTATGTATCTCACAAAAATATTACAAAAATATACTTGTGCTCGACTAATCGAGCAAGTCATAACAACAGGGAAAACGGGGGCGGGCTCAGGACCGGTCTGTAATTTACCCCGGGTGCATGGCTCTACCCCGGGCCGGATATGTGCAGGCAGCACGGTTGCAAACCCTGTACCATGTGGGGCTTGCTTGCGGCGTGGCTTCTGCGGTACTTTTTGCGGTAGTTCCTGGTGGAGTTCCGGGTACTCTCGCTGGCTCTTGGTCAGTGGTGGTGTACGGTAGCTTTGGAGCAGGAAAATTATATGATGTCATGAAGCATCGCGACTAGTTCAATGAGTAAGCCACTGGAGAGAGTTTAGACTTGGGCTTTCAGGTCGTCGCCAGTCGTATTCTAGCATAATGCACCAACGATACCACTGTAAGCAGTCCTAGTACAAGCAACGACGGTGTGAGCATCTTTTTTTTGGTGCCGTCAAAGCAGTACCAGATTACCAATAGCACTCCAAAGCCAGAACTGAATGCCCAGGCAAAGTACTGTGCATCGTTTTCAGCGAGATATTCGTCGGTTATACCCTGTGCCTCTCGCAGCTGCTTTCTGGTGTACGCATCCACTGCCGCTTGCACTTTGTACTTGCGAAATAACGCTTCGAGCGTCGGCGTCGTGGCGAACGTCAGGACCTGCCTTTGCCGGTTGACAACTGCTAAAAGCACGTATAAATCATTCTCGTTGCCCACAGCCTTGGCGCTCTCGACAATGTCGTCGGTAGCTCTCTCTATTGCTTCGTGTTTCTCGCCAGCACTTTCCAAGTGCTCGCCCTGATAAATTACTCTTCTCAATAAGGTTCTTCTCAAAACGTACCACATGGCCAGGACAAAGCTCAATGGCACAAGACATAGCAATACAGGTACCATACGTATCTGGCCCAATGCGACCATCCAAAGGAAAATGGTTACTAGTAAAACCGTCAGAAACCATGGGACAAAGAAGAGCATACCAAGCTCGTCTGTCTTGCTGCTTCCCCGAATATTTTGTCGGAAGAGAAAGTCCCCCTGCATTTCATGTAGTAACGTCTGCAACTTTGGAGTTGCGAAACTAACCACAGAGCTGTCACTTATTATGGAGATTAAAACTTGGATTCCGTATACCGTGTGCAAGTTTTTCACGCGTGCTGTAAGCTCCAATTCTCTTTCTTGAGATTGCAGAGTTCCTTCTTGCTTCCAATCGCTATTGTAACGACTATCATTACGCTTGGAGATCATGATCGGCTAGTAGCTGCAGGCTAACGAACCTTATATCAACAGATTTGAAACCTCGCTCGCTTGTTAGTAGGTTTTCTGCCCATTAACGTTTCTGATGTCTTATTGGATAAGTTTTAGTTTGGAATTAATGGTTGTGGTATTCTACATGTGTCTTGAGTGTTTCTAATCTCGGCTTTACGTCATGTGCAGGACAGAAGGACCGGGTCCTGCTACCTGGCTCCTGCTACCTGGCTCCTGTCTTTATACTTGTGGCTTCATGCACAGAGACAAAGAAACGTATTTCTGACAAAAATAAGAACAGCTGCCTTCTGGAACTTACTCCTTGCTCTCCTCTGTCACTTTCTTTTCCTCTTCCTCTTCTATTTTTGGCTCCAATGGTGTCTCCTCCTTTTCCTCCTCCTTCTCCTCAGTTTCCATCATTTCCGGCGTGTTCTCGTCCACTTGCATGCCAAATGTCTGCTCGAGAACCCGGTTCACTTCTTTTTTCAACTTGGGATATGGAAAGACATCGTGAGGCTTGCGGGCAGCAAGCACCAATGCCTTGAACATGGTGCTCTTGGCCAATAGCGTGTACGGGATGTCCATCTTGCGCACCGATGCCAATTCTTTTATCAAGTCTTTTTCATTGATATTGTCCTCCAACAAGAGCAGGGTGATCTCGAAATTGACGCCCTGGAAGTCTTCTTGCGCCTCCTGCAACCGCTCGCTGATGGTGGCAGCCTTGGGGAACCTCTTTCCTTTGCGGGGCTCGTCAGCGTCAAAAATGTAGTCTTCTGGGTCGGCTTCTTCGTCGCTCAAGCCCCAGTCCGAATCGTAGCCGATCTCGTTCTTGTCTGGTTTGGCCTTGGCCGTTTTGCTTTTCTTCGTCTTTTCCTTCTTGGCGGACTTTTGCTTCTTGCGCTTGCGACCGTAGACGATGTCTTCGTCTTCTTCGTCGTCCACCTCGTCACTCACGTCCTCTTCCTCTTCTCCGTCTTCTTCTTCTGGGTCCTCTTCTTCCACCTCGTCTTCCACAGACTCGTCCTCCAAGTCCAAATCCTCGTCTTCCTCGTATTCAGGGTCTACTATCTCTTCCTTGGGAGGGCCGCTGGAACCCCATTTGACAAACTCGGCCATGTCGGGCGGGTTCTTGGCCAATTGGTAGGCCTTTTCCAAGAGCTTGTCCTTGCGCTTCTTTTCTGAGCCCAAATGCGCGTCTATCATTTGCTCTGTCATGGGTTTGAGCTCGTTATCTTTGATCCAGATGTAGGTGTCGTCGCTGAAAAATCGAACAGGCAACACGGACACGGGTTTTCCCTTGCCTTTCTTGCCGCTTTTCGGGCGCACGTTCTTGGGGCGCTTGGCGAGAATGTTTTCGGGAAGCAAGGACTCTTGTAGAACCATGGCCGGCCACGGTGGATAGCCCTTGACTTTGGCCAAAACCACGTCGGTCGGGGAGTAGGTGTCGGCGCTACTGGAGCCGCGGTCTGTATTCTGCGGTGTTTCTTGTTCGTTTTGTGGCAGCCCCTGGTCCTCGATGGACGCTGTGGGCGAAGGCTGGACGTGTTTCCTGGCCACCATTCTTGATGAAATGTTGATTGACGTACTGCAGGTGGGAATAGGGCCAGCATATAGGCGCGGGATGGGGCCGGGTGGACGGCGGGAAGCAATGGGCTAGGAGAAGGTTTGTCGACGCTGCACTTGCTTGTTGCTGTTGCTGTTGCTTTTGATTTGTTTTGTTTTGTTATATTTGTTGTAATTTCTGAAAAATGCAAAATTCTGTATTAGAGTATATTTTCCCATACATGCAAGTGGCCATCTCCACCGGAGGCCACGAGGATATTTTTGGCTGGGCTATACCTGGCTATGCTTAGTATCTGCGACAGTGGCCGCGTCCCTGGATCTGCGTGGATCTTGTTGCTAGCCAATTCGCCGGCTGCCGTTTCGCCGACGGTGGTGTGGTGCACCACCCCAGTCTCGGAGCCGGTGAATATGTGCCGGGCGTCGGAGTAGAGATCAGGTACCATGGTGGAGGTGACTTTGTACAGCAACCTGGGCAGCAATTGGAACGTCTGGAGGCACCTGGCCTGCGCCGCGTCCCAGAGACGCACCGAGCCGTCCTCAACGGCCACGAGGTAGCCCTCATTGGTGGCTTCCACGCTCAATATGCTGTCTCCAGAAACGGCGTCGGAGGTCAAGTTCTGGTTCCGCATGTCCACCGTGTACAAGCAGCCGTCGGCACTGCCCACAGCCACGGTACTGGCTGCGAAGTCGAGACTGGTGAGATTGTCGTTCCCAATTGGTGCAGAAAAAACCGGCCGCAGCCGCTGTTCCTGACGTAGATCGTGCACCTTGAGCAGCCTGCTGGTGCCACAGGACGCCACGAGATCTGGACCCAAGTACTTGCACGCCATAATGTCGTCCTTTTCGCTGCCCTTGAGTTTTTGCAACCGGGAGTGCTTGACTAGATCCCACACCACCACAAGATCACCGCCACCGGACACAAACGTGGTTCCGGACGCAGCGCAGTCTAGATCATTCACACTGGAGACATGCTCCCTGGCAAACAGGTGGGACTTGCCGGGGGACTTGCCGGGGGGCGTTGCGGGAGGCGTTGCTGATGCGAGGTTATGGAGCCGCACGATTGCATCATTGCCCCCACCCGTGAGGACGTAGTGCGTGGCGGCCACAAAGCATACCGCGTTGACCGACGACCGCTCGTGAGCCTCAAACCGCCGGTATGCCATACAAAAACAAACAACCTGCCTGAACGGTTTGGTGTGAGCCAGGCTGCATGCTGGCGCCGCTTACATAATGGCGATGACGTAGTGGCTGTGGAAAGCAGCGGGTGGCTGCTGCAAGTAGGGTAATTGCAGGTTGTATTGCAGGTTGTATTGCAGGTTGAAGTGATTTGCAAAGTGACCAGGCCATTGAGCTATTGAACCCAATTGTCACCGCTGTTTGCGTTTGCTCCCCGCGGAGTTATTGTCTCCACCAGCGTCCATAATCACTGAGAGTCACAGCGCGGTATTGTGTACCTGCAGCACCATGCGTCCAGTCCAGTGCTCGTTTTTCCTGCTATATAAGAGGTGCGGATCAGCATCCACTTCCACTTCCACTCCAGCATGAAACTAGGTCTCTTGCCGCTTGTGGGCTGCGCGTCGGCGTTGCTCTCCAACCTCCCACACATCAACAAGCAAGCCACGCCTGCTGCTGGAACCGCCAAGTCGCCACAGAACCTCTTGTTCTCCGGCGGTGGTGTTTGTGACAAGTTTTCGTCCACCATCCAGTCCAACAACGACACCACCGACTTTCCCATCGACTTCAACTTGTACGTGGCCACCACCGAAAGCGCGCCCGCCGACAACTACACCGTGGACTTGTACTTCAAGAACCCGCAGCACAACGCGCTCAACCAGTTTGCCGTGTTGAACACCACCGACAAGGAGCTGGTGTTGGACCAGTACAACCCGCAGTTGATTTCGCAGCAGCCGGGCTTTGGCGTCGAGTTCAAGTTTGACTTTGCCAAGGGCCAGTTGTGCCAGTTTTTGTACGAGTTCCAGGTGATCTACCAGTTGGAGAGACAGAACGACACCAGCCACAAGTCGGACAAGATCTTCTTGGTGGGCTCGTGCCAGTTGAACCAGCAGTACCACCCGGACGACTACAACGTGCTCATCGACCAGGGCTTCCGCTGCGTGGAGTACAACTCGGGCTTCAAGTACGACGGCGGCAAGGACTGGTGCAGCAAGTTCTACCCCGCCGACAAGTGCTGCGACCTGTACCAGAACGACGAGCTCGCGGCCAGAGACAGCTGTGCTGCGTCCGGTGGCGAGTCCGGTGGCCAGCCGGCAACTGCGGCACCACTGGCACCACCGGTGGCACCGGCACCTCTGGAGAGACCCAACGGCCCGGGCCACCAGCCCACCATCGCCGCCGCCACCACCTTGGCCACCACCTTGGCCACCAGGAAAAAGTGAAATGACCTACGTAATTGATACCCAATACACGCCATCTCGGGCGCATTTTTCGCAGCCACTTTATGCATGCCAAGCCGCACTGATGTTCCATGCGTCCTGAGATTTCCGAACGCCGGCTTAGTAGCGGCCCCGCACCACAAACCGCCGCCGCCCACCCGCCAGGCAGGCACACGCCGCCACCACCCCCGGCGCTGCCCCAACGGCCCCCAGCCCGCGCAGCAACCCTCTGCGCCCCGTGGGAACCATGCAAGCAACAGCCGAGTTTGGTTGCCTCCTGCACAATGGACACCCGCGCATCACCCCACTCCGGTCCCGAACGCCCCGTGCGATCCCTATTTCTTCTCCTCAGATTCGTGGTACTCTTCCAATTTTCGCCATGGGAGACTACTTGACACCTTCTGAATTGCCACACCCCAAGTTGAAGCGTACCAACACCGGCTTCACCCCGAACCAGATTATTGCTCTTGATGCGTCTATCCCTGAAGCAGCAAAGAAGACGTGGTCCAAGTACTCCCTCTTGAAGGCGTTGGGCGGACGCGAGTCCGACAAGGGCAAGGACCAGCTCGAGGCAGAGGAGAAGTTCGAGGAGTACTTTGTGCACCATGTGGAAACCACGTTGGCCAGAAACATGTACAACTGTGACACGTTGGCTGCCTACCAGGCCACCTCCAACACCATCCGCGACGGCCTCCTTGTGGACTGGGCCAACACCCAGCAGAAGCAGACCATCCACGACGGCAAGCGGGTATACTACTTGTCGCTCGAGTTCCTCATGGGCCGTGCTTTGGACAACGCCCTTATCAACTTGAACGCCCGCAGCAACACCTCGTCGTCGTTGGAGAATCTCGGCTTCAACTTGGAGGACGTGTTGCACCAGGAGCCGGACGCAGCCTTGGGTAACGGAGGTCTCGGCAGACTCGCCGCCTGTTTCGTGGACTCGCTTTCCTCGAGAAACTACTCGGGCTGGGGCTACGGCTTGAACTACCAGTACGGTATCTTCAAGCAGAAGATCATTGACGGCTACCAGGTGGAGACCCCGGACTACTGGCTCAAGTACCTGAACCCCTGGGAGATCGACAGAAACGAAATCCAGATCCCAGTGGACTTCTACGGCTATGTCTACGAGAACTACGACACCAACACCGGCGAGGCCAAGAAGGTGTGGGCGGGCGGAGAGCGGGTCCTCGCGGTTGCCGCCGACTTCCCCATCCCCGGCTTCAACACCTCCAACACCAACAACCTCCGTCTCTGGAACGCCAAGCCCACCACCGAGTTTGACTTTGGCAAGTTCAATGCCGGTGACTACCAGCAGTCGGTGGCGGCCCAGCAGCGTGCCGAGTCCATCACCTCGGTGTTGTACCCCAACGACAACTTTGAGAGCGGCAAGGAATTGCGGTTGAAGCAGCAGTACTTTTGGGTTGCTGCCTCGTTGCACGACATTGTTCGTCGTTTCAAGAAGACCCACAAGTCTAACTGGGACAAGTTTGCCGACCAAGTCGCCATCCAGTTGAACGACACCCACCCCACCTTGGCCATTGTCGAGCTCCAGCGTGTGTTTGTCGACGTGGAAGGCTTGCCATGGGATAAGGCCTGGGGCATTGTCCGCAAGGTGTTTGCCTACACTAACCACACGGTTATGACCGAAGCTTTGGAAAAGTGGCCCGTCACCGTGCTCAGCAGACTTCTCCCTAGACACATGGAGATTATTTACGATATTAACTTTTACTTCTTGAAGGATGTCGAGAGAAAATTCCCTCACGAGAGAGACATCTTGAGCAGGGTCTCCGTCATCGAAGAGTCCGAACCCAAGCAGGTTCGCATGGCCTACTTGGCCATTATTGGTTCCCACAAGGTGAATGGTGTTGCCGAGTTGCACTCGGAGTTGATCAAGACCACCATCTTTAAGGACTTTGTCAGAGTGTTTGGACCCGACAAGTTCACCAACGTCACCAACGGTATCACTCCTAGAAGATGGTTGCGTCAAGCTAACCCCAAGTTGGCTGCTCTTATTGCCGAGGCTCTCAACGATCCAAACTACGAGTACTTGACCAACTTGGGCATGCTCAAGAAGCTTGAGAAGTTTGTGGACGACGACGCCTTCTTGAAAAAGTGGGATGCCATCAAGTTTGACAACAAGCGTCGCTTGGCTGCTCTCATCAAGACTGAGACCGGCATTGATGTTGACCCTAGTGTGATGTTTGATGTTCAAGTCAAGAGAATCCACGAGTACAAGAGACAGCAAATGAACATCTTTGCTGTCATCTACAGATACCTTCACATCAAGAAGTTGATCAGAGAGGGTAAGACTGTGGAGGAAATTAGAAAGAACTACTACATTCCTAAGTGTTCTATCTTTGGAGGTAAGGCTGCTCCTGGTTACTACATGGCCAAGACCATTATCCACTTGATCAACGAGGTTGCAGATGTGGTTAACCACGACACCGAGATTGGAAACTTGTTGAAGGTTGTCTTCATCCCTGACTACAACGTTTCCAAGGCTGAGGTGATCACACCAGGATCCGATCTCTCGAACCATATTTCCACCGCCGGAACCGAAGCTTCAGGTACTTCGAACATGAAGTTTGCTCTTAACGGTGGTCTTATTATTGGAACTGTCGACGGTGCCAATGTTGAAATCACGAGAGAAATCGGCGAAGAGAACATCTTCCTTTTCGGTAACTTGGCTGAGTCTGTGGATGAGTTGCGCCACAAGCACATCTACGAGGGTGTCAAGGTCCCTGAATCTTTGCAAGAGGTGTTCACCGCTATTGAATCAGGCTTATTTGGTAATGCTGACGAGTTCAAGTCTTTGGTCGAGAGTATTAAGTACCACGGTGATTACTACTTGGTCAGCGACGATTTTGAATTGTTCTTGGAAGCTCACCGCAAGCTCGAAAAGGTCTACGGCCATGACGACAGTGGACACCTCCACAACTGGGTTAAGAAGTCGTTGCTCAGTGTTGCCAACATGGGCTTCTTCAGTTCTGACAGATGTATCGACGATTACGCCGAGAACATTTGGAATGTTGAACCGCTTAACAACTAAGCGCCATTTTAGATTTGATTTTAGTTTTTCAATTATTGATATATTCATAACAGTATCTAGTAAGATTTAAGAATTTCATTTAGCTCATCCCTCTTCATAACATTCTCAAACTTGAAAGAAGCAGCCATTTCATCCAATTCTTCAAAGCTCAACCCGACAAACAACTGGGCGAATTCATGTTGAGCGTATTGCGAGAAAAGCATATCCTTTGTCACTCGATAAACATAGTCGGTGATTGACCAGTTATGAGGATACAAAGCCTTCTGATGTTTTTCAGACAAATTAGCCCGGATGTGGTCAACGATGTTTGAGTACAATTTGGCGTTTGCCGGGTCAATGTCGTTACCCCATCTGTCCAAACCGAGATGTTTCTTTTTGATCAAGAAATCACCGAGGACTTGGTACCACTTGGACTCGGGCGAGACGTAGGTTAAGCCTTGATAACCAATATCCTTGTATAACCAAATGGACCAGCTGATTGGTGACTCGTCGTCAGACGGATCTCCGTGCTTGTAGACTGCTAACTGATCCTTAGCAACCTGATAGCGGGCTCTGTTGATAGTCTCTGGGTCATTGTCTCCTCTGACTTTGGAAGCATAGACTGGTCCCCACTCGCCGTTCCATACGGGGACGTTGTGAGCCTTCATGTATTCAATCTTCCGTTCGTATTGTGACTTGAGCTTTGCCTTCTGCTCCTTGGTGCCCTGGTACAAAGTTCCTTCGAGGTTGGGAAACCCGAATTGAGCATAGTCATGAATGGCGTACACGGCGTTGGGAATTGTTTGGCTAGGAAATTGGCGAAAGTCCATAGCGTAGGTATTGCCGTCCAAGAACAAAATATGATTAGGGTCCACGGCACGCACCTCTTTGTGAATTCTTTGGTAAAACTTGACCAACTTGCTGTGGTCTGCTACGGCTGGCTCATTCAAAGGGTTATATCCAGCAACCCAGACATTGTCTTTGTAGTATTTTGCAATTGCAATCCAGAGATTAACGATTGCGTCCTGGAAGACCTTGAATTCCCAAAAGAGCGACTTATGGATGCCAGAGTCACAATGCCAGTCCTGGTTCTGTCCTCCTGGAGCAGTGTGCAAGTCCAAGATGGTGTAGATTCCATGCTTGGCACAAGTATTGACCACAGCATCGAGTCTGTCAAAGCCTTTCTTGTTGATTTCGAAGAGGTCTTCCTCGTCGTTCAAAAAGTGACGGTGGTTGAACGGAATGCGCAAGCAGTTGAAGCCCAAAGACTTGAAGAACTTGGCATCCGCCTCGGTCCAGAAATACTCGTAGAACTTGTCGAAGAAGTACTCGAACTTCTCCTCGCCTATCTTGGACTTGAGGACTTTCTTGTGTTCTGTCTCATGTCCAGGGTAGCCTGTGATGAAGTTCTCCATGTTGAGATGGCCGCCGGTTGCAGCGCCGGTCAAAACGGTGACGAAACCGTGGCCGTCAACGATCTTTGTGTTTCTCGTTTTCAAGAATCCTGGCATCTTGGAAGCCTGGGGGGAATCCAGATTCCTTTAAGGTGCCCCTATGGTCACCATGGACGTCCAGTTTGGCAGTGGGACCGGAACAGACCATTGAGACGGATCAACTGCTCGTTTTGGGCCCGGCACTCATACCCAGATAGGCAGGTCTGGCGGTGGAATGCTGTACCCCGCAAACTGGAGCCAAAAATACGATGCAACCTCCGATACATTCAATAGCCGCGCTGCGACCCACAATAGCCCACTACGGGGATTTTGGTTCTCGTCGCCAGATATGAAGACCCTGGGTGTTGCCGGAACAACTGTGTCTCAGGTGTATCGGAGTATGGCGGTGTCTCGGAAACTACACGCAAACTCCGAGCGGGCACCAGGTGCGTATTCCGCCAGAGGCGCCGCAGGGATCAGTGCCAAAAAGGCAGGAAGTCCGTACCGAACGTCGTGTTGCATGTACCCCAGCCGGTTCCAGCGGCGGGGATTAGGGTCCTGTACCCCTCCCCCGCAAGTCGTGACTTTTGGGTGTGCGGCTAAGCGCCCACCTAGGATAAAACAACGTACCGCGCGCGGAAAAACTGCCGCATCGAGTCCGGTAGTTAATTCCCCGCCAAGCTGCTAAAAGTTTCGCGGCTCGAAAGGTCCACGACGTAATTAACTGCCTGTCCGCCTTGGCCTCGCCGTACTACTTATACGGTGGGATTCGCCTTGATCTTTAGCTTCCGATGTCGGATTCTAACTCGAGCATCGACAAGCATCAAGCCATCACCGCTATTGAGAGCGGTGTCGATGTCACCAACCACCTTGAAATCGATGATCATTCCATCAGCGAGTACCTCAGAGAGACACGGCCGTGGTACCGGGTCCCCCACCTTCTCTACTTGAACGCCTGCGTGTTCGTGATCACTCTCACTTCCACCAACAATGGTTACGATGGTAGTATGTTGAACGGACTCCAGTCCTTATCGGCGTGGCACGACAAGATGGGCAACCCTACTGGTCACATCTTGGGTGCGTTGTCAAACGGTACGATCTTTGGTGGCCTTCTTGCCATTCCGATTGCACCAATAATCAACGACAAGTATGGACGGTGGTGGGCTATTGTCAGCGGGGAAATTATCACCGTTGTTGGTGCTATTCTTCAAGGTGTATCCACCAACTACGCCTTCTTCCTTATTGCCAGGATGTTCTTGGGTTTTGGCTCGATGATAGCAGTGGTCGGCAGCCCCACATTAATCTCAGAGATTGCCTATCCGCGTCACAGAATGATAGCCACCACCTTCTACAACACCTGCTGGTACTTGGGTGCGGTAATTGCCGCGTGGGTCACTTACGGCACCCAGGACGTGAAGGGCAACAACTCATGGAGAATACCCAGTTACATGCAAGCCGCGTTGCCAGCCATCCAACTTGCTCTCATGTGGATGGTCCCCGAGTCACCCAGATACTTGATCAACAAAGGCAAATTCAGCGAGGCTGAAAAAGTCCTCTCCAGATACCACACTGGAAACTCCAGCCACCCTGACGACGTTGCGCTTGTCAAGTTCGAGATGCGGGAAATTGAACGAGCCATCGAGATCGAAAAAATCCAAAACAAAACCAAGTACTCCGACTTTATCACCCGCAGGTCGTACAGAAAACGTCTTTTCCTCTGCATGTTCATCCCTGTCATCATGCAGCTTTCCGGTAACGGTATTGTGTCTTACTACTTGAGTAAGGTGTTGATTACCTTGGGCATCACCGAGACCAAAAAGCAGCTCGAGATCAACGGATGCCTAATGATCTACAACATGGTGACCACCATGGTGGTGGCTGGTGTTGTGGACCGCTTCCGCAGAAGAACTTTGTTCTTGTTCTCCACTGGTGCCATGTGTGTGACGTATGTCATTTGGACGGCATTGTCGGCCGTCAACGAACAGAGGAACTTTGAAGACCACTCGTTTGCCAACGGTGTGTTGGCGATGATCTTCCTCTACTACTGTGCGTACAACATCGGTGCTAACGGATTGCCGTTTTTATACGTCACCGAGATCTTGCCATACAGCCACAGAGCCAAAGGTATCAACATCATGCAGCTTGTGCAGCAAGTCGTCTTGGTTTACAACGGGTTTGTAAATCCAATTGCAATGGATGCCATCTCATGGAAGTATTACATAGTGTACTGCTGTGTTAACTTCTGTGAGTTCATCATAGTTTATTTCACCTTCCCTGAAACCTCGGGATACACCTTGGAGGAGGTTGCCAAGGTGTTTGGCGATGACCCTGATACTGAAATACAGGTACTCGCTTCACCAAAAGCCAAATTGTCCCTTGAACACGCTGAAAAAGTTTGAAAGTAATTAGCCACGAAATGTACGTGATATGTTCTTAGAAATGGCCACAGACCCTGTCGTCCTACGTGTAATGGCAGGCACCGAGTCGTACTGAATACTTCTTCCCATACAGGTCTTGACTGTATGGAAGACAATAGCCGTATCTGATGTAACTGATAAGATGCATGTGGGGCGGCGTTCTATTGAAAGATAACGCATCCCAGGCCCTTCTTGCAAGTTCTGTATCTGCCAACATTGTCGTAAAATGCAGCTGGGGATACGGATATGGTGGTAGCAAATTTCAGGACATGATAATAAGTAGGATATTATCCTTACCAATCCAGACAAAGAAGAATAAGCTATAGATTGGTTCCCGATAGTTCGGGGCGAGGAACGGCCCGACCGCGCATTATGGCTGCAAAATCCCAATCCGGTTTTTGACACGCCGGCCGAGATTCCCGTTTGGGAAATTCGCACGAAACAGGGTGCAAACTCACGGGCAAAACGATCTGGCGCCAAAAGTATATAAACGAACAGACTGTTCTTAACTTCCATCATTCAAATCTATCATGTCTAAGCTTCTTGTCGTTTTTGGTGCCACCGGCCAACAAGGTGGATCCGCTATTTCTTATGTCATCAATGACCCTGTCTTGTCAAAGGAGTACAAGGTTAGAGCTATCAGCAGAGATGCTTCCAACCCCAAGCTTGATGCCTTCAAGGCCAAGGGTGTTGAAGTGGTTGAGGCTGACTACACCAATCCCGCTTCCTTGAAGGATGCCGTTGCTGGTGCCCACACCGTCTTTGGTATTACCTTGTCCGTCTACAACGCTGTCACTGGCCGTGACGACGAGATTGCCCACGGTAAGGCTCTTGTGGATGCCTCCGTCGCTGCTGGTGTCAAGTTGTTCATCTTGTCTGCTGCTGTCGACTCTGCGAAGCTCAGTGGAGGAAAATACCCCAAGTCTTGGGTGCTTACCGGAAAGAGTGGAATTGTGGACTACATCAAGACCCAGCCCATCACCGGTGTCTACTTCTTCCCCGGCTCGTTCATGCAGAACTTCCACACCCAATTGAGACCCGTTTCTATCGGTGAGGGTAAGTACGCCTTCTTCGGTCGTTACGCACCTGAGACCAAGCTTCCCGAGTTCAACATTCTTGACACCGGAAAGTTCATTGGTGCCATCCTTGAGAACCCCGACAAGTTTGCCGGTAAGCTCGTGGCTGCTGCCCAGGGCCTTTACAGCGTCAAGGACATTGTTGCTCTTATTGCCAAGTTGCAAGGAAAGGACGTCACCTATATCCAGGCCACCGAGGAACAAACCAGAGCCAAATATCCTCCATTCTTGGCTCCATATGCCGACCACATGTTCGACTTCTTCAACTATATCAACGAATTCGGTTACTACGGACCCGACACTGAGGGCCAAGTTGCCTTCTGGTCAAAGACCGCTCGTGGTCAACTCACGACCCTTGACGAGTTCTTTGAGAAGAACCCTGTCTCCTTCCCATAGGTATATACACAGACATCGAAATACACTTTATGACCACGGCTGCAAAGTCTAACGAAATTACCGCCGGCCGCCGCTCGCTTGGTGTGCCTGCAGGAGAAGGCAGTCGTTAAAAATAGGCAGCCACACCCTTACACCAGGAGCCAGGGAGCCAGGGAACCCTGGAGCTTAAAAGAGCCCTACTTGTGATTTTGCCGGTTGTTGAAAGACGGAACAAAATCAAAACAGCCGAATGTGAAACACAGCAGACATTATCTCGAGAAGAACCACAGTCGGACTGATATGCTGGCTCCAAGTTTCAAAAGATAACGCGTTCCAGGCACTTTCTTCTAGGTCCTGTATCCGTCAGCCATGCAGTATATGGAGCGGTGGACACGAACATGGTAGTACCAAAATGTCAGAACATGAAAAGACGTATTATCCATATCACTACTGGAAGAAAAATCTATTTTTGCCACCTATCGTTCTGGGCGAGTAACGGCCGGAGTGTGCATTTTGGCTGCAAAACGCTAACCGTCGAGCTTCCCGTTTGGGAAATTCGTCCGAATTTCCCTAAAACGATTTTCCTAACCACATTACTAACGCTTATATTGCTAAACGGAAATAACGGCACGTAATGTCTAGTGCCAAAAGTATATAAACGAACGAATTGTTTGTGACTTCCATCTGACTTCCACCCTACCGATCTATCATGTCTAAGCTTCTTGTCGTTTTTGGTGCCACCGGCCAACAAGGTGGATCTGCTATTTCTTATGTTATCAACGACCCTGTTTTGTCAAAGGAGTACAAGGTCAGAGCTATCAGCAGAGATGCTTCCAACCCCAAGCTCGATGAGTTCAAGGCCAAGGGTGTTGAAGTTGTTGAGGCCGACTTGTCCAATACCGCTTCCTTGAAGGATGCCGTTGCTGGTGCCCACACTGTGTTTGGTGTCACCGTGACCGTTTACAATCCCGATACCGGTCGTGACGATGAGATCGCCCAGGGCAAGGCTCTTGTGGACGCCTCCATTGCTGCTGGTGTCGAGTTGTTCATCTTGTCTGCTGGTATCGATGCCACCAAGGTGAGCGGAGGAAAGTACCCCCAGGCATGGATTCTTACTGGAAAGAGTGGAATTATGGACTACATCGAGACCCAACCCATCAAGGCTGTCTACTACTTCCCTGGATCGTTCATGCAGAATTTCCACAGCTACTTGAAGCCCGTTCGTCTCGAGGACGGCAAGTACGGCATCTTTGGTGGTTTCCCTGCTGATACCGTTCTTCCCGAGATCGATGTTCTTGACACCGGAAAGTTCATTGGTGCCATTCTTGAGAACCCCGACAAGTTCACCGGCAAGCTTGTGGCTGCTGCGCAGGGTCTTTTCACCCTCCAGGAGATCATTGCTCTCGTTGGTAAGTTGCAGGGCAAGGACGTGACCTACTACCAGGCCACCAAGGAGCAAGTTAAAGCGCAATACCCTCCATTCTTGGCTCCCTACACCGAGAAAATGTTCGATTTCTACAACTTTATCCACGAGTTTGGTTACTACGGCCCCGACACCGAGGGCCAGGTTGCCTTCTGGTCGAAGACCGCCCGTGGCAAGCTTACCACCCTCGAAGAGTACTTCAAGGCAAACCCTCTCACCTTCGAATAGATGTATATACAGACACCAAATACCGCTTATGACTACGGGTGCAAATTGTAACAACGTAATTATATCCTGCCGCGGCCGGCCTGGTCTGCCTGCAGGAAGTGGTAGTAGTGGGGCACACACGTTTTTTTTGAGGCTTGGATCACGGCAGATTACCCACACCTATCGGATACTTTTGTAAACATACATCGTATCCTCACTGCTGCAACCGGGTCTAGAGTGTAGCCCCCCGCGCACTAGTGCCTTTTCTATCACTTTCCTGTCCCAAAACATACCCTATAGTTGACTTTATTTATCGGCACCATGTTCGTCCCGTTCCTTTTGGCGCTTTTGCAAGCGGTATTAACATTGGGGGCATCCACCAGAGCGGGAAATAAGGAGCAGAACAAGTACATTGTTGCAAATCTCCCGGGAATGTACAGCAATATTCCCAAGGACAACATCCCGATCATGTATTCCGGACAGTTGGAGTTGTTCGCCGAGAACAATACCCACTACTACTTCTGGAAGTTTGCCGACTCGCATCCTATCCCGGAAGCAGAGAACAGAACAATCTTCTGGTTGAATGGTGGTCCAGGGTGCTCCTCCATGGATGGCGCCTTGATGGAAGCCGGCCCGTTCCGGATTAATGACGACAAGCAGGTGACCTACAACAACGGCTCGTGGCACAAGGCCGGCGACATTGTGTTTGTCGACCAGCCAGCGGGCGTCGGCTACAGCTACTCTGACGAATACGAGCATGAATTGTTTGACGTGTCGGTGCACTTTCTTCGCTTTTTGGAAAGGTACTACGAACTTTTCCCCGAAGAGCGCCACAACGAAATATACTTGGCGGGAGAAAGCTACGCCGGCCAGTACATCCCCTACATCGCCGACGGCATCATTACATACAACAAGGACTTGAAGTCCGGCCAGCAACGATTCGACCTTCGCGGGCTCTTGATTGGAAACGGGTGGATTGCGCCCAACGAACAGAGTTTGTCATATGTCCAGTACGCTCTACAAGCCGGGTTTGTTTCGCCTGCCACGCCCGGCTTCTCGAAGATCTTGGCACTGCAGGAACGGTGCCAGAACGAGGTGAACCGCGTGAATGGGCTCAACGGAGAATCCATGTCTGACTACGGAACCGTGTCGGATGTGTGCGACCAGGTCTTGAACACCTTGTTGAGGGAGACCAGGGACGAGAGCGCTGCTCTGAACCAGCAGTGCGTCAACATGTACGACTACACCTTGCGCGACTCGTATCCTTCGTGCGGTATGAACTGGCCGCCAGACTTGGTCAATGTTACCCCATTTCTCAATCTTGACGACGTGCAACTGCGTTTGAATGTCGTCCATAATAAGGTGTGGCATGAATGTTCCGGTTCAGTGGGCAGAAACTTTGTCGCCCGTCACTCCAAGCCAGCTATCCATCTTCTTCCGTCCATCTTGGAAGAAGTGCCCATCTTGTTGTTCAACGGTAACAGAGATATCATCTGTAATTACATCGGCACCGAAGCCTTCATCAAGGAGATGCAATGGAATGGCAAGAAGGGCTGGGACGACGATTTGGTGCTTGACTGGCAGTATGATGACAGCATTGCTGGCTACGTCAGAAGCGCTAGAAACTTGACCTTTGTCAATGTTTTCAACTCATCGCATATGGTGCCGTTCGACTTGCCGTACACCTCGCGGAGCTTAATCGACTTGGCCACGGGCAACTTTGACGTGAAGGACGACAAGATCATCACCTACAAGTTGGGAGCCCGGAACGCAGCCAAGGCGGCCCAGAACAAGGAGCCCAGCGTGTCTTCGGCAATGTCTCAAGCGTCAGCATCAGCCTCGGCGTCAGCAGCAACCTCAGCCGTTGTCTCAGGCACCAGTTCTGCTTCAGCAGTAGCTCAAGCCTCCACAGAAGCAAGCGAGTCGGGCGAGAAGGGAAGCACATCGCACAAGATCGAGCGTGTCATACAATTCATTGTCATTCTTGTGCTCTTGTGGGGCATCTATGTGCTTTATTCGTCGTACCGTTCGCGGCCATCACTGATCATCAAGTCCGGTCCCAACAGCAAAAAGAAAAACGTACAATGGGCGGACCAGCTTCGCCAGTTCCAGGAGGATGACGAGGTGCGGGTACAACCACACGGCATATTTGCCAAGGCATTAAACAAGTTGAAGGGCAATCTGGAGACCGCATACGCTCCTGTTCAGGACCGATACGAGGACATTGAGATGTCTTCTGCTCCACAATTGGACGACTTTGTGGTGGTGAGTGACGACGAGGAAGAAGCAGCCGCCGCATCTCCCCCCAAGCAGAGTAGATAACGACATCCATGAATAGTATCTCCTACTCATACCCAGTAGCATGTCGTGCGCGGCACAAAAAGTATGATGCGACCCAGCGATGAACAAGCTTCCGAGTGTTTAACGGTCATTAGAAAGTAGACAAAATCGCTTGATACGAGGTTTCAGGGCATTGACAATAGATCCATAGGCGTGGTCGGAGTACAACTGATACTGATTTGCGAGAAAAACCCGAGAGAATTTTTCATCCCATCTATTTTTTGGATTTGTGCCAATGTTGAAACACATCCGCCAATTAGCCACTTCTGGCGCTAGTGCCGGTTTTGGAGTAGCAAAGCCTCCAAAGTACACCTTGGGATCGCTCCGGAGCTTCCCATCGTTGGAACCAACGTCGTTTGTTCCTCTTCCAGCATCGTTTTTCGACGCTCCCTTGAGACGAGACCTCTTGTGGAGTGCTGTGGTTTACGAAGCAGACGCTGCTAGAGTAGGATCTGGATACGTGCCCACCAAGGGCGACAAACTATACTCTAACCGCAAGCTCCACCCGCAAAAGGGTACCGGTAGAGCTCGTGTTGGAGATGCCAACTCTCCCATGCGTGACAACGAGATCAAAGCCCACGGCATCAAAGCTCCACATGACTGGTCGACGGACTTGCCACGGAAGATCTACAACAAGGCGGTGCAGACAGCCGTGTCAGAACAGTACCGGAAGGGCAACATCTTCATTGTAGAGGATGGGGTAGACTTCAAGTATGCACACCAGCATGCGACCAAGCAGTTTGTCGAGGCCCACAACTTGCAGAAGTTGCACCTTTTGTTTATAACAAACGAGCAGAGATCCAACTTGTTACAGTCTACAGAGTACTTGGGAACCAAGGGCGACGTCATCGTCAAGGAAGCAGTCCAGGTGCGCGACCTTCTCAAGGCCAACCGTATATACATCGAGGCAAAGGCGTTGACGTGGATGATCGGCAAACACTTGTAAATAGAGCAGCCAACATAAGTGAATAGCACAACCGTCAGTACAACCGTCAGTACAACCGCCAATATGCCTGCCCGTGGCAGCAGGTGGTTCCGCTATCGCAGCCCTAACGCGTCACGTGCCGCGGGCTAGGGCTCCGTCTCGTGACCGGTACCCGCACGGTGAAAAATACATGGAAAAAAGTTTTGAGACTCCCTCAACTTCAACAGAAACATGTCATTAGTTGTCCAAGAGGAAGGTTCCTTCCAGCACATCTTGCGTTTGTTGAACACCAACATCGATGGTAGAATCAAGATCATGTACGCTTTGACCAAGATCAGAGGTGTTGGTCGTCGTTACTCTAACTTGGTCTGTAAGAAGGCCGATGTCGACTTGAAGAAGCGTGCTGGTGAGTTGACCCAGGAAGAGTTGGAGAGAATTGTCACCATCATGCAAAACCCAACCAACTATAAGATCCCAGCTTGGTTCTTGAACAGACAAAAGGACCAGGTTGACGGTAAGGACTACCACGTGTTGGCTAACAACTTGGAGTCCAAGTTGAGAGATGACTTGGAGAGATTGAAGAAGATCAGAGCTCACCGTGGTATCAGACACTTCTGGGGATTGAAGGTCAGAGGTCAACACACCAAGACTACTTCTCGTGGTCGTTAAATAGCTTCATAGCATTAATCAAATGAAGGAAGAAAAGTGTGGAGGAGACGTAGAAAGGAAGGGGAAGTGGAGGAGAAGAAGAAAGAAGGAGAAAAGAGATTGAAACGGTGCTAATCTGGAGTGTAGCGATAAGATAGATGAGACGAAGAGGCACGGAAGAAATGGCTGAAGCAGCAAAAAGGAAAAATTTAAGAAAATTTTAAGACCGCCAGGTTTGGACATTGGCCAAGAAGGAAACCAACGGGTTCTTGCTCTTTATCAAGTCGGAACTTCACTCTCTGTGCTGGTCTACTCTGCAGTTCGTATTCTTGTCATTACTATCCAGGACATCATTATTCGGCTATATGTTAACTTTCTGGCTCCATTTGCCAGACTTCAAGTGCAAAAGAGACTCGATGGCACCATCGCTTTCCTTCTTGAGCTTGTGGGGGATATTCATGTCGATCTGACCCAACGGCCTGCGTTTTCTGGGGAGGTCGTCGTCGTCAATGTTGGCAAGAATATTGGTGGTGGAAGGACGGGCAGGCCCCAACTTGAACGTCATGGTGGTGGCGGTCGAGCCATTGAGCGAGCTGGGCTGTCTCTTTTTCGTCTCGTTCAACACCAAGCCAAACGAGGAGTCGAACGAGTCTTCGTTGTGGATGAAGGATGAGTTGGGGGTGGTGTAGAAGCGGGACGACGAGCCCGAGGCCATTGCCGAGGCATTGGCAGACGAGGCCGGCGACACAGACACCGGGAACGTGTGTGCGGCCGGTTCCGGCTTGATAGGCGTGGATGCAAATGCGTGGGATGTGATCTTGACCGGCGCGGGAGTCACTGGAAGCTCGGTCACTTCCTTCTCCACTGCCGACTGCTTGCGCAATGCCTGGCGCTTGTTCTGGAACCAGATCTGCACCGCCTTCTCCGTCATCGACACCATGTTGGCGATCTCGATGCGGCGCAATTTGTTCGGCGTGGACCCTGCCTGGAACTCGCGGTTGAGAATCGCGAGCTCGTTCGGAGACGTTCTTCTGCGCTTGCGTCTAGCAAGTGGGGCGTTGTCGATGCTGGGCTCCTGCGAGGGGTATGTGGCAGGCGAGTGGGAGATAAATGCAAACGCCTTGGAGGTGGGCGACTTTTTTTCGGCCGGTTCTGACACGGCGGAGGTGGGACTCTGGCTTTCCGAGCTCCCCTGGGACTTTCTTCCAGAGACAGACCGCTTTGAAGGGCTCTTGGTGGCCCAGTCAAGGGCGTCGAACGACGGCAACTTGCCCGGGAAAGGTGTGGATGAGAAAATCGTTGACAACGGAGGAAGACTGGGTTTAGTCACGGCGGGTGTTGGAGGCAACACAGGCCTCTTGGGGGTGGCTACCGGCATCAGCATGCTGTAGGGGATGTGTAGGATGCGTGTACACGTTTGACGGGTGTGAAATCAGCAATAGGTGGCAGAGGGAATGAGCACTTTTTATGTGCCGCGAACAGTAAACAAGCGACGCGAAAACGCGATCGCGCCAGGGGCCGCGGACGCAGGTAATAATAGCAATATTCGCGAAACGGTAATAGTTTAACTAAACGGGATAATGGGCCCAAGAGGGAAGAAAAAGGAGGCAGGAAAGGAGACAGGGAAGAAAAAAAAATGAAAATAAACAGAAACGGCAAATGAATGAGGTGTCACGAAATGATGAAACGATGAAATCTTTCCCACGAACGCTAGTACCAATGTGAGGCACTGGTGGTGCTGTCGGTATGGCGGTTCATGGGGATACATGCTTGCATACCGTTTGTGTTTTGTTCGTCTCGTTTGTATAATGCGTGTCGTCCTTATCTCTTGTCACCCCCTTTCGGTTTATTGCCCGAATCGCTGCTCATCCATTTCTCTGTTTTCTTCGTGTATCTCGCGAGATTCGCGTACCAACGCTCCGCATGCGGCATATTGATTACCGTATGCGTATAATTACCCACGCCGCGCGCGGCCCACACGACTGTTGTCCCGGTGCATGTGAATTATATAAGATGGCGATGCACGTTATATAATCAATATACCGAAGCAGGTATTAGTACAAAGTACGTTATGGCCAGATTGAACTAGTAGATTGTTGGCTCTGTTTAAACGGTATTCGCGTAGCCTTGCTTTGGATTTGGGTAGCAAAAAGTCCCCGATTATTACTCCTTTAGTATTTTGTTGATAAGGATTCATGCCTCGACTACAGAATTGCAAAGTATCACTGTCGTCTAACTTGGGTGCCCACGTGTACTTTTGAAGTTGAATACGGACGATATCCTCTACTGATCCAATATCCCTTTTCTTACCAGAAATGCCTGCAGTACTTTGAATCTTGAAGAACAAGAATGTCCCTAAATTAGTAACTTCACGTTCTACCCCCAAGTTCATTCTACCATCATTGACTTGAAACCGGACGTTATACTACCGGGTCACTCCAGAAATAGCACCGGATAGTGCCATGGCAACTGTTGGGTGTCATCTCTTCTCTACTATTCCATACACAATTCTGTTGTGGCAAGGTAACGGCATCTTGTTCTGAGGTCACTGGAACTTTATTTGTAATTATGACTTAAATGTGGGCGTAATTATGAAGCCCTTTGAAATGGCCGGAACTTCGAATTATTCACTGGAAGGTTGCAAAATCCGCATTAGGAAATATGCAAGACCTACCCACACGGCTGCGTAAGCAGAATTTATATAATTACTGATTCTCCTATACCCTGGCGCATTTCAATATGTAGCGAAGTGGACATGGAACAGCCAAATTGGTTGCGAAATCTGGAAACGACATGATTATACACTTTCTATATCCCCATATAACGAACTAGGTCAGTCCGGTCAAATACACACCGGACACCAGTATATAAAGGTCCCGCGCGCCGTACAAAAAATTACCGGACATTTTGGGGGATACCCATGGCGCACGACCTGGCTGGTCGCACGTGGATTATATAAGTTGCTGGTGCATCTTACCTAACACATATACCGAAGGTTTCTTCTCCAGTCAGCCCCGCTATGAAAGTGCTCCCTGTATTGCAATGGAGCATCCTAGCGGCCAGCTGCACAGCGCTAGTGGCCCAAGAACGACCCTTGTCTGCACGTGAGCTTGGACTCACCGAGACTCCTCCGGTTACTCTCGCGGGACAACACACCCTTCATGGCAGGTTTCTACACATCACAGACATGCATCCGGACCCGTACTATAAGGAAGGGTCTTTCCAGCTGGACTTATGTCATGTGGGAGAGGGTGGCGATGCTGGAAAGTACGGAGATGCGGTTTCCGGCTGTGACAGTCCGGTGGTGCTCATGAACGAAACCTTGGCGTGGATCTCGAAACATCTCCGGAATAAGATAGACTTCGTGGTGTGGACAGGAGACAACATCCGGCACGACAACGACCGGCGGTATCCACGTACCGAGACCCACATCTTTGACATGAACCAATTGGTCAGTGACTACATAGTCGACACCTTCCGGTCCGAAGATGACATCGGCTCCCCGCTTGCAATTCCGGTGGTCCCCTCGTTGGGAAACAACGACGTATACCCGCACAACTTGTTTGCCAAGGGGCCGACGTTGCAAACAAGAGAGTTGTTCAAGATCTGGCAGCCTTTCATCCCGCCAGAACAGCTCCATGTGTTCAGCCGTGGTGCCTACTTCTTCAAGGAAGTTGTTCCCGGCAAGTTGGCGGTCTTGTCCATCAACACGTTGTACCTCTTTCAGTCCAACCCATTGGTGGACAATTGCGACAAGAAAAAGCAGCCTGGATACATGCTCTTTGAGTGGCTAGGCTACGTGCTCAAGGAAATGCGGGTCCGCAACATGAAAGTATGGCTCTCGGGCCATGTTCCACCCAACGAGAAGAACTACGACATCTCTTGTCTCCGCAAGTATATCATGTGGACCCACGAATACAGAGACGTCATTGTGGGTGGTCTCTACGGGCACATGAACATCGACCATTTCATCCCATTGGATGCGAAAGCAGCATACACTTCCCTCGACACCAAGTACGGCGGGGTGGACATTCCCTTTACTGGCCAAGATGACATGGATGTCCTTGATAGCGACGAGCTCACGCTTGAGGAGTCCTATAGAAGACAAGGAAGTCCGATTTGGGACGATTCCATCGCTGGCAAGGCTGGCGACTTCAACGAGCTCCCAAAGTACTCGTCGTTTGGCGATGTTCGTATTGCAGGAGGGATTCCAAGCAACAAAGTGGGATACATGGAGTCCATCCGTGACGACGTGTACCGCGGCATCTCGAAGAGAAAGAAGCAGGGTGAATTTTCAGAAAGATACGCCGTGGCTCACGTCACCGCCAGTATCGTGCCAACTTTCAACCCGGGAATCCGGGTATGGGAATACAATATCACCGGTTTAGACGAAGCAGGCACCACCCATTATGCTCCCTGGGACGAGTTCTTTGCCGGACTCGAGCAATTGATGCAAAATAACGATGCTACTGACGACAACGAAGTGCATACCTTGAAGCGCGATAAGACGGTGCCTCCAAAAATGCCCGCGGATCTCCCATTGGGCCCAGCATACGTTCCACAGGCATTCACGCCCACCAGATACGTCCAGTACTACGCTGACTTGGAAGCCATCAACAAGGGCGAAAAGAAGTTTGGCTACGAAATAGAGTACACTACCGACGACAAGGAGCACAAAATCTCACCACTCACAGTCAGCCAATGGATGAAATACGGCCGCAAACTAGCCAAAGCAGGCAAGACGGACGCCACCAAGAAGGAGCTCTCCATGTGGGAGGCCTTCCTCCACCAGGCATTCGTCAGCAGTGGGTATGAAGACATGAACTTGGGCTGAGCCCTACACGTGATGATATCACATGACCAGACCTAACAAATTTGCACCGGTGCACCGGTGCGCCGGCGGCCGGGAGCCAAAATTTTTCAGTGCGCCCCAGCGTTGATATCGGAAAGACCATTAAACATTCCTATCGTCAAATATTAAGTCGAAATGGGTGGTATTCGTGACAAGAAAGTTGAGTATTTCTCAAAGTTGAGAGAGTTGTTGGAGACTTACCAGTCCATCTTCATTGTGGGCGTGGACAATGTCTCCTCCCAACAAATGCACGAAATTAGACGTGCTTTGAGAGGTGACGCCGTCGTGTTGATGGGTAAGAACACCATGGTCAGAAGAGCCTTGAGAGGCTTCTTGTCTGACTTGCCAGACTACGAGAAGTTGTTGCCTTACGTCAAGGGTAACGTTGGTTTCATCTTCACCAACTCTGACTTGAAGACCATCAGAGACACCATCACCGCCAACGTTGTTGCTGCTCCTGCCAAGGCCGGTGCCGTTGCTCCAGCTGACGTGTGGGTCCCAGCCGGTAACACCGGTATGGAGCCAGGTAAGACCTCTTTCTTCCAGGCTTTGGGTGTCCCAACCAAGATTGCCAGAGGTACCATTGAGATTGTCTCTGACGTCAAGGTCGTTGAGAAGGACGGCAAGGTCGGTCCTTCCGAGGCTACCTTGTTGAACATGTTGAACATTTCTCCTTTCACCTACGGTTTGACTGTTGTTCAAGTCTACGACAAGGGCCAAGTCTTCCCAGCCTCCATCTTGGACATCACCGACGACGAGTTGATCGGCCACTTTGTTTCCGCTATCAACACCATCGCCTCGATCTCCTTGGCTGCTGGTTACCCAACCTTGCCATCTGTCGGTCACTCCGTGGTCAACCACTACAAGAACGTTTTGGCTTTGTCCATTGCTACCGACTACACCTTTGAGGGCTCTGAGGCCATCAAGGACAGATTGGCCAACCCTGAGGCTTACGCCGCTGCTGCTCCTGCTGCCGCTGCTGCTGCTGACGAGGCTGCTCCTGCTGCTGCTGAGGAGGAGGCCGAGGAGTCTGAGGACGACGACATGGGCTTCGGTTTGTTCGATTAGGTCACATAATCATATTGCACAAACTTGTACTCTTAAAAAATTGTAGCGTTTGTGGTGGTTCACAAACATGGTAGGCCAAGTTATGGAACGGAACCTCTCTTCCAAGTTGGCGGAAATCCAGTTCGCTATCGACGACTTGAGTACTGATGTGGCTGGCTGGCGTACATTACTTTGGCACTTGCTGCAAATCACCTTGATCTTTGAGAACGCTGCACGAGAAGAACAGGATGAATATAGACAACTCTTCTGGGTGAGGCTCAACAAAGTCACAGGCAGGGCTAGCGAGCTCGTTCTGAAGGACAATCCTGTGGAATTGACCCAGATGTTTACTGAAGTGTTTGTCCACTTCATTCTGTTCGCAGCCGAGTCCCATGCCCTCCGGCTCCAAATTGACCAGGAAATGTTATATCGGCTCAATGGCCAGTTGGCCCTGCTACCTGGCTCCGAAGCTGTCTGCTGCCTCCAGATGGCCGTGGGCAACCTCATGGGGTGCCACAAAAAGTTTCTCCCAACACCGTTGATTTCGCAGCCATCATCGCCAGCGCCTACCCTAACCAGCCACAGGTACGGGTCCACCTTTTTACGACCCAGAAAGAGGCATTACCGAGACTTGACAGCGTCTGCGATTCCGGTCTTCAATCCCAGTCCTGGGGGAACTGTGGTATGTTCGCCAAAACGGCAGCGATGTGCCACCAGAAGCGACTACCGCTACCATAGCATCGATATCTCGTTGGTGCCGTCCTGGATGGACCGGTTGTTTGCCAACTGTTCACAGCCAGAAGCTCCAACGCGGTACTCCAGCAGACAACTTTTCCTCGACAGCATGAAACGCTTTTTTCAGTACTTCAGCAGACCCGCTACAGCAAGTTGTAGAAAGTGTATATTTCTACCATGGCATCGTTTCTTCCACAAAACTTAAATATATACAATGAATCTAGTCTCTTGGTCTCACAAACTGCTGTGGTTCCTCCTGGACCGTCTTGACGTCTGCAACATTTGGCTTGGAGACGTGCTGTGTTAACTTGGCTGGCGAAGGCCACTCTTCAGGCAATAAACCTGCTCTTTTGAACAAGAATCCTACACGGTCAGACACCTCAGCACCGTTTCCGAGCCAGTACTTTGAACGGTCAAAGTCCAACTCTATATGCTTGTATGGTTTTACTCCTTGGGCCTGTTGTTCTGGCGATAATGGGATGGGGATGGGGTTGTATGTTCCCAAGACTTCTATGGGCAAACTGTTTCTTGCCGACTTTCTGTTCGCCACCACGATGTTATAAAAGGGCTGGTGTTTGCGCCCAAACCGAGCCAAGCGGATTCTGATGGGACTTTTCATCATGGTTTGCGTGTGCTGAGAATTGAAAATTTCCACCAGTTTCTGGTGAGAGAGGTGGTGCATACAGGCTACAGGAGGCAGTACGGTTGGCGGTATGCTCTTGTTAATTAATAAAGAGTTCGTAGCTATTGTAACTATATGCATCAAAGCTTCTTTCTAGCTTTAAATTTCTTTGGCTTCGAAACCCGGGAATTTGTTTGCGGCTTCTTTTTCACCTCAGGCTCGTCGTCCGACCAGTCCTCTTCAGTGCGCTTGTTCTTGAACTTCAACTTGTTTCTCTGGCCACGAATAGGTGCCTGCTTGACTGCATCCAAGTAGGCATCCACGCCCGATCCTTTGTTGGCGAGAGAATCCTCCTCGTCACCGCCTTCACGGAAGACCAATTTTCCGTTCTGCGATGGCACCTTGGAACGGCCCATATCTTTCTTGGTGAACTTCTTAGGCTTCGACGACGAGATACGAGCCATCGTTTGACGGTCCAACAAGTCCAAGGGTGTGTCTCCCAGCTCCAAAATATACTGGTTGGTTCTCTTTTTGGAATCTCCGTTGGCATCAAATTCTTGAACATCTTCGTCGTCAGAAACGTCAGAGTTGTACAACGCTTCTTCGTATGCTGACACAAACTTCTTGGTTTCCTTGGGTTTCTCTGTGGTTTCTTCTTCACCCTCTTGCTTTCTCTTGGCTCTGCTTCTGGACTTTCTAATGTTGACCACTAACTTTCTGTCGTCTTCAGGAATGGCAGCCTCAACAACATCAGCACCAAATTTCCTGATGAGTCTCTCGACGATATGCTTAACCTTTGACTTGAAATGTCCTTTGTGTTCATGCGACCATCTCATTAACTTGGACAACAACTCAGCCAAGTTGTCTCTCACCAAATCTTCAGGCAACGACAAGACTTCAACCTTGACGAAGCCAATGGCAGCCTTGGCAATTTCTCTCGAGTTGTGAGTCAAGAACAATTCTATAGTCGAAGAAATTTCCTTGAGCACATCGAGAGAAAGAGAATCCTTGAATTCAAACATTAAGCACGAAATGGCAGTGATTGTGGCAGAAATCATATGAGGAGTCTGAGCAGCCAAACCAGCACTGACCATGGTGAAAAAGTCTCCCAAAGAAACAGCTTCCCTTGCCTGTCCTTCTCCTTCAAAGCCAGGAATACGGGAATGGTCAATCTCACCACCATTGGACATAATCTTTCCCATGGCGATCAATATCTGATACGAAATGCTCCGTGTACGTTCGTTGTTGTCCTTGGTCGACATGATAACTTCTTGTAACACTGATGGAATGAAATGCAATTCGGAACTGGGCAACAATTCCAAGATAGACAAGATAGCTGCCAATCTAGCTCCTCTTGCAGAAGTTTCCGTAACCTCTGTAGACTCGACGACCACCTTCTCAATTTGTCCGATGAACTTAACAAGAGAAGCCTTTCCTTCATCAGTTTCAGAGAGTTTAGAAATAATTCTGTAGGATCTTTTTTGCACCAAAGGATCCTTAATGGAAACTGTGGTAGCAAAGACAGAATACAATGCAGTGTGTGAAGACTCAGGCGAGTACTTGGACATGGAAACAATCAAGTCCAACATGGTGAGACTCAATTTAGGGCCGGTATCTCCCTTGGATGTTTCGTTTGCTTCTTCATCCAATGCATTTTTGAAGAGCCCACAAACCTTATTGAAAGTGTTCTCCAAGTCGTCTTTAGGCACAATCTGCAAGTACATATCAATTGTCTCTAACACAAATCCTCTTGAGTCGGGAGAAGTAGACAGGAAAACATTAAATAAGACCGAAAGCAAGTTAGAAGCTCTTGCAGCCAAGTACTGCAAAGATTCTTCAGCCTTTTGGACAGGGAAGTTCTGCTGGATAAGCTTATCATCAGATAATGCACCGCCCACGTAAGCTATGTTGGATTCAACGAGCGACCTCAAACCGTTACAAATAAAAGTACGGAGTTCAACTCTGGAGTACAAAAGGTCAGACAACTGAGCGGCAAACTTGTCGTCAAAGCTGGTTGTAAGATCCTTTGGAAGGTCGCAAAAGTGGGGAAGCAACGACCAGATTTGCTCGACAATAGTTTCGAAGATTTTGACGTTGACGGACTCCTTGTTGGTAGACTCGTTGATCTTCGTGGTGAAAAATTCACTCAAGGGCAAAATTTGGCGCTTGTAGAATTCGAGTTCGGCATTTCTGACGTTGTCTCTCAATAATGGCAACATCCAGGCCCGTCCAGGGCCACCAGTACCGGTCAAGTTCAATGGCAAGACACTCAAGTACACCTCAGGTCCTAACTCGGATATGCATACAGAAATGAAATCTTCTGCTTCTTTGTTGTATGGGAATTCCTCAGTCTCGTTAGTACGCCATTCACCAACAACCTCCATGATGCTCAAGAAGTCGGGGTTGCAACGTGATCTTAACTTTGAAACCACAGCGACAAGGAACTCCAAGATCTCCTTTGTAGCCGCCTGGTACTTTATGGAGAGCACTTCCTTCTCAATATACTCAGCAAGGAAAGTGATAAACTCGTCCATGGCATCATATATTTGACCAGAAACAGATGGTGGATCGAGTATGAACTCGTCTGGCACAGCCTGGGTGATGATTGCGATCAAGCATTGGGACGCAGAGCTGTAGATATCTTGCGAGTCTGAAGACAAGTAATTCGCCACGATAGGAATGACAGTATGAAGCTGCTTGAGGCACATTATGGGAGCAAGCTTAGCAAATGCGGCCACTGCTTTGGCGATCACGGCCAACCATGGAGCAGCTAAATGAGAGTCATTCACAGCAGGTTTCAATTCAAAGATGATGCTCAAAACGTTGGTGAATTTGTCGAGGTCCACGTCGTTGCTCATAGATTCGAAAAGTCCCACGAACGCAGTGAAAGCAGACGATACCATGTACTGGTCGGATGTTCTGGAAATGCGCAAAAGACTGTCGCAAAGTGGCTCGATTTGTGGTTGTGGCCATGAGTTGGCAGAAGTTATAGAGGAAATCAACTGCAAAATATGAATAATGGAGGAATTGTTGTCCTTCTTTTTTGTCTCCAACAAGCTGGAAAGCTTCTGAAGGGATAAGTCGGCACAGATAGGTGCTGCAACGTGGATAGGAGAAGGAGAAGGTGGAGGGTTGCTCAACACCGTGTGGATAGATTCCTGGGCTCTCTTTCTGACTTTGGGACGAGGATCGAACGACAATTCCATCAATCCAATCAAAGCACGCTTTGGTGAAATGTTACCCTTGGAGCTCCACTGCTGGTGGTCCTGAGCCAACAACAAGGTCTCGACTGCTCCAATGGTGGATCTGACCAATGGAGCCTCCGCATCAGGGTGGGTTAAAGGTGTGGCCAACTTTGTCAAGATCTGAGAAAACTTCGATTTCAATAACAGTTTGGGAGTGAATGGGAATACCAAATCCAAAAAGTAGGCAGTACAGGTGGCCAAACTGTCGTCTATTATCTGCTCGTCTGTGATGCATTGGTCCAACAAAGACAAGAATGAAACCACGTAGGTTACGGGTGATCTGACGTTCCCCTGTTCATCAATGTTTTCTTCAACAGCAGACAAAATCAAGGCTAACTTTTTCTGGTTATCCAACTTGGAGTTCACCTGCTGGCGTATTTTCTGGAGTTTCTCTTCCATGACCCATTGGTCCTGGCTCTGTCCCCCGTCAGGATTATTCTCAGCCATCGTAGAGTAAGACGCACAAGAAATTTTTTGGAACCGATGAGATACTGTATACAGGAGCGATGCCCCAGCTGCAAATGTCAGACCCTACAGTAGTGTATTTCTATAGTCTATGCGTCGAGTCCGATGTCACTGAGAAGCGAGTCGATGATGTCGTTATCACGCTCAATTGGATCCGTGACTTGCGAGTCTGAATTGCCGCCATATTTTTTGGTGATGTAGTATCGAACGTCGTCCACCAACTCAATGGTATCGACGTCTTCTCTTTCCTTGATTCTATGCGCACTTTCCTTGATAAGCTCCACAAACTTCAGTTTCTCCTCGTCCAGGGATATAATGGAGCCTAGGTTGTGTGCAAGCATTTGTGATATATGGTGCTCAATTCTGTCACACCTAGTGGCCCAGGCGATTCTCATAAAGTCGTAAATGTCCACTCCGTAGATTGATTCGCAGGAGAGGTACTCAGCCCAGCTAAACTGTGCAAACCGGGACGTCATGTTCACTGCACACATCCGCTTCAAGCGGTCAAGAAAAAGCTCGTCTGCAGCGTAAAGCACATCTACCGTAAGCTCCGGAGGTATAGCGTGGACATAGTCTCTGTAGAGGTGGTGTATGACTATCTCTGCCACTGACAGTCCCAAGGTCGTCATAAACATCCTCACCACAGGAACATGATCGGGAAGCAACTCGTGTCTGTGAATAACCTTGGTTCCTTCTCTGTCAACTGTAGGAGCATCTAGGAGTGTCATTGCGAATAGATCTGATTTGAACATGGTTTCAAAGTACTCGGAGCGAGCGACGATTGCCTTGTGCACAGGGTAGAAGATTACGTTCATGCTTTCCGTGTCTATCACAGCCAAGAGAACGTCGGCAAACGTATCTGACTGCAACACCTGGCGCTTCATTTCTTGCGTGACAAATTGTCCTGGATCAAGCTCCTCAAAATCGATGTCCTGTTCACCATCAAGAGGCACCTCGATTTTGCCAGCTAGTAAACGTTCGTCAACGAATCTCTCAAGATCACTCTGAGCTGTCTTTACTATCTCGTATTCCATTTGGTGCCGAGCTTTGGCCTGCAAACGGCGATCTTCCTCCTTAAGAACTGTTTGCATGGCGCCTTTTAGTTCTTCAAGCTGAAAAAAATCGCAGGCCCGTAGCATATGTTCCTCGATTTGCCGGCTGTGCAATGGTAAACTGTCCGTTTTAACGTAGATATAATCAACGATGCTTTTAAATACATTTGAAGGAATAGCATCGGGGACTGCAATCTCGGTCCTTGCATTCCACTTGCCATCCCCAGTAAGTAGTTGACGAAATAACTCACCTCTAAATGCTAGCACAAACCGGTTCAAATAGAAATCTGTATCCGCCGAGAATACAATATCGTTATATCGAAGCTCATTGAGCGGGTTTAGGAGTGAGATAAGATGACTAGCAAAGGGCTGTACAGCATCCTTTTTTGAGATGTCAAAACTGATCAAAATGTTCCGAATCTCGTCATTGAGTGCTCCATAGATACAACGTGCTCCCTGGAGTGTATCCCTGTCGCATACAGCTCCTCTTGAAAGAAGCATTTGCACCACATTTTTGTGTCCACAAAGGGATGCTAGAATCAAAGGGGTATAGTTCCACTCGTCCACAACATTTATATCAAGGTCTGGCGTTGACGTAATTATAGATTCAGCCGTATCGTAGTCACCAATTCGACAGGAGAAACAGAGATCTTTGTAAGCAGATTGCGCCAATCCAGAATGCTGTTTATGTGTTCCAGAGGAATCATCCCTCGAGCTGTCAACGTACATAGATATCCGTACGGGCTCATCGTGCATCACACTCTCGTGATAATCGTCAATGACAATGTCAGACGACATTGCAGTGTTATCAGGAAAGAACCGACTTGGGCTTCACGGTATATACAGGAGATGACGTAAAGGTGTGGAGGACCAGTTGATAGTTAAAAAGGTCTTTGTCAAGTTCACCAATATCGTAGTAATATTGTAGCAATATATAATAATAACTTAATCAAGCGGAACCGTGCTCGTTTCGAATTTAATATTCCATTATCACAGTTCATTTATCGTAGGTGTTGATAAAGTACTTGAACAACTTCTGTTTAAATTTATTGTTCTTCTTCTTGGAACTTCCCCGTGAATTGACTTCAACCTTTGGATCATTCGGCGCTCCATGCTCTTCTCTCAGTGGAGCAATTACATCCACAGGGGCATCCGAATGGCCATTGGCCAAAATTTCCTCCGGCTGTTCTTGTTCAAGAGCTCCGACGCCTTCCGATCTCTCTGGCTGTGAAGCTTGCTTGCTGGACAAGCCAGTGGCAGGTGTCTTAGGCGTTGGAATTGGTTCTGGAGGCACGCCAACATCAGGCTCAAGAGCTGCCAACTCATCACTCGAGCCGACATCCACATTATAGAAGACGCCATGTTTTGCATCAGATTGTGCTTCAGCTGGAACATCAGAGCTACCGGTGCCATCAGGGAGTATCGGCGTGGTGTCTGGAAGCTTGAAATTGGCATCTCTACCCAATTCTGATGGGCCCTTGAAACTTTCTCCTTCATTGGTAACGGGATCCTCACCTAGCTTGGACTTTGGCTGGACGGGGTTTTCAGGAGTCTCTTGGACATTCGAGCTTAGATTCTGGGGTAACAGAGCGCCAGATTCGACCCAAGGATCCAAAGACGTCCTGGTTGGTGTGGTATCTTCCACAGGAGCTTCCTCCGAACTTAAGCTGGTAACTGCATTTAACACGGGAACCTTGATCAGGTCTTCAATAGAAGCATTGTCCTTCGCAGAATGATCAATGTCAGCTTCATGCTCACCAATGGATGGTACTTCAACCAAGATATCGGTCGGGTTTTCATACAGATCATTATTATGTTCCAGAATTTGGTCCACATTAGTAACAGGAATCACTTTAGATAATATAACACCACCATCATCTGTGTCGTTTTGCTTAGGCAAAGGTTCAGAAGTAATGTGAGCTGAAGATGGGACCGTGTGAGCAACTTCGGGCGATTCCGGTAACGTCTCAGCCAAAGATGTGGCTGGATTTTGCTTGTTGGCATTTACATCCTGCGTTGATTCCAGTATTTCACCGCCGTCCGATGTAATAAATGATCCAGGAAGCAATTGTGAAGCATGTTTCTCTGGCTCTCCAACCTCCACGTTGGCCCTAACTGGGTCTGCCTGGGCAGGAGGGAGGACTGGTGCATCCGAGATATCATTAACTTCAGTCGAGGTGCTCTTACGTCTACCGAATAAGAAACCGAGAGATGGCTTCCTCGTGTGTTTCTTCTTCTCTTTCTCTTCAGCTTGTGTCTTTTTAGTCGAATCCTTCTCTTGGGTTTTCTTTTCTTTCTCTTCCAACTTTTTCTGTTGCCGTTCCTCCTTCTCTTGAGCCTTTTGTTGCTTCTTCTGCTTCTTGACTCTTTCTTTTCTGGTTGTCAGCTTGGTCTCACCATCTCTCATCGAATGTGATGGGAATTCTTTATAGTGGTTCTGATAGACATAGTTTCCGCTAACACCAGGAGTCGCGGCAGCAATAGAGGATCTCTTCTCTGCGTCTTTTACCACCAGTTTCTTCACTTCACCTTTGGCATCGATGTCCGCAATTTCTGGCTCCTCTTCTTCCTTTGAGCCATACACATTCTTCATTGCCACTTCCATAGCTCTCGCGTATAGCTCTTGCTCAGTTAATTGCTTTGGCTCAGAACGTGGAACTGGGATGGTCTCCACCTTGTTTAAGAACTTGATAGAAGAGTTAGACGACGTCAGATGATGCTTGGAGCGTGGCTGTGAATAGTCCCCGTGGTTGGAATAAGCGGTGGGGGAGATTTGATTGCTTTGCAAAGAACGGTGATCCAGATGAGACGCCTCTGGCGTCGTTGGGACCTTGACCAAGGGGGGAGGAGTGAGAGAAGGAGGTTTGAAGGTAGACGAGGAGTGTTGGTTCAATTGGGGAGACATGTTTGGGGTGTGAGAATCTGCCGAGAAGGGTTGTCCAAGGCCAGCTGGGGTCTCCGCGGCTCTCTCATCACCTGTTACTTGTTCGCCAGTTGGAGACGAAAAGTTAGGCTTTACCGTATTTTTCAAAATGGAACGAAGGGGTTTGGAGGGGGACGATTCAATGGACCTGAGTTCCTCTTTACGGCGTTCTGCAGATTCGTCACGGCGTGGAGCCCTTGACGCCAGGTCTAGTGACTTGAGTGGCTCGCCTAGTCCTTGGTGTCCTTGGTTATGGTTGAGTGTAAGTCCTTCGTCCTCGAAGTTGTAGTCAAAGTCGCGCAAGTCCTCATCGATCTTGGAAAGATTATACGCCGTGCCGCCAGTCGACAAGATAGAATTGTTACGGGGAGCAGCAGTCAACGAGTTGGCTCTGGAACCGCTGCGGGAGATGTTCTTGGTGGTGGTCTCGATCTCCTTGGAGCCATCGGCGTAGGTCTTGATTGTCTTTGTGGTTATCAGGGTCAAGCGTCCTTGGGCGTCCACCATTTTTGTAGTCTGTGTGGTGACTACGGCGTCCTCCGTGTCTATATCCTCCTCGATCTCGTTAATTGGCTTTGGGGTACGGGAATTGATGGAGCCGACTCGCTGGGACCCGTAGGAGTGGCCGGGCTGGGAAGTTAGGGAATAGGAGCGGTTTTGGGCTGGGCTGCTCAACGCTTGTCCTCTCGTCACCGGCAGGCCCGCCACGTACGATGGTTTAGGATTATAAGTGTAGGAGCGCAAGGAATTGGATCGGTTGGTCGGGTTGACGCTGAGCGAGTTGGAACGCCGGATATTGGAGGCGCGGGGATGGTTTGGCTGGGGACTTTGGGGCAGACTATGCATGCGGAGGGCGGCCAACGCTGCCTGGCCCGCACCGCTGGATAGCGACTGGCTGCGAGCTATATCGGAGGAATTAGCCGAGCCGTTGGAGTACGCAAGACCAGGGTTGGGAAGACCGTTGCTAGGAAGGCTGGAGTTTAGCTGGTAACGACTGACTTCCTCGTTGTACTTGGCAAAGCCCTGGTAGGAGTCTCGCTTCTGTGTTAGTCATTGCTTCAAAACAATTGAATATTGCATGTGTTTACATTCGCAACCATGGAGAGAGGGAGAAGAGATCCGAAGATGTCGGAGTGGTGGCTGCTGCAAAACACACGAACGTACCTTGCGTGAAAAGAATCCCATTTCTCACGATATATAAACAAGAATAGACCGGCTAGCTGGAATTGGCCGTTGCCATATGTTTCCCCGTCCACAAGCGATATGAAATTATAGTGACCGGCTGACATAAGCACAAACAAGGAGGGACAGAACCGGCTGCGAGCGAAAACAGCGCGAGCGAAAACAGCGAGGCTAAAGCTGGTGTGGCTCGTGCAGGTGCGGCCGTGGTGCAGGTGCGGCGGTCAGTGCGATTTAGTCAGGGAATTTCTAATCTTACTACTGCCTGTGTCAGGGTGCGTTTTGGGGTTCGATATAAGTTGGCGGCCACGGTAGCTGTGCATGAAATATTTAGTGTTGCTGGCTGCGGTTGTTGTTGTCACACTATATACAGCACCCGTTTCCTTGTCTGGTTTGAGGTCTATTGTCACAATGACACCTCTGACTGCATCTAGTCTGGCTGCAACGATTGTTGCTGGCACGGCTAGTGCGGCTAACGACGCATTCCCGTTTCCCGCCTACTTTTTCAGCCATGGTGGGCCGACTTTTATGTACGAGCATGTGTCGAGCGGTGACCGTGGGGCCTGGACGACCACAAAGAAGATAGGAAAACACATCAAAGACGACCTCCAGCCGGACTACATATGGGTGGTTTCGGCCCATTGGCAGTCGCCGGGGCCTGACAGGGTAGATGTGGCCATTGCAGCAGAGCCCGATGGCGCCAACGAGCTCATATATGATTTTTATGGTTTCCCCGACCACATGTATGAGGAGAGGTTTGTGCTGTATTCGTCCCAGTTGGTTGCGAAAACGGTGCAGGCTCAGTTGCAGTCGAACGGGTTTTCCAGCAGTTTGGTCAGACGGGGCATAGACCACGGGGTGTGGGTGCCGTTCAAGGTGGCGTTTCTGGACTACAACACGGTTGGGCCCGTGACCACTAGCCAGTCTCTGCGTCCCGACTTGCTGGATATTCCGGTGGTGCAGGTTTCGCTCACCAGCAGCGACGACGATTTCCAGTCCCACTTCAAGTTGGGCAAGGTTCTAAGCCGTTTCCGGGACCACGCCATCTGGGACGAGTCCCAGAAACGCCACTTGCATGGTTTGGTGGTGTTTTCTGGCATGTCGGTGCACAATCTCCGAGACTTGTCTTTCGGAACTGGGCCAGAACTGGTCAAGCCGTACGCCCAGCAATTCACCGGCCTACTACGGGACATACTCGTCAACGACAGCGGGCTCTTGCTGCGGTTAGAGAACTTGAAGCTCGAACACCGCCGGCTTCTCTACCAGGCCCACCCCACACTAGAGCACTTTCTTCCGTTGGTCGCGGCCAGCGGCATTGTCAGCGGCAAACCCGACGGCATAAAAGAAGTCTACAACAACGCCGTTGGGTCGCTCGGGTGGGGCATCTACCGGTTTGGCACCAGTGGCCCCCACTAGCGTGCCTACAAGGTCCAGTAAATGACTGTATGTGTATCGACCGTAGCTACTTCTTCAACAATTCCGACAATGCATCGGCTATTCCCTTTTCGTCCAAGCCCTCCAAGTGGTTCTTGACCTCCTTGCCCTTCTCGAAACGAGCAGTGATGCTGGGAGGAACACCGTAGGCCTCTCTGACCAAGATGGGTATTTTGTAGTTCAGCTGCTGCTTCAACGCAGGGTAGTTTGCTGTGAGAAATTTGCGCAAGGGAATCGACGCCTCGCCGGTCTGCGACAAGTGAAACCTCAACTCCCGAAGGGTGGCAGGAAGCACAAACTTAGACATCGAAGTGGTGGTAATTTGTCGAGGTGTGAGTGGTTAAAAATGTTTGGCACTTGTTTCTGTGTACAGGACTAAATATGCCGTCCGCACATGCCGCATGCAGGCCCGCTACCGGCTGCAACTTGTGGCTGCAACTTGTGGCAGCCTACGGCTGCCGGCATTTCAATCCCAATGCGGTGTAGTCGGGCGCTATGGTCGCGGTGCTGGGGACTGCCTGGGGAAGCCCCGTTTTGATCGAGTTCATCACGGCGTCAATACATAGCTGTGCTTGCATGCCGTCCTCGGCGCTACAGAGCGGCTGTTCGTGGCCACGGATGACACTGACAAAGTGGTCCAATTGGAGGTCAAACGGGTGGAGGTTCCTCAATTCGTCCGGGTGTGGGCTGACACGCAGTTTGGTCACCGGCGTGTTCCAGCTTTTGTCTGGTGTATGCTGTTGGTGGTAGAGATGCATGTCTGGTACCGAGAGTGTGCCGTTGGTGCCGAAGACCCGGTAGAAACCTTCGAGCTCGTCGTGCAATGGAATGTTGGGGTTTTCGCCAGTACCAGACTCAAAGTTGAACGGCGAGGTTACCGTATCGGAGCACACAAATGCGCCGCAGACGCCGCTGGAAAATCTCAAAGTAAGCGCAGCGCCTTCGTCGGCTTCGGGATAGTGGTCCCGCTGCTTCTGCAACGCCTCGGCGTAGACCCGCTCCACCGGCCCGAAAAGAAACTGGAGTACGTCAATATCGTGCACAAGATTGATGAGAAGAGTTCCACCACCAGTCTCGTTGGACGTACGCCACGGCGATGCTAAGAAGTACTCGTCTGGCTTGCAGAGTGTCCACGTGCCTTGCAATGCAACGATGTTGCCTAGCTTGGCTAGGTGTCTTTTTGTCTCCAAGATGAACGGGTTGAATCGGCGATGATGGCCCACCAAAAGCAGTACGTTTTTTTCAGCACAGTACTGTTTGAGCGCCTCGGACTCCTCTGCTCGGGAGCTGAGCGGCTTCTCCACGAGCAAATGGATCCCGTGGCTTGCCAACTCGGCAGCAACCTTGACGTGAGTAGCGTTTGGAGTAGCCACCACTGCTCCATCCGGGTAGGCAACTCCAGCGCGGTTGCAATGGTCCACCATTTCTGCTATCGAGGGAAAGTAATCAGTGTTGTACTCCTCGGCCACTTTGCGCCCAATAGGACTGGGATCCACTATGCCAAAGAGGGTGGCATTCTTGTTAAGTTTTATATGCTGGGCATGGCGAGGCCCGATGAGTCCCGCACCAACGACGATGATGGAGATCAGTTGCAGGGCAATCATGACGGCTGGAACCTGTGTTGTTTTGTGGTTTCGACCTCTATTTGCAGTATTTTGTGGAATGCACTCGTGATGTGGGGTGAAAATTTTTTGGGCCCGGAACCGGTGCGTTATCGGCATGCCGGAATCTGGGGTAGCAGACGCAAAGAACAATTCTGGGGGCCCGTATTTACAAGACCGATAAAAAATGGCCATGCCTTAACCAGGCGGAAAACTACTCTTTAACATATATTGCATATATCTGTCTTAATATCTCCCATCTAGAGACGGTATCTGAAGTGGGGGTTTTCTTTGTCGGTCATGTCAGCAAACTCATAGTTCTCGAGTTCACCGAGCGCATCCTCGTTCATCAGAAGCAGCTCCTTTTCCTTCATCTTGTTGCAGCGGTAGTAGTTGTAGTAGATGGCTGCTATCAAAACCAACGTCACGGCCTCGCACACCACAATACTGATCTTACCACCAGTGTAAGAAGGAGCTTGTTCGGCGATGAAGGTCTGGGGACCAATGACGTTTCCAACACAGTAACCAATCAAGAAAATGGCATTGACGGTGATTTTCTTCGTGTGGCCTGCAGTGTTGGATGCGAAACAGGACAAGGCACAGATCATGGTCAATGGATAGATCATCATCAAGTAGAGTCCAGCAAGCCTGACGTTCTTGGGGCCTCCAAATGCAAGCATACAAGAAGCAACCAAGGAAACCACCATGGCGGCAAACGAAATGGACATTCTGTGGCGGAACCATGACTGGGAGGCAGCAAATAAGATGCATCCCACGAACTCTACTGCTCCACCAGGCATGTTCATCAACAACGAGTCTTTGGCGCTGTATCCAAAGTCAACATTCAAAAGAATACTTCCAAAGTTGGTAATAGCACCGTTGGGGATGTTGGAGGCAACGGCGAAAAAGAAGTAGAGCCAGGTGTTGACGTCGAGCAACGCCTCTTTGAATTGATGCTTCTTGAAGTGCTTGTTTCCAAAACCCTGCTGGTTGGATCTGAGTCTCTCGACCACCAATATCTTCTCAGTTTCAGTCAAGAACCATGCCTTGGAAGGGTTGTCTGGGATGTGCACGTAGAACAAGACTCCAACGACGATGGTCATGAGTCCGGTGATGATGAAAAGAGCCTTCCATGAAACGATCGAGTAACTGTCTTCGTGGGTCGCAACACCGTATCCGATTGCTCCGCCAACAATGACACCGATACCATTGCAGGCAAACCAGATAGCCGTTCTTAAGAACTGCTCTTCCGCCTTGTACCATTGACCGGTGAAAATAACCATTGCTGGGGTCACAGCAGACTCGAGCATACCCAAAACGACTCTCAAGGTGATGAGTCCAGAGTATGTGCTTGGCACAGCATGCAAGCACAATATGGCACCCCATGCCACGATGAAGGCCGATGTGGCTTTGGCGAGTGGAAATCTCTGAAGAATAGCACTGACTGGGAATTCGAAAACCAAGTATCCGAGGTAGAACGAGGTTCCGCACCACGAGTACATGTCTCCCACCATGTTGAAGTCCTCTCTTAACCCTAAAACGGCCGCGTAGGAGGTGGTGGTCTTGTCCATGAACTGGAAGGCATATAATAAGCAGATGAGAGGAAGGAGGTAGATGTCGATCTTTCTCAAAAGACGCTTGTTCGTCTCCTCATCAAGCACTACGTCGCCGTTGGCTTCCAAAGCCAACTTCATGGCTTCGTCGACGTCACCTGTCACCTTGACCAACCGTCCGTTGGGTGACGTGAAGGTGGTGATGATATTGTCATGTCCGATATTCTCCTTGGTGAAGGATACGATGGGGTCTAGCTGGACCTCTGGATCACTCTTGGTGTCTGACATCTTGCTGATGCTGTTGATGCTGTTGATGCTGGAAGAACCTTTATAAAGTGGAACGCTTATCTCACCTGGTTGCGAACCACGAAACTTAGTCGCTAGGTGCGGCTCAAATCGCAATAAATGCCGCTAACGGCCTTTATCTGGAGAAACGCGATATGGCATCGACACCACAACAGTGGATGATGCGTAGTTGATGCAGCCACAGAGATTGTTATCATGCGAGTCGAGTTGTCTTGGCTATTATTCAGTGTGGATATTTCTTCGCGTGCGGCGGAATATCGGCAACTCCGTTCTTAGAAGGTGGGCCGTTGACATCTTCCAATATTCATGTTCGGAGTCTGACTCGAGAACCATCGAGTCGTTATTGCTACAAGTTCTCGTCAGCTTTGTTCATTTCTGGTTCCGGATACTTCCGAACACTTCCGGTACCTCCGATACCACCGATGGGTAGCCAATTACTCCGCAGAATGTGTCGGCCTGCACGGAAATTCCGCTTGACAAGGCTGCGGCTCACGACACATTGGAGGGGTAACGGCGGGCGTACAAAACTACGCAATTACCCCTCAGAAGCAGATGTGGCATGCTTGGCTGGACATAGACGTAGGTTTCAAGGTTGCTGGGCACAGCGTTAATGGACGGGGTCAACGGTTTGTAACGCCGTAGATGCACGGCATCTGATTTCCAATTGTGGATAAGGCAAGTGCACATAACCTGATAAGCTGATTCGGTCTCGGGCCGTTATTTCATGTATCGGAAAGATTAACATTCGGCCGGTTGGAAATGGGGTGATGGAGTGATCCGGTAGCACTGTGGTTGGGAGAGAAGTCGCCAACATGGAGAGGTTTGATGTTGGTCGATTGTGTGGGAGACCATTTTTGATTTTTGCTTGGAGTCTACTTAACAGTGGGTGGAAAATGGAGTGGGTTCTTTTTTCCTTTTTCCTTTTCCTTTTTTCTTTCTCTACTAGAAGCTGATTCCAACCTAAATACGGGACCTAAACCCTGAAAACGAAGTGTATCAATAAGAACATGGTGTGGATTCTTTTTCCTTTTCCAGATGAGAGCATTCTTGTTGAAGAGAGCTAAATCTTCTAGCCAATTGGGAAGTAACCACCACAAGAGAACTCGTAGCATGTTGTGCTGTAAACTGGGACAAACCAAGTGCTACATCAAATTCTTGCTGGAAAGCGTATGAGTACATGTTTTGTGTACTCTAGACCCTGTATTCCTCAATTGCCATCAGCAGAAATTCATCACGATGCAAAATCACAAAATTTCTGTCTTGTGATGCCGTATACTTTTAGACCTCTTCCAGAAACAACCCTATTCCCTTTTAGTTACAGCTTCCCATTTTCCCGTTTCTCTGCCCGACTTATCTTTCCCCAACCTGTCTACAGTTTGCCCCAAATTTACACCAAATTTACGCGATCTTTAACTGGCTTATTGTATGTCGTTTGATATCAATTGGACACAGCTCGTGGAGGATGAATCTATCAACAATTCAATCAAGGATTTCTTGGCATCACAGTTCCTGAGCGTAACCTTGCCTTCATACATCGATAATCTCACAGTAACAGACTTTCTGCTTGGCGATGAAGCACCCGAGATCATAATACGAGACATAGGAGACACTTTTGAGGACTTTTACGAGGACGAAGAGGGCCCACGTAGTGCTGGAGTGCCTCCCGGTACTGGTACGTCAGCAATGAGCGAAAGTGAATCGAGTGACGATGACGACGATAATTCCCGGGACGGACTTATGGGTGAAGTAACACTCTCAGAAAATGCAGAACATAGAAGCCAGCATTCCCACCCACCATTCAACCCGATCCAGAACAAGTTGCGCCGTTCACAAACCGCACTGGCTGCTTCTCCACTACCAACACATGCACATTTAAACTCTCTCTACGCTTACAATCTCAACAATTTGGGCTTGGGGACACTCAGTCTGGTTACTCCCTCAGGAAGAGATACGCCAACACAGATCCTCAATCAGATGCGGACTTCTGCTGGTGGTCCACACCTGCCTACTACACAAAATATTCCCATATCCACACAGCAAAAGCTGAAAAGAGGAGAAAACGACGTCCAGATCATAGCCGAAGTCAAGTACAAAGGCAACCTCCACATAGAGGTCACGGTGGATTTGCTTTTAAACTATCCATCGCCACATTTTGTCACGCTCCCAATCAAACTTCACATCACTGGCTTCGAAATCCACTCGCTCATTTGCATCGCATACCTCCAACAGGCAGTCTACTTTTCCTTCCTTTGCGACGTCAGCAACAATTCACAGACAGATTATTTCAATGGAGCCAACATGGATTCCGGGGGCAATTTCGTTGACTATGTGTCAGGCTCCAACAACAAGGAGAGAATAGACATTATCAAAAAAGTTAAAATTGAGTCAGAAATCGGCGAGGTAGAAAGCAATGTATTAAGAAATGTGGGAAAGGTGGAAAAGTTCTTGGTTGAAAAAATTAGAAGTATAATACGGGAGGAGACGGCATGGCCCAGTTGGTTATGCTTCGATTTGAGCGAGCCATAAGATCACGATAGAGACAATTGAAATTGAGGTCTTACAGCATTCGGAATGCAGTATTCTGCTGGTGTCTTTACCAATTTCAACTACGCGGGGCCAGTCTTGGACCTGTAGGGTCAATCAAAGCACTTTGAATGACGAACCTTGGCCATTGCAACCACCAAAAACCAGAAATATCATGACATCTTGTCTAATTGTACCGCAAGATCACCATCACTTCCTTAGACACTCAGAAGTAAATAGAAGGCAAATCGATCCAAATTACCCATAGACGGTAGAACTAAACCTTTCAAGTTTCATTAGATCATGATGTTATATACAGTATGGAACTACATGTATGCGAACGCCAAAGGGAAACATGAGTTTGCTGTCAGTTTTCAAGTAGAGCACAAGTCCAGGATGTACGGAGATATTTGAAGGTAAAGAAATCCCATATAAAAAGTGATTTTGCACCAAAACTTGTACAATTCAAACCCAAGATTCTTTTTTGAAATACGCTCTACATACACATCTACAACTCGAGTTTACGGCTTAAGAGAATAGAGCCATTTCTGGTTTGAAGCAAGCTTACAAAGAACAGCAGTGACTATAGTGTACTGCTAAATACGACGGTAAATTGACTATAAATTAATTACCCCGCTATTCATTCTTTTCATTTTAAACAGAAAAGAGTCTCTTGACTATTGAATATGTCTGAATTGAATGAACTTGTACAACGCTTCACCTTGGTGAAGCTACTCAAGTCTGATCCACAAACCAAGTCTTTGGTTCTTTTGGGTTCAATTGACGAGAAGGACGCCATAATTACCATTGAAAGATCGCACTTTCCTGTCACCGATGACCATTTCGAAGTTCAAAAATGGGTGGAGAAACTTGAATTGTTGAATAATAATGATGTTTACTTTTGGTCACTGGCTCTCATCCAACAGTCGTTGCCTGAATGCCCTTCAGCAAAGCTCAATTTGATCTATCCAGCTACCGAAACTCACATCAGAAAGTTTGCTGGACTGAAGCTGCATTACGTATTGGAGACTCCGTCCATATACCACAAATTCACGAAGCCATATATCGATACCATGCGTGGCGATCGAATCAAGTGGGTCTACAATATCCTCTTTGAAGGTAAAGAACTGGAAACTTTCATCCACCATGATGAAGACCCCGATACAGGCTTTGTGCTCTTGCCAGATATGAAATGGGACCGTCTCAACATGGATGCTCTCTACTTGTGTTGCATTGTGAAGCGTAAAGATATCACTTGCGTGAGAGACTTGACTGGCGAACATGTTGGCTTCTTGAAGAATTTGCTTGCCAAGTTGCGCCAGGTGACCTTCGAAAAGTATGCGCTTGGCCCAGACAAGTTGCGTATTTTCATTCACTACCAGCCTTCCTATTACCATTTCCATATCCATATTGTCAATATTACCCACCCAGGGTTGGGAGAGGGAACAAATATCGGAAAAGCTATGCTTCTAGATGACGTTATCAGCAATATAGAATTGAAGAGTGATTATTACCAGGAGAAAACTCTTGCTTATACCATTGGCGAGAACCACGGCCTCTGGACCCAGGAGGGCTTCAAGGAAGAAGTCTTCGGCAATTTTACAGATGCGTAAAGATCAATATATGGTTCATCATTCATTAACTTTTAAAATTAGTAGTTGAACTCATCACTTGCAGAAGATGCCGCCAACTTGGCCATCCGTAACATCTTCTTCCGGGGGTCTTCCGGCTTGCGCGGCTTGTCTCCGTATTCCTTTCTTGCCAGCGACGACTTGGTGGACAGAGAACCCAACTTCTTTGGAGGCTCCCGCAATCCGAAACTTTTCGCCAAATGACCCAAGTGAAGGGTCTTAACATTGAAGAAAGTCTTCTCTGAAGAAAGATGTGTGGCGTAAGCTCTAATGTGCGATGTGAAAGCTTGCTTGGCACTTTCGTGGTTGGTGGAATCTTCTAAAAGCCATCTTTCCACATCCAAATGCCAGGTAGTAGCATGCATATCCCATTTTCCCTTCTTGCTTTTGGGGTCTCCCTTCTTCACCTCGGAATCGTCACCAAATGCGTTCTGAAGTATGGTCTCATACTTTGTGATTCGAATTCCACCGTCGGGGTGGACCACACGGATCTTGCCATCCACATAACCTTCTTCGATTCCAGGCAAAAGGAACAAGTATGAACTACCCTTGCTTCCGAGTCTGGCAGTTCTACCAATTCTATGCAAGTGATCTTGGACCGAAAAGGGTGGGTCGTATTCCACGACTGTTGAAATGTTTGGCAAGTCCAAACCTCTGGATGCAACATCGGTACATAAGAGAATGAGATGGTTGTAATTGTTCTCGACGTTGTCGAACGGAACAGCTTGGACGAACGACTGCAAAGTGGACGTACGGACCTGCTGGGACAACGAACCGTGCAATTTGTACACGACAGAATTCGACAGCACCGTTGGAGCAGAAGAGATTTTAGGAATCTCAGCGTCAGATCCGTCGGCGTTTGCTTCGTCTTCTCCGACAGTCACCATTTCGAGCCTGTTGGTTTCGGCATTGCGTACCTTTCTGAACTCGCTTCCCTCTCTCTTGAGAGCCTCATAGTGGAAGTTGACCGAATCAGAACAAGAGAAAAAGACGATTGTTCTTGTTATCTCGGTCGAAGAAGCTGGTGCCACCTTGGAGACCTCTTTCAACACGGCACTTAAGGTTACGAGCCGAAGCTTAGCTGGAACCACGACGACACGCTGGGTCAATTGAGCAGGTGCCATCATTTTAGCGTCCACTTCGTCTCCTTCTTTATGCTTGGCGGTGTCGATGCTGATTTGTTCAGGGTTGTCGAGGATAATGCTTCCAAGCTTCTCGACGTTATTTTCCATTGTAGCGGAACAAAGAACGTTGACTCTCTTCTTGGGCAACCCTTGCCACTTGTGTGTCGATTCCGAGATTCTGCTGCACCTCGTAATTGTGTCTGTGATTTTGGTGATGGTTTCCTCAAACCCAAGGTCTATCAAACGGTCACCTTCGTCGAGAATCAAGTAGCGCAACTGGCTCAAGTCAAGACTGGTGGTGTTCTCGATGTGGTCGGCAAGTCGTCCGGGAGTTGCAACGAGAATATTGACACCCTTACGAATACGGGCCTTTTCGGACTTCTTTTTCTCTCCACCTATAACAATGCCGGGAACAATTTGGTGGTGGCAACGGGTCAATGTCTCAAGCACGCCGTATATCTGGGTGGCAAGTTCCCTGGTAGGGACAAGAACAATGGCGAACACTCCAGATTCTCTGGTGATCGGGTTCTTCTTTTCTTGCATGAGCTGGTGGAAAATGGGCAACAAAAACGACAAAGTCTTACCGGAACCAGTCTGGGCCTTGACGAACAAGTCTCTGGGAGTGGTCAACAAGCTGGGAATGACGGACTTTTGGATCTGCGTGGGGTTCTTGAACCGCAAGCTTTCGGTGAGGTGGCGGACAAGGTTGTCGTTGAGACCCAAACCGTTGAAGTCGTCCGCACCCTTCATGGGCGCGTTAGATGGCAAATATGTCTTTTCTTCTTCGTCCTCGGCATTTTCCAATGTGCTTTTAGTGTTCGACGTGAACAACGATGAGACGTAGGTATCGTTTTCACCTTCTCTTCCACGAGACACGGCGTGTTTTGGACGTTTTGCAAGCTTCTCCTGTCTGAAGGACTGCGGAGGTGGTGCTGCGAGGTCTCTGGGCTTGGCTATTTCCTGTTTATTGACTCCTGTTTCTGCTCGTTTGTTTCTTCCGCGTCCCAGAAGACTGAGTTGGAGCTTTCTGCGGTCTTTCCAGCGGCCGCCGCTGACCTTGACATGTTTGTTTGAGTTTGCCTTGGCCGAGAAAGCAGGATCGGGCGCCGCAAAGTTCAAAAGAAGGCCATCGTCGTCCATTGGTGATGAAGAATGGGAGCCAAAAGTCCTGCGATGCGAAGAGCATCACGGCCTGCAGAGAACACGGGCACGGTGGAGATGGGGACGCTGGACATACGGAAGAATGTGCTTTGCTGTAGGTATGTATGTGGGTGGGCTCTATATCGTGTCCGGGCGCGGCGCTAGTGTACATTAGTGTGTGAGCTGGTGGATGTAGTCCGCCATGTGGGTGGCCGTGGACAACGGCTGGGCGTCGGCGTCGGCGATGAGATGGTGGTTGATTTCGGCCGAAGCCGCGTCGTGGGGGCCGTGGTACTGCAAGTGCGCCCACTCCTCGTCCTCGAACTGGCGGATGTGCTTCAAGGACTCGCCTAGCATGGTGCCCGAGAAGCCGTCGAGCTGGGCGCCGGTGCGGGCCGACGTCTGGAGAATGTGGCTGCTGGTGTGCTTGGTGGACTGCTCGGCCATGTCGGCCCGGCGCTGGTTGTGGCGCATGGTGTCTGCGTCGTCCACGTACTTGAAGCTGGCTCTGAGCTGGGCGGTGTGTTCCACAGGCACGAGCACCACCTGTCGCTGGTGGTCGATGTGTCTTATTTTGCCCACGTAGAGGCCACCGCGGGTCCTGTCCAACACGCCCTGGAGCGAGTGCTCCGTGACTTGCACGCCCCACTCCTCGGCTCTGTTTTCGTCGTAAAACTTCTCGGTGACGAGCGGCACCTTCACTTCCAAGTACTTTGATTCGGGTTTTATGGCAGCGGAAATGTGGTTTTCTTCGCTGGGACTGTCCTTGGGGTGTCCGGGGAACTGCAAAACGTACACGTGCTGGCTGGAGCTGGCGGCGTCTCCCATGATCAACGGGATGGACTCCACGACGGGGTCGTCGTCCAGGTCGTCGTCGCTGTCTTCCAGCTCAAATCCACTGGCGGTCTGCGACGACAGTCCCGACTGCTGTTCGGGCTGGGCCACGGGCTCCTCCATCATGTCGTCGTCGTCTACGAACAACCCGGCGTTCTCCATGGTGGTTGTAAAGAAACTGCGACGGCAAAATTCGCATCGCGATTTTAGAAAGTTGACAACCACATCGCTGCCGCCACGGACAACACACATTGTACACAGTGGTACACATCGTACACAATCGTACACATTGCACACATTGCACACATTGCACATTGCACATCACAATCACACATCACACATCACATCACACACACCATGGCCCACGAGTCGTTTGACATCAAACTGACCTACTTGCGCTTCTTGAAAGAGGACCTGGAAATGACAATGCCGATCGCCGCCATCGAGTCGCTCGTCACCATGTTGCGTGTCAAGGAGCCGTCCACCCAGTCGGAACTCATCCAGCTCGTCAAGTCCAACATCGACTTGTTGAAGTCATCCATCTCCAACGCCATCTCGTTGTCCGCCGGCTGCGACTTGTTCATGCGGTTTGTGTTGAGAAACACAAACTTGTACGCGGACTGGGAATCGTGCAAACGCAACTTGGTGGAAAACGGCGAGTTGTTCGTGCAGCGAGCCAAGGAGTCGCGCGACAAGCTGGCCGAGATGGGCTTGCCGTTCATCAAGGACGACGACACCATCTTGGTGCACTCGTACTCGCGGGTGGTGCACCACCTCTTGCTCAAGGCCCGCACGGAAAAGTTGATCCGGTTCCGGGTCATCGTCACCGAGTCGCGGCCCACCAGCAAGGGCTACCACATGGCCAAGTTGCTCAAGGAGGCCGACATCCCGGTGGAGGTGATTGTCGACAACGCCGTGGGCTACGTGATCCACCGGGTCGACAAGGTGTTGGTGGGCGCCGAGGGCGTGGCCGAGAGCGGCGGCATCATCAACCACATCGGCTCCTACCAGATCGGCTGCTTGGCCAAGACCAACAACAAGCCCTTCTACGTGGTCACCGAGTCCCACAAGTTTGTGCGGTTGTTCCCGTTGTCGCCCAACGACCTTCCCGGCGGCATGGGCGACGTGCAGCTCCCCAGCGACGAGCCCGGCAGCGACTTGTTGAAGACCCAGCTCATCGACTTCACGCCCCACGAGTACATCACCGCGTTGATCACCGACTTGGGCGTGCTCACCCCGTCCGCGGTGTCGGAGGAGTTGATCAAGATGTGGTACGACTGATGTGCCATAGTACGCTTATATCTACTTAATTAACACCAGCAACTTGTCCTCGAGGTCATGCATGTCGTAATAGTTGGTCTCGGCCTGTCTCGCCACTGGCACACACACGATGCCCTGGCCGGTCAACGCCTCGACGTCCACCTCGATCTCCAGGTCGGTCAAGTACACCAAGTGGGTGACGAACGTGGTCCACTCCAGCGAGACGGCGGGGTTCTCGTTCAACGAGTATGTCGCCAGCTTCACAATGGTCTCGACAAACCCGCTGGCAGACATGCCAAACGTCTCGCGGTCGTGGGACCCGTTGAGTAGAAGAATCTTGTTCTTGTTCTTGGCCGCAGCAATGGCCTTGCCCACACCCTTGAGGATCAACACCGGCACGATGCTTGTCATGAGCGAGCCAATGGAGTAGATAATGGCGTCGGCAGACGCCAAGTTGGACGTCACTCGGTTGGGTGCCGTCGGCCGGATCTCTTCTCCGTACGGCGAGATGTAGAATATCCGCTTGATGGGTGAGAGGAGCGGCGTGATGTTCTCAGACTTGTCGAAATGCAACTGCGACTTCTTCAACTCGGGGTGGGTATACTGCGGCACGTTGCCGGACTCCTCCTCGTCCGACAGAAGCTCCGACAGCGGCTCGGAAATGTGCGGCTGAACAAGCGAGTTGTGGAAGTAGTCGGTCGAGGTTTCGTCAAACGGACTGGCAGGACGGCTGACGTGGATCGGCGGTGGGTAGTTGGCGTGGTCTACCGAAGGATGCGATATCTGCGACTGGCCAGTGATGATCAAGCCGTTCTGCAAAATAGCACTGATGTGGTAGCTGAAGTTGGTGTTCACGCAGGGAAGAACGGTGACGGCTGAGTCGATGCCGGTGAGCCGGGAAAACAACTCAATGGCCGAATCGAGAGACCCGATGAAGAGACGCACGCCGGTGAGGAACAAGTTGCCGACATTGGCAAGTTCGTAGCGAAACTGCTTTTTGCTCGGATGCTGCTGGAACTGGTGCCGCGACCGCTTGAGTAGCTCGACATGCACATGCACCAAAAACGACCGGAAGATCTCCCGGCTGGCAGGATCTATGGGTGCCCACAACGGATGCGACCCCTCCACAATCATGTTCCACTGGCGCTTGGCGTCCTCGGGATCGTCGGACAACCGGAAACTGAAGAGCTGCTTGTATGCATCTTGGTGCTGGGGGATCAAGCGGGTGAGTCGCAGACGGATGTCGCCAATGGCCGGTCCGCCAATGACCCTGATCAACTCCGAAGTCGACCCACCATTGTCCAGAATGGGGAGCACGTAGGTCACACGACGCGTGAGCGCCAGGAACAACAGCACGAGTTCATTGGTGGCTGTCCCCCCGCTGACAATGGTGATTTTGGGTCCCGCTACGTCCATATCTGAAAAGGACAAGTGGAGGTGTAGTGTGCGGGCTGTGGAATCTGGGGAAGCTGCAAACAACCAGCCGCGACAAAACGCGCCGTGAAGAAAACTGCCAGTGGTGCCCAAAATGTGTCAAATGCACGGCGGTGCATTTTGCAGCCGACTCTGCAGTTCGTTTACGACCAGCGCCACGCGAGCGAAGGGTCGGAACTCGACCCCCGGCACTGACCCCCGGCACTGACCCTGGTGGGGGCGCCAGCAGCCAATTTGTTCCTGTATACAATTATGGGCTCGAAACCGACATCGACTCCGACACCGGTGTGTGGGTGCACTCGGCAAAAGCAGTCACTGGCGCTGTGTGTATTTCCGAGAACCAACTGCGCGTAAACGCCAGCATAGCGCCAGGGTTCTCGCGGTTTTGTGTCACTGAAAAATTTTAGACCCAGACTACGCACTAAGAGTCTACTACTAGCAGTATATATCAATAATGGCTGATCAAGAAGTTTTGGTTTTGAGAGGTACCCTTGAGGGTCACAATGGATGGGTCACTTCGTTGGCCACCACCCCAGCCCACCCAGACTTGTTGCTTTCTGGTTCCAGAGACAAGACTTTGATCACCTGGAAGTTGACCGGTGGTGAGGACAACCAATACGGTGTGCCAAAGAAGTCTTTCAGAGGCCACTCTCACATTGTCCAAGACGTCACCATCTCTGCTGACGGTGCCTACGCCTTGTCTGCTTCTTGGGATAAGACCTTGAGATTGTGGGACTTGGAGTCCGGTGAGTGCACCAAGAGATTCGTCGGCCACACCGGTGATGTCTTGTCCGTTTCCATCGCCAAGAACTTGAGACAGATTGTTTCTGCCTCTCGTGATAAGACCGTCAAGGTCTGGAACACCATTGGTGAATGTATGCAGACTTTGACCTCCCACTCCGACTGGGTTTCTGCCGTCAGATTCTCCCCATCTGACAAGACCAACACTGTTATCTCTGCTTCTTGGGATAAGACTGTTAAGGTAAGTTTTCAATTTTTTCTTTTCACATGATGCTATCATATTTGCTACTTCAGACAGCCTCGGCTGAATGAGACACAATTTTATCACCAAGATCTCTGATTTGAAGCTTTTCCACAATTTTTTTTGCAATTGTTATACTAACATAGTCCTGGGACCTTAACGAGTACAACGTCAACGCTGACTTCATCGGCCACACCGGTTACATCTCCTGTATCACCATCTCTCCTGATGGATCCTTGTGTGCCTCTTCCGGTAAGGACGGTGTCATCATCTTGTGGGACTTGAACTCCAACTTGACCTTGTACACCTTGAACGCTAACGCTGAGGTCCACGCTTTGGCTTTCTCCCCATCCAGATACTGGTTGGCTGCTGCCACTGCTACCGGAATCAAGATCTTCAACTTGCAAGAGAGAACCTTGTTGGACGAGTTGAAGCCCGAGTTCGCTACCGGTGCCTCCACCAAGGACCCAGAAGCCGTCTCCTTGGCTTGGTCTGCTGACGGTCAAAACTTGTTCGCTGGTTACACCGATAACGTCATCAGAGTGTGGCAAGTCATGACTTCCTCCGCCTAAGTTTAATAGTCCACAATACACACAAAATTATTCAAATAAGTATACCTTTCCGCTGGCGCTTCCTCCGACACACCAGTTCTCGGTGGGGTGCATCACTGACACGGCGGGCACCGCCGTCATGCGTTCTCCGTCTGTCAAGTGGGACAAGATGCGGCCCTTCTGGTCGTAGATATCGAACGCTCGGTTCATGTTGGCTATCACAAACTTCTGAAGTCCATCCGCCGGATGCACCTGCCACTTGGACTTGATGATGGACACCCACCTTCCCGTCTGGCAGTTGTGCTTGATACGAGTCAATGGGTCAAACTTCTCTGGTACGCCGTCCTCGATGCTGCTTCTCTTTTTCTTTTCCGTCTCGTAGTCCTTTGACCACTCGGTCACTAGCGGCAACTGTCCGCTGCCACTAAGATCAAACACATTGATGGTGTCGTCGTAGCCATTGCATACCAAGTGGTTATCTTGGTTCCAGTCCACACAAGATACCGAAAGCCTGGACGGATATGAACAGTAAAGATGGGGCGACTTGTCGTCGAGCTCGCTCCAATACGAGTTCTTCTGGGAGATGTTCCGCAAGTCCCACACCTTCATTGTTCTGTCGAGCGACGCCGTGGCTATCTGGTGGGTGCTGTTGGGGTTGATGCTGAAAGATCCAATCTTTTTATCGTGAAGCCTAAGCAATTCGCCCTGCTTGAATGGTGCCCTCGTGTCGTAGCGATAGAAGTTGCCGCTGAGCGTGGTCATGTACAACAAGTTGTCGTCGGCCATGTTGATGTCAGACACACCGAGAGGATAGTCGCCAGACTCGTAAGGGTCATGGACGTACGACACCTCTGTCGACTCAAGCTTCTTCAAGTCGAGTCGCCTCACAGATCCGTCGTAGGAGCATGATAGTATTGACGACGCCTGTTTCTCTGGCGTTATGATCCGGGACACTGACTTGCCGTGCGGTTTGAGAATGGTTATTTGAGGCGATGAAGTATCGTCTCCCGTTGCGTCCACGGCCCATATCCCCACGTATCCGGTAGTATCACCGGCAACAACCACTCTGTCGTCTTTGGCCGGGTGGAATGCTATTGACGTGATTCTCTGTTGTGTAATCTTGATATCGAGAGGATCAAAGGGCTCGTAGAGCTTCAACTTGTCAAACTCCGCACGCTTTTCTTGTAGCACCTTATCGTCATACTTCAGTTCTGTGCCCTTTATCATCTCGTAGAAATCACCCACAGAAAACCTGTCCCCCAATTGCTGGAGTTTTTGCAACACTATATTGTCATGCGAAAGATCAATCTCTTCCTCCTCCTCTTCTTTGACTATATCTCCATTTTCCGTCTTTATTTCAGGATTGGCACCCTTCAAAACCTTATCCAGGTTCTTGAACTCACCCTGCTTATTCACAACGAGATCAATGAGTTTGAAATCACCGAATAAACGAGTCAGTTTCAACTTTTCAAGCTCTTTTCTTTTTTCTTCTGCTATTTCCATCTCCTTCCGTATCCTTTTGTCTTCTTCGCTGTCCTCCATTGTGGATCCTGCTATCCTTCTAGACCGTCTAGTTGGTGCTGGCGGTTCTTTCTTCACCAGAGCGCCATCAGTTTTCCGTCTTTTTGCTTTTGGTTTTGGTTTGGGAACTTCTCGAGAAATGGAATCTTTGAGCGTGTCCAACTCGAGCTGGCGCAAGAGCTCTTTGTTACGCTGGATGTTCTCCTGCCTCTGTTTCTCAAAGTCTGAAAGCGTCATGTAGTAAAGTTGCAAATTGAGTCGCGTCAAAAACGCGACTAGTAGGTTCTTTATGGAGACATAGAAAATATATACAAAATTTATAGAATGCTACCGTAGTCAATATAGCCATTGTGGCCCGATCCCCTGTCAATTCAACTTTAGCTCTTTGCTTTTTCCACTATTCTTAAAAGATCTGATACCAAGTAAAGACTTCCGAAAACGACTATAGGACGACGATCTCCACCTTTATACCGCTTTGCAACCTGGTCTATTACCTGCTCCAAGGTACCATACGGTTGTACATCACTGGTGTAGTTTTTCGCTATACTTGTGATATCCTCAGCAGGTGCCAGTGATATCCATGGCATTCCTTCTGGCGTTGAAAACGATGTAGGGTAAATTGTATCAGACTTTCTGACTGTATGCTTCAAAAGTCCTTCGATTGACTTTCCTTTCGTGAACCCAACGATGTAGAGTATTCCCTTCTCCCTGTCTGTGGAGGTATTGAGATACTTGGCGAGCTCAATGGCAGCATTCTCGTTATGGGACCCATCAAGGAGCACCGTGAGGTCCTTCCCTGGAACGTCCACTTTCTGCAATCTTCCGATCCATCTTGTATTCTTTATGCCATCGTAGATCGACTGCTTATCGATCCTGAAGTGCTGCTGAAGGATATCAACCACTCTGAGAGCAACATTGAGATTGTTAAATTGATATGCCCCATTCAAAGGCGAGACCTTTATCAATTCGTTGGCATCGTTATCGTCTGTTGTAACTGTAACCTTGCAGCCCAAAGAGTCAGCTTTAGATTGTACCACCTGCAATACCAGCGGTTCATTGGTACCATCTACAACACAGGGTATTTTATCCTTAATGATGCCAGCCTTTTCCCCGGCAATTTTCTCTAGGGTATTGCCCAAGAATCCCTCATGGTCAAATGCTATTTTGGTGATTGCAGATACAACGACGCCATGCTGCTGCAATGTGTTTGGTTCAAGAACATTCGTGGCATCTAATCGTCCTCCCAAACCGACTTCTATCAATGCAATGTCCACTCTTTCAAGCTCAAAAATCTTGAAAGCTGTCGCTGTGAGCAACTCGAACTCTGTGCATCGAAGCTTCAAGTCGGTGTTCGTTTTGTGCACCAAAGCTCTTACCTCTTCAAACTTGGGTAACGGGTATGTCTCGTTGTTTATGCATATGCAATCATTGTAGTACACCATATGGGGGGAGGTGAACCGGCCATTTCTGATCTTGCTGGAGGTCAAGACGGATGACAAATATGCCACGGTTGAGCCCTTTCCATTAGTTCCCGCTACATGGACTGACTTGTATGCTTTGTGCGGTGATCCTAGTTGACTTAGAAGCCTTGTTACTCGTGCTAAGCCCAATTCGATTGGCATGCTGTTTTGTGGAGAAGAATTGGGTTTTGATGCGAAACTCAATTTCACAAAATACCTTCATAGAGAAAAGTATCCTTATTAAACAACAATGGCGAAGGAGGGAAGCTTTGTCAGGGAACGAATCGACTCGTTGTACGACATTGACTGCAAAATAGTGACGCTCTTAGATCAAATGTCTGGCATATTCGAGACCTATAGTAGTCCCAAAGAAGACATGGATAAAGTAAAAGACAAAATGAAGGACCAAACCAAGCAGATATACGGCACTCTTAGTGACGTGGCAGTGGAGTTGCGTAAGGAAGTGAAAATTATGGATGAAAACATCGGTTGTTACAACAAGAACAAAGATAATGTGATGATCTTGCCTCTCCCAGTGGACCAGAAAAACACCAAGCTCGGCGAGTTGCGAATGAAACAGGAGATTGACGAGTTAGACAAGTTCTTAGGGAAAGACGATGGAGATGTCAAGATGGAAGACAGCGAGAGTGAGGCTAGCTAGCCGAGTGAGAGCAATTAGCAAAGATACGATAGATGATAAGATTAGCAAAAAATAGTAGCAAGAACCGTTAAGCTGGTATGAGGATAGTACTGGGTACACGGCCAAGCAGGTATTAATAGTATGGTTGATGAGTAGTAGTCAAATAGCCCATTGAATATTGAAGAATTCGGTTGAGTATAGGACGGAATGCAAATGGTAGCAGGTAGCTTCTTTGATAGCAATTAGCACAAAGAAGAATAGTACCTCCGGGTATCTAATACACTGTTACCACAACCTCTTCACAATTCTTCGAGGTATCCCTGTTGTATTAACCGCTCCACGTCCGATTTCCTCACGTAGAACTGAGAGTCTTTGATCAAGTTGAAGACACCATACTCGGTTTGGACTTCGCCTCCATCCTTGAGAACACGTACATCAATAAATATGCTAGTCGGAGGCTCCAAGTCTCCAGAAAGGTCCAAATCAGCAAAGTTAGACTTATAGTTGGTGATGACCTCTTGGTATGCGCGGTAGTATTCTTGTTCCTCGTGGCTCAAATTGTCCAAATTTAACCTTGTAATCCGTGACAGTGTAGTGTCTCCTTTGTCACCGTGTGTTTCCTGGTCTGGATCTATGTTAAGCCAGGAAAACTCGTCGATTTGATCCGCTCTCAGTTTTTGGTAAGCCAAGAGACAACGCTTATTTCGGCGCATAGATAAGTGGGTAACGAACAACTGGCATTGATTGATTTTCTGTTCTTCTTCCGTGAAGGATCCTTGGCTCTCCTCTTGTAGTCGTTGTTGCAGAGTCAAATATTCCGCGTCTGTGTTCAAGTCATCAATTTCTCGAACCACGTCTTTGACCATCTCAGCCTGGAAAAGCGGTATATCATTGAGATTGAGACTTCTTTTGGCATCTAATACGAGTTTCTTAGCTGTATCTCCATACATAGCCAGCCAGAATGCTTAGGAAGGATATACTGTGTTTCACTGTATTAAATATAATCGCGACCTACATAGTTTCCACCCGCGTCAGATATATCCTGTCTACAGAAGAAATTGATATAGGATACACTAGATGGTCTTTAGGTATGTATTTCGAACTTGAGTATAGAGAATAGTACGCATGGGTTCTGGTTGATTTCTGGATATTATTTAACTTGCAAAATGTTTTCCAATTGTCTTTTTTTTCAGTTTAGCATTTTTCGGCAATAATTTGAAAAGTTTAGTGTAGAAGTGTACCCTAAGCTTCTATTTAAAAAAAGAATAAAATTACCACGAGGGAATAAACAAGAGAAAGGACCAAGTTAAACAGTATTAGCGACAAATAGAATGACAATTGCATCACCTTGTCAACTATACGGATTACTCCAGTTGGTATACTGGCTGCAAATCACATGACTAAAAAGAAATCTAATTCTGCAAACATGCTTAAAATTTGAGTGAGGAATAGCTGTGGCCGATCATTAAAAACCTTGAAGCATCTTTGCAAGTTCTAAGACACACTGACAACTAGATTTATTCTATGTCTCTCATTCCATGTTCCTATTCAACAAGCATGTTATAGTCGTGGAACAGAACCATATAAGTGAAGAATGCTCGCGTGGCGCAGTGGTAGCGCAGCAGATTGCAAATCTGTTGGTCCTTAGTTCGAACCTGAGCACGAGCTTCTTTTTTTTTTCGCAGCCATATGAGATTCCAAGCCTATATTGCTTTCAACAGAGGGCAGTGTATCTGATAATGTACTGATATGTACTTTTAGTTTGCTATCTGTCTACTTCTAATACTTGAATTTCACATCAATGATGTTCTTCCGCCAATCTCGCTGCTGGCAGTGCCATCTGGCATGTTACCATCACGGTCGTTCAAGAATTGGCGATAGACATTGTCCAACTTCTTCTTTTCTTGTACAGAAATCGATGGCTTAGTCTCCTTAAGAGATTCAACAAAGTCTGCTTGTGTGATAACCACTTTCAGCGATGATCCCGGCACCTCTGTCGCAGTCTTCTTTGTCTCTTCTTCTCCATTGTACAACAGTTCAATCTGTGATAAAAGCTGCACTCTTTCACTCGGTCTAAGAGTATTGCTCTTGAGTTTAGCAGAGCTGAGTTGGATAAAATCGTAGGTAGTTTTGGACTTGGAAGAACTTTGTCCCTTAAGTGCTTTGGATTCGTCAGCTGCCAACTTCTCGTGCACGGCCTTCAAGTAAGCATTATATCCCAATCCTTGCATGTCAGCTCCACTAAATCCACCAGTTTGTTCAGCAACTTCTTCCAAGGACACATCACCTGCCAAGTCCATCTTTGCCGTGATACTTCTCAAGATGTCCAAACGGTCTTCATAGTCTGGCATGTTGCAAATAACACTCTTGTCCAATCTACCTGGACGCAACAAAGCTGAATCAATCAAGTCCGGTCTACTTGTTGCTGCCAATACGTAGACACCGTCAAGACCTTCAGCACCATCCATTTGAGTCAACATTTGATTGACAACACGATCAGTGACACCTGTAGAGTCGTGTCCTCTCTTTGGAGCAATCGAGTCAAACTCGTCAAAGAATAAGATACACGGCTTTGCTGATTGAGCACGCTCAAAAAGCTCTCTCACAGATTGTTCCGAAGCACCGATATACTTGTTCAAGATTTCAGGACCCTTAATGGAAATAAAGTTTAAGCCGCATTGACCTGCAACGGCACTGGCTAACAATGTCTTTCCACAACCGGGGTAACCATAAAGCAAAATACCTGATCTAAGTCTCAATGGACAGTTGGCAAAAATTGGGGCGTATTTCGTTGGCCATTCCAAAGTCTCCAAGAGCACATTCTTTGCCTCCTGTAGTCCACCGATGTCAGACCAGTTTACAGATGACTTCTGCAACTTGACTCCTCTCAAGTTCGAGGGAGTATAGCCCTTGAGAGCAGTTTCAAAGTTTTCTTTTGAAATGCTGAGTTTGCTGTCCTCACTAGAAGCAGACGCAAACAAAGCTTCGTGATAGAGTCTATCACTCAAAATTTTGAGATCATTTGGAAGATAACCTTCTGTTTCAGAGACGATATCCATGATATCAAAGTCAAGTTTGCATCCAAGCTTTTCTGTGATATACTTGGTGAGAATGATGGTTCTTGTCGACTTATCGGGGGCCTTAAGGTGGACATAGTTCTCAATCAAGTGGGATTGGAAAAGAAGCTTATTCAAGGCTTCTTTGGAAGCTGCAGAAGCAATTATAGAAAAATTGCTATTACTTTGAGCATGGATTTTCTGTGCATGCAGAAGTAAGAATTCAGTAAGTTGCTTTGAGTTGGTCGAGTCCGTGTGCTCAGCTTCAGCGGTCAAAATCTTGTCCAAGTTGTCCAATATGAGCAACGATGGTTTGTGCCATGAGCATTCCTGAATCCATTTCGAAATATGGTTGGCCAGTAATTGACTGAAGTTCTCGTTCATAATGGACTCACAAGAAATAAATTTTGTGTGGAAGGCGCCTTTGGCGGCAACAGCCTTTGAAATTAACCGAAGGGAAAGAGACTTTCCGGAACCAGAATTACCATAGACTAGAGTTCCAGAGTTTCTGGAGGTCATGATCGAGTCAACTGTGTCATCAATGGTCTCCTGGAGACCGAACGCTTCTTCTTCACTATCGGTTTCCTGTGGACTTTCAATGAATGAGGCATTCCTGAGCAATTCCTGGCCAATCTCTATTTTAGGGATCTTGGACTTAGAAGACGGTTTGATCCAAGCTGAAGTGTCGTCGTTCTTTTTGAATTTGAGAAGCGCACCATTGGGAAGCAACAGCGGAATAATAGGCACTTTGGTGCAGTTAGTAATTGCAGATTTGAAAAAGGAAGCCTCGTCGAGCTTTTCAGTGATTGCGTTTGCAAGCTCAGCTGTCTTTGCCTTTTGCTCCGCAGAGTTCAAGCTCAACGATCCCAGTTTGGTCTGCGTTATGTATGGATGGACCACAAGTGTTGCAGGACGTTTCGGCAACTGCAGGGTTGCCGGTTTTAATGCTATGATTGACCCCAATTGGTCCTCGACACCAAGGGCCACAGCTAAGCTTCTGGATAAACCAATTGAGTTTTGGGGTGTTTCTGGGTAGCTGACAAGTTGAGCGACGATTCGCTTGTTTTCCTTGAGCGAGCTGAAGTCCTTCAGGCTTTTAGGGTCGTCACCGTTCTCCTGGGCCTGCGGTTCGACGGTATTCAGCTTGACGTTGGGACCTGGAACCAACGAAGCTGCAACGAAGTCTGTGCGCTTTAACGTGCTGACGACCTCGTTAAAGTTGACATAGACCTCGTACAGCAGCGTATCCTTGGGAACCGACTCGTTGTCAAAGAGGGGATTTGGGAGAGGAATGCCCCGCTTGAGCACGCTGGGAACGTTCGCATAGGGTTCGGAGGAGGCTGTTTTGGCCGATTTTGACGACTTTGTGGACGCAGTTTTTTTGGGCTTGAGTTTGGGGGCGATGGCCACCTCACACATGGGCGAGATCTTGGCGTACTTGTGGTCCTTGGAGCCGATATCAGTGACAATCAACCTAGCGGACGAGGTTTGACTGGGGTATACCACGAGTATTTGGTCTACCGAGACACATCTGGTCTGAGACAACAACTTGTCTTCCAACACCTGGGCATGGAGCTCGACTAGTTCCCAGTCCGACGAGCTGACAGGCTCCAAGAAGATCTGGGAGGTCTCGAAGTTGTTGATCTTGATGTTCAAGGTTACTGGGTCTTTTTCGTTGATACCCAACGACTGGGCAAACACAGGGTCGATCTCCACCATTCGGATGTTGGAGGAAGACATTCCAGACCAACCAGCATAGTAGCGTTTCTTGGACGCTGAAACAAGCTCGATGATCACATCCTGGATTTTTATATTAGCGTTGAATAGAAGGTTAGACAAGCTCGAAGGCAAGTGGAGCAAGTTGGAGCGAATGGACGCATATGCAACCGTCACACGATGGCCGTCCATGATGATTGGAGAAGAAAAAACGTAAAGAGAAAGCACCGGTGATTCTGGAAATTGGTGGTGTGGGGCCGAGGCTTCCTGCATGTGCAAAAGGTGGGGGAGATGGAGGGGCCATGGACGGAGTACGCCACGGGTGCTGTGTTTGCTATGTACATTCTACGGGGTTGGTAAGCAGTTGGAAGCGGTGTGGAAGCCAGACAATTGAGTGGTTTGCAACTTTTTTGTGATTTTTGTATGTCATTTTTGCTGATGTGATAAATTTTTCAGTGCAGATTATACCATGGTCAATTATAGTAGCATACTCTCGTATACTAATGTTGGTGTTACGTTGCTCATTACCTACTTCCAGTCTGCCTATCTTCCCCTGGTTATTGTTTCATGCTCTACTCTCTTTCTTGGACCTCTTTCCACTTCTTCATTTGCTCATCGCTGTTCTGCTTGTCTTCCCACTTCTTGGCTTGTTTCTCCTGGTTTTTCATTCTAGCCTTCTCAACCGTCTCGAACGACTTTCTTCTCAACGACCGACACTGTTCCCAGCCGACAACATTCCCGAGGAAAAATCCACAAACTGCCCAATTGATGGACCGCTGGGGATTCTTGTGGATAAGAAACGTGATGGCACCAAGGACTCCCATCGACTGGAAACCAGTAATCATGGCTTCTCTGAAGCAGGGCATGTTCACAAAGTGTGTTACAGTGAAGTCCGAGAGCTTGACCTGCTTCAACGCTTCCCGGTACATGCTCTCCGGAGGAGGTCTCGGAGCATTGTCCTCGAACTTTGGGGGTAAGTCGTCCAAGTACTGTGGTGCAGATTGGTCACTGGAGCCCGAACCGTTGTCTATTTCAGAAATGTTGGATACCTTTGCAGGGGATCCGCCGAACCAGCCCATGGTAAAAAGAGATGGTGCAAAAAAATAGCGCCGCCCGGTTTCGATCCGGGGACATCAGGGTTATGAGCCCTGCGCGCTTCCACTGCGCCACGGCGCTTAATCGCGGAATATTTGTAGCGAGCAAGAATAGTAGGTGATGGCAGCTGGTGGGTATGGAAACCGGCATGCCACGGCTGTGGGAACGGTATGCAACAAAGAGATAAGCGGGGCGCAATTACAGAGACAGAGTGCGTGTATGTGTTTTCATTTTCTTTTTTCAATACCATACCCTCATTCCTGTCCAAGTCCTGTCCAAGTCCTGCCTAGTTCCTGGTTAGTTCCTGCCTAGATCTCTCTCTTACTTCGCGCATTCTTTTGGCGCATTCAAGCTTAGGATCTACCATGTATCTTCCCGACATAGAGCTTGATCCCCAGCTCAAATATTGGGTCTTGTTACCCATTTCCTTTGTCATGGTATTGGTGGGACTACTCCGATCGAACATCACCATCATGATGCAGCCCAACCCAAAGTTGGAGCCGTTTCGCAAAAACAGGGAAAAGTAAGTGCCACAACTCTGCAATTGCACGGTTTCCAGAAGCTCACAAGCCAGGAAACACACACGACAGAACTAACACAGACAATTTCTTGCGCGGGCGGCCTGTTTCCGTCAAAATAATGGCGTTTTGACTGCCAGTGAGTTCGCCAGCCGCCAAAACTACTTTATCGAAACGCTCAAATCTCCCGAATTTTATGCAGAAAAGCCCGAGAAAAACGCTACTCCGGCCAATCCCTTCACAGACCCGTCCATGAACGACGCCCTCATGTCCATGGCCAAGGGTAACTTGATGAACTATATTCCCCAGACCGTGATCATGGGCTGGGTCAATTTTTTCTTTGCCGGTTTTGTCATCATGAAACTACCATTTCCGTTAACCGATGGGTTCAAGAGCATGTTGCAGAACGGAGTGGCCACGCCCGACTTGAACGCCAGGTACGTGTCTGCCATCTCGTGGTACTTTGTCAACTTGTTGGGGTTGCGTCCGGTGTACTCTTTGCTCATGGGAGACGCTACCGCAGCCGACCAATTGATCCAGCAGCAACAGCAGCTGCCGCTCCCCAACATCGGTGGCCCTGGCGGCCCCAAGGCAGACAAGGTGTTTGCAGCAGAGGCCGAGAACATCCAGATCTTGTCGCACGAGTCGGTGTTTGCAGGCATTGTGGACCGTGTGCTTGCCCTTGAATGAACAAACAGCAGCATAGCCAAGAGAGCCGCGCTGGCAACCTAGCACAGCATTTCCCAGAACCGCGCAGCGCTGTCCAGGCCCGTCTTCATTACCCACACCGTCACCCAGTCGAGGTGACAGCTCCTGCATGGTGTGGTGTATATACTCATCGCAATAAAATGTCAGCTTCGTTATCATCCCCGTCATCCCCATCATGCCCAACACAGTCATTTGCATCGGTATGGCCGGGTCTGGAAAGACCACGTTCATGCAGCGTCTCAACTCGCATCTCCACGCCAAGAAAACCCCGCCATATGTGATAAACTTGGATCCTGCGGTTCTCAAGGTTCCATTCGGCGCCAATATCGACATCAGAGATTCGGTGAAATACAAGAAGGTTATGGAAGAATACAACTTGGGACCCAACGGAGCCATCGTCACGTCGCTCAACTTGTTTTCCACAAAAATCGACCAGGTAATCAAGCTCGTGGAAAAGAGATCGCAAGCAGTGGAAAATGTCATTATCGATACTCCAGGCCAGATCGAGTGCTTTATCTGGTCTGCCAGTGGTGCCATCATTACCGAAGCCTTTGCATCGCAATTCCCTACCGTTATTGCCTACATCATCGACACGCCAAGAAACTCTTCACCAACCACCTTCATCTCCAACATGCTTTACGCATGCTCGATTCTCTACAAGACCAAGCTCCCCATGATCATTGTGTTCAACAAGACCGACGTGAAGAAGGCCGACTTTGCCAAGGAGTGGATGCAAGACTTTGAGTCGTTCCAAATGGCCCTCCGCAAAGACCAGGAGCTCAACGGCGAGACAGGCGAGTCCTCTGGCTACATGAGCTCGCTCGTATCGTCCATGTCGTTGATGCTAGACGAGTTCTACTCCCAGCTCGACGTTGTGGGTGTCAGTGCCTACACAGGCGAGGGCTTTGACGAGTTTATGGACGCTGTGGATAACAAGGTTGACGAGTATAACGAGTTCTACAAGGCCGAACGCGACCGTATCTTGAAGCAAAAGGAGGAGGACGAGAAGAAAAGACAGACCAAGAGTCTTTCGAACCTCATGAAGGATTTGGACTTGGAAAAGCCGCAAAAGGACTCCGAGGTCTTGTCCGATTTCGAGTCGGAGGACGACGAGAATGACGGCGAGGTGTTGAGAGACGAAGATGAGCCAGAACGCCAGTACACATTCCCACAGGACCGCAATTCGGAGGTGAACGAGCTCACCGATGCCGATCTCCAGGCCCGCTACCAGGCTGCCTTCGAGAAGACAGCCAAGCTGACCAGCTCTGAAACCGCACAGAACATCGCAAACTACATCAAAAGATAAGAAGAGTCCTGCTGTTTATTGGGAGAGGACGCTGTCAATGTCGTACGGCTCCACACCGTCCTTGAAGATCAAGTGCGGTTTATGTATAGCCAAATGTAAAATAGTTTTTCCAAACTCTGAGTTGCACCACGCAAACCACGACCGTGTGTATTGCTTGCCATGAGGTGAGTTTACATGGACACTCTCATGCATTAAGCCAAGATTGGCAGTAGTTCTCATGACCTGTTCCAAACTCTCCTCGATCTCAGCATCGTCGTCTGTAGTCCGCATCTTGACAAGAAGCGACATCGGCCAGGCATTGTGGATTCCAATGTGTGGTCCTCCAATGCCCTGGAAATGTGTACCCTTGAGGTAGTAGGGGTTTCCTTCCTTGGCAAGAATCATCTTTCTTGTATTCTGGTACACCTCGTCATTGACATCAAGGAAGCCCATATCGGGGAGGGACAAGAGGGATGGAATATTGGCATCGTCCATGAATATATTTCCACCGTAGCCATCCACCTCATAAGCGTATACCAGGCCCCACTTAGGGTGGTTCACTATACCGTAAGTTTCGATTCCCGAAGAGATGTTGTCAATGAACTTGTCCACGGCTGCGATAAACTTTTGCGCTGGGTACTGGGAGGGCATCTTCGTGTTGAGGAAGTTTGCTCTCAACCGCTTCAACTCTGTGAGCATTTGAGCGTTGGCAGGAATGAAAAACTGCAAAATCGTAGCATCGTCAGAGGGACGGAACGCAGAGCGAACAAGACCAGTGTCATAGTTGACTGGATTTCCAGTGCCTGCAAGGGGAAGTGTTTCCGTTCCGATGTTTGTTTGTCTCTTAAAGGCATAGTAGTACGCCAACGCCTGGCCGGTCTTCTTGTCGAAAGAAGGAAACGACTCACGCTTCATCACGATCAAGACCTTCTCCAATGCCCGCATCCATAGGTCAGACAAGAACAGCAAATCGCCACCCGAGTTCTCGTAGTAGTCGTTGGTGAGAGTGAGGAACGACGCCAACGAGTCTAGCTCGTACTTGCACTCGAAAACTTGTCTCCAGTCAGGACGAGGGTAGACATCGTCCATGGCGGTTTCTCCCTTTTTCACCTTGGACTGGGGAGGAGGATGGAAAGCGTTACAGTACGGGGAGATGAGAATGTAGTGTGCTTGAGTGTTAATGGCACCCACGATCAAGTCTTTTAGCTTCTCGTCATGCTTGATGAACGGCTGGTAAACGGCCAATTGACGTGCTGCATCACGGAGCCATTCGGCATGGATATCTCCTGTGACTACGAAGGACTCGAGATTGGAAACACCTTTGCTTTCTCTTCCCCTATGCCACAAGATGGTAGTGTCCAACGTATTGGGAAGACAATTCTCCACCAAACGGGCAAGATCGGGGTCTCTCAACTTTGCCTTAAGGTCCCTGATGACCTTTTCCACAGCGCTGGATGTGAATGTTCGACACTTGGGCGCAGGACGCATGTAGGGATACTGGTACTTTCCTGAGGAAAAAGGGCCGTGGCCCGTCTGAGAATAGTCAACGTAATTGGGACATTTCTTGGTGTTTTTGTCTAGTTTTTTCAAAAACGCGTCTGTGACCTCATCCGAAACTTCCTTCTTATTAGCATCAAACTCTCCCTCTACCGCCTGCTTGGGCTGGAAGTTCTTGGGAAACTGGACAAACTCTTGGATATCCTCGCCCAGGTTCTGTGGCTCCTTTTCGCGAGATAGAAGGAGATATAGCGCGAGTGCCGCCAAGGTGAATGCCACGAGACGTGATCGGAAGTGTCTACCACCAAAGGGCATCTAATTAAATGTACACTAAATGCTACTCAAGAAGTATGGGGTCAACGTTGGCCCTGCAGGAAACCATCTGCGGCTTCTGCAGGAACAGAAGCTCCAACGGTTGGCGCCGCTAGGACTTCACTAAATATATGCAATTGTGGGCCTGTTCCACGGAAGTGAGGCCAGATTGGCCCATGTACTCGACTAGCGCGGCGACATTGGTTTTTTCTTGTTTTTCAATTTTTGCAGCCTGGAGGAGTTCATCGTAGCTCGAGCTGGTTGCCTTGGCAGCAACATCAGCCTCGAAGAATTGGGCCACCTCGGGATAGTCGAGCGAGAACCTTACAAGCGATATTTCAAACTCGTCTTTGTGCTTTTCGAGAATCTTGGATAGCGAGCTGTCAAAGTGCGGTAACATAGATGCTTCGATTGTGAGCCCGTACAAATCGTTGTAGACAAGGTCGAACGGGAAGATTTCCGAGACCGTTTTCCCCTCAAGGAAGTGCTGGTAGATCTGTTTGATGGGAAAATCCTGCTCCATAGTGTCAAGATCATGTTGTCCGTCATTGACTATATGGACATTTTGCACTGCTCGAAAAAAAGACTGAGACCTGCTACCGCTTCCTGCGTCAACCAGATCGATATGCTGGACGGCCAAGGAAAGTATATCGGTGGTCACAAGGTCACAGAGATGAAATGATCTAAATCTAGAGTCCGGTGTTCCGTTTTCCGCACTGGACTTTAGTTGGCCCACGTCGTGCTGAAGGTCTGATAAAGGCTTATTGATCTGATGCAATGATGAGTGAGAGAAAAGCCTGTGCTTCTGCTTGAGTAGAATGAGGACTGGGGTCTGTTGCAATAGGTTCGTGTACCATCGGTACGAGTTTGCAACCGCAGGCACGTTTGGTATCTTGTGTAGCGGACTGTAGAAAGATGCAAAAGACGCCAAAATACGGGCTTGGAAATCCGTATATTTCTTTGACGTCGAAGTATAATGCGAGTCTATGGCTTCCTCTGTGTGGCCAATATTCTCGAATATCTCGTCCGTGGATCGGGCCTCCAAACCAGGAAGCTCGAGCTGGCGGCTGAACAAGTGTTTTATGGCATGGGAAACCAACGGCGGAAAGTCGTTCGTATCCATCTGCACGTCTCCTGCAGCATTATGCACAAGCTTCTGTCGGGACAAGTTGTGGAAGAAGGGCGAGTTACGATTCATAATCTTGCTCACACCCACTACCCGATTAAGCGGCTGCAATGCGTTTGATGCGCGCTCATATACATTGAAAAGATGCAACACCTTGGGCGGTATTCGTGCAACCGTATAGCGAGACATGACCGGAAGTCGGGGTCGGAAGTCGGTCCTGCTGCACAGAAGTCTGTTTCTCATCGGAGACGCACACTCAGATATGTACACCCAGTGCACCAGCAATACGCTGCAAACCTGTGCAGCCTTTTTCTGTCGATTTCCAGCGAAGATGTCTGACGATGAGATAGATGTGAGTTTGTTCGAAGAGCCCGAGGACTTCCGGCCTCCACCTCCAAAACCGCATTCTGCAACCTACAAGCGTAAAGTTGAAGGTGTTGAGCCGGAAAACATCGAGATGCGGTTGGTGGGAAAGTCACCATTGTGGGGCCATATGCTCTGGAATGCCGGTATCTACACGGCAGATTACCTTGATAAGCATAGCAAAGAGTATGTTACTGGAAAACGGGTTTTGGAGTTGGGTGCAGCTGCTGGCTTGCCGTCTCTTATATGTGGACTCAACGGAGCATCCCAAGTTCTTTGCACAGACTATCCCGATCCCGATTTAATCAGCAATATCCAGTACAATGTGGACCATTGTGCTAGTGCCAAGAACATTACCGTCAAAGGATACATCTGGGGAAATGATGTGGGACCCATGATGTTCGAGGAAGAAGAGCGGGAACCAAAAGAGGAAGAAAAGTTTGATCTTATTATTCTCTCGGACTTGATCTTCAACCACAACCAGCACCACAATTTGCTCAAGAGCTGTCGCCAGCTTTTGAACAAGTCTGGACACATCTTCGTGGTATTTTCACCACATCGTGCTCACTTGTTGGAGGACGATTTGCGATTTTTCGAAACTTGTGAAGAGTATGGGTTCAAGAGCCGGAAGAACGACTTGCAAATATGGACACCCATGTTTGAAGAAGACGAAGCCACGGCTGCGGTTCGAGCAAGAGTGTACTCCTACTTTTTGGAGTGGGACAAGAGTGAGCAGGTTTGAGGATGAGTGGAAGAGTTCTAAAGCTGGTTCAGTTGCCAGAATAGCAATGTGGCACATGAATAGACGTGGTATGGGCATGGATATTCTGTGCACAAATCTTACATATTACATATCAATGGAGAATTTCATGATCATCTCGAGCATGAGTCAGTTATGGGAGTCATAGTCATCCAACGGTCAAACTGGAATGAAACAAACTCAATGACGTAGAATCCAGCATAACAGGAAACGTTACTCAAAGCAGAAGCTCTTTCTGAATTTTCTGAATCCTCCACTTCTTATGTTCTCCTTTTTCATGGTCTCCTTCTTCTCACTCCACCGCTCCTACACCTACACTACAGTCTCTCATAATGAAATAGTATTCATATGTACAGCGTTGCTGATATTACGCTTACTGGGAAGCTGGGGAGGGGTTCATCTTTCTCTTACCGTTGGTCAAGGTAACGTTGACGAATCTTCTGGTGTATAACAAACGCTTGTAAGCTCTTCCCTTAGGCTTCTTTGGCTTCTCTTGAGGCTCAACCTTTGGGGTTTGCGACTTAACTTTACCGGCACGAGCCAAGGATCCGTGGACTTTTCCCTGAAGGTTAGTATATGATCGATCGTATTCAGATGTCGGGGAATCCATCTCTTCTGTCTAGCTGGGTAGAGTGGTTACATCCCCCAGCACTCTGGCGTCTCCAAACCGCCACATCAGCATCTGGTACATACCATTTTTTCTTTGTGGTCTAAGTTTTCCGTCTGGTAATGACGAAAATTTTACAGGAGGGGCCGCTGCGCGCGTGCAGGCCGCACGTGTGCGCCACCGGGGCTGCGCCCTGGAGAGAGGGTTGGCGCACGACCCGCTGACGAAAAAATAAAAGCTGTCAAAACGCGGTTGTGCATACGAAGCGCAGCCGCAACGGGCAAAGTTTCCCGATGAGGAGGGGTGGAAGATAAGCAGCCACACATGAATACGTGGCGGCGCAGGTGAAATTGGAACTGAACGGGGAATACAAACGCAGCCAGTGGGCCAGATGACCGGGCCAGATGACCACGGGCTGTTTAGTGGGTTACTCGTATTATTGTTATAGTCGTAGAAGCTGCATGCACCCCGACAGCAGCCAGGCAGCCGGGCGCGCGTGGAAACGTAATTGCACAGGCAGGCTGCAGCTACCGTGCCGTTTTGAGGATCATGCCGAACACCACCACCAGGAGCGCCAAGATGGCCAACACCAACAACACGATGGAGAAGCGGGTGGCGGGGTAGTGGTTCTTGGTGAGCGAGTGCTGCACGAGGAAGAAGCGGAAGGCGCCGAACACCACGGTGCAGATTCCGAGGGCGATGAACACGGCCCCGACCGGCTTGCCAAACCGGTGGACTGCAGGCGCGCTGGAGTCGGAATAGGCGTCGAGGTTCACGTACCGGTCGGCCACCTTGACGCGCGACATGGGCGACTCAAGCCGGAACAACTGGGTGATGCCGATGCCCATGGTGATGAACGACAACGATGTGCGGAGCCATGCCAAAAACGTGCGTTCGTTGGCGAGCTGTGGTTAGTATGCGCCGCTGGGAGGCCCCTTCCGGCCCCCTTTCCCAAGGGGGACGGGCTGGCGTCTTGTGCAGGTACGTACGTGGTCCCGAGCCACCGACCCCCGGTTCTCCAACGCGAGCGACCGGAGGTTCGCCGGGTGCAACACCTTGCGTATCGGGTGGCGGTACCCACCCTCGATTTCAGGAGTGTCTGGCATTGCTTCTGCGTCGGTTTCGCGCGCGCTCGCTTTGGGTGCGTGCGGCGCGGCAGATCTTGGCCCCGGCGCTTGGCTGCGGTGGCCCCGTATTTTGTAATTCTTGGCTCCTCCTTGGCTCGCCTTGGCCGCTACAGTGGCTGTACCCTGACGGTGGTTGTATTGTCTATGTGGTGCTTGCTGTGTATGTCTGGTGGTGTGGTCGCCGCCAAGTGCCGGTGTGTATTGTGACTGGTCGGTGACGACTGTATGCTATAGTAATGCTCTAAACCATTAAAACATTATGCCAAGGAGCACTGCTGCTCCCATGAGGATCGAGGCTGACGCAGAGCCAGACCCCGAACCCACCCCCGCGTTTCCGGAGATCGTGGTTCGTTCGTAGGACCGCACCTCTCCCACCTGGCCCGACAACGTTCCAAGGCCCACCTCGCCGCTTCTCACGTCGTCGGTGTTGGCCTCGGTGTAGGTGGTCATGAACAGCTGGCTGAACGGCGTCTGCACCACGGTGGACCGCCCTGCGGTTGTGATGGTCACCCACACAAGGGTGGTGGTAGGGGTGGTGGACGTGGACGACGACGACGACGACGAGTCGGCAGCCACCATGACGGCCCACATTGCTGCAAGCACTAGAAAGGCATCAAACTTCATTTTGGGACCGTGGGTGCGTCGCTGAATATGTGCACGGTTCCAGCAGCCGGGCGAATAAATATAAGCTGTAGTCTCATCGCGTTGCTCCCTGCGCCCACTATTTATATCAGTCCACGCTTTGGTTCTGGCGGAAAAATCCGTGCGGCGCCTGCGGCGCCCGCATAAGAGAAGGGCCAAAGTAAAACGCTGGACAAAATCCGCTGGGCGCGTCTCGCCTGCACACCTCGCCTGCACAGCCGCTACCGTCCAAGACCCACCCTGCGGAGTCGGCTGTGGCTTTGCATGTTGCGCATTGGGCTAACCACCTGCCGTTTGTATCTGCCGCCGCCGGCACTGCTCGGTCCTCGGGGCCGTAAACAACCCACAACAATCCGGCTCCGGTCAGGGCATCCTAATCGTTGCGCATGTCAAATTTTCACCGGGCCGAGCATGCATAGTCGTGCCTATGAGATTCGTTCCACTGTTGTTGTTCGCCACATTGGTGCCCGTGCATGGTAAAACTGCTACCGTAAGACTGCTACCGTGAGACTGCCACCCTGAGACTGCCACGGCGGTTTTATAGTTTAACATTCAGGGAAATCAGGAAATACGAAGCTGCATTTTTAAGGTTTGGAGGACAATAGCAGCCGATCCCGGTGCTCGAGTGCGGCAACCACAGCGGGTCTGCTTGTAGTTGCTTGATCTGCGACTCGCGGGTGTGTTTGTCGTACCTGCTTGGGCCTGCTTGGGCCTGCTTGGGCCTGGTGGTGATATGTAACAGGCTGCCCCGATCTGCATCGCCATGCTAAACGCGTTTGAAGGTCACATGTCATGCTGCCACTAAACAGCGTCTGCCCACTGATAGCCACTAGCGGTGCTGGAACCGGTATTGTAGTGCCTCGTCTCGCCCAGCTCCTGCTAGATAAAATAGTCCGTCGACGGACGCTTTGTCGGAGCATCGTGGTCGGGCGTCACCGCCTCAAACACCTTGTAATGGCGCTCGAGGCCGTCGGTGATCGTGAGCACCAGCGCCACATTGCCACACCGGTAGCAGTAGTTTGGCGCCAGCCATACCGTCACCAACCCGCCGTCAAACATCTCCTTGTATCCCTCCATCACCAACTGGTGCGCCCGTGCAATGAGCGACACGTCGTTGCGGTGGAGAAACTGCTGCACCTCGTTGTTGCCAAAGAGGAACCCGGCACCCCGCGGCAGAATGGCCCAGCCTTGAACGTCCTCCGGGTCCAGCCACAAGAGATCACACATGCCTCCTTCGTGCGGCACTTCCTGCTTTCTGTCGATCACCCGGATCTGGTCCACGGTGTCGATTTCGGGACTCAACCCGCCGTGAATGCAGAACACCGCACCGCCAACAATGGCGCCAAGCGCCAAGTAGTCAAACACTTCACAGCAATATCGCCACACGTTGACAGAGCCGTACTTGCGCACACACTCGTCGTAGAAGCCGTAGACCGTGGTGATCTGTCTGCTCTCGTGGTTGCCCCGTATCAACGCTATCCGGTCCGGATACCGCACCTTCAACGCGAGGAGAAGCAAGAGACTCTCGAGCGAGTAAAATCCGCGGTCCACAAAATCGCCCAAGAACAAATACTGGGTGCCAGGACACTCGCCGCCGGTCTTGAACAAGGTTAGGAGGTCGTGGAGCTGTCCGTGGATATCCCCACAGATAGTCACCGGAGTGTCTAGGTGCTGCACATTGGCCTCCTCTACTAGAAGCTCGATAGCCTTGCTGCAGAGTTCCTGGACGTCGCTTTCCGGAACGTGCTTGCACAGCTTGATGTTTTCTATGGTTCTGCGTCAGTAAAACCTCCACCAGTGTGTGGATTCAGCATGCTTACTCGTCTAGGTTTAACATAAAGAAGAAGCTCGCGCGTCTGTTGAGGTTGCCTGCAGGGGATTTGCAGCCGTACGACATTTGCAGACCAGAGTTACAAAAACTACTAAACCACCAGCATTCAATGCACATTCAATGCACATTCAACTGCACATTCAACTGCACATTCAACTGCAAAAATCAAATGCAAATACTGATATCCTACACACCGGCTGCTTTCTACCTTGCTATTATTATTGACCATCATCCTGACTCCTCCAGAATCTTGTTTCTTCCCCCCTAGTTTGCCGCCTGGCGTACAGGCAACGTGTACTTCATAAACGACCGCTGGAGCTGTCTTCTGACCGTGACCTTCTGCGCACCCACAAAACTGTCGATACTCACCTTGATGGCCCGGTTAAGATCGTTTTGACTCACAAAATCTGAAAGTCTCATCTTGGCAAACGCCTCTGCGAGACGGAGTATACTCTCCAAGTGTCTCACAGTGATCGGAAACGATCCCGTGGTGACCGATTCTCGTCTCAAGTCCGCATACACACGCGACACCTTGTCCATGTCCATCTGGTGAAGCTTTGGCAGCACTTTCACCCGCGCATAGTTGATGTACTTGACCAACAAGTCTTGTGGGATGGGCGAGATCTCACTCTCCTTCTCCTTCTGTGCCTGCTCGTTACGCTGCTGTCTGGTTTTGCGGCGAGGCGTGGTGATGTCCTGGTCTTCTTCCATATTGTCGTCTTCTTCTGCCGCTTCGTTCAGGGCGGGATGCGACCGCATGTGGGAGTCAATGACGAAACTGGCCAACCGCTCGTCCAGCTCTGGGTTCACCAAGTCACGCACCACGCACAAGATGTCGAAACGAGACAAGATGGGCTCTGTCAAGTCCACATTCTGCGAAAGTGGAAGCGTAGAATTGTATTTTCCGCCGTTAGGATTGGCAGCAGCGATGATTGCACAACGTGCTTGCAACGTGGTGACGATACCCGCCTTGGACACGGAAATGGACTGCTGCTCCATCGCTTCGTGAATAGACGTCCGGTCCTGGTCGTTCATCTTATCAAACTCGTCGATCAAACAGGTGCCTTTATCAGCCAAAACCAACGCTCCTCCTTCCAAAGTCCACTCACGAGTGATTGGGTCCTTGCGCACGGACGCGGTCAAACCAACTGCAGAGGCTCCCTGTCCAGTAGCAAACACAGCACGGTTAGCTGTCTTCTCGGCATACTTCAAGATCTGCGACTTGGCAGTACCGGGGTCTCCCAACAACAAGACGTTGATATCACCACGAATGGAGAGCTTATTGTTGACGTTCTTGGGCACACCTCCGAACAACGAACAAGCGACAGCGGTCTTGATGTCTTTATGTCCGTAGATAGATGGGGCCATGGACCCGATAATTTTGTCGATGATACCACGCTCCTTGGAGAGCTTGCGGAACTCGCGCTCCTCTTCTTCTGTCCAGGCATTGATTCCCTCCCCAAAGGCTGTGGTTTCCTTGCGCTTAATAGAGTTTGCTTCTACGACTGTTGCGAACACAGGGAACCCGTTCTTGGCGTTCAAGTGGCCGTCGTAGTTGTTCTTGTAGATACCGGTGACTTCAATCTCCTCACCTGGCTTGGCAATGTCGACCAAGTCCCAGAGCAAGATTATCTCACGGTGTCTTGGCAAACGACCAGCGGGAACACTTCCTGGAGACTCTTGGAGAGTAATACGCTGGTAGTTTCTATAAAGCGTCTTTTCGGAGTTGATTCGGAATGGACCCTTGGCACGACAATTGGTACAGAAGGAGATCTTGACTTCGGTGTTTGAATCTTGAACAAACGGACCCAAGACCACACCACATTTTAGGCAGTCAAACTTGACATACTTGAGTTGTGGAAACACACCAGTGCGTCGAGTGACCACTCCTGAGATTTTGATCAAGGAGTTGAGATTGCTTTCCCGAAGGTCTCTCAACGTCAACAAGTTGGGGAAGTTGGTGATTCTGACATGGATTTCCTGGTGAATTTGCGAGTAGTTGGGGTAGTGGAGCTCGGTGGCTTCCATAGCGACAATGTCGAAAATCTTCAACATTTCAGTGGGAGAAGTAGCCAAAAAGAGAGCCAAGATGGCCTTTGAGTCAGCCAAGTGGTCGTAGAAGACTTCCAACGATTCTGCGTTGACTTCACCCAATGTTCTGATCTTGGCACCGTACACGGAACGGCCTTTTTCGTCGGTGTATTCAAGCAAGAAAGACTTGAGTTCTCTGGCAATCGACTTGGAAACAGCAGGCTGAAGAATCCATTCGGTGACAGTGGGAGCCTTCACGTCACTCAAACTCTCGAGCGACAACTCTTCGTTGAAAGGATCGATTTCGAACCCTTCCATTTCATCTTCCTGGTCCTCGTACCGTCTTCTTCTACGTCTTTGGACGGGAAGACCGTACTCGTCAACCTCTCCAATGTCGTCATCTTCATCGTCTTGCATGTATGCTTGTCTACGGGAGCGGTCGTTGGTGCGTCCCATGACGTTATCTCTCCGGTCCATCTGCTGGTCGATGCGTCTTCTCGTTGCAGCGTCCAATTCTTCGTATTCGTCATCATCGATGTTTCCTTCACCCAAGTCATAGTGGTCTTGTGCTGCGTTTCGGCGGTAATCCTGCTCGAGGTTGTCCAACAAGTCTTCGCCGTCTTCCTCATCGGAGGCATTGAGGTCTTGGACATCGTCTATGATTTCCTCTTCTTCGTCCGCAAATGGAATGGCGGGCGAAGAAGGGGGCAATTGGGGACTGGAGGCGATCGAAGGAGAAGACCGTCCAGCAGTTTCTCCGTCGTCAGCCTGTCTTTTTCTTGAGTTTGGACTTGACATGATGAGTAGTGAAGAGAAGGAAATCTGCGGTCTGAAAAATGTCTGACGCGCGGCAGGTTTTTTATCCGTTTTGGGATCATTACGTGCAGACGTGTCGCAGAGTGCGCATACGGAAGACGCTGGAAGCGAGGCAGCTAGATGTGGGAGTGAAAGTAAGAGGCACTGGCGTGACTCGTAGATATATTTGCAACGGTATGGAAATTATGATGAAGTGATCCAGAAAGAGGACAAAGAAATTTTCGTGTATGTATGACCTTACCTTCTGGATCTAAACATTGTTCCAAAATGCTCAACATTTGCAACTGACAAAAATTATACAAAGTAAACTTACACACCACTCCTTCTTCTTTAACCACACAGCTCTATTCTCTCCCGTTTCCCCCGTTTCAACCGTCTCCAATGTCCTTACTATCCCGTAATACAAACTGTACCTTCTTCCACCCCCACACCACCTGCAGGACACTAACCACTTCGCAACCGACTCCTTCTTCTTGTGCCATCCATCATGGCTGATCTGATCACCGCTGTGGACTATTTGGAATCACAACGCGAGTTGGAACGAGAGGCACGCAGTTTGATGCCTTTTGATCCCACAGAATGTACCTATAATATGGGAGAATTGCGACAGCCGGTCTACGCTTGTTTGACGTGTTCCAGAAGCGAGAATAAACAAGATTTTGTACCTATTGGAATATGCTATTCATGCTCTATACAATGCCACGCCGACCACGAGTTGGTAGAACTCTTCTCCAAGCGAAATTTCACCTGCGATTGTGGAACCACAAGGATGTCTCATGTTCCGCTGGGCGGCTGCAGACTCCGTCAACAACGATCCCGAAGACCTTCTAACCAGAACAACGCGGCTCTGCCACCAGTGTTACGAGCCGGAATTGACCGCGAGCGTCGTAATTCTTTCGAAAGCAAATCAAATATCCCCGCCGATGACATACCTGCCCTGGGCAATTCCTACAACCAGAACTTCAGAGGTCTCTTTTGCTCTTGCAGCGAGCAGTACAACCCATTGGACGAAAGTCGAGTGATGATCCAGTGCCATTTTGGATTTGCATGTGGTGAAGACTGGTACCACGAGGATTGCATTTTGGGTGTGAAAGCTCCAACTACGAAACCAGAGAAGAAGGCTAGCGAAACAGATTCTAACGAGGATGCCACAGCCAAGGAACTGGTGAAAGAAGAGACCGAACATTCAACGATGGCTGTGACCAACAAAAGAACTCCATTCCCTGATTTGGACGACTTTGACCTGTTCATATGTTGGAAATGCGTTGAGATATTTCCAGCTGTCTTTGAGCAATTGGCGAAGCATCCAAAAATAGTACTCAAAACGATCCCATATTACCAGGTCCTGAGTGTTGACGAATGGTTCGCTGAAGATGAAAAGTCCACGTCGGACGGGGAGCCAAAGAGAAAGAAACTCAAGACTGAAGACCAACATCTGACCAAGTACTCAGTGTTCTTGAACAACGGCTTTCAGGAACACGTAAAGAACTTGAAAAACACGCTAGAGGAGGAGAATCGGGGCGAAGGAGAGTCACGTCTCTTAGAATTCCTCAAGAATTACGATTACCTCTACATGAATGATCCAATCTATGAACCACCCGCCGACGAAGAAGATGACCGTTCATCTCTTCTAGACTTGGGAGCAGAAGCATTGCATTCACTTCCTCGAGAACAGGCCATAGAAGGCTTACAAGTCTACGACAAGATCCGCTCTAAACTTCGTGACTTCTTCAAGCCGTTTGCCGAAGAAGGCAAAGTGGTTACCGAAGACAAGGTCAGGGAATTCTTTGAACAAATGAAGAAGAGCGAAGAGCACTGACTGTGACATTTATGCACGTTAATATATACAATACTTACTTTCTCTTTGCTTTCTTCTTCTGGTCCAAAGCGACAAAGTCGTCTTTCCAGACATTATTGACTTCCTCCATCGTAGTGTTTGGGAAAATGTGGTCAAATACCTCTTGGTACCATTCAACAGGAATAAGCTCGATTCCTTCCTTGACCTCCTCTGGAATCTCCTCAAGAACATTCTCGATGTCCTTGGGGAAGATTACCTTGGTACACCCGTAACGCTTGGCTCCCAACAACTTTTCACGCAAACCACCCACTGGGAGGACGCGACCGGTTACAGTAATCTCACCAGTCATGGCCACTTCTGGTGGAAGCGACTTGTTAATAGCCAATGAAATCAAAGATGACGTAAATGAAATACCAGCGGATGGGCCATCTTTAGGAATGGCACCGTCGGGGCAATGTACGTGGATATCAGCTGCCTCAAAGAAACGGTTACTTGGGTAATTCTTCGACATGAACAGCTTAGCAAATGAGTAAGCAATGGATGCAGATTCCTTCATCACGTCCTTCAAACTACCCGTGACATGCATACCTGACGAACCAGAACCAGAAGCAATCGAGTGAGTCAAGATCGATTCGATGTAAAGGGCATCACCGTTACCAGAAGAACTGTACGAAAGACCTGTGGCAACACCCGGTGGTGGTTTATCGTAAACCCTATCTCTGGTATAGATCTCGGGACCAACGTAATCCTTGAGGGTGTCAACTGTAACATTGATCTCAACATCATCAGGAATGGCAATAGGCTTCGGAACATCCTCCTCTTCCTCGGTCTTGTTAGCTTCTTGCTCATCCGCTGCAACTCCGTCTTCCGAGAATTCCGTAGTAGTGGCCACTTCTGGACCTTTCTCTACAGCAGCTTCTTTTGCATCAACTTCCTCGACTGGAGCAGCAGCCTGAACAACCTCTTCATCTTTCTTGGTCTTGTCCTCCTTGGACTCAGTAACTTCTTCTCTCAGCTCAAGATCCTCCACGATCTTCATTGATGCTTTACTGTAGATACGGTTGATCAACTTCTTAACGTTACGAAGTCCGCTCTCACGGCAATACTTCTCGATGAGGCGGCTAATTGTTTCCGTTGGAATCTTGACATGACGAGTCTCCAAACCAGCTTTCTTGGCCGCATCAGGAATCAAGTGGCGTTTAGCGATTTCAATCTTCTCATTGTTGGTGTATCCTGAAACGTCAATGATTTCCATTCTATCACGCAAAGGAGCAGGGATATTTCCCAAATAATTGGCTGTGCAAACAAACAAGACCTTGGACAAGTCAACCTTGACATCAATGTAGTTATCGACGAAGGAGTTGTTCTGCTCTGGGTCTAAGATCTCCAAAAATGCCGAGGCAGCACCACCTCCTCTGCTCAAATCCAATTTGTCAATTTCATCGATCAACATCAAAGGATTGGAAGTCTTTGCTTGCTTAAGAGCGAAAATGATACGACCAGGAATTGACCCAACATAGGTACGACGATGGCCCTTCACTTCGTGAACATCTTGAATACCACCCATCGCAATTCTAACATACTTTCTGTCAAGTGCTTCTGCAATAGAACGGGCAATAGAAGTCTTACCGGTACCAGGTGGTCCAGCCAAGCAAATAATCTTTCCATCAACTTTGCCAGAAACCTTACCAATAGAAATGAATTCCAAAATGCGATCTTTGACATCTTTCAATCCATAATGGTCACGCTCAAGAATTTCTCTTGCACGCTTGATACTGAACCTGTCCTTGGAGTAGATACCCCAAGGAATAGAAGTCAACCAATCAAGGTAACGTTCACTTACGCCAAGTTCACTAGAATGCTCATTTTGGCTCTCCATTTTTGTCTTCTCGGCATTGTAAGCCTCCAAGGCTTCTTCGGTCATCTTCAAGTGCTTGAGACGTTCATCAAACTTGTGAGTTTTCTTGTCCTCGGATTCACTAATTCCAGCTCTCTTCTGAAGCTCCTTGATGAATTCTTTAATGAAGAGTCTGGTTTGATACTCGTCAGCTTTCGAGCTCAAGTTATGAATTGTGTTCTCCTTGATCATGCTAGCCTTAAGTTCCACCTTCAACAATTCCAAAGCCTTAGACAATCTGGACTGAACGTTCAAGGTCTCCAAGATCTCCTGAATCTTCTTGGGGTTACCGTGGATGGTAGAGCCCACAAAGTCAGCCAATTTCGAAGGGTTGTTCACCAACTCGGTGCCCTCCTTGATCTGGAGTTTTTCGAGTGGATTTTTGCCTCCCATCTTACTCAAGAGAGTCTTGAGAGACTCAACCAACGACTTGATGTCGGCAGATTCTTCGTCATATGGCTCATCTGAGACTCTCTTGACGGTGGCGTACGAGACGTTGAGGCCGCTCAAGTAGGAAGCATCTGGCGCAGGCGCGGTCTCGGACTTCTTATCCAGGGCAGCCTTCTTGCGGTCGCTCGGGTTGCTGAGCTCCTGCAACTGACATCTATCTAACGGATAACCCAAGACATTGAACACACCAGGACGGGGAGTGGTATGACGAATGATCTGGCAATGAACACCAATGTCGTAGACCGAGTCCTTGCTTCTGATGATGTCAGTGTCGGGTTCGTTTGGGTCCTTGACATGGAACAAGAGAAAATAAGGCTCTCGCTTATCTATGATGGTGTAAACGGATCTGATGACATCAGGGTCAGTTATATTAATGGCAAATGGCCGCCCAGGAAGAGGTGGTCTGTCCTTCATAGGAATCGCAAGAAGCGGTGGATAAAGGCCTGTTTCTGGGTCAACTGCCTGCTCTTCAGGACCATCTCCGTTGCCGCCGTTGCCACCCAGGGGCGCTCCAGGGGCGCCGGGAGCCGAAGGCGAGTCCGAGGTATCTGGGCTGCCTCCGACGCTGGACGAAGAAACCGTGGAATCTGACTTCTCAGGCTCCTCCAGAGGTTCGGGAGTCTTCGGCTTGTCTTCCTCCGGCGCATCCTTGTTCGGTACTTCTGTCGATTCGTCCCGTTTGTCGTTCTTTTCCGGATCGACCGGGCTTTTGTCAGCAGGACTATCGGAAGTATCCGACGAAATACCCGACTTGTCGCTTGCTGATCCATCGGAGACAAACACAGAGGATGCAGGGGTTTTGTGTAGTCCCGAAAGTTGACGCAAAGCTTCTGGTTGGTCCGAGAAGTCGGCGTTCCAAATGGACTCAACAGTTGCCATCAGCCGTTCCCGGGCCGTGGCTCCACTAGACACCAATCTGGGTAGTTGAGACGACACAGCTGAAGTGGCATACCGTATTATGGTCTTCTGTGGCCCCAGAAGCCTCAGAAGCTGTCGCATGTACGCTTTTGCCGTCGACATACTCAATGTGGAGTCAACTAAATCAAGTCGTGAGAACTACGGCGGCCTGCACACAACCACTACGGGTAGCTACACGGACAGTGGGTATGGGTCGGGGAGACTAGTCTATTTTGAATACGTTTCGCTTCTTGCGGGGTGGTTCGCTTGTAGCCGGGTGCGTCTTTTCGACAGTTTTGGCTTTTGGCGAGCCGAAACTTGTGTCGGCAAATTGTTCGTCTCTGTAGTCCACGATATTGTCCTCTTCGAGGTTCACATGGCTCTTGTTGGGGGCCAACGTGACCTTGGACAGCAGTGCTTTGCGCAAACTCAACTTGCGCTTGGTCTTTGTGATTGGCGTGGAAGCCAGCACGTCAGCCATGTTGCTGGCGGCAGCGGGAGCCGGGGTAGAAGTGCCCATATTCTGCGAGAACGAGTGCTGGCTTAACACTTCCTCGAACGACTGCGGCTGGTCAAAGAGGCTGCCTGGGGTACGGTTGGGGGTATCTGAACGAGAGTCGAGTTCCGGACCTGAAGAGTTGTCATCAGAGCGGTCGAAATTCTCCACAAATGATAGTCGCGAAGGTGTCTTGGTAGGCGAGCCTCGGGCAGCACTGCGGGTCGTCATTTTGTGGGCTGGAGGTCTCTCGGGCGTCTTTTGTAGTTGCGGTTCCGGAAGGCTGCCGAGCACGTCTTGCTGTTCGAGGATATCTTCTGTCTGTTTTTCTTGGTGATTGTCTGGTTGATCGTCCTGCTTCTGGTTTTGGTTTTGGCTTTGTCTCTGGTTTTCGCTCTGCTTCCGTTTGGCTACAGCCAACACAGCAGTACTCTCAGCACTGCTGGTGCCATAGGTGCTGTCCATGCCAAACTTCTTTCCAAAGTTCTTGAACGTCGTGTACTCTCTCTTGGTCTTTTTCTTGCGGGCGGGAATCGGCGAAAGCACGGTGCTGTCCGCGAGAGCAGACTTGTTCAACGAGTTTATGGTTGGGCTCAAGTAGTTTTTTGTTTCTCTTTTCTGGGCCAACGCTCGCGAGAGGTACGGCGACGTGGAGAAGATGCCCGTTTGCTTCCTGGGCGGCGGAGCACGATCCGAAACGTTGGTTTTCCCCTTGAGTTGGAGCTTGAGACGCGCCACCTCATCGTGCAATTGTTCGATTTTCAGCTCCTGTATTCGTTCCTTGGTGATATACTGCTGGCGGAGCTTGCTGACAGACACCTCGTACTCGTGTTTCTTCGAATTGAGTTCGTCGATGCGGCTTTCAAAGCCCTCGCTGGATGTCTTGAACCGTCGGTGGTCTAGTTGGAGGGCTTTGAGCACTGCTAGGCGGATGAGGGCTTTGCGAGAAAAGTCGTCGTGGGCAATGCTCCTGAGATCGTCGTGCAACTTGTGCAGTTGCAAGAGCAGGGTGTACATTCCTGCGTACTCCACCAACCGGCACTAGTGTTTGTGTTTATATTTTGCCTGCAAATCGCGCGAAGACTTTGCAAACTCGATCTGCCTGGGAAAGCCATGAACTCTACTCGGCACGATATTGCAAGTGCAAACGTGTACAGCCTGTGCAACGGCGATATCAAGACCGGCGTGTCGATCGACCACAAAAAATTACTCCATTCTGGTGCAAAAATATCCGTCGACGGCACCCATCTCGATGTTGACATCGATCTAGATAAAGACAATGGAGACATATACAAGTCCAAGGGACACACAGTACCCCCAGACGAGGTGCTACAGATGAACAACAACACCGGGGTGAAAATCCCGGTAAAATACCGTGACGAGTTTCCTGCTGGACAGGGTCTTCCATCGTCGGACTTTCTCAAGTCGTTGCATTACTACGCCAGCGACAAGTTTGCGGAGCGTCAGGGCGTGACGAGAACCATGGACGAGACAGCGCTTTTGTCGTTTGGTGTTCTTGCGGAACAATGGATCAACAGCGCCATAGATGCTAGCTCTGCGCAGCTTTTCATGGAGCCCAAAAGCAGTGGAGAGAGAAACGGAGAGAGTCCGGCTAGCGACTCTAGCGAGATGGACGGCAGCAGCAGCGACTCCGACAGCTAGATTGTTGCGACAGCTCCAACAGCTAAGCTCCAACAGCTACAGCTACAGCTACAGCTCCAACAGCTAAGCTCCAACACCTACGGCTACAGCTCCATCAAGTTGTACACAATGCATCTATGATATTACTTTTCTGGAGTAGCCTTTCTCTCCTCCAACTTCTGCTGGTACGCAGCCTCCTTGCCGGCATCCTTGGCCAGCGTCTCTATGCCAAACACTCTATAAAGAAGCTCGTTGGTGTCCTTCTTGTTCACCATCAAGTTCACGTTGGTTCTGCCCTTCCACAACGGCAAGAACAAGTCTTCCAAGCCCTCGCCGCGGGTCACCGTGAGGAACACACATCCCTCCGACATCTCCGCCAACCGCTGGGAGAACTCGGCATCGATACCCTCTTCCTTGATGGCCTCGATCTTGGGGAAGGCCTCCTGGAACAATTTTTCGAGCAACTTCAAGTTGCACGACAACAGACGGGCATTGCCCAAGAACGGCTTGATGGTATGCAAGGACTCGTTTTGTACTCTCCATGGACAGCTGCCGGTGTCGCTTCGCTGGGCCACAAAGAGCTTGATCCCGCCGTGGATGATTTTGAGTTTCTGCTCGGAGATGGTGAGGATGTCTCTGATCACCGGCGATACATAGTAGATGGTGCGCAACGGCTCGCCGGTGGCGTTTCTGACCAAGGTGCAATCGCGCGGGAACTCGTCGCTGAAGCCGTAGAACGGCCAGCACTTGGCCAACTCGGGGTGTTCTGGGTCAAGGAAGATGAACGGCTCTTCGTTGGCGTCTCTTGGGAGTCTCTCCTTCTTGGCGGGAGCCTCTGGCTTGGCGTCGTCCGCTGGTGTTGCGTCCACCTTTTGCTTCTTGTTGGTTTCCTCGTCGTCCGCGGCCACCCGCTTGAACGACGACTTGGCGTCGGCCTCGGGGTCCTCCTTTTCGAACACGGTGATGAAGAAACCGCCGGTGTTCTGCAAGTGGGGGTACACACGGATGCAGTTTTCCAAGTGGAAGTCGGTGGCCTCGGCCTCGGTGGGTGGGAAGGCAGTTTCGGGAACACCCTCAGCACCCTTCTCCTTTTCCTCCATGTCTTTGCCCAACACCTTCCAGGTGCTGAGACCCTGGCGTCTGACCAAGCCGGGCAACTCGTCGCTGCAGTCCACCACCTTGATCTGCGAGCCCCATTTCCTCAAGGCAGCCGCAACCACGGCCTCGTTCTCGACCGGCGACAAGGAGCAGGTGGAGTAGACCAACCGGCCGCCCTTCTTGAGCAACTGCAAGCCGCGGTTCAAGATGTTCAACTGCAACGAGTGCAAGCCCAAGGCGTTGCCGACGGTGAAGTCCTTCCACACGTTGACGTTCTTTCTCATGGTGCCGTCACCAGAACAGGGCACGTCGCAGAGGATTCGGTCAAACTTCAAGAACTCGGACGCGCCGTTCAACTTGATCTTGGGGAACAACTGCGCATCGTGGTTGACCACCATGAAGTTGGGCGAGTTCAACCGCTTCACCTGGTGGACCAACATGTGCGAGCGCTTGTAGTCGGAGTCGTTGGCCAACACGAAACCGGTGGGAGCCTTCTTCTCGTCCTCGGCATGCAACGCCTCGACCAACTGTGCCGTCTTGGAGCCTGGAGCAGCACACATGTCGAACACCGCGTGGTGGGGCTTGATGTCCATCAAGAGCGGCGGAATCATCGACACCGCTTCTTGTCTGGAGATGTTGCCGACCTCGGTTTCGAGCACCAAGAAACGCTGGGTGTTGGCAAACTGCTCGTTCTTGCGGATCACCGCCTTGGACACTTCCAACTGCCATCCAAGCTTGTTGGGGTAGTACTGCAAGTTCTTGGGCATCAACTTGACGCCTTCAAACTCGGCATCCTGCAACTTTGAAACGTGGTTTTCGATAAAGTTCTCGTTGATTTCCTTGGCGTGTGCACGCGAGCCGGTGATGCGGAATGTCAATGGCAAGTTTTCCTGGCAGTGTTTTTTGAACGTGTCCCACTCGTCGTCGGGGATGATATTCATCGTCTTGTAGTACTTTTCCCACTTTTCGTTTTCCCTCACCTGTTCGGCCCAGTACTCCTGGCGGCCCTCGCTGCGGTTGCCAAAGCTTTTTTGGTTGCCTTTGTTCTTGCGAAAGTTCCTCTTACCCATGGCTAATAACAAGTGTCTGGGTTTCATGCAGCTCATCTCAAATTTTTCTGGACCTACATGCCGGATGCAGCACCGAGGTAGCGGAGAAGTGGGAGGGAGAAATGGAAAGCAGGCGTACCTAAAACAAAACTGAAATCGACTCCAGTTGCAATCCAGAACCACACCAGCACCACAAACAGTCCACCACGAAACGCCGTCCTTGGCTCTGTTAGGTAACCTCTAGAAGCCATGTCTCCTGCAGGCTGACGCAGGTGCCCCAGCGCGCAGGACGCAGGACGCAGGCGTTCCACCTTCTTTTTCCTTGCATTACAAACAACCCCAAAGCACACCACTCAATACACTAGCCTGTGAACCACAAATGTTGAGCACGTACTTTTCTCGACGACTTGCCTACGATGTGGACTTTTCAAAGTTGGAGACCTACGCCAAGTCCCACACCAGCGGCCTCAACTTGCCCTTCTACCACGTTTGTTTCTTGGTGTTTATTCTCGTGGTGAACGGCATCAAGTGGGGCATGTTTGGCCGGCTCAGCCGCAGCGAGGTCCGCAACCTCAAGGACCGTATCTTCTACACCGGGTGGGAGTTTGCGTTTGGGTTTATTCTCTTCTACCTCAATACCACCCGTGACCTGGCGGCAATACAAAATGAACTTTTCAAGTTTTCGGGGCTCTTTCTCTGCGTGCTCCTCCTCAAGTGCTTCCACTTTTTAGCCGCCGACCGCGTCAACGTGGTGTGCGACAGCTTGTACTATGGTGCCCAGTGCCGCTTTGGCACCGGCATCCTTCTCATCGGCGTCATCGACATGCTCCTCATCGGCTGCTTCGCGCGGGAAATACACCGGGGGACGTTCAGCGACAACATCTTGGTGGCGATCTTTGGCTTTGAAATCAGCAACATGTTCCCGCTCGTGGTGTTGACCAGCGCCAAGTTTGGCTGCAACATGTCCCGCCAGCGCCGCGGCTTGAACCCGGCCCAGGTGGACCACATCGTGCACGTTGCCGAGTTTGCAGTCAACCTCACCCGGTTCGTGATGGTGTGTGTGTTTGCGGGGGTGTTTCTCTATTTCTACACCTTCCCGTTGCACATCTTGCCGTCGAGCTACACCAGTCTCCGGGTGCTCGTGACGAAAACACGGCACTTGATCATGTTGCACCGCAAGCGCACGCGGCTCCGCTCGCTAGCCGCCGGCCCCACGGGACCCGCTGCCGGCGACTGCTCCATCTGCTTCGACCGGCTCGACGCCAGCTCGCGCACCACCAAGTGCAAGCACAGCTTCCACTATGAGTGTTTGCACCAGTGGGCCAACTATGCGGAGTCCTGCCCTGTTTGCCGCACCGTGCTCTAGCGCCGCGACGTTGGCCTAGCTGGACTAGCCAATATAAATACAGTAGAAGTGAACTTAAAAGTAGTTGTTGGTGGGCGCGAGGGTGTCGATCTCGCCGTCCTCGTTGGTCAACTGCTTGGTCAACTCGTCGATGTGGTGGCCCTCGTCCAACGGCTCCTCGTGCGGGTCGCTGATAAAGTCGTGGTACTGGTACTCGTCCTTGTGCACGTCGTCCAGCTCCACCTTGAGCTTTTCTCGGTCGCCGTAGAAGAACGGGTGCTCGCCCGCGGGTGCCTGGCCGTCGCCGTTCTCGTTTTCGTACTGCTCCTGGCCGTTTTCGTAGTGGTCCTGGCCGTTGCCGTTCTCGTAGGCGATCATGTCGTCGTTCATGGGAGAGTCAGACACCGCCGAATCGGGCTGCTGGCTCGCTTTCGACTGTTTTCGCGACACCCGGGTCTCGCCCCGCTCCTGCTTGATCGCCTGCTGTTCTCGGTACTTGGCCAAGTAGATTTTGAGCGCTTCGGCGTAGTTTTCAAACCCCAAATCGTGCATCGAGTACAAGATGTCCTCGCCGTTGATGGTTTTTCGCTTCTCGCGAAGACACCGCTCGGAGGCCTCGCTGGTCAAGAAGGATATGAACTCGGAAACACACTCTTGCATGCATTCTTTGGCGTCTTTGGAAACCTTGGCGGTGTTGGGAAGCGTGTTTTTCATGAGCCGGGACACGTTGGCGATCGGAAGCCACCGGTCCTGCTCGCGGAGCTCGACTTCGTGTGGGTTGAGCGTAGGGTCCATGTTGTGTGTGGTTGTTGCACGTGAACTGCAACCTGTTGTTGCTTACTTTGGTGGGTCTGAGAGTGGCTGCTCTGCGTCGAAGATCACGGTACTGCGAATTACGCACGTGCCGCGCCGGGTGCGTACGCGTGAGAATACATGGCGGCCACCTGGCTGATGGCAACCGCCGGGCGTGGCACCACAACCAGCGGCGCTGCGGGCTCGGGCGCCTCGGGCGCGTCGCTCCTTGTGCTCACGCAGGTGTTCACCAAGCTAGCCACCTTTTCCTTGAACCAGTTGCTTGTCCAGCATGTGACGCCGTCGGTGTTGGGAACGGCCAGCTACTGGGAGTTTGTGGTGCAGAGCATTTTGTTCTTCAGCAGGGAGGCGGAGCGGTTGGCGGTGCAGCGTGCTGACAATGCTGAAGAACAAAATACTGAGAATGCTGACAATGCTGAAAATGCTGAAAAGAAAGAAACGTCTCCACCTTCTGCCGATTCCCAAAAAAGGGCGCCTCTCGTGCAAACAGTGGTCAACTTCGGATACGTGCCCTTGCTCGTGGGCACTCCACTTACTCTCTCCATGTTGATATGGTCGTTTTTCCATGCTCAAAACGGCACAATTCCCGTTCTCGCGGCGTCGCTGGTGGCATTGGAGCTCGTGGCCGAGCCCATGTATGCCCTCAACCAGTTTGAACTCGGGTTTCTGAAGCGCTCCAAGGTGGAGTCGGTGGCGGTGGTCGCCCGCTGCTTGACCACGTTTGTGGGCGTTGTACTTGCTGGCAGAAGCGGCCGCGAAGAGCACGCCGTGGTGGCATACGTCGCGGGCCAGCTGGTGTACGCCGCGGTGGTCTACGGGCTCTACCGCAACCCCGCGCACCGCCTCAAGCCATTGGACAACTCGCCGCGTGTGTGGCAGCGCTACTTTTCTCCCACCTTGTCGTCCATCTGGCGCGGCCTTTTCGTCCAGATGATATTCAAGCACCTTTTGACCGAGGGCGACCGCCTCTTGATCAGCTGGCTCTGCTCTGCCGAGGAGCAGGGCGTATATGCGCTCGTCACAAACTACGGCTCCATCTTGGCCCGCATCCTCTTCCAGCCCGTAGAGGAGTCTCTTCGGCTAGTCCTCGGCAAAGAACTCGCAACTTCCGCCGCCGCCAAGTCCCAGCAAGCGCAAAAGGCGGCCAGAACCATGGAGTACATTCTTCTAGCGTACTTCAACTTGAGTGTTCTCATGGTTCTTGGTGGATTCGGCAACGGAGCATATGTGCTCCAAACGGCACTTGGCCGAAGCAAGGCCTCCGTGTGGAGAGCCACCAATGTCTTTGAGGTATTCCCTCACTACATCCTCTATCTCCCCTTTCTTGCATTTAATGGCGTTATCGAGGCATTCTTCAGCAGCGCCGCATCAGAGAGGCAGATCCAGCAGTTTTCCTGGTTCATGCTGGCGCTGACGGCACTTGTCCTATTGCTTCTGTACTGGCTCATTGCGGTGCAAAACCGGTCTCTCCAAGGACTCTTGATTGCAAACGCAACCAACATGTCACTCCGGATCATCTACTGCACAAGATTCATGCAAGGCTACTTGGGCGAAAAAGGAGTAACCACCTCCGTTTGGCAGGCTATCGTACGGGTACGTATAGGCCTTGTCTCTGGCATCATTTTGGGCTACGCTCAGCACGCCATCACCGAGCGTCTACAGATATATGGGTTCATGAAACTAGCCTTCAGTTGTGTGATATGTCTCGTATACGTGGCGGTGGTTGCATTCAGCGAAAGAGCTATACTTGAAGGTCCCATAAGAAGGGTTCTCAAGAGAGAGTAACGGTAATAAAATCAATAGACGGAAGAAGCAAATAAATAGAAACAAACTCAATGACACTTATCCCGTGGTTTCCCGCAGCAAAAAGAGTGGAGTCGACATACCAGTCTCTATTACGTCTTCCTTAAGCAGCTGGGTCTTCCGCTTCGCCTCTGCACGGGCGGCTTACTGTGCTGAATTGCTTCCCTCCAGTGATCCTGCCGCTCGCTGCTAGAACTGCACAATTGATTACTCGAATTGAGACATTCTGACCGCGCGGATCGAACCGGACCCACGAAGATAGGTAAGCCGCAATAGAGCGCGCTCGGTACACTTCTGCCAAATGCCATCACAGCACCAAAACTACGAATTTATTCGCTTATAACCTTTTAGCGTGCCACCGGTATCTGGATTTTTGCGTATTTTGCATCTCCATGTCTGCTATAGAACTTCTGACGACAATCGAAAACCTCGTGCAGGTGGTGAACGAGAAGAACCGCGAGCTAGAAAAGCTCAAGAGCGAGTATGATTCGAAACTAGCAGAAATAAACCGATATTTGGACAACATCCACGATGCCATCAGCTCCAATCCGACAGCTTCCACAGCTCAAGACGAGCAAAATCAAGTAATGTCCGACACAGAACTACTTGAGAGCCTCCGTCGACGAGTGGTTTGTCCCAATTGTGCTACAGAAATGTGGAATAACGATGAAAAGACCAGCCATATACTCCTACCCAGACAGAAATTACGTTTGGTTCAGAACAAGCAGAGCCAGAAAGGTCAAAAGGACCAAGAAACGCAGCAAAACCAGGATGTAAAAGCAAGCCACAACCACTATACTGGCAACTCCAATCCAGCCAGCTTCGAACAGGACCGTAACCCCTCCAAGCTGGCCAAAAAGGCAGCCAAGAAAACCTGCTCGTTCTGCCACCAGACAGGCCATTCGCGGGCCAGATGTCTACAGAGACTCAATAACGACTCTAATTCATTACGAAAATAGCTATATGCTAGCAAGTATAGTACAGGAGTATCGTGGCCTACTTGGCGGACTGGGCCATAGCCTCTGCAGTTAGTATGGGAAGGTAGAAACGGCGAATATCTCAAAAATCAAACATACCTCGTCTGGATGCGTCTTGCAACAAGGTGCAATCCACAGTATTGGCGCTCATGTGCACGTAGCGCACGGTAGAACCTCGAATGAACAAGTTCTTGACGGCTTGCATGTGGGGGTACTTGTCCTCGTTCAAACACACGACATTATCCAACTTCAAGTTCAAGTATTGGTCTACCGTCTTCAACGTTCCTTTGATCTCGATATCGTTCTTCAACTCCACAGTCACCTCTTGGTCAACAAGGGTCTTGAAAAAACTGAAAAACAACATGACGTCTGGTCCCCAAACCGGTGCCGAAACTTTGAGAAGACTGAGCAAAAGCGCACCCCAACACCAACCTGTCCCAGCGAGCCCAGCGCAGCGGAGCCTGACCACAGGTCACCGGGGTCACAGGGCTGTGCTGGCCACCGACCGCGGCGGCGTGTACTCGAGCATCTCTGGGTTCAACGACGCGCGCATAAAGTTCAATTCCTGCTGGAACACGAGGTCTTCGTCTATGGCCCCAAAGCCGGTCTCGAAGCCCGTCTGCTGGATGCAGGACACGTTTTTCACCGGCGAGCTCGAGAGGAGTGACGTGCGGCTGGGCACCTGGTGGGTGGCTGCAACCGTCAGGTGCTGCAACAAGGCGGTGTCGATGAACTCGGGCTGGATTTCGGGCCGCATGTGTGTGGGGGAGAGGGTGTCCACGTATGACCTGAAGAAGGGAGTGTTTTCGTCGCTTTCGTGGATGTCGAAGTTTTCCATGTTTTCCATGGTTTCCGTCGACCTCCATCGCGGACTGCACCCCAAGCTGGAGAGACTGCTGTCGCTGTGGTGGTGGCTGTAAATGTCCAATTGCGGGACTGGCGTACAGGGAGCAATCTCGTCGGCGAATTCTGTGGTGAGTTCTGCAGCAGGAAGTTGTAGTGGTGAAAAACGGGGAAGTTTGGTTGGCCGGGTTCTTCTGGTGGGTGCTGGCAATTTGCTGCTGGCTGACGGGTAATTGGACGGCGAGCGTCCTCGCACCACGAGCGGAGGCGTAGTGGTGGTGGCAATTGGTATAGTTTCGCCATCCATAAGGGTTGCAAGAAGTTCCACCTGGAGATAGAAGTTGCCGGCGATGTCGAAGCGCCTGGTGGCTGCCAGATTGGTGGAGAACTGGATGCGCTCGTACCGGGCAATGCGTGCAATGCGGTCTGGCGGATAGGCCGCTAGCATTGAACCGGGACTGCCGCTGTTTCGAAGCGTCTTGTTGACGAAAAACATGTTCTCCAACTCCCTCATTTTGTCGCCATTGCGGATGTTGGACGACCCGCGGATCACCAAGTGGCTGGGAGGGAACTGCTACAAACACCGTCGGCTCGCCCACAGGACCCCGGTCCCGCTTGGCAGTGTGCTGCAACAACACAGGCTCGACTTCATCGGAAGAACACTCACACGATATTTTGAGATTGAAGTTGCGGATAAGCTCAGGACCGCTGCTGCTGTTGACATATAGTCTGTCGTGCTGCAAGAGCTCCATTCCTGGCTGTTCGCCTAGCTCAAACGCAGCCACAAGACTGAAGTAATTGCGTTTATACGCTATCCACATCGAATCTATCCAGTCGAAACCACGGTCTATGCGTGCGTTCAACCGAGGAGCGACTAGCTCGTTGGTGCTTTCACAGTACACGTTTTGAATGACTAGCGTGGTCTCGAACGGAGGGCCCACTTTGTACTGGAAGCGTGAGCGGGGCGCAACTTTGTCCTTTGGATCGCCAGCGGGCGCAGCATCATCAACGGCCACTTTTTTGCTAAGATTGTCACTCCGCCGGTGCCGCCCCATCGTGCTGTGGAGAAATAAACTTGCGCCGCTTCAATCGGTACAAAAGTATTTGCAGCCATGTCACGTGCCGCGGGTCCGGAGCTGGCGGCGAGGAACGGGAAGGGGGAGAGAGGGGAGAGCCAGCGACGGGAATTGCACGGGTGCAAGGGCTGCGTGCGTGTAGCATGTGCCCAGGAGAGCCGTGGGCGCTTGTTCCGAACAGCACACCACGTCGGCCGCTCCGGGCCAGCAGTTCCCCACCCCGTACGGTGCTGCAACCGGTAGGCACACGCCTCATCCTCATCACTTTTTTCCTCACGAAACCAAACCGAACCGAGTGACAGCACACGAAGGATGGGCAAAAAAGCGATTGATTCCAGAGTGCCAGCGCTCATCCGCAATGGAGTGCAGGAGAAACAGCGCAGTTTCTTCTTCATTGTGGGTGATAAAGCGCGCAACCAGCTCCCTAATTTGCATTACTTGATGATGAGCGCCGATTTGAAGATGAACAAGTCGGTTCTTTGGGCCTACAAAAAGAAGCTTTTGGGGTTCACGTCGCACAGACAGAAACGCGAAGCCAAGATCAAAAAGGATATCAAGCGTGGAATCAGAGACGTCAACGAACAAGACCCGTTCGAGGCCTTCATCTCCAACCAACACATCAGATATGTCTACTACAAGGAGACAGAGAAGATCTTGGGTAACACCTACGGCATGTGTATCTTGCAGGACTTCGAGGCGCTCACCCCCAACTTGTTGGCGCGTACCATCGAGACGGTAGAAGGTGGAGGATTGGTGGTGATCCTCCTAAAGTCGATGACGTCCTTGAAACAGTTGTACACCATGACCATGGACATCCACTCGCGGTACCGTACCGAGGCGCACGACGACGTGGTGGCGCGCTTCAACGAGAGGTTCTTGCTTTCGTTGGGCCTGTGTGAAAACTGCTTGGTGGTGGACGACGAGTTGAACGTGCTTCCCATCTCCGGCGGCAAGCATGTCAAGCAATTGCCGCATAAGGACGACGACGAGTTGACGCCCAACGCCCGAGAGCTCAAGGAGCTCAAGGAGAGCTTGGTGGACGTGCAGCCTGCGGGAGCCATGATATCTTTGGCCAAGACCATAAACCAGGCCCAGGCCATTCTCACGTTTATTGATGTCATTTCCGAGAAAACCCTCAACTCCACCGTGGCCTTGACTGCCGGCAGAGGACGAGGCAAGTCGGCGGCGTTGGGTATTGCTATTGCCGCGGCCGTGTCCCACGACTACTCGAACATATTTGTCACCTCTCCGTCGCCCGAAAACTTGAAGACCTTGTTCGAGTTCATCTTCAAGGGCTTCGACGCTTTGGGCTACACCGAGCACATGGACTACGACATCATCCAGTCCACCAACCCTGCCTTCAACAAAGCGATTGTCAGAGTCGACATCAAGCGCGGCCATCGCCAGACCATCCAGTACATTTCTCCCAACGATAACCACGTTTTGGGCCAGGCCGAGCTTTTGATTATTGACGAGGCCGCCGCCATCCCATTGCCAGTGGTGAAGAGCTTGATGGGCCCCTACCTTGTCTTCATGTCATCTACCATTAACGGTTACGAAGGTACTGGCCGTTCTCTCTCGTTAAAGTTGATTCTGCAGTTGAGAGAGCAATCTGCCAGTAAGAAGAACAACGACGATGTGGCGGTGGTTTCCAGAGACAACAAGGAGATTGGCACTACAAGCTACAGCAGGACTCTCAAGGAGGTTGTTCTTGACGAGCCCATTAGATACGCACCTGGCGACCCAGTTGAAAAGTGGTTGAACAAGTTATTGTGCTTAGACGTCAGTTTGTCCAAGAACGCCAAGTTTGCCACCAAGGGCACGCCTCATCCTTCCGAATGTACTTTGTTCTACGTGAACAGAGACACCCTCTTTTCCTACCACCCAGTTTCCGAGACCTTCTTGCAAAAGATGATGGCATTATATGTGGCCTCCCACTACAAGAACTCTCCTAATGACTTGCAGTTGATGAGTGATGCCCCCGCCCACCAGTTGTTCGTATTATTACCACCCATCGAGGAGGGTGACAACAGAATCCCCGACCCTCTCTGTGTGGTTCAGGTTGCCCTTGAAGGTGAGATTTCCAAGGAAAGCGTCCGCAGATCATTGTCTCGCGGACAGAGAGCCGGTGGTGATTTGATCCCATGGTTGATCTCCCAGCAGTTCCAGGATGAAGACTTTGCTTCGCTTTCTGGTGCCCGAGTCGTCCGTATTGCTACAAACCCCGACTACTCTGGCATGGGATATGGATCCAGAGCTTTGCAGCTTCTTCAAGACTACTACGAAGGTAAATTTACTGACATTAGCGAGAAAGAGGTCAAGGAACACCAGATCACCCGGGTCACCGACGAGGAGTTGTCCAAGGCGTCTTTGAAAGATGACATCAAGTTGAGAGACGCCAAGAGTTTGCCGCCGTTGTTGTTGAAGCTATCTGAGAAGCCCCCATACCACTTGCATTACCTCGGTGTATCGTATGGATTGACACCTCAATTGCACAAGTTCTGGAAGCGTGCTGGCTTTGTTCCCGTCTACTTGCGGCAGACCGCCAACGAATTGACCGGTGAGCACACGGCGGTGATGATCAACGTCCTTCCTGAGCGGGAGTCTGGCTGGTTGAACGAGTTTGCCAAGGACTTCCACAAGAGATTCATCCAGCTTCTTTCGTACGAGTTCAGAAAGTTCTCGTGTATCCAGGCGCTCAACATTCTCGAGGCGGTGGAGGTTGCCGGGTCGCTTAAGAAGACAGCGCCATTGACCAAGGCCCAGCTAGATGACGTGCTCTCGCCGTTCGACTTGAAGCGGTTGGACTCGTACGCCAACAACTTGTTGGACTACCACGTTATCATCGACATGTTGCCGTTGCTTGCGTCGTTCTTTTTCTCCGGCAAAACCAGCGACGAGTTGAGCTTGTCATCCGTCCAGTCGGCGATTCTCTTGGCCATTGGGCTCCAGAGAAAGGACATCGATGCGGTGTCGAAGGAGTTGAACTTGCCGTCCAACCAGTCCATGGCGATGTTTGCCAAGATTGTGCGCAAGTTCTCCACCTACTTCCGGGCCATCTTGAGCCAGTCGATCGAAGACTCCATGCCGGCGCTTGAGGACGAAGAGGTCCAGGAGATGGAGGGCAAGAGAGAGCACGTGGACTACGAGGCGATCGAGCAGCAGCTCGCCGAGGACCTTGAGGAGGCCGGCAACGACGCAGTGAAGGAATTGAAGTTGAAGCAACGCGAGCTCATCAACAACCTCAACTTGAACAAGTATGCCATAGCCGACGACGAGGACTGGGACGCGGCCGAGAGCGCGGTGACCAAGGCGGCCAAGGGCAAGGGCGTGGTGAGCATCAAGAACAAGAAGGTGGCGAAGCGGAAGGGCGAGAGTGCCGCCAGCATTTATGACCAGGAGATGAAGGAGATGAAGAAGCACAAAAAGTCGAAAAAGTAGGTAGTACTAGCTGAAGAATCTACGTTTAATGTTGCCGCTCACTCTGCCAAGACGCGGAGGGCGTTCTCCACCAATGTCTTCAACGAGGTGCCGTCCTCGTTGGGTATGCCGTGGATGCCGAGTTGGGAAGCCCTGTCGTTCAAAGTGGAGTTGACATTGCCGTTTTCGAACAAGTAGCCGTGGGTTCGCTCGTAGGCAGGCCACACAATCTGCTCAAAGTAGCCCGGTGGGTCCACCCAGAAGCCCTCGGCCGTGTTATAGCCGGACCGGCTCTCGCGCCGGGTCTTCAAGGTGCCGAAACAGGCATAGAAAAACAACTTTTTGTCGAAAAGCGCAACGAGCTGCGGGTCATGGAAGAGCATGAACCCGTCTATAAACACCAAAGTCTTGCCGGGCACAATGGTGGCGCATTGTTGGCGGAGGGACGAGATTTCCTCCGCGGACAATTTGAGCTGCGGGTCCATCTCCAACGACGGGGTGTCGTGGAGCTCCGAAACACCCTGCTTGAGCTGCAATAAGTAGTTGTGGAACTTGGCAAAGTCTATGGCCTCGGGCCCGTCCCAGTTTTGCACGTGGAGCGTGGGGTCTAGAGGGATCTGGCTGTCGGGAAGATAAAAGTCATCTAGATGGACGAGCACCGAATTCCCAAACAAACAATGCAAGGCGTTGGCGCATGTGCTTTTGCCGGAACTGGAGGGCCCGCCGACCGCCACGAGAACAAACTCCGACATTTGGGCGAAAAAACACCAGGAAATGGAACTGTCGCCGAATTAGGCCACAGGCTACCGAAACATGCAGCTCCCAGCAGAGACAAGACGCACGCCTGGCGCGATACGCCTGCATGCGCCCGCAGCCAGGGTAATCGTTGCCGAAGCCCACTATGGGAGGCCAACAACACAACAAAGACTATTGTCTGCGGCAGAGGGGAAGCGTCGCTCGCGAGTCACACCACCGGGACCTGCGAAGGGTTCGCAATTACACCCGTCCGAGCCAACAAATCTCTTATGGCCGAGAGGACAATAGCCACTAGCCTGCACAGGCAGATGCGCGTAATTCCTCGCCGCAAACAGGCAGCATACGACGTTAATATGCATCGCCGGTGCCCAGCCATGCATGGATAGATCGGGTAAGCAAATGGCGTTGCGTCGGCGTGGAAACTGGGAGTTGTAGCACCGAAGCAATGACCGTCGCCACGCTTGCGAACGGCTGCAAATACCCGTGACCCACTTGTTTCACGTCGCTCTCCTCCCGCTTGCACAATCGTCGCCGTCGACGATCCAGGGCATGTACGATCGGGGGGGGGGGGGGGGGAGACTCAGGGGGCCCCCCGTACCTGGTGCGCATCCGCTTTGATAGGAAATATCCCACGGGGCTTGTCGCAGGATGGCCCATTACATTACCCGATCGGGGAATTTCGCTGTGCGTCTTGCTGCACAGTGTTATTGCCTAATGCGGTAACTTTGCACCTGGCGATCCCAGCCCTGGGTCCTGGATTCGGTCCTGCTTTATATAACAGCAGCAGCCTTCGGCACTGCGGAATTCGTGCCAGCTGTGCTGTCAAAATTCCAATAGAGCACCCTCACTTTGCCACCCCTGGGGTTTTTGGGTAACATCCATCCGTCTTCGTTCCGATACCTTTGATTTGCAACCCATTTCTAGCCTGATATCTGCTTCCCGTTCTATATGCCCTCCAAAATCATTCAAGGTGTTGTCGATTGCTAATCTCATGAGCGCTGCGGAAGCCAACAAGAGGTCCAATGACGCTTCGATCAACGACCGCGTGCCCGAGTCCTCTTCGCATTCGCATACCCACTCCCACTCGTTCCTCAACAATCTCAAACGCTTCAACATCGACCCGGCCTCCAAGTACAAGCACTACGGCCACCTGTCGCTGCTCAACGCACGTGCCATGGAGAGCATCATGGCCGGCGAGCCGCCGTCCCCGTCGTCGCACCAGGAGCATGCGCCGGGCCCGGAGGCGGCACGAATCGCCATCGACGAGGCGCTCTCCAACATATTGGGCATTCCTCCCCAGATTCTTTCCTCCGACTCGGTGTGGCCGTACACGTCCGAGACGTTGACGGAGATCATTCGCTACAAGACCGAGCAGGAACGCACGCGGCAGGAAGCCATCAAGCACGAGTACACGGCTGCGGCGTTGGACTTGCTCAAGTTGGCGCGGTCGATGCACATGAGCAAGGAAGCGTTGTCGAGCCTCTTTAGCGACGGCAGCATCGACAAGTTGCATGCGCAGCTGGAGCGGCTCCGTTCCCACGCCCACGACGCTGGGTCCCAGACGTTGGGCGAGCCGTTGTCGTCGGACCTCCCGTCCCGGCGACGCAGCTCCGACGCTCGTTCGCATGCCACGCAGCTTCCGTCGTTCACCGAGACCACCGAAAGCATCAAGCCCCACGCAAGCCGCGCTTGCAGCATTATCCCCACGCGGCTGCCGTCGAGACTGCCGCAAATGAGCCACCGCCGCGTCAAGTCGGACGGCAGCGAGCACGGCGAGATCAAGGACCACGAGCTGAGCACGTCGTCACACACGCCGCGGAGCGCCGGCGCCCATTTCGGGCCGCTCTACCTGCAGCAGAACCTGCCCGGCCCGGTCGAACAGACCCCCACCACCAAGCCACATAGATCGCCGCAAACCACCGCACCACAGGTGCACCAGACACCGCAGATGGCGCAGCCGCCGTCGCATAGATCGTCGCCCGGCAACGCCTACCCCGTGTACTACCCGCCCGACTCCAAGAACAGCAACCGTGCGGGAGCATTGGGGTCTCCATACAACCTGAAATACCCGCCCATTGTGTACTCGGGACCATACAACTCGCAGTACTTGCCGCCGCAGCAGCACTACCAGTACTTTGTGGGACCGCCGCCTGGCGCCGGAGCGTCTGGCCCTCCTCCACCAGGCCACTATCTTGTTCCATCGATGCCGGGTCAGATAATGTCGTCGTATGCCCAGCTGCCGGAGGAGCACAAGCGAGAGGAGCCCGACGACAGCTCGCCCGGACACGGCACCAAGAGACATAGATCAAACAACAGTGCCAAAACGTCGTCCATCAACTTCATGATAACCACGCCCAAGAATCCGCCTGCGAAAAAGTACAACAATCCCAAGGGCAGTACGTGACGGCCAGAGAGCCTGGCCAGAGAGCTGGCCACGAGAACCTTGTTTCGTGCTTCTTTGCAGGTTTCTTCTTTCCGATTTGATTCCCGTATTCACTAAATAGCGAATTCCTATAGAATGCATATACGATATAATGATTCCAGGAGTATGGGGTATGGGGTAGATCGAGATCGGAGTAGATCGGAGTAGATCAAAGTGGATCTGAGCGCATCTAGCTTAGATCTCGATTAGATCTAGTGTTGAATCAACTGTGAGGACGCTAAAGACGCGCAGCAGAAATAGTGGACACGGTGTTTTGCAGTCATTTAACTGCTACTCTATCTCTATCTTTCCATCACCCATCACTCCACCATCACTCCACCATCACCCAGCACTCTCACTCTCAGTCACTCCATCACTCCATCACTCCACCACTCCACTCTCACCCGTCTAGCCCAAGTCCAACACATGCTTCGCTAACCAAAGTTAGCCTCGCGCATCCACATGTTAACTCCGACCCTCCCTCCGGCCGAAACGGCCAAATTCCGAGCTTGCAACTTCTGCCGGTATTATATAAGCGCATCGGGGTGTCACCTCCCCAACTTCCCTCCACAAAAGAACCTGACCAATCTGCCAACACCACACCACACACCACTCCTCGCCGCCGCCGTCCCCCGCTCCGCACGCCTCCGCCAGCCCCAATTCGCCGTAATGACGTCTACTCCCAACCTGTCACTCCTGTACACAACCCACCCTCCGCCATCAGATAACACCTCTCGGCCGATCACCGCTGTCATTCATTTATGTTTCTGTCTGCACCCACATCCAACGTCTGTTTCCCCACCACTCCCATCCAGTAGCCATGGATTCCACCGAGAAAGACCCCACACCATACTCCGTATTCGAGCACTATGACCGGCTCGTGCTTAGCATCATGCTCTCCATGATTGGCGTCTGGAGCTCGATTTCGGGCACTATACATGTTCCGGCGCTTCCCACGCTCGAGAACTACTTCCACGTGGGTCCGTCCGAGATCAACATCTCGGTTGTCACATATTCGGTTTTCCAGGGTATAACTCCGACGTTGACGCTGACGCTTGCCGACGTGTTTGGACGACGCCCGGTGCTTTTGGCCTCGATAGTCAGCTACACCGCGGTCTGTGTGGCCATCTCGCAGATCCGCGCCTTCTGGCTCCTTCTCTTTCTCCGCTGCTTGCAGGCAGCCAGCATCGCGCCGGTGATAGCCATCAACCTGGGCATCGCGGGAGATATATGTACTCCAGCGACCCGGGGCGGGTTCGTGGGGGTGGTCAGCGGCACGCTCTTGGTCGGAAATGGCTTTGGCGGGCTTCTCGGCGCGGCGTTGCTCCAGCGCTTTGGCTGGAGAGGCATTTTCGAGTTTTTGGCCATCGGCAGCGGCCTCACTTTCGTGCTTGCCGTGTTCATCTTGCCCGAAACACACCGCACGTTTGCGGGCAACGGCCTGGTCACGCCCAAGCACTTGGTGCACCGTCTGCCCTACCTCAAACTCCCCCACTTTCAGCAAAAGTTGGTCCAGACCACATCCACTTTGAGTCCCAAGGTGCCGCTCAACTTTCTCGAGCCGTTCAAAATCCTCGTTCAGAACGAGGTCCTTTGCATCTTGTTCCCGGTCGGCATCCAGTACGCCAGCTGGTACATGGCGTTGACGTCCATCTCGTCCATGGAAAAAGCACCCTACAACTACTCCATCATCCACGTCGGCTTGGTGTATCTTCCGCAGGGCATCTTCTGCTTGATCGGGCCCTTCTTCACCGGCTACTGTCTCAACTACTATTATCGAAGGTGCCGCAGGATCTACGACGAAAAGCACCAAGATACCCCGAAAGCAGAACGGCCTCCGTTCAACATATTTATGACCAGACTCGCCATCTGTCTTCCCCTTGCATTATTGATTATAGCTGGCTTGCTCATCTTTGGCTGGTGTCTCCAGCACCACATGCATGTGAGCTCCATCATCATTTCCAGTGTGTTGATCTCGTTTGCTGCGAGTTCGTTTCAGTCGGCGGCCACCACCCTCATGGTGGACTTGTACCCAGGAAAGGGCTCTACCCTGACTAGCTGTATGAACTTGGTCCGCTGTCTTCTCGGCGCCCTTCTTGTAGGAGTCCTCGACAACATGACCGCAAGCATGGGTGCGGGCGGATGCTACACCCTCATGGCTGGACTTTGTCTCGTCTCCAACGTGCCACTCGTGTTCATGGTGACCAGGCTCTCGAGGCAGTTGAAACAGTCGCCGCCAACGACGCCGGCATCGCCGCCATCACCCCCCGAGGCATAGTATAGACATACGATTACAAGAGATATGATTGCAAAGGATGTATTCTACCAAACTATAAATAGCTTATTGCGAAGCGCATTGCACGCCGGGGCCGCCCTGGCCACCCTCCTCATCGTCCGAGTCGTAGGCGTCCTGTCTGCCGCCGCTCTGGTGCTTGCGGGGGTCGACGTCCACCAAGTCGCACTCGTCAACCTCGGCCTTCTTGGGGATGTCCACGGTGTATCTGGGAGGCAACACCTGCTCGAGGAGCTTCAACTTGTCCTCGTCGGCAAAGTTGGCGGCGGGGAACTTGACGTTGAACTTGACGAACAAGTTACCGCGGTTGCCGTGACGGTAGATCGGCATACCCTGGCCCTCCATCACCTTCAAGGCGCCTGGAGCGATGACTTCTCCTGGAAGGATGGTAGACTTGATGTAGTCACCGGACACGTGGGGGAACGCGATCTCGCCACCCGCCAACGCGGTGAGCAAGTCGATCTCGGCCTCGTAGTATAAGTCGTTGCCCTTTCTGGTGAACTTTTCGTGGGGCTTCTCGTCCACCACGAACACAACGTCGCCGGGGGTGATGTTGGGCTCCTGGTCTCCCTCGCCGCTGAACACCACTCTCTGCCCGTCCTTCATACCGGGGTCGATGTGCACCTGCAAGATCTTGCGCTCCTTCTGGGTCTTCTTACCCTTACAGGCGGTACAGCGGTCCTTGGCGTCGCAGATGTCTCCCGAACCCTGGCACACGTCACACACGGTTTGGAATCGTTGTATCATAGGACCCATCTGTCTGGTGACAAACTTCATACCCTGGCCGTGGCACGAGCTACACTGCTTGATCTTGCCCTCTTTGCCTCCACGGCCGTCGCAGGTCTTACACAACACAGTCTTGTACAAGGCCAACTTGGCAGTGCGGCCCTTGTACAACTCCTCCAATGTGCAGCTGATGGAATGCTTGATGTCCTTGCCCTTCTGGGGACCTTGCGATGCGCCACCGCCCATGCCGCCGAAGCCTCCACCAAAGAACTGGGAGAATATGTCTTCAGCACCCATGCCGCCCATGCCACCAGGACCTCCTCCAGACAAGCCTTCCTCGCCGTAGGTGTCGTAGACCTCTCTCTTCTGGTCGTCGGAGAGAATCTCATATGCGTGGGAGATTTCTTTGAACTTCTCAGCAGCCTCGGGAGAAGGGTTCTTGTCAGGATGGTACTTGAGAGCGGCCTTTCTGTATGCTTTCTTCAACTCGGTGTCTTGCGCCAGGGACGACACGCCCAAGAGATCGTAAAATTTCGAGTCCTTAACCATGATTAGAGATTAGAAGGCTTACTGATTCTTATGAATTTTTTTCGGTGTAACGTGAATGTTCCATCGGCTTCGACGCGAGTGCAGGAAAGATAAAGCCTGGCGCCGCGGCCGCTGGGTTGTGCCTGGTGCACGGGCGCCCTCGCGCGCCGGTTGCAGCTTGCAGCACACCATGCAGGCAGCTTCTATGGCTACATAGTTAGCCGGCGTGTTCCACCACCTCGCTGGCCAAGCTGCCGTTGCGCACCGAGTGCTTGAACTGTTCTGGAACCGCCAACTCCACAAAGTCGCCGTCTTTGGGCACGTAAATGTTCATCGTGGTGGTGCTGCTGGTGTACACCTGGGTGTCGGCGTCGATGGATTCCTGCGACAAGTAGAGCGAGCCCTCGTCGCACAAGTCGATGCTCACCATGGGCACCACGCCGGTGACCTGCACGCCAAACTTGGACGACTTGATCACGTCAATGCCCGAAATGAGCGAGTCCACCGCAACCCCGGTGTTCTTGGTTTCGGAGACAGACACCGCATTGGCCTTGCCCTTGATCTGCACGGTGATGCCGTGGCAGTTGCCGATGAACACCAGCTGCGTCATGTCGGTTTCGATCACGATGGGCTCGGCGATGTCCAGCTCGGTGTAGTTTTCGATGATCCACTTGGAGCCGTCGATGAGTTCCTTCTTGGCGGGCTTCTTCTTGGCGCCGCCGGCGGCCAAGCTGCTGGGCTTCTTGGGAGGCAATGGCTTCTTGGGTGCTGCCGGTGCCGCGGCGCTGCGCAATTCCGGGTTCTTGTGCGTCATCTGCAGCTTTTCCACCTTTTTGAGCGACGAGGTAACGTTCGCACCCTGGTTGAGGTCGGCAAACACCGCCTTCATGCCGCCGGACGACGAGCTGTCGGCGCCCGATGACGCCGGCGCCGCGGTGTCGTAGAGGCCCGGTGGTGGGGGCGGAGGAGGAGCAGGAATCGAGCCGCCGGCCAGCGGAGCAGGAGGCTGCGGCGCCGCTTTTCCACCCGTCTCGGACACCACCACCTCCAGCAACGGCTTGCCGGCCTTGTTCCAGCTGGGGCCGGTGGGGTGGTACTCCTTGACGTAGGCGCGCAACTCGTCAAAGATGGCCAAGAACGCCTTGGTCCACTCCTGGTGCTGGGGCTCGGCCTTGTGGTCCTTCACCACGCGGTTGGCCCAGAACTGGGCACTGTCCTTGAACTCGGGGATGAGCAGCACGGGGGTGTCGGCCACGATCCAGCCCAACACAGACGCGCCCTCGCTGACGGTGGCGAGGTGGTTGGCGGACGGGGTGCCGCGGTTGGAGTCCTTGAGCTGGTTGATCTGTTCGATGGTTTCGTTGATGGGCTTGAGGAGGGCAAGAAACGCCGGGTCGGCCATGTCCGGCTTCCTGGCCTGCACCACCACCCGCAAGAAGTGTGCCTGTTCGTCAAAAGCGTGGGCGAAAAGGGCGGCCACGTCGCCCACGACGGGGTCAAGGTCGCGGGACTTTTCCACAAACGGGTTGACGGACGAGGCCACAAAGTCTGCGAATGCAGTGACAAACTTGGGCTCGGGCTCGGGCGCCGCCGCCGGCTCCTGGGAGACGACTGGAGTGGCGGGTTTTGCGGGGGCGGATCTGGCGGCCAGTGGCGCGGCAGCCGGGGTGTCGCCAGCACTGTCGCTGGAACGCAGAACCTCGTCCTGGAAGATGGTGATGTCTTCCAAGCGCGAGGTGGCGGCCTCCAACCGCTTGAGGATGGTGACGATGTTGTAGCCTTGCACGTTGAATTGTTCGTCGGACATTGAGGAGCAGCGTGAACCAGTGCGAAGAAGCAGTGCGAAGAATCAGTGCGGAGGTGTGGGCAGGGCCTGTACGGGAGCGCACTGGGAGCGCGCCGGCGAACGTCGCTACCATTCGCAGCCTGTCTACAGCCCGGGTGATTTTCCACGATTTTCCAGTCGCATTTTCCACCGCCAACACTCCTGGCCCGACTGTACCCACATCCATCATGGCTCCCTCGGCTGCTTCCACCCCCAGACGACTGGGCACGCCTGCCACACCCGCCCCGATGCCGCCCCAGCCCATCACACCGCTCCGCGAGTATTCTGCACCCGCTGACGTGGATCCGTACTACCACAACTACCGTCCGGACATCCCCATTGCCATTGATTTCGGCAGCAACTACGTGCGGGCCGGCGTCACCAACGGGCCCGACCCCAACAACACCTTCCCCAACGTCCTGGCCCGCTACAAGGACAGGAAAGGCGCCGTCAACTACACCCTCGTTGGCCACGACGTGTACCGCGACGCTGCGTTCCGGTCGTCCATCCGCCCCAGCTACGACGGCACGTTCATCAGCAACTGGGACAACGTGGAGACGGTGTTGGACTACACGTTCGAACACCTAGGCGTCACCAGCAGAAACGGCCGCGTGGAAAACCCCATCGTCATGACCGAGCCGCTCGCCAACACCCTCTACCACCGGCGCGGCATGTACGAGCTTCTCTTTGAGGCGTACGGCGTGCCCAAGGTGGCCCTCGGCATCGACTCGCTCTTCTCCTTCTACGCCAACTGCAACGGCCCGGCGCTGGGCTTGGTCATCGGCGCCAACAACATCCTGACCCACGTTATTCCCGTGCTCGACGGCCGCGGCGTGCTTCTGCAAGCCAAGCGCATCGACTACGGCGGCGAGCAGGCGGGCCAGTACCTCCAGAAGCTCCTCGCGCTCAAATACCCCTACTTTCCGGCCCGCCTCACCAACCAAAACTACTCCACCATGCTCACCGACCACTGCTACGTGCTGAAGGACTACCAGCAGCAAATCGCCTCGTTTTTCGACATGGACAACTTGGAAAACAACGACGTGGTGCTCCAGGCGCCGGTGGAAATCGCCCCGGTGGAGAAGAAAAAGTCCGACGAGGAGATTGCTCGCCAGACGGAAAGAAAGCGCGAACAGGGCCGCCGGCTCCAGGAGCAGGCCCGCCAGAAACGGCTCGAAAAGCTCGTGGAGAAGGAGAAGGAGCTCGACTACTACACCCAGCTCAAGACAGAACTCGGCACCTTGACCCCCAAGCAGGCCCAGTCCCGGCTCTTGGAGGACGAGTTCGAGTCCATGGCGGACTTCAACAAGTATGTGGCCGGCTTGGAGAAGACGATCAAGAAGTCAAGGTCGCAAGACGTGGGCGAAGCGGAAGAAGACGTGGACCCCGCCGCCAGCTTCCCGTTGGTGGACATTCCAGACGAGGAGCTCAACGACGAGCAGATCAAGGAAAAGAGAAAGCAGAAGCTTCTCAAGGGCCACTTGGACGCACGGTTGCGTGCCCAAGAGGAAAAGCGCCAGGAGGAGGAGTTGGCGCTCCAGCAGGAAAAGGAGCAGGAGGAATGGAGAGCAAGGGACTTGGAAGGCTGGTGCAACACCGTGCGCGACCAGTGGACGGAGATCGTGGGCAGAATAAGACACCGTGCCAAGATGATGGAGTCGTTCAAGGACAGAAAGTCCATGGCGGCACAGAAACGGATGAAGAACATAGCCACGCTTGCCCAGGACCCGGACGCCGGCTCCAAGAGACGGCGCAGAAACGTCACCTCGGCCACCATAGACAACGACCCCAACGACACGTTTGGCGCCAACGACGACGACTGGTCTGTGTACAGAGACATATCCAACTCGGCGCTTGAAGAAGAGCAGGAGGCCGACCACGAGGAGTTGCTCCGCATCGAGCTGCAGTTGCTCGACTACGACCCCAGCTTCCACCACGAAGACACCTACGCCGCGTCGCAGACATTCGACTGGCGCAACTCGGCGCTCCACAAGTTTCTCCACGGACCCCGCGAGAACATCACCGTTGCATTACAGGCCGAGGGCACCGAGCCCGAGGACCTCCACTCACATCCTGAGATCATCAAGAAAAACCACCAGTTGCATTTAAATGTGGAGCGCATTCGCGTTCCCGAGGTTCTTTTCCAGCCCAACATGGCCGGGTTGGACCAGGCCGGTCTTCCCGAGCTTGTGGAGGACTTGGTGTTGCGCCGTATGGACGGCAGCTTTGCCGAGGGCGGCCAGTCTCGCAGCTTGGTCAAGAACGTGTTTGTCACTGGCGGCTGGATACAGATGCCCAACTTTGTCGACCGGCTCCGGTCGGAGTTGCGCCAGTTCTTGCCGGTGGACGTGCCGCTCAAGGTGTGGAGTGCGGCCGACTCGCTCCGGGACCCATGGCGGGGAATGAAGCTCTGGGCCCAGTCGGCGGACAGCAAGACGGGCTACGTGACTCGTCGGGAGTACGACGAGTACGGGCCCGAGTACATCAAGGAGCACGGGTTGGGCAACGTTTGTTTAATGTAAGTAGATCTATGTATTGGGGTTGATTCCCTTTCTCTTTTTGCTGCGCTTGATGCTCTTGTCCATGATCTCGGCGTCCTCGGCGTCGTCGAACTCAGCAAAGTCGCCGTGGATGATGCCTTCTTCCTCGGCCTCGGCACGAGCCAACGCTTCCTTCTCTTTAGCACCAGCTTTCGAGACGTCCTGGGGAGCAGCGGCAATCTTCTTAAACTTGGCCACGAAGAAGCCGTCCACGTTGTAGGTGTGCGGGTAGTAGCGTCTGGTCAACGACAACTTGGGGCTGAACTGCTTGCCGCGGTACGACGTGAAGCCCTCCTTGCCGATTTGCAACTCGGTGTCCACCAACTTGACGTTGGGCCGTTTTCGCAAGGCGTAGTCCACCACGGCCTCGTTCTCGTCCACGGCCACGGAACAGGTGGAGTAGACGATGACTCCGCCGGTAGCACTGTTGGCGTCGACCGAGTCGATGGCGCTCAAAAGAAGCTGTTTCTGGAGGTGGGGAATCTGCATGAAGTCTTTCTCGGTCCGGCTCACCTTGACCGACTCGTCCTTGGCGATGACTCCGGTACCAGAACACGGCGCGTCCAAGAGCACCCGGTCGAACCCGCCAATCACCTTGGGGAACTCGCGGGCGTCGTAGTTGCACACGATGGTGTTCTTGCAGCCAAGCCGGTGGATGTTGGCTATGAGCGACTTTGTTCGCGCCTTGTTGGCGTCGTTGGCGAACACACAGCCGGTGTTCTTCATCAATGCTGAAATGTAGGTGGTCTTGCCGCCGGGGGCTGCGGCCATATCCAACACCCGTTCGTTCTCCTGGGGCTGCAACGCCATGACGGGCAAAAACGAGGATGCTGCTTGCAAGATGTAGTGGCCCGCGAGGTACTCGGGAGTGGCTCCGATGGGCACCTGGGAGTCGAAGATCTGGAGCCCCACCTTGGTCCACGAGCCAATGGGCTGCAAGTTGACCCCGCGGTTCACAAGCCTCTGGGCCAAGTCCCGTCTTCTGCTCTTGAGGGTGTTGGTACGGATGGTGACGGGACGGGCGATCTCGTTGGCCTCGAAGAACTCCATGGCCTCGGACGGCGAGAACAAGTTGAAGAGCTTCTCGGCCAAGAACTCCGAGTAGCCAAAGTACTCGCAGATGTCCTTGAGGAGCCTGTCCACGTACTCGGACCGGCTGCGGCCCTCCTCGGCAAGCTCCTTGAAGTTCTCCAACACCTTGACCACCTCGATCATTCTGGTTCTCACCAGCGACAAGTCCTGGCGGGCCAACTGCTGGGCCTCTTCCTCCTCCTCTGCGGTCGGGAGCACCTTGGCTCGCGGCTGTGGTGCGCCGCCCTCCGCCAACTCCAACTCGGCCTCCTCCGCCTCCAACTCGGCCTCCTCGTCGAGCTTGCGAGACAACGCTTCCATGTTGGCGGCATTGAGATCCACCTCGTCGTTGTCCTCGTCGTCGGAGAACATGGGACGGGCACGTGCGTCCTCGTCGGAGTCGTACGCCTCGTCGTTCTCGACCTCGAACTCGTCGTCGTCCACGTCGTCATCTTCTGCAATCTCAAACCCGTCCAAGTCCTCGTCGTCGGAGTCGTCGAACAAGGCCTTTTTGGTCTTTTCGACTTCACTGTCGTCGCTGGCGGACTCTGCTGGCTCCGGTGTGTGTTTCTCCTGCTCTACAGCCTTCTTGGGCTGCTTCTTCTGTGGCTTGGTATCCTGTTCGGCTGCCGCCACCGGGTTGGACGGCTTGGATTTCTTGTTTTTCTGCTCTTTGCGCTCGGAAACTTCGTTCTTGCGCTTCTCGCGGCGCTCCTTCTTCGCCTGGAACTCGTCGAACGTGGGCGGTGCCGCCTGCTTGTGTTTGGCCCGTCTTCCCATACTGCTGCCGGTCTTCCTGAACCCCAAATTATTTCGCGCGATGAGCTTTTTTCGCCTGGGAGCCGCACGACGGTGCGATGCCTAGCCAGAGGCTGTCTTGGGAAACAAGCCAATTTGCTGCAGAAACCATCGCCAGCATGTCGACAGAGATATCGGCCAACCAGCAGGCGCTTATCCGACTACCCTCGGAGGGGATGAAGATTGTGGAGCTCAGACCCGCAGGTGTCATCAGTCTAGGAAAGTTCGGCTCGTTCAGGGTGGACGGCATCCTTGGCTTCCAGTACGGCCAGAGCTTTGAAATCATAGAGGACTTGAAGGTGAGGCCCATCAACGGCATCGAGGCCGCGTCGGCAGCCGCGGACAACGAGATGGACGCCGGAGACGGCTCGGATATGGTGTTGTCCAGGGACGAGTTGACCAAGATGTTTTCCAACAGCGCTGAAAACAACCAGAACATCATCAATATCGGGTCCAAGATCCAGAAGCTCACGTCGGACGACGTCCAGGAACTCAAAAAGTCCGGTGCCAGCTCGGATATTGGCCAGAGAATCATCGAGCAGATGATCGCCGGACACGAGGGCTTCGACAAGAAGACCATTTTCTCGCAGGAAAAGTACTTGAAGCGGAAACAGCAGAAGTTCTTGCGCCGGTTCACGGTGGAGTACCTCGGCCCCTCGCAATTGCTCCAGTACTACAACGAAAAGGATAACATGAGGGTGTTGGACATGAGCGAAGAGTCGCTCGGGTTGCTCATGAGCTACGCCAACGTCCGCCCTGGAGGAAAGTACTTGGTGATAGACGAGACCGGCGGCTTGATCGTGTACGCCATGATGGAGCGCATGAAAAACTCCCGCGGCGACGTGGAAGGCACCATCGTGGTGGCCCACGAGAACGAGCACGCCAACCACATCGTGCTCCGCTACTCGCCGTACTCGCAAGAGCAGATCGCCACGGCCGTCAAAACGATCAACTGGCTCCAGTTTGTCGAGCCTGACAACGAACGCATAATGTGGGAGGAGTTGCCGGCCGAAGAGTTCGAGGCGCTCAAGCCGTCCAAAAAGCTCCAGCAGGAGCGCCGCAAGAAGCGGGCTGCCGAGATCAACCTGGTGATCGACACCGTCACTGCCGGCAACTTTGATGCATTTGTGAGTGTGGGGACATTGAACTTGACTACGCTCTTGCCGTACGTGTTGCCGACGATTGGCGGCTCCAGACCCATTGCACTTTACAGCCAGCACAAGGAGGTGCTTCTCGAAGCGCAGCACTTTTTGATTGCCGACAAACGGGTGTTGGCGCCCTCTATCTTTGAGACCAGAATGAGGCCGTACCAGACCATTCCTGGAAGAATGCACCCAGAGATGACCATGAGGGGATACGGCGGGTATGTCTTGTGGGGTACGAGAGTGCTACCCCAAGAGTCGGGTATCACTGCGATTGGACGGGGAATCATAAGAAAGAAGGAAGACGCTGCCGCTGCTGCTGCTGCTAATAGTGAAGCTGCCGCTGCTGCCGCCCCGCTGGAGATATAGAAACAAGTAGCTCACTGGCACATTGCATCCAAGCTCAACCGTTCCGATCTCCATCCTGCTACACAGCGGATTTTGCCCTGCGAATCATGGATGGTTCCACACTTGTAAATGTCTTGTAGTCTTCGCTGCACATGTTCCACCTGGTGTGTGCCGCCTACTTCAAACACAAACGCTTCTGCTTGGAGGGGAAGCAAGTAGTTTCCTATCAAAGCGTCGTAGAATTCCAAATCGCCCACTAGGGCCAACTGAGGTTCGTACTTTTTGACAGACTTCAGGACCCCATTGTGGGATACCGGGGCCACATACTCTTTTCTGGGAATGTAGGGTGGGTTAGCAGTCAATAGATGGATGCGGGAAAGCGTAGCCGGGCATTTGTGAAACACATTGTTCACAATAAAGTCCACTTTTGCAGTCCGCTCAAACTGAGAATTGTACAACGCAAGGTTTTCCTTGCATAGTTGTATCGCGGTTTCTGACACGTCAATGCCGTACACCTCGTCCTGGGGTCTTCTGTGCTTGAGTGCCAACGGAATACAACCTGTGCCAGTGCAAACATCGACCACTTTGAGCGGCTTACGGTGGTGGTCAATCGCGTCCAAAAGGCATTGTACCCACTCTTCTGTCTCCCATCGAGGTATAAGAACATTCTTCTTGCATCGGATCGTGAGTTCGCCAAACGGCTGGCTTCCCAAAATGTACTGCAACGGCACTAACCGCAGGCGTCGTTTTGCGGCCCATCTCCACTTCTGCTGAGGAAGCTCTTCCTTGACCCATTTTAGCTCCTGGTTGGCATTTTCGATAGTGCGGTTGGCAGCGAGAAAGTACTTGAGTAGTGGTACCTTGGACGCCTCTCTGATGGCACGAGGAGTAATACGGGGCATGTAGCACTAGCTTCTGCAGCTGCGAAATTGGCTACAAAAAATTGAGGCTGCGAAAATCAGGCTGCGAAAATCAGGCTGCGAAAAAAGTCGCGAAAATGGCTACAAGCTGCACAAGCTGACAGCTGAAGGATTATTATATACAAGTTTACATACCCTTTCTGGCGTAGTACATGTAGGCTCTCTCGTGCACGTGGTCTGGGAACGGGGTGATGACCTCAGACTGGCCCGGTCTGGCCACCGGGTCTCTCAAGTAGACGGCATGGCAGGTGGAGAAGGAAACCTCGAGGTGCGAGGGTAACACGGCAAAACAGCCGAGGAAGGGTCTGGGCGACCATGGGGTAAAGTAGGGCTTGGAGGGGTCCTGGCGACCAAAGAGCCCTCGTTGCCATGGAAGCTTGACCACGGCCTTGGCCTCGTCTTCGAGCACCGCGTCCTTGTCGAGCGGCGCATGCGACCGCAAGTTGGCTGCGAATTCGCTGGAGAATGGAATCGACTTGGAGTCCTCGGGGAGCTTGGAGTTGTTGGCAGCCACGCGGATGTGCTCGTGCTGTGCCTTGAGCACCTCGGAGAGGATCTGCTTGAGCGAGGATGCAAGCTTGGCCTCTTCTTTAGAGGCAAAGTCGGGGGTCTTTTGCGAGATGAAGGCGCCAGCGGCGGCCACCGACGAGTCCTGCAACAACGCGTGCTCGCTGTCGTTCAACAAGGTGTACGCATTGAGGCATTTCTCCTTGTTGGCCTTGCCAAACTCGGCAAAAGACTCCGCGGAGACGGCATCGGCCTGGTTACCAAGCGCGATGATACGGGCCAAGATGGAGTCACGCGTGGTGGCCTTCTGCTTGGCAAGCATGCCCTTCTCGAGCTGGGCGTTGTAGCGCTTGATCTGCTCCTTTTGTCCCAAAGATTCCTGCTCCACAAATGGGTCGAGCGACTTGGGCTTGGACTGCTTGAGCTTCCATGTGTCCTGGGGGTTTTCCTTGGCGGTTTTCACGTACCTGTTCCACGCGGAGATCTGGACCGAGTCCACGCCGACCGACTTCTGCAAGCTGGGCTTGGTTTTGCCCATGGCGATCAACACCTTCTCGGGGCTGACGCTGAAGATGTCGCCGCTTTTCAACGGGAAAGACGGGTGTTTTATCGTCACGCCGTTGACCTTGACGTAGCCGTTGAGGATATATTGTCTGGCCTGTCTCACAGAAGAGGCAAACATGGCTCTAAACGTGGCAAACTCCAATCGTTTTTCCAACGCCGCGTAGGTTTGCAACGGCATGGGGGTGGAGGCAACGTCCATTCCCTTCAACGAGGCATCTAGCTGGGCGACCGACTCGAGGTTGGGCTGGAACAACTGTTTCCAGCGTCCCTCTGTCAAGTGTTCTCCGTGGTATGCTCTGGTCTCGGCCTTGGCAGTCCACTTTTGCTGGAAGAGGGTTTTCCCCTGGTAGTTGACCGCGGGCTTTTTGTACAAGTTGAAGAGGTTGTGCTTGTTCATGGACGCCCGCACACGGCCTCTGGCCATGGAGTTGAGGTTCTGTGTCCTCCGAGGCATCTTGGTCTGTTGGTGGATGAAAACGAGAAAACGACACGAGAAAACGAAAACGAAATGAGAAAACGAAAATGAGAAAATGAGAAAATGAGAAAATGAGAAAATCAGTTTTTCTCCACGCAGGACGGCCACAACCATGTCTGCTGTTGTTCTGGAATGGGGCGTAGACGACGAGATCTCGCTCTTTGGGCTCGTGTGTGAGCGCAAGCCGGCCGGCAGAGACAAGGACGAACATATGGCGTGGATCGTGCAGCAGCTCAACGAGAAACGCCAGAAGACGTTTCGCGCTGCTGACGTGTGGCACAAGTTGCTGAGCTACTACAACTTGGAGAAGGTCGACGAGCTCGAGGAACGGGAAGAGAGCGACTCCGGCAGCGAGGCTGCCGACAGGAGCAGCGTGAAGGAGAAAACCCCGAAATTGAGCGACAAAACCCCCGACAAGAGTACGGACAAGAGTGTCGAAAAGCCGCCGCCGGCCTCCAAGAAACGTACAAGGTCAAAAGAGTCAGACGCAGACGCAGACAACGAAGACGAGGACGACTCTGGCGAAGAGTCGCATTCAGAAACCAAACGAGTGACCAGATCACGCCGCCAGTCTGCTCCACCCAAAAAGCGGGCGCGGTCGGTCGCCGCAAAAGACGCTGAACCGGCAGCTAAACGTCGCAATACCAAGACGGCCAGCCCTACGCCGCCGTCCACCACTGCTGCGACAAAACGCAGGACTCGTTCTGAAGCAGCGCAGGAAGAAGAAGACGACGACGAGCGCCAGACGCGGAGTCGGGTTCGGCGGAGCACCCGGAAGAAGTAACGACATGTAAAATAGAGAAGGCGAAAGGGAATAGTGTAAGGCGACGGCTAAAGACAGAGATAATGCAGAGGGTAAAGCAAGCTAAAGGCAGAGATAATGCAGAGGGTAGAGCAAGCTAAAGGCAGAGATAATACAAAGAGCAGGTAACGACAAGTAAAAGGGTCAATACCAGAGCTTCCATAGCTGTAGAGCTGCACAGTTCACAGCTCACAGCTCACAGCGACAGCTCACAGCTTCTACGTATCCATAGCGTAAGTCGATATTATTATAAATTAATGATTTTAGGCGGCCAGTCGGTCACTATGCAACAAAGTTCCAGAATTTCTCCCACAAGTTCTTGGGCTCGTCCTCTTCCCACACGGTCTCGTCGATTTCGCGAGCACCCGTCTCGATGTCACACTCCTCCAACGGCACGAGGAACGCCGTCTTGGCGAACAAGTTCGATCTGTTGAAGAAAATGTGGAACACCACATATGAAAAGGCAAAGAGGATCAACGAGATGTAGGCGGTGAAGAACTTGGAGGCGTCGATGTCCCAGAACGCCTGGAAGCCCTGGATGAACACCAAGATCAAGATGGTGATGGCCGAGTAGTACGAGCCGTATGGCATGAACTTGGCCTTGTATGGCAAGGTGTCTCTCGAGATGTTTCGCGACTTCAAGATGTTCATGAACCGGATGTGGGTGAAGGAGATGAACCCCCATGCAATGAGACCGGACACGGCGGTGATGTTCAAGAGCCAGTCGAACACCGTCTGGCCGCTGTTGGAGACCGCGAGGAAACCCAAGGCACCAAACAACGCCACGGTGACGACCGAGACGTACGGCACACCGTACTTGGTGGTCCACCGGAACACGTTGGGAGCCACGCCGGCCTGGGCCAAGCCGTACAAGATACGCGAGCCCGAGTAGACGTTGGAGTTGCCGGCGGAGATGATGGTGACGAGGATGACGCCGTTGAAGATGTCGGGCAAGATCTTGGTGCCCGAGTTGCGGATGGCGATGATGAAGGGCGAGGCCGAGACGTAGTTGTCGTCGTTGCTGAAGAGCGGGTCGTTGTAGGGCACCAACAAGCCGATGAAGAGCATGGAGAGCACGTAGAAGAGCAAGATACGCAACAACACCTTGCGGATGGCGGCGGGCACCGTCTTGCGGGGGTTGGCGGACTCGCCGCACGACAAGCCCACGAGCTCGCAGCCCTGGAACGTGAAGGCGGCGCTGATCAACGACGACAACCAGCCCAAGAACCGGGCGGTGTTGATGTTGTCCACCAAGATGCCGGGGCCCCAGGGTCCGGGGTTTCTCCAGTAGCGGAAGCCAACGGGGCCGGTCTGGCCGGCACCACAGACCATGATGAATGCGTAGACGATCCAGCCGGCGACGGCGAGCACCTTGAGCGACGCCACCCAGAACTCGATCTCTCCGTAGTACTTGACGGGGAAGAGGTTGGACACGGTCAAGAGGACAAAGAAGATGGCCACCCACGCGGCCAACGGCACGGGATTGGGCCACGACGTGTTGATGATCTGGCCCACCACCGACACCTCGAGCGCAAACGTGATGCACCACGAGAAGCAGTAGTTGTAGCCGTTGGCGGCGCCGAGGGCGGGCGAGCACCAGCGGGTGACAAACTGGGTGAACGAGCCGGACACCGGGATAAGGGTGGCCATTTCGCCCAACGCCTGGGTGACGCTGAATGCTAGGGAGGTGATGAACAAGTAGCAGATCAACGAGGACACCGGGCCGGCGTCCTGGAGCGTGCTTCCAGAAGAAATGAACAACCCTGTACCAATGGTACCCCCTAGGGCAATCATGGAGATATGGCGGGCCTTCAAGTCACGCTTCACCTCCTGGTACTTGGGGAGGCCCAGCTCGGAAACGACGTCGGTGACATACTGGCTGTTCTTTTCCTGGTCCTTCTCCGCAATGTAGCTGGGAGGTTCAGAGGTGGACATTTTGTGCTTGTGCTGTTGCAGCCAGAAAGGGTTGCCTTATAAGTGCCTGCGAGCGAAAAAAAAATTTTGCTGGGTGCGATAAGAAGCTGCCGTGGGGCGCAAAAGAAACTCTCGCAAACTCGTACTTGGCAGGCCTGCGGCAGGAGGGAGATTTTTAAGGACCTGGGGGGTGCGAGGAAAGAGGGGAACAGATCGCCCGCTTTATCTAGCCCCACATGCGCCACAGGACTTATCTCGAGTTATCTCGGCGTTGCCTGCTGTTAACTGTCGCGGCGTTATAACGCCGTGCGCATGGCAGCATGCCAGGCATTTCGCCTGTTAAGGGCAGGGCGGCGCGGAACCGCCGTGCGACAGGCTGCAGGACAAAGTGTTTGCAGCCGTGCGCCGTAATGGACTGCCGTGCACAGGCCGTTTTGGGCAGGTTGATTCGTTTTCGTTTTCATTTTCGTTTTCGTTTTCGTTTTCGTTTCGTTGGCTTCCGCTGTCTCTTTTATTGTCTTAAACATCGTAATACTATACATCTAATCGTACAACACAAACTTGGCCTTGCCGCTGGTCACACCCACCGTGCACCCGTCGCCGCCATTGCCGTTGTATTTGCCGTTCTCGTAAACACACTGGCCGCTCACACTGCCGCCGCCGTCGGCAATGATCTCCACGTTAAAGTTCAACGAGTCGTAGTTGTTGGGGTTGGGGATCAACGACAAGTACGCGATGCCGTTGTCGTAGCCGGCGCCAAAGTTCAATGGCGCCCAGTTGCCCAAGCCGGAGCCGGGCGTGCCCCAGGCACATCCCTCCTGCCAGTCGAGCCCAGCGTTGTTCACGTAGTACTGGGCCGACGTCGAGCCGCCGCGCCACTTGTAGTAGGTGGCAGAGTCCACCACGGTGATGGGCAACAGCGAGCCGCCGTCCACCACGGTGGGGATCACCATGTTCTCGGTGCCGGGGTAGTCGGTACGGCAGATGGCCACCGTCTGCGACAACTTGTTCTCGACAGAAGCCTTGTTCACACCCCACTCGCACAAGTACTGGGTGTTGGTGTTGGAACGGTACAACTTGCCGTTCTTGCACAACAACCCGCCGATCGACACCCCGTTGGCGGGCTGCTCGCTGGGCCATTGCGTCTTGGACATACCCGACTGGCACGCGTACGAGCAGTACGAGCCCTCTCGGCAGTTTCCGCCGGTAGAGGTGTCGCTGTTCTCGATGCCAGACCAGCCGCCAAAGCCCAAGTGGTCCAAGGCAATCACACCCTGGCCGGCGGGGAAGTCGGAACAGGAAAGAACTCCGTCCTGGAAGCCGGAACTGGGGTCCTCGAACGCCCCGAGGTCGCCGTAGATACCGTTGGAGCTGGAGCCGGAGCCAGAGCCGGAGCCGGAGCCGCTGCTGGGCGCCGACGACAGCGACGAACCCAGGTTGCCGCCGGACGACTGGGCAGGCTGGTTAGCAGCCGAGGTCTCTGCCGAGGCAGCAGCGGCGGTGGACGTCTGGGCGGCCCGGGTGGCAGGAGCCTCGGTTTCGGCCGGGCTCACCTGGTTGCCCTGGCCGTCGACAGTGACGGTGACGTAGGCGTAGTCGTACACCACGTCTCTCTTGTGGCGGTGGTGGGCGTGGAACTTGACGTCGGCACAGTCGGCAGCCGGCGCGGGAGCAGCCGACACCGCAACCGCCAAGTACGCAGCAACAGCAGCAGTAAAAAGTTTCATGGTCTGGCGTTAGTAATCCTGGTCAATTGGCTCGTGTCCCTCCATATGTACTGGCGCCGGACCCCTGCTAGTTACTCCAGGAGACCGACGCTGCCCGCAGCATGCACGCTGCACCGTTGACAGGTGCTGGCAAAAGCGCGCTTATGCGCATTTCGCGTTGCGGGCTTGGCTGCAGGGAGACAAAACAAATATGGCGCGGGCGCGAAAACTGGGGGGCAAAAACAACAATAGTGAGTGTCTGGGGCAGTAGGCAGAATGGTGCTGGGATTGGTGCTGGTGATTGTGATTGTGCGGTGTACTTCGCGTAGCGGTTGCTGCAATGGGCAAAAATCCTCTTTTCCTCTTTTCCTCGTATCTCCCAAAATCCCACCAACCGTTGGATTTGGGCTCTTGTGCTGGTCTCTTCAGATCTGGTTTGCAGCCCACTGGATGACACGTCCCCGTCGTGGCCCACACCTCACTGTTGCTGATACTGGCCCATTCAATGATACATACCAAAGGAGTGACAGGTTATACCGAGATTTTCTCTAAACCAAAAGCAGCGGGCTGCCGGTGCTTATAAAGCCCCCCCTGTTTTGTTGTCTGCGTGCCAGCCTCCATACTGGAACGCGCCCGTAACGCCTGATTCCGTGCATAGCGATGCCGTTTTGGGCACTGCACCCGCCCGCGTCATCGTGTTTTTGGCGAGGCGTGCGGCTCGCGGCACGTGCCGTGCTGGACGGCCATCCCGGCCGGTGGAGTGATCCAGCAGCAGCGTTTGTTCCGATTCGGCAACAATAGAAGCACCCGCTAGCCTTCTGGATCACCGTGCGTTGCTGCTGCGTCGGCTGTGGCACGGATCACCGCCGACCTGGCGCTGGCACCCCTCCAATCAAAATTGCCTAGTCCGTCAACCTGATGGCCTGCAGGACAATGTTTCAAGCGCGCTTCATATTTGCCTGCACCATGCAACCGCCAAGCATGCTGCTAAAACACACCGCGCTCCATGCTTGGCTGACTCACCGTCAATTCCCCCCGTCCCAATTTGGTCGTCTCCTCTATCTTTGTCAAGTATGGAACCCAGGGGGCGCTGCACCTGCGTGGATGTCCCCTCCATACAGGACGGGTGTCCCATCCAGCCACTCAGGCACGATACCTGCACGATGACGATGCGAACCAGTACGAATCCAAAACCGAAAACGAAAACGAAAACGAAAACGAGAACGAGAACGAGAACAGAACCGGTGGTACTGCACACAGTGCCATCTCATCACAGCATCGCTACTACGCACCGTTGTTCATCATGGCTGACGGCAGTACGACCAGCAGCGAGATGATTGCTCCGGAGAGCAAGCCAGAGCTAGTCGAGTCGCAGGAAGTTGCGCTGAACGAGGTGGTACTGCAGCCGCCGGCACAATTGCTGCAGGATGTCGCCAGCGAGGCTGCAGTTCCGGTCAGCCTTCCGGTTCCGATCCCAGCTGCAGATGCTGCAGCAGTTGCTGCAAAAGAAGCCCCCGCTTTGCAGCCGCTGTCAACGCACAACGAAGAGGTGATTGCTGCTACTACGGGTGAGATTCCTGAGGTTACTGGTGCTGCCTACCGTGAAACTACATCTGACGTGGCAAGTGAGATTTCAAGCAAGCATGAAGATAACGAGCAAAAAAACGTCCAAGAGAGTTCTGAGACACCAGCTATAGAATCGCAGCCCAGTGAGGAAGAGCCTACTGTGGAAGAGTCCAAGAAAGAAGAGACCAAGCAAGAAGAGACCAATGAAGAAACTAAAGAAGAGGCCAATGAAGAACCTAAACAAGAACACAAAGAACACAAAGAAGAACCTAAAGAAGAACCTAAAGAACCCAATGAAGCCAATGAAGAAGAACCTAAAGAACCTAAACCCAGTGAAGTGCTTCCCCAGTTCTCCGATGATGATCTCGATGTCAGTTCTCAATCCAGCTCATCCGATTCAGATTCCGACTCCGATTCCGGCTCTGACTCCGACTCCAGTTCAGATTCGGAAGCGGAAACAAAGACCGAAAACTCTTCCTTGAAACGTGAGGTCGATGATCTCGACGACGAAGATGAAGAACCCTCGGGAGGTCCCATCTATTCCAAGAATGAAATTGTAGAGGAGAAGGCTTTCGTTTTGCCCGATGACTACAAAATCCCCGAAGATGCACCTTTGGAATATGTAGGAGACATTAACGGTGTGGTTGATAAAAGCGTGATTATCAAGGCCAACACTTCCGGTGAGTACAGAGTGTTGAACGAAGAGTCGGTCTTGTGCCTCGAAGACAAAACATTGATTGGCCCACTTTTCGAAACCTTCGGCCGCTTGCAAAATCCTCACTATAGAGTCCAGCTCGAGTCCGTTGAGAAGGCTCTCGGCTTCAAAGACAAGATTGGGGACAAGGTGTTCTATGTGGTGCGTGACTCCAAGTTCTTGTTCACTGATACCATCAAGAACATTAAGGGCACAGATGCCAGTAACTGCCATGACGAAGAGCTCCCCGTCGAGGAACAAGACTTTTCCGATGACGAGCAAGAGCTTGCTTCCAAGCAGGCAAAGAAGAAAAAGAAGAGAGCAAAGAAGGAGCCGGGTCCAGAGGCCAAGAAACACCAGCCTCAGGGATTCCAACTGTATGGATACCCTTCTGAGAACCAGAGTTCTCTGAGTCCTCGTGTAAACCAGACCGCTCCACAGTACGGCTCAACCACACCATATGGCCAGCCTGCTCGTCCTTTCCCCACTCAAACTCCACAGCAACAACCGCAGCCAATTGCACATCTTCCTCAGATTCCTCACCAACGTGAACAGCCTCATTTGCCCCAACCCCAACCACCCCAGCAAACTCCATATATGGTCAAGGGCCAACACATGCAGTATTATCCATATCCTCCATTCAATCCGGCGCAACATGCCAGCCCCTACGGAGTGCCAATCAACCAGATCAATCAGCAGCGCCCTAACCAGCCACTTGTTGGTCAACTTCTGCATCCTGTGGCCCAACACCAAATGGGAACTTATCCTCCACAATATCAGAACCCGTATGGCCAGGTGCAGACAAATTACGGACAACCAGTGGGCCCTCAGCATCAGGTACCTATGTTGCATCCTCAGTTCTCACCACAACCACAGTATCAGCAACCACAACAACACCAGCAACAACCACAGGCAAACCCAGCACAGTTGCAGCAACTTCAACAGCTTCTTTTGAATCAGCTTCAGCAGAATCAGCAGAATCAGCAACCCCAGCATCCTCACTATCAGCCTTGAAAAGAAACAAAGCTCAAGAATTGATTTTTTGAAGTATGTTGCTGGCCATCAGTAATGCCTTCTCAGGGAACTTTGAAATCCTGGCAACTTCAAGCGCATATGAGCGGTCGGTTATCCCAGGTTCTAGGGAATGGTTCATGATGATCTGCCCGTCATCCTTGATGACTCTTGTTCTATAGTTACTGAGCTTCCGAATATCAACCCCTTCTTCTTCTAGAAGAAGCTTAAGCTCTTTTCCAAAATGAGTAGCAAACAAAGTACGACACTTGTTCTCCTGTAGTAAATGTACCATGGCGGCATAAGCTACGGCAAGTCCCTCTTTTCCACTTGTTCCTCGCCCAATTTCATCAACGACAGCCAAAGACTGCTTGGACGCATTTTTAAGTATGTTGCTTGTTTCAATCATTTCCACCATGAACGTACTCAAGTCATTAAAGAGATCATCAGATGCTCCTATGCGAGTGAATATCTGATCAACAACGCCTATCGTTGCCTTCTTGGCCGGCACAAAACTTCCTATTTGAGCCATGATCACAATGAGAGCATTCTGGCGTAAGAAGGTACTCTTGCCTCCCATATTAGGACCTGTAATCATCCACATCGAATCATTGGAACCCACTTGACAATTATTGGGTACAAACATCTCTCCAAGAGATTTAAGTCCAGATTCAACAACGACATGACGCCCTTCGACTACATCTAACTTTGGCTGGGTCACTATCTTTGGCCGCACAAGGTTAGTTTCATGAGCGAGTAGTCCAAATGAAGAAGTGACATCTAGGAAGTCAACAAGCTGGCTTGCCATCCGCATTGCCAGTGCTGATGCAAGTACTGTAGTCCTCAATTCAGATATAACTCGTTGTTCAACTTCAATGATCTCTTCGACTTTGGCGTTGACTGAAGATTGTAAAACACTCCATTCATATGGTTTAATAATCAAGGTGCTCTTCCTCTTCTCGCGAACATCTTTGGCTAATATGTTACTGGCGGCCTCTATCAGTTTGGTCTTACCTGAAACATGTATCACATTGGAGAAGCGGCCATGGGCCACCCGCTTGGTAATGAGCAACTTGGGGTCGATTTCTGAGATTTGCTGGGTAATATCTTGGAGTAGATCCTGCTCTTTCTTCAATATGATGCCTAGCTCTGAATGTAAGCCAGAAAGGTGGGCATTGTAGTTGGATCTCACGAAGAATTTAGGCTTATTACTAGGTTTTTTCAATTCCTCATTGTCTTCAGAAAACTCCAGCACTTCTTCGCTGAGTAAGTCTCCTATGTCGAGCGTGCTGTCTATCTTTTGGGCGACATTGATCGGTACTGAGAATTTCTCAAGAAATTTATCCCAGAGCTTCGAGCGCTTTTGCTGCTTCAAAAGACTCTCAACCCTGTCAAGTTTATACAAACCATCGGCAATTGCGGTTAGATGAGTGACAGAGTCGCCTGTCCCGAAAGATAGACGCTGAACGGAACGGATGAAGTCACCCACCTTGGCGAGATTTGCTCTTAACGCTTGAGTCAAGACAAGGTCATTATTGAAGGCTTCCACAAAATCATATCTGTAGTTTAGAATACCAATGTCTAGAATGGGTGAGTTGATCCATTGTGAAAGCATTCGCGATCCCGAAGGAGTCACGGTTCTTCGAATTGTACTTATCAAAGTTCCCACTACCGATCTGCGCCCTCCCGTCGACCTTTCTGTGAGTTCTAGTGATTCTCGTGTCCGCGGATCCATGCGGAGATACTTTTCATTCCAGTATTGAATTGGAATGTCGAGCGAAGGGTTGGCTTCTGGGATATTCACGTTGATGTACGACAAGACCATGTTCATTGCTGCTTCCTCGCGTACTGAAAACGGTTCCATGGCCTTCCTCGTAGCTTGATAGTTTGATGTCAACTGTAGTTTCAAATCTTTGTAGACTGTTTGATGATACCGAAGAAAGTAGCGCCGAAGTTCGTTTAGCGGGGTGTACCACCCACCAGACAACAAATCAAGGTTCTGAAACTCCTTTGGGATAATTATTTCCGAGGGATTAATTCGGAATATGTCACTGACAAGGTCCTCTAGTTTAGTCTTTTGGACATAGAACTCGCCGACAGAAACGTCCACCCATGAGAGTCCTACTTCCATGGTGGGATCAGAAATCGACTTCGTGCATCCAGGCGGCAAATAGATTGCTGCCAAGTAGTTGTTTTGGTTAAAGTTGAGAAACGTTTCGTCTACCAAGGTGCCTGGTGTCACTATTCGAGAAACTTTTCTGTGAATGATAGCATCCATGGATCTCTTTTCCATTGGATATTGGTCTATGATGGCCACATTAACATTGTGGTCTTGTATAAGTAGCTTTACAAATTTTTGAAGCTGGAAAGTGGGGAATCCTGCCATGGGGATCATGCAATGGTTGGTTTTTCTGGTTGCAACTTTGATGCCGAGCTTGGGGCCATACTCTTGTGCTTGCTCAAAATATATCTCATAGAAGCTTCCTACTTGAACAAGACACACACATCCCTTGTTTGCCTCGATTATTCTGTTTATGCTGGCATATAGCGGTGTCAACGTGTCGTTCTTTGTTTTCCCACTACGGTCCCACGAAGGTAACGAAGAAGTCGTCGACGTGATTTCGGCTTCCTGGTCATGATCAGACAGCCTTGAAGGACCAATGCTGTCCCTGTACAATCTAGGAGTGCTTTGTATCCACCTTTGGCTTCGATACACTGTTCTATACCATTTTATTCGAGAAAGCTGAAACATTCATAAGTCCAAGATTAAACCTGGGTGCGAATTTTCGCTTCTTGTGTATTTTACAGCAAGCGATCTATCTATTATTTATTAATTATGCAAATCAGTTCAAATAGCCCTTACAACCCGGTGCTCCACATAAACAACGGATACGCTCGTCGTCATTGGTTTCCCTTTCAAACTTGTAATCGTACGTGAGTTCCTCGTTGGCCTCTATGTCGCGCAAGGCATAGATCACAATTCTCTTCTTGCCTTCCACCTTAATAATCTTGGCCGTACAACTTGGGTTACAACAATGGTTGATGAAACGTGCGATTCCTCCCTTTTTGGTTGCATCGATGACCGAGTTTTCATCAATTCTGAAAAGATAAGACGATCCAATACCTGTCTTCAAGTAACTCTTCTCCCGGTGTTCGGCAACTTGCTGACGAATACTCTCTCCCACATACTCGATGATCATTTCCTTTGCCGCGATGGACTCTAAAGCATATAAGCCCCAATTGTGAATGGCTGATCTGGCAAAAGTTACTGGCTTCTTACGTTTGGTCAAGGCATTAAGGTCCAAGATGTCAGTCTCACTTCCGAGCATTTGCTTTTGAGCACTAATATCAGCAACCAATCTCCGGTTGTTTGCACGATTGACACGAGAGCTTTGAACGTTGCTGCTATTAGTATTGGTGGTTCCATTGCTTGTTGGGGCTTCGTCGTCCTCATGCTGCACTGTTTTAACCGGCTTATGGATCTTTCGGCGATGAGGCAAGTATTGGCTCTTATCAGTGTCAGGAATCTTTCTATATCCCTCACTGCGGAAAGAACCACTGGGTGACTCAAATTTGGGAGCAAGTGGCTCAATTAAATGTACACTTTCCGATATCTCTTCTGGCTTGCGAACCTGCTTTTGTTTCCATGCCCAGTATTCCACATTAGGTATTGTTGAGGGTGCCAAATCGGATAATATGCGCTTTGCAATTTCCAAGTCTTCGTCGTCCTTGATCGAAGATTGTATATGATTCAAATCAAACTCTTCAACATATTCATCTTCTTCAGGGTAGACGGGAATCGAAGCATCCAAAGTTGGCCTGAATTTGACATCCACATCTGCAAATTCGTCAACTTCTTCGCTGCGTGGAACTTCTTCGGTGTCTTCCATGATCTGGTCTTCTGGTTCGTCTGAGAGTTCTCCTTCGGACGAATCATGAAGTAATACACGCGTAAGCAGCGTTTTCTTTTTCTTCTTCTTTGATTGCACATCCTCGTCGTAACTTGTCGCTGTCAGGCTGCGCTCACGCTTCAAAGCAGGTGCTGGCGTAACAGATCTACTCGAGTCGTCATCTGACTCATCCGAATCATTTTCGTAGTTTAGAACATGTTGCATGGGAATAACCCGCTTCTTTGCTTGCATTTTGACGCCTTCTTTCCGCTTGAAACTAGGCAACTGGGCAGCCTTTCGATTAGCAATAAGAGAATAAGCGCCGTCCTTTCGAGCATCCTGGGCTTTGTTAATAGCTTCGGTCCTGCTAGCAACGGCCTGTGCCTGTTTAGCACGCTCTTCGTCCAATTGTGCCTTGAGCACAGGAAACCTCTCTGGATTCAACAATTCTAACACCTGGGGCGCAATTACACGCTCACGTATATCCTTTGTGAGGTAAGTCTGGAATTCTTGTATGAGCATGTTGGTGGCCTCCTCTACTGCGTCACCCTTGGCGAGTTGGGGAGACGTTCTGTCTTTGAACCCTTCGGGCACGGCTAATTCCATGTACATGAAAAACTCGTAAAATCTTCTTCCGTCCTCCTTCCAGAAACAACGCTTACACTCTTCCAAAGAGTTGAAGGTTATAAAGAATCCTGCTTTCTCATGCAACACTCGAGACCAGCTATACTTGTTGAGTACGCGTTTGATGTCTTGACCAGAAACACTTCTCGTGGGAATGTTTTTGTCGTGGATGAAAATGTATGGTCTGTCCTTGATTATGTGACGCACCTCCTTTGGAAGAAAGGTCCCTGGTATCACCTTGTTGCGGTACTTGACTGACATGATTGTAGAATTTGGATCGTATCTTTGGAGAGCGACACGTTCGGGTTCTTTTTGACGGGTACTGTCCTGTTGGGCTGCTGCTGTTGCTGCTGCCTCCCTTCGTTTCCTGTCTTCTTCGATATCTCTTCTTCTTTGTTCCTCTTTCTCCAATTTCTGTTTCGACTGTCTGATGCGATTTTGAGCAAGTTCCACTTTACTGCGGAGCAACTTTCCGTCTTGGTCATTAAGGTCTATTTTGAGAACCACGCCGTTGATCTTGGGTTTTTCAAGTTGCACATAGTGGAGGAGGTTCCTGGCTAGTCCCATAGCTTTATCGGGAGAGCCCTGGAAACGGAACAGCATGACACCAAGCGGTACCGCGTACATAGGGTCCTGCAAGAAGTTGATGTCGGTGGCTTTTCCGTGGGATCTGAAGAAGTTTGTCACGTACACCTCGCTGGTGGTCGAGGGAATGTCCCACACCACGAGTTCTGTTTGGGGTGGTGGTCCGACGGAGTTCTTGTCAAAGACAAAACGCGGCTGTGGGAGCTGTTTGAAGGGAAATTTCTTTGAGTTCTTGTTCGGTTTGGCAAAGTAGGTGGAGAGGAGTTTTTTTCGAGGGTCCGAGACGTCGGAGGTGTGGATGATGCTGTCGCTGTAGGCATCTGGGTCGCTGACCGAGGAGCCGTTGAAGCGAAACACCTTGGATCTGCCCTTCTGGCCGGATCGAGGCTTGTGGGAGTCGTTTTCGGGGTCAAAGAGCACCTTGTAGTTCTTCGGAGGGTCCGACGGAGTGGAGAATTCAGGCTGGAGATGGTCGCTATGCAAGAGCAAGGTGGGGTATTTGAGGTCATGGGGGTTGATGCCGGTGCGCAGGTCGGTTCCTGCTACCTCTTCCGGTGCAGAAGTGACGCTATTAGGAGTAGGAGGCTGGAGAGGCGAGTGGGTGTCGTTCCGGAGAAGTGTCAGCTGGGCACCACGGCCGTTTTCGAAGGTCTTTTCCGGAATGCCGTCCACCTGGATGTTTAGTGGTGCTGCTGAAGCCGATCGGGAGGAGCTCCGTCGGTCCAGCGGCCGGTAATATGCGTCTCTGTCGTGATGGATGATGTTGTGATTTCGCGAGGCGGCGGGTCTGAAGCTGTCGTACTGATGGTGGGGGTATGGGGGACCGTGGCGTCGGTATCTAGCATCGTGGGGACTGGGGTAGGCCCTATCTCCACGGCTGGTTCGATCAGGCCGCTCGTGGCTGGAGAACCTGTGGGACATGAAATAGAGAAGAAGAACGGCACAAATTCGCGAAAGGTGGGGAGGAGGAAATGGGTGTAGGACGATGTGGAGAGTAGGGAGAGAAGGGAGAGAAGGGAGACAGGGAAGAGAAGGGAGAGAGACGAAGAGATTTGGTAGAGGATTTGATACGAATTGGTAGATAACTTGTGCAAGTTGTGCAGTTGTACAGTTGTACAAGCTGGATTAGATTTTCCACTAGTGAAATATCTTGGGCTGGACGCGACAAGATAGTACAGTGTTCGTGTTGTCTTGATGCAAATATGAAATAACAAATGGGTCTACAACGCTGGTCTTCATGTGTGTATTGTGCTCATGTAATCCCCTCTCGTTCTCTTCTCTTCTCTTCTCCTACTTGGTTCTAATATGCTTCAATGGACCCGCAGAGTGGTAAAAGTTCGCAGAGTAGTCCTTTTTTCTGAAATGCTTCACGTTGGGCTCTTGCACATAGTGGTCCCAGCCCTGGCTCTGGGCAAACCGGATGGCCGCCTCCTTGGTGTCAAACTTCATCACCGTTCCTTGCATGTAGTCGGCACTGGCCTGGTAGCCCATCAAGTGGTCTTCCCAACGGTGCTCCTTGCCAAGCAAGTCCCAGTCCAACTTCCACATCTTTCCGTTGTTGTTGGACGACTGGGTGGCCGGCTTGGACTCCTTGAAGATGCGCACCACTCTGCTGGTGGTCATCTCGCCAGGAGCACCCGATATAATCTCGTATCTCTGCTGGCCACGATCGTATACCTGGGGTGCCTGTGGCTTCAGCAACACTCTGGCAGTCTGCGAGAAACCACGACACCCGTTCAAGGTGGTTCTAATAACGGATTTGTTCATGGTGGAAGAAAAGCGCTCGCTCTGGTTGGCCAAGTGCGAAGTGCGAGGCAGAGGACAAGGCAGGCTGGTTGTCTGCAGGATGGAGACCCTACCAGAGTATGATATACGGGTATGGTATACGGTATATGGTGTAGGGGCAGGGTGGCTGGGATGCAATTGCGTTTTCCTCTTTTCTTCTTTCTTCTTTCTTCTTTCTTCTTTTTTCTTTCTTCTTTTCACTTTGCACCTTCACTGCTTCTATCTGTATTCTTCCTGTTCCATTCGCGTCCTCTTTTCGTGCAGTCTCACCATCCACCACATGTCCCAGCAGACGGCAAAAGCACTCGGCGACGTCGTTCCCGGGCATGACGTGCCGTTTTCGGCAGTGGTGCTCAAGTACACAGACGCCTTGTACAACTTGAGCGTTCAGATGAAACCCGTTCTCCCACAAAACGCAGAGGTGGCTCGCCAGCACATTTGTGCCTATCTTGCAGCAGAAAAATATCAGGAACGGTTGGACTTGGCGGCTCCTTCGTTGAACATGATCCCCGTGCCGCCCAAGGTAGCAGCCCGTGTGATTGACGAGTTCCGCAATAGCCTCATGGGCCAGATATCCACGCCTTCTTCGTCGCCGGCGACAACTCCGCGTGCTAAAAGAATCGTCAGCACTGCTGGCTCGCCAAGAACTCCCTCCAGCATAGCTACGTCGCCTGCGGGAAGCCCCAGCAAGTCAAAAACTTCTCCCGTCAAAGGATCGCCGTTAAAACGTCTTCGAGAAGCCGCGGCTGATCACACTGAAGACGAGTCTGAGCTCGTGCCGCCACGAAAGGGGAGGAAACTCCGTGAGGTTGACTCGCCTTTCAATCCCAAGACAAGGGCCGACTCTGCAACACCGCCAATTCCGGACGACGCCGCTTATAAGGCCCAGTACCGGAGCGAGAAACGACAGATGTCGCTTGCCGAGTTCATCGCCATATGCAACCACTTCTACATTCCCGCCGACATCACGGCCCAGATGCTCCAGACGTTTGTGGCCCAACGCCATAGGTACGCCAAAAAGAGCGAGTGGTTGCTCGCGTGCGGAATGGTTCATGCGGCCTATGTGCGTATAAACCACCGGTTGTTGCGTGTCAAGATGGGTGCTCGCAGCATGTTCCAGAACCAGCTCTTCCAGTACCAGGTGGGTGGTTTGGCTCGCTGGAACATGCTTCTTTGGTGCAATATCGTCGACAATTCCGTCAAGGACGAGCCCTGGATCAACGCTATAGAGAAGACCTACGTCTACAACAACGCCACCAGTGAAAAGGCTACCCGGCTCCGTGAAATAGAGGCCAAATCGGGTCCAGAATGGCACTTGCTAGGCAAATTTGGAGCTATGGTTGAAGCTAACGACATGTCTCTCCCAGAACAAGAAAACTACTACAGCCGCTGGACCGCACAAGCGAAAGAAAGGGTGGGGCTTTACGGCAATACTAGCAAGTGAGCTCGGCCATCTGGTTTTACTACTGTTCTTGCTTCTCCACCTTCGCCGTCTTGCAAGCCTGGGTCTCTCTCATCCATTGCACCATGTCCTGTTACCACTACAGTGCGAATTTTTCGAGAGTCTTCATCAGCCATGACAGTTGGCAAAAGAAAGCTCTCAGGTGGCAAAATAAACGAGGCCAAAAGAGTAAACAGCGGCTCTCGTGCTGCCACGCTGAACCCAGGTTCCGACTTTCAGGAAGCCGAGCAAAATGGTGGCTCCGATATCGCAGGTTACGCTTCCGAGTCTGACTTTGATCCACAGCCTGAAAACTATCCCTTCCCACAGACCACATCGTGGCAGAATACCATCACCAAAGTGGTCAAGTCCGTTGTTTCTATCCAGTTTTCTCATGTGAGCAACTTTGACACAGAAACAGCCATAGTAAGCGAGGCTACTGGTTTCGTGGTAGACTCCGAACGCGGTTATATCCTTACTAATAGACATGTGGTTGGTCCTGGTCCCTTCTGTGGATACGTTGTTTTCGACAACCACGAAGAAGCAGTCGTGCGTCCCATCTACCGTGACCCTATTCACGATTTCGGATTCCTCAAATTCGAACCAAAGGATGTTCGTTACATGAAGATAGAACAGCTTGATCTCCGCCCTGATTTGGCGAAAGTCGGCACAGAAATTAGAGTTGTTGGTAACGACGCAGGTGAAAAATTGTCTATTCTTGCAGGTTTCATATCTAGACTCGACAGAAATGCCCCTGACTACGGTACCCTCTCCTACAATGATTTCAACACAGAATATATCCAAGCCGCTGCTAGTGCCTCTGGTGGTTCTTCTGGATCACCAGTGGTGGATGAGGATGGCTATGCTGTGGCTTTACAGGCAGGTGGATCAACTGAAGCATCGACCGATTTCTTCCTTCCCGTCTACAGACCACTCCGTGCATTGCAATGCATCCAGGAGAAGAAATTCATAACCCGAGGAGATATCCAGGTCGAATGGCAACTCAAGCCCTTTGACGAATGCAGACGTCTAGGCTTGACACCCGAGGCAGAAGCTGCTGCTCGTAGCCAATTCCCTGACAAGATTGGGCTTTTGGTGGCAGAGCTTGTCCTCCCTGAAGGTCCAGCAGACGGTAAACTTAAAGAAGGAGATACCCTTATTTCCATTAACGGTACACCGATTGCGTCTTTTATTAGTGTGGATGAAATTCTTGACGAAGAAGTAGGACTGAGTCTTAAATTCGTGATTCAAAGAAACGGCCAAGAAGTCGCATTCGATATAACTGTGGGTGACCTTCATAGTATTACACCCAACAGGTATGTTGATATTGCTGGCGGCTCGTTCAATGACTTGTCATACCAGGTTGCTCGCTGCTTCTGTATCCCAGTCAGAGGTGTATTCATTAACGATGCTCTGGGGTCGTTTGAATTATCTGCATATGAGAAGAGTGGATGGTTACTTGAATATGTCGATGACAAGCCAACTCCAAACTTGGATGCATTCATTGAAGTCATGAAGTCTATTCCTGATCGTAAAAAAGTCACCATTGCATACAAACATGTGTCTGACTTCCACACGGAAATCATCACAGTTATCTATGTCGAAAGACACTGGCAGTCTACTTTCCGTTTAGCTGTTCGTAATGATGTTACCGGGATTTGGGACTTTTCTGATATCCAAGACAATCCCTTGCCTCTAGAGGAGCCAGTTCCCCAAAATGCCAAGTACATCGATATCCCATTTGATGATCCCGAAAAAGCCGGCTGCTCGCCATTGGTTCGCTCCTTCGTTCAAGTTCGTACCATCGCACCTGTCCCCCTTGATTCTTATCCTTACCGTAAGGAAATTGGCTACGGTGTTGTCGTTGATGCTGCCAATGGCTATGTCCTTGTTTCCAGAAGGTTTGTTCCTCACGACATGTGTGACATTTTCGTCATATTTGCTGAATCTGTTGAGCTTCCTGGTAAGGTGGTTTTCCTTCATCCTAACCAGAACTATGCTATCGTGAAATATAACCCTGAACTCATGCTTGCCGATGTTAGGGCGCCCAAGTTCAGCACCAAACCATTGAAGCGTGGGGAGAGAGCATTGTTCGCTGGTTACAACTACAACTTGCGACTCGTCACCGATGATGTGAAAGTAAGTTCTCTCAGTTCTATCAACGTGCCAGCGGCCAGTTTGTCGCCACGTTATCGTGGTACCAATTTGGAATGTGTACTTCTAGACTCCAAGTTAAGTCAGGAGTGTGATGCGGGTGTGTTGGCTGATTATGACGGAACATTGAGAGCATTTTGGATTACTTATCTTGGCGAAACAAACTGCGACCAGACAAACGATCGTGTTTACCGGATGGGATTGGACGTTACTGACGTTTTGAGTGTCATTCAAAGCTTGCAGGAGAACAAGGTTCCATCAGGATTACGCATTCTCGATGCTGAGTTTTCGTCGATGAGTATCTTCCAAGGAAGATTGAGAGGAGTCACTCAAGAATGGATCACTCGGTTTGAAGAAGTATGTGAGGACGAGGTCAAGTTCTTGGCCGTTGACCGTGTGAGTGCACCTGCCCTTGGACAGGTTGCCACGCCTCTCAAGACAGGTGATATTGTTTTGTCTGTCAATGGGTCTATTGTCAAGACCATGAGGGACTTGGCTATGATGTACCACGAAGGCTCCCTCGACTTCAAGATCGTTCGTCAGAAGAAAGAGCTCCACTTGAACGTTCCAACCATTGACACGACTACGCTTAACACTAGTCATGTTGTATTCTGGTGTGGAGCCATTCTCCAAGCTCCTCATCCTGGTGTTCGTCAGCTCATTGAGAAGATCCCCTCTGAGATTTACGTTACAAGAAAGAACTCTGGAGGACCTGCTCACCAGTACGGAATTGCTACCAACAGCTTTATCACGCATGTGAACGACACGGAAACCAAAACCCTCGAGTCATTCGTCAATGTCGTAAAGGGAATTGCAGACAACACTTACATCAAATTACGGTTGGTTTCCTTCGACAGTATCCCGGTCGCCATCTCTATCAAGACCAACTATCACTATTTCCCCACCTTTGAGTTGCAGAAGGTGGACGGTGAGTGGAAGGAAACTGAACATAAAGTATAAATAGACTTGTATAATAATTGCATTTAATCACTTCTTCGGATGAACATTAGTGCTCTACAGTAACTCGTCAAATTTCGTATAATAGTATGTACAAGGCTCAAATACACTTAAAGGTACTTTTGCAACTTTTTCAAGTGGTTTCCTTTGTTTGTGACTGGCACAAAGGAGTCTAATTGTCTGATAGAGTTGGCGCTGAAGCCTCCGTTGCCGTGGTTACGACCTGCCTGTTTCCGTTTTAATCCATTTCCGGTCTTGATGAAGCGCTTTGCTGCAGCTTTGTGGGATTTCATTTTGAATCTTGTCTGGATAAGCATGTTAGCTATTGGTCTCTTAGTGAACACAAGCCTTCTGGCCGTCTCCAACACGTTCCCAAGCATACTATGGCCTTAAGCTTTGGAAAAATTCCAGTATTCGCACCACGGTTATAGCCGGGTAACTATTCTTCGTCATCACTAGAATAGCCATCAAGCAAGTTTGCTTTCAAATCCACTTTGGCCTTCTTGGTTTTCTCGGGTTCAGGACTTTCTTTTGGTTTTCTCTTGATCGTAATTGACTTTGTCGTGTGTTTTTCGTCCTGTTTTGGTGCTTCTTTTTGCAACTTGCGAAACCGCTCGAGTTCTCGCGTGTCTTCTTGGTTCTTCAACTCTTCTTTTAGCCTCTTTTTTTCATGAAGCTCGGCGTAGAACTTTGCAGACTTGTCGTCCAACTTGTAGGTGGCATTCTGGACCTGGAATTTCTGTTCAAACTCGAGTTGTTTTTGTTCTGACGTTAGTAATCGTGAGTGAGAAAATGAAAACTCTAGTTAATAACATACCTTTGCTCTCCTTAAGTTGATCATAGAGAGTTTTACGTTCAGTATCTTCTTCTGCGGCAACAGGAGGTTGTTCTGCCTCCTTCGGTGGTTCTAAAGATGCATTAGGATTCGACTTGACAAACTCAGGCATGTCGCATAAAGGATAAGCGCAAAGTTGTATAGGAGCCAGTGCAGGAACTTGCAACCACTCGGTTGGGACAACGAAGATAATCTTTACAAGAGTTTCAGATGAAACATGACTAAGTCATACCAGTTTCCTTCCTTGTTTCCCACGTTTCTTCCTTCGTTTTTACTCATGCCTACGTTTCGACGATTCTACTAAATTTTGTATTGTTGCAAATTATCGTGATTGCGCAAAATAACGAGGTTCATCAAATACGTGATACCGATGGTCTCTCACACCGTCACCTCTGAATAATTGGGGCATTCTCAATTCCTCCGCAACGTCTTCTTCATCTATGAAGTTGTTGCCATAGATGAGATCTTCATCAAAGTCATTCTTCTCGTCTTCTGTAAGCAACTTGAACTTGGCAATCTGGAGTTCAGTGTCCGTAATCGTCGAACGAGAAATCCGGGCGTATGCCACCTTTTTGACATCCTTGAATAAGATGTACTCACACCATCTGTCCCAGTCTGTGCTATCAATGTCATGCATACCTGATGCTTCACTCACATAGGTGTTGTAATTGCCGACTAGAGGCTCAGTGACAAGATAACTGAGAAGAACCAATGGCCTGTTGGAGCTACCCATGATTTCTGCCAACTTAAGGCTTTGCAAACGACGGTCTTCTTCGTCCTCTTCCTGGCCAGAGTGGAACACCACGACATCCACCTCTTCACCGTAAATGTCTAAAGTTGCATGAATAGCAGGAGCCAATTCTCCAACAGGAGAGGGCATCAAGTAGTGAGTGGAGTTGAGAATTGGGAATTTGGACAAGAGCACAGCTCCCCATGTGTGTTTGTTAGGTCCGGGACCGTAGTCGGCATACATGCCCAACTCGTGTGCTATAGTCTGGCTAAAGTCTCGGTTACCTCCAATGAGTCTCTGGGTATCAGTCTCGAGGAGACCTACAATATCCACTTCTGCTTCCCTAAGAAGATTCAACATTCTTGTTTCACTCGACCACATATCATTGTCAAGGCCAAAATGAACACACCAGATTCCCGCTGTGAACGATTCAGACCTGGCATTATAAGGTGTGAAGTCTGCTGTTGGCGTACGGTAAAAGGTAACGGCAGTTGCAATTGCTAAAAGCACTGCAATGAAGGAAAGAGCATGTCTGACCACTGATCCTGTTGTTTTCTTCACCCGGACACTGGTGTTCTGCCAAACACCGGCCAACACCATCAAGAAAGAAGTACCCAAAATGATGTCAGTCCTCTCTCTCAAGAGGAATCCTCCTGGCACAAAGGCGTACGCGACAATCCATACGGATGCCAACGATATGACGATGGTGAAAAATAACGACACCGTGAAAAAGACAGCAGGATGGTGTCCACTGATGCTTCTCCACACGAGAGGTGAGATGGACGCAAGGTAAAAGGTGTACAAACAAGCACCGGTGTATCCTACCCAGCCCGAGTAGAAGTAGAGAACAAATGCAGACACACCTCCAACTAACGTGTTATAGAAGAATGAGGTGAATGTTTGAGGGTCAAACTTGGAGGCAGCAAGGATTCCAGCCGCAAATGCACCGAAATGGAACAAGGCACCAGTCACTGGAGTGGGACCAGTAATGGGGTAACCGTCCCATGCCCACATGACCATGGTGGACGAATCGCCCAAGAGGTATTGAATGGAGAAAAAGTAGCCTCCAAATCCGATTGCCGACAAGAGCAAGGACGATTTTTTTTCAACGCTTTTCGTGGTAGACTTTGTGACTCTTGGAGTGAAAAATGCACCCAACAAGCAGACAAAGATTCCGATTTCGTTGTAGCCGCCATTTTCCTTATGCATCACTGGCCAGATGGGGTTATTGGAAAAGCACATATACTTGAATACCGAAGTTCCCAAAAGACCGAGAACCTGGGCAATGGCAAAGTCTTTAAGAGTCTGAGGGTCTGGCGACGATGCCGAAGCTTCTGCTGCTAACGAAACAACCGAGAATGCAGCTCCTGCTGCAATGGAGAAGAGTCTATGTTCAGGCTCCTCTACCTTGTAGGCGCCGATTCCAAAGAGAACAGCCAACGACCTTGTAATGAAGGGAAAAGTCAGCAAGAGCGATCTCAAAGGAGGAACTGCCAACAAAAAGTGGGGCACAAAGTAGGCTACAATAGCTGCTTCGTAGCCAGAAATCCCCATGTGCCAGAGGGGAAAGTACCATACTGCAAGGAACAAGGCCGAGAGAATCGACCATGTGGCAAAGGAGTTGACCACGTTTGCTGCAAACGACACAAACGACGAAGACGTAGCTGGGACGGCTGGGACTGGCGCGGTCTCGGTTTTCTTAGCGGACTTTGGTTGCACTTTTTTGATTTCAATGCCGCTACCGATAGCGACCTCGATGTCGGCGAACTCAAGCACCGACCAGGTGTCGAAGCCCACGTCCAAAAGAATGAGTGCCCACTCGAAATACGCATAGATGGAGTACGCACCTGGACGAACATGAACCTTGTGCTGGATAAACCAGTACACTAAAGGAACCAACGTCGAGAAGAAGGCTAGGGCCGTCAAGCTTCTTCCGCGACGTACCGCCGAGCCCTTGGGAGAAAGCACACTTATCGCGACGGTCCACGGGATGGTGAGAACAATGTAACTGATCATAAAAATGTCGTGCCAGTCGTGGTCGTCGGTGGAGGTGATGTATACCCAGCCTCCGCACGTGAAGGTACGTATCAAGCCGGAAAGAACCCCCACAGTAGCAAGAACCGGTCCATTTTCAACAGCGACCATGTAGTTCAACGCCAATAAAAGGAACCGAGGGCCGGACGTGACAGCTATGAGGATCTGGAAAATCGATCTCTCGGGATACCGGTCGCCGATAGTAGCCGAAACACTCGGAAACCACTCGTCAGGATAGCCGAAGGACGAGTTCTGGACGATCTTGTGGTAGTGGAGCCAGCACCCGACAGCCAACGCGGCGAAAAATGCACTGTAAGCAAACAACGCGTGGGCATACGCTACCCACAGCCCATTGATGCGATAGGCAGTCGCAGGAACAGCTCTCGAGACCCCTTTTCCGCTGGTGGTACTCATGGCCCTGATTCACGCCAGTCGCCAGGCGTAGCGGGAAAGCCACAGGGACACCCGTGCACCAGAAACTTGCCAGGCAATTTCCAGCAAACTGCAGGAACTTCCCAGGTCGTGCGCGTCCCGGCGCGCTCCTCCAGTTAAAAGTGTTGAAAATACGTATTACCGGGAGACACTATGGGTACGTAACATGAACGCCGCAATTTGGGAACGAAAACATGTGCTAACGCAGCATTGAGCAACTACGAACGTCATCAGAGGCCGGATCTCGTTTCTTTTGACGACATTGATTACGACAACTTTGGCGATGTCGACAAGGCTAGAAAGTCGATGCTCAGAGAACAGTGGATCCGCAACCAGGCTCTCCGTGTGACCCACGAGGCTTTGCGCAAGTGCAAGCAGTACCATGGAGACGATGCCCAGCGTAACTGCCGTCCTTTGATCTTGAAATACATGAAGATGATTGAGACGTATCCAGTACAAGGCTACTTGGGCTACCAGAAGAACGACCCGCTGCAGTAAGCCAACGAGAGAACGACAGCGGAGCAGAGAACGAGAGATAGAAACAAAGAACAGAAGAGAAACAAAAGAGAAGATGAGAGAGTATGCTCACAGAGCGGGCTGTAGCCACAACCACAGTACACCCGGGCCTGCGAGCGCTCACATGGGCCCGACATGGGCCCTGCCCACGGCATACGCCACTGCATGTAATAATACACGATTCATACTACCGAACGTACCCGCTTCGTCGCCTCGGCCGTGGCAGAGCTTGTAGCTTATGTACACTCCCAGGCACCCCCGTCGATCGACGCCAGGGCGAGTCGTGCGTGCACCACGCGCCAGCCAATGAAATTCTTTCTGCGACCCGAGCCGGAACAAACGTCCTCACCAGAGCATATTCATCATGTTTCGTTTAGGTGTTGCACAGGTCGCCCGCCAAGGCGGAGCTAGGTAAGTACCATGCGAATTGAAGCGCCAGCATTGGCCAGACCGTGAACAATTGATTGTGGCTTCTTTCCAGCGATTGTGGGTGATTCAATGTAGATTTCCACCACTGAAAAGTCGAGGATACACGGACGGGGCCGTGCTATAGAGGTCTGCAGTGACAGATCGGAGTCTGGTATGCCGCCAGTGTTCTTTTTGGCCGTCCAAGACTGATTTCCAGTGCCTACCTGTCACATATCGGTCCGTGATTTTGGACACTTTCACTCATTTGATGTTTTAAAAGCGCCCAATTCACTTGCATTCAATTGGCAATAACAGAAATGAAGATACTATGCGTTCCACTGCAAATTTCCTACGCTTTTATACAAGTTGGTGCTCATTGCGTACACTGTAACGTGCCGAAAAGTTACTCCTGAATCACCCTTTTTCACTTGTTCTGTCTTGTCAATGATGGCCCATTCTGCTACATCAGCCCCTATCCTCCACATACTAACCCCAGAAACTATGCCACTTTGCGTGAAATTGAGATGCGTCTTAAGTCCATTAAAAACATCGAGAAGATCACCAACACCATGAAAATTGTTGCTTCCACCAGATTGAACAAGGCCCAGAGAGCCATGTCTGCTTCCAGAGTGTTCAACAAGTCGGACTCCGAGTTCTACGCGAACGCCGAGCCCGAGACTTCTGCCGAGGACAAGACTTTGTTGATCGTTGTCTCCTCCGACAAGGGTTTGTGTGGTTCTATTCATACCCAAATCTCCAAGGCTGCCAGAAAGAGATTCCTGGAGTTGGACGGCAATGCTGACATCGTCACTGTTGGTGACAAGGTCAGAACCCAATTGGCCAGAACCCACGCCGACAAGCTCAAGTTGGCTTTCAACGGTGTCGGTAAGGAGGCTCCTACCTTCAACGAGGTTGCTTTGATCGCTGACGAGATCCAGAAGTTGGGCAAATACGAAAACATCGAGATCTTATACAACAAGTTTTTGTCTGGTGTCGCCTTCGAGCCATCCAAGTTTGGTATCTTTGCTGCTGAAGCCATTGAGAAGGCCCCAGGTTTGTCCAAGTACGAGTTGGAGGGCGAGGACACCTCCGAGACCATCGCTGAGTTCTCCTTGGCCAACTCTATTTTGTCTGCCATGGCCGAAGGTTACGCTTCCGAGATTTCTGCCAGAAGAAACGCTATGGATAACGCTTCTAAGAACGCCGGTGAAATGATCAACTCTTACTCCATTTTGTACAACAGAACCAGACAGGCTGTCATTACCAACGAGTTGGTGGACATTATTACTGGTGCTTCTTCGTTGGACTAGTTTTTTAGAAATATAAAAACGTCATTTAATGATATGTAGTCTATTAGGGTTTATTCCACCTTGAGGGAATTGAATGCCTTGTTGGCGTACACCATGCCACTAATTATTCCTATTGCTCCACACCCTATGCAGACGATTCCCGAAACCAATGCCATGTATGTGAAGTAGAGCAACACGCTGACAAAGTCCCGGACATAAAGATGGGTGAAGAAATAAAAGAACGAATAGGCAAGAATATACCACCCGACACTGGAGCCCACTCTGAAACAGAGCCAATGGTAGGCTGGATTCTTATGCACCGTGATGGACATGTAGGTGGCTATCACTGCCAATTCGGCTATTATGATAATCAACATGATTGCTGCAAGAAAGAGGAACCCGTACATGTAGTAGAATGTCGTCTTCTCCAACCACACAGAATTGAAGATATAAGTGAGTTCAACGTATATGATTCCAAAGGGAATCAAGCCGGATATCGCAGTACTTATAACTGGATTAAGTGTCCACAGCTTACCTCTGGCTCCATCAAGCTCGGGCCCGGAGAAGGCAGCTAGTTTCTTCTTATTACCATAGTAACCACCAACAGCACCCAACGGCAACTCTATCAAGACAAACAATAACATGAGCACCACAATGGTGCCTATTGGCAATGCGTTGGAGGCAGCCTTTGCCCAAACGAAGAAGTTTATAAAGAGCACAATTGCAAGGAGTAGTGTTGGCACGAAACCACAAAAAGCCATAGAAAGTATGGCGGTCATGGAAGAATTGTACTTGACATCAGTCGAATTGTGATGAAGAATTTTGTTAACAATGATACCCACGAAGGAAGCCAAGGGCCCCGATCCGACAATGCAAAGAAGGGAGAAGGAGTGCACTGTCCCCTGTCTATTTTGGAATGTGAATGAAAGGCCGTGGCCATCAAAGCTGATGTCAACGAATAGAATTAAAATGACGCCGATAACAGAGGCTATGATCTGCACTCCGCCAGCAACGAGCATGGACAAGAGTAATGGCATTGTTGGGCGGTGATGGTGGCTACCAAACACATGCTGGGGCTTGTCATGGACAACTGGAAGGGCGGTCGAGAGCGAGCCGGAGCTCAGCAAGTTGAAAAGAATGACAGACATCAGGACGGTGACGAGGAACAATAACACCACCGAGTTGATCACAGAAATCCAGTGGATCCGATGGCTGCTTTTAGAGGTGTCATTCTCCAAGTACAAGTCCCAGCGGTGGCCGTAGTCGATGGTGTTATCTTCTCTCCAGTACACCGAGTACGTGTATGGAATAATTGTCTTCCTAGGCTGCTCCGACTTGTCTTTGCTTTCCTTACTTTCTACCGTGTCAAACTTCAAGGCAAAGTTTTGATAGCCCGTATTTGTCTTGGGGCATTCCTCGTTACTCACACTCTTTGGATACACCTCGAAACCGACAATGTGGTATTTTCCGGGCTCGTTCCTGGCTCGATTGTACCTGATCACCAACAACACATGGTTGTAGATGTAGCTCTGGTCGTCCTGAACGAATCCCAACGGGAACCCAGAAGCGTAGTATTTGTTGTTTCTGTTACCGGACTCAAACGTAGTGGCGCCAGGAAGCCCATCTACCAGCCAGTGGGCGAAATACCCGTTGCGGATAAAATGGTCGGCTCGCTTAAGCACGCTGTCTTTCGCTAAAAGATCACATAAACGATGACAGGAGTCGTCCACACCAAAATTGAGTTCATATGCACTTTGCCAATGACGGTCTCCACGTAGGATTTCCCCGAGGGAGAGTGGAAGTGGCTTTTTGCCACCTGCTGGACACACAAACGGAAGGTCGTAATAGCCGTAGGGCAATTGGGTGTTGTCAGATTCAACCTTGTTGACTACTAGCTCCACTTTTTCTCCATGCTTGTATGCCTTGGGGCCCTGGAACTCGAGGGCGGCAACAAGCGAGACTAGAAATGGAATAATAAGCATGTCTAACCAGGATTGAATATCATCAATTCTCACAAGCGACTAAAGTACTGGACAAAACAAGGTATATTCTTGACGTGGTATCAGCACTCGAGTGAACTACTGTCTAGGAACGAGAAAAACTCAAGTATAGCACTCCAAAAATGCAGAAAACGATTGTGGAAACTGGAACGTTGATGATAGCACAAAATTAATCTTGCAGCTTTGTTGATCTGGAAACGCGTATGCAGTCTGCATTATGGCCCTGGTGCGGCTGGTGACGGGCGAAGGTTTTGGAGCCATGCATGGTGCTGTTGGGACCGTTAGGTTTTTGTCGTTATGCGTTTATTAGTCCATACAAACCATCATCGCGTCGTGCCTAGCGAGCTGTTTTGCCTGTTTTCCTGCAAATTACATCAGTTCCATGGCCTCGCGGATCAAGTAGTTTCCCTTGGGATCCAAGTTCAGTGCAATGGTGAATTCTCTCACGGCCTTTGCTTTCTCCTTCTGTATGTTGTATAGCTGGCCAAGTAGGAAACGCACAGACGCTTCGTCTGGGGCCAAGTCACGTAGGATCTCGAATGCTGCTAGAGCCTGTGGGTACTGCTGCATGCTGAACAAGAGCTGAGCTTTCTTGAAGATGGGCAACGGGTTGGTGGGCTGGAGCTTAGTAGCAAGTTCGTACTGGCGGAGCGCAAGATTGCGCTTGCCGACCTTTTCAAGAACCATTCCCATGCAACAGATCAAGATGATATTGATAGGATTGATGCTCACAGCCTTGCGGAAGTGATAGTCTGCTCGTTGGAAGTCGCCGAGGTTGATGTACACCATTCCTATGCCGTAGAGGGCATTGTAATGGCGCGAGTCTATCAACAAACTAGTGCGGAAGTTTTCGAGCGCCATTTCATAGTTGTCGTTGCCAAAGTACTCATGTCCTTTGAGGGTGTAGGCATAGGTAAAGTTTCTGTCAGCACGAATTGCCTTGTTGAAACAACTAATCGCATCATCGGTATCACGGTTCAACGAGAAAAGGTTTCCGACAACACACCATGTGATGGGCGATCTTGGATCCACCTCGTGCAATTCGTCCGCGAGATACGTGAGGTCCACTTTCTTATGAAGATGCCACAACAAAGTCAGGTAGTATTCCATGTCCTCGAGCCGGGTGCGATCTATAGACCTCAACTTGACAAAGTAATGTTCAGATTGGCGGTGGTTGACGATCTCGTAATGGAGCCGGCCCAATTTGCTCAACACCCATGGAGTGTCCTTCTCGTGGGCAGGAAGCTCGTCGATGATACGAATAGCCTTGTAGCAATCATACTTGCACATGCTTTTGAAGGCCCGAGCAAAAGTAGCGTACAAGTCGAGGAGCGCTTCATTGCAGTGTTCGATTTCCTTGCTGGCAAATATGTTGAGTCTCGTAGGTTCAGGGCTCGAGTTTGCGATAGCGCTGGAATTGTTCCTTTTCAAGCTCCGGCGGCTGTCGCTGTGAAGGGGTTGTGATACAAGCCTCGATGTGATCGTGGAGCCTTTGCGGTGTTCCGGGAATGACGGTTTCGTGAACTCGAATGGTTCGGTAGGGCGCCGAACAGGGGCATCTGGAGGAACCGTGGGCCGTATACGCGGCGTCAGAAGATCAGTCGTGAACGGGTTATGAGGGTACGGAGTAGCAGGATCGTTAGAAGACTGGTTCTGGCCTGTAGGCTGGACCGTAGGTGCACTATAAGCCGATACCGTAGCGGCCGGGACAGTTTCGGGTTTGAATAACTGGCCCACACGCACCTTGACTCCTTGCTTGGCCACCTTCTCGAACGCAACAAAGTCGAACGGATTAAGACGAATGGTATGTGTGTAATGCAAAGCAGCGTTCTTCACGTCGCCCATAGCGGCGTAGAGGTCTGCGAGACAATGGTGAATAAGAGAAGCATCTGGGATAACCGAGCGGCTGTGCTCATAAGTGTACCGACGATACGGCGACGAAAAGTCGACAGTATTGGGTCCAGCATCATAACTGCGGGCCCCAAATGCCGAGAAAGGCTCAGAAGCCTTCTTTGGCGACGACTCTTCCTCGGTGATCGTCACGGCTCGCAGCAAGATAAAGATGCCCTCCTTGTACTTTTCCAACTCTAAGCACAGCTGGGCAAACAAAAATGCACATCCAATGTGGTTCCGTACATTCTGAGTCCTGTTGTAAACAGCCATGTATCGACGCTGGCGAAATAAGGTTTGGCAGTAGAGATGGAGAGAATCGTTGTCGCCCAGGTCCATCGCCAAGAGTCTTTCAGCAGCAAATTCAGCATTTCTGAGATTGTTGTGGTCTAGCGAATGTATAATCACCAGTCGAAGGTACTGTCGAAGGTATTCATGGTCGGGAACTTGAGACATGATTTGTGGAGATTAGAAAAATTGATGAATTTGGAATTCTAGTTGGCGTGGAGATCTCAAAAACCCTCAGGTATACTCTGAAGCACACAATAGTATGATGCTATACGCAAAATGAACAGAAGTCTGCCCACAGCTGTGTTTCACAGAACGTTAGTTCGACCTGATTGTGTCTGATTTTGTTTACGTGAGGCTCACCAGGGTGCGGCTCTATACAGGCAAAGAGTCGGTGAAGAAGGCAAGAAGGTGAAGAGAGCAGATGGTCCATGAAGTGCGATCTGGCTTATATTACAAAACTAGGAAATTAGAAAAACCCCAAGGAACCCAAGACCATACCGGAAAATTGTCCTTGCTAGCACAGTCTTGTGTCCTCGGATTAAATAGCTGTCGTAGCAAAGAGGCCCAGGTCGAGCGACCAGTAGTAAGAAAAGATGGCCACTATTGGGTAGGTTACTCTTGCATATCGCAGACCAGATTCTACGACGGCAGATTAGTGTTACACAATTAGTAACTGGATGCACAGACACAAAACAGTTACATCCTCATTTGGAGGTCTTCAACACAAAAGTGTGATTGCCCAGAGCATCGCTGGCGTACGACAACATCTTATTGTCGGAACCACGCTTTTTCTTGGGTGGATTGAAAGGAGTGTAGCCCAGGCCCTGGCTGACTACACGTCCGTTGCTATTGGAAAAGGTCAGCTTGGGAGTGGTTGTGTCGGGGAAATACTCGAGCTGCGATCTCAGCCCCAGCTTGGGGGTTTCTGAAGGAGACAGGAGGTTGCCCAGTCTGGGAGACAAGACACCGGATGCAAGAAGATATGGCGAGGAAAACCCGCCGCTACTCTGTGACATTTGTGGTGTCTTTGGACCCTTCAGATTCGTTCTGAGAGACGTATCAAGTGTGAGTTTTGGCTGGGTATTAGACGTTGATTCATCATAGGACACCATGGGCAGGGCTTCTTCCAGGGTTTGATCTGTCTCGGTTTCAAAATGGTGATCGGTCGATGTCTCTGTCATGAGCTGGCTGTAGTCGGCCAGCTGTTCGTCACGCAACTTGTTCTCTTCTCTCGCACGTTCCAACAACTCCTGTGCCTTGGACAAGGACACGGTAGGAGTCAGACAACTGCTGACAACTGGAACAGTATCATCGATATCGATGGTGGCAGTCATCAAAGCCTTGAGCCACCCGCGCATCTCATCTTGGGTCTCGACTGCAAAATAATGCGTTTTTGGCTGAGTGAAGGTGAGTCCCTTCCTGAAACCTGGAGCTGGCGGCACCAACTTGAAACAGTAACGACCGAATCCAGTCGACGACGCATACATCGCAATATACTTGTCACTGGAGCTGTCGTCACTGTTGATGGGGATGACTTTGTGGGCAGTGATATCAATGAGACCACGCTCCCTCTTATCCTTCAACGAAGTGAAATACAGCAAACGGGTACCATGTAAAGTGAAGTAACGCGAGCGCCATCCGATTGTCGAGCCGCTCTTTTTTGACAACCAGCCACTGTAAGCGGCCAGCTTGATAGCTTCGTCAGGAGTAATTTGACGGATACCCTCGGTGAAAGCAGATGTCTTCAGCTTCTTCAGTCCAGAAAAGCCGCGGAAATTCTGCGAGGGGGCTGTTCTGAGGGTTTTGAGTCTGCTGACATTCAGCTCCGAGGCAGCTCTCTTGTCAGATGTTTTCTTGGGTGAACTTGTTCCGGAAGCCTTGGAAAGCTCTGCCTCGTCCAACACGAGCAGCTTCTCTTTCGGAAGTCTGGTGCTTGCGGCTCTAAGTTTCTCCCTCTCTGAAGCCGCAGCACGTTCTTCTCTTTCAATTTTTTCCAACTTTTCACGTTCATTTTCATTTCCGGACAAGAATGAGAACAACGAGGAATGGCGCTTATGGCCCGAAATGACCAGCGAGTTTCTGCGATGGCCCAGTGGGTTTCGGCTGTGCCCAACGCTAGGCTCGTAGACAGAAGATGCCGGACGGGAGAGGCCATTTATGCCTAAGCCGGCTCCCAGAGCATTATTGCGGGTGAGGTAAAGGTGGTGATCTGGGATATCAGCAAAGTTGCCAGGAGTATTTGGAGTGGTAGGGGTGCCAAACTTGTCCTGGGCCTGAGCCAACTTATCGTGGTACGCCTGTTCGTCAGGGGAAGGCGGGCCGTGGGAACGGTTTGGAGTCTCAAAGGACATGGTTGGTGTTTCGTTCTCTCCCTTTTCTCTCTTGCGACTTACGGGTGCCGAAGGCATGAGCCCGCGGTCGTCGTCGGAGTTGTTGAAGTGGTTGAAGGATTGGGACACCTTTGGGCTCAACAAGCTCTCGTTGGATAAAGAAGAGTCTAATATGTTGCTCTGAGAGACTTCTTCGCCGGCCGCAAAGCGTTTCAACTTTTCGATCTCCTTGTGTATCTGGAAACGCACACCGAACGAGTCGATGTCCAACTCCTTGAGATGGCCCAAGTCCAATTCGAAGAGAATGGCACCGGTGATTTCATGGCGGAGGAACTTGCCAGCGACATTCGAGTCAAAGCCGAGATGGGCAAAGTACGCAGACACCTCCTTGGGACTCCACGAATAAGCCGAGGCGGGGTCCGGCTCCCGGTTAAGCGAGGCATTGGACTCCTTGGACGAAGGCGGCTGGGGCACGGGCACGGGTTCGGGCGCACGAGCAATGTCCTTCGTGTCCTTCGTGTCCTTCGCAGGAGGCGTGGGTGGAACATGGGTGGTGGAGGTGGGAGTGGGGAGGACCTTCTCCACGTTCGCGTCTCGTGACTGGAAGCCCAGAGGCTGGTTGTGGTACACCAGCTTGGATGCCGTTGTGTTCATGTCTTTGTAGGGGTTTGTGGCCTCGGCTGGAGACGTCTGGAGCTCTTCGAGGGCCCTGTCGATATCCTTGACCGTGTCTGAGGCTGCCGACGGCGGCTGGTGTTTCTCCGGCGGCGTCGGCTGTTGTTCCAGAACAAGGTGGTTCTGCTTCGTTTCTTCCGCGGGGGTAGCGTCCACGGACTTAGACACGCTGAGCTTGTCCAACTTGTCGGTGATGCTGCTGGCACTCAAGCCTTTGTTGGCAACCCTGCGAGATCGGGAGCGAAGTAGGGAGCCAGACGGGGTCTGCAAAAGCTGGGTAAACGACTTTGGGTAGAGTCCCACCTCGCTGGTGAGCATGTTTTTGCCCATATACCAGCCGTCGTTGTACTCGCTGTCGTCTGCCAACACCTCTACCTTGTCGCCGATTTTTAGGTTGAGTTCATCACCAAGGCGGGCGTTAAACTGTTTGATACAGAGATAAACTGCACCGGTGGAGGTCTCAGACATGGATATCGGTGCTATTGTGGATGTGTGTGTGCTGGATACGTGGGAAGACTAATTTGCTGTTCGAAAAGTGGCGTTTGTATGACGGGCCAGAAGGATATATTTCGTCTTGTTGTTCCTAGCTAAATTTTGTGGTGTAACAACGACACGCAACGACATTCCGCGCATATCGCAGTCATGTGACACGCAGGCAGCACCCGCGCCGTATGCAGGAAGCCAATATGTTGCGGAGGCCGCAGGGTTCCCTACAGGTTCCTTACCGGTTACTTACAGGCCACAGTCGAGCGGGTTTACTTTCAGCAGACTTTGCGGCAAATTTGACGTGATATAGTTGGCTAGCTGACTCCCCGGCAACTAGCTTCTGCATATATTGGGCCTGTGCTGATCAACGCTTGCTGGCCAGTTGGCAACAAGTGATTCCAGCAGCCACACTGATAGTTGTTCTACGTCGTTTGGCGCTGCTGAGAACTGGAAACATACAAACCAGTTGGGTACAAAGCCGTCCAGCCACGAGCCACAAAGATCAGTACCTAGAGCTGGATAAACTGCCGCCTAGAACTCCTCCAGTGGATCACGGCAGACAAGAATAAAGCACACGGGTACACACGCCATTTTCCAGATAGACAGAACGGGCCAACACACCGCCAGAAGTCGTTTCCTGCCACAAGAAACGTTCCAAGACTCCAAAAAAAAAAGTTAGAACTGGCAACTCCTGCCACGGAAAAGCCACATACCCGACTCCTAATCGCCGATTTGGTCCTAGGTCACACCCAAAAGCAACCATCTTTGTCCGGTACAAGGAAACCGATTGGCTCCAGTCAGAGACACCTTTGCAATGCCGCCACCAACGACACCCGACCTGTCGTCGCTGTCGTCGTCGCCGTTACTATCCGATTCCCCCCGTCTCAGCTCGCTCTCTATTCTTTCCAATTTCTTCCTCCGGCATTCCCAAATGGAGCTGGAAAACCACCGCAACGCCAGCGTCATCGACAACGAGCTCCACATCAACAACAACCTGCTTCCCTTCCAGATTCGCAACCTCAACCAGATTCCCGAAGACTACTCCAGCACCGAGCTGGAAGAGGTCCGGTCGGACAGCCAGCCGCACGAGAGGCTCCTTCTCTCGTCTGCCCGCCAGAACGTCACCAACAGAAATACCTTGATTTTCTCTCCCCGTTCCGCCGGCTTTCCGCTTCGCCGTCTGAACGCCATACGGTTTGGCCGCTGCCCACATGCGCAAAACCAAGACGTTCCCGATTTGTCAGTCACGTCAAAAGAGCTCCAGAAATACGTCATATCACTCCTTGAGTTCATCGCCACCAATAGTGCGTGGTTGGGACAATCCCCACTCTTTGTGTGCCATTCCAGCAAGCACCACAGAATCGAAGTGCCTGCCCTGGAACATCTTTTTGCTTGTCTCGATACGACAATGGATGCTTACATCACGCACAGAAACCAGGGGAGGCTCTGGCGAAAGGCTAGCCATGACCAACCGGTAGCAGAGAACCGCAAGAGGTCTTCAGACCTGCTGGGACCCCAGCACAAGCGCCGTAAAATCACCGCCAGCAGCAATACTGAACTCCAAACCACCTCCATAAGAAACCCCGCTCACGGGGCAAACTTGACCCTTGCGCTGCTCTCCTACAAACAGAAGCTTGCCATCATGAGTGTGGTCTACACGTCGTATTTGTGTGATGGTAGCAACTTTTCACTTGTTGGCTTGAACAAAGCCCACATGAATATGGCCTTCTCGTCTGTCAATTATGACAAGAAGAAGGTCATGGGCGTGTTCTCGGCGGACGGCCAGCTCGAAGAGGTAGTCGAGTATATCATGGGCACCACTGGAAGTCTCAACCTTCCCCGGGATCGTGCTTTGATTCGGCGTATGCGCTTGGCCGAGAAGGTACTCGTTGCAGTTAAAGAGAGTGGCCGTGAAAATCTAAACTCGTCTTTCCACTTTCCGTTTTCCGGCTGTATCGTCGATTTCCAGCATCATGATCTCCGCTTCCTCCGCCACATCCGAATGTCCAAGAACGTGCCTATCCGCAACCTTCATTTGGCGAGAACAAAGACGGCCAGAGCTAGACTTCAGCTTCAGGAGTGGATGAAGATGAACCCATTCAAACAGTTTAGAGATGTCTTTTTCATGAAAACGCTCACTAAGCTTCGGCGAAACCTTTGCAACTTTGAAAATGTTTCTCTTGCTGTGCAAGAAGATACGTTAGATATGGCTCGCGGGCTCCGAAAGCATCTTGATGTCATTGCTGGTGGTCTGGAGCCCAAGCTTGCTAAATTCAACGACTCTGAACTGCGTCGTGAAACTTGGCACGATGTGTGGCACGAACACACGCTGAACCATGAATCTCCTTTCGTCCAGGAATGGGACAAAAAATTGAGCGACAAGCTTGCAGAGTTCTTGATGTGTGAAGAACACTGCTTGTTGAATGTGCAGCTCAACTACGTTCTCTTCACTGCCAAGGTAGACACCGCCGAGTTTCTTGACGCATACATTCAGCATAATCTTTTGCTTCTTCCTGTGAACAGAAGAGAAGAGTTTGCCAAAATTCTCCACAAGGAACAGGAGTCGTCACGAGTGCTACCAGCATCGAGAGAGTCGGTGATGGTGTGTTCTCTCAATCGCAAGACCGGTGCTCTTTCAATCAACAATACCAGAGCGGTTCTCAACTATCGCAACATTAATATCCCCGACAGCCACATAGCTGATGACCCTAATGACTTTGAAGAAGGCAACTCCTACGAATTTGCCGACCTAGATGATTGGCGTCATGATGGTGAAGAGCGTTTCCGCAACCCTGACGACGGGGAATGCTCACCTACACTTCTCAATGGGCACTACCGGCGCTCTACAGGCGGCAGCAGTGTTTATGGTGTAGTATAACTATGTATTCACATCTGTATTCGTCAATATTTATTTACCAAGCACCCCAGCCCTTCTTTCCTTCTACTCTGTCTTGCCGTTTCTTGTTGAAAAAATCACGTTTGCATTCCTTGTATGCATCGAAAAAGTCCTGACACATCTCGGTCTTCTCCTCCGGATGACGTATCATACAATTTATGGAAGCTTGTCTTGTTTGTTCACATGGATCGTAGTATTTGGATGGTTCTTTCATAGAAAACCGGTACTTGTGACGGTGGTTCTTTGGATTATCTGGGTAGAACTTGAACTTGTCCACACCTCCCAGAGTGAAGTCAACCTTATCCTTGTCCAACTCTACACTGTCCGACCCCATAGCTGGACTGTCGTTTTTGTCATTCTCTGCCATGCTGCGTATTTATGGCACGTAGGTTATTCGCTAGGACTTCTGAGTGTGGGGAGTGTAGGAATATGACACCATACACCCATACTATGCGACTACTTTCGAGAACTTGTCGCATCGCATCGCAGCCAGATCTTGAAATGTCTCTTGCCGTGGAGTATCTAACCGACAAGACACCTTGCCAGAGGTGTTCCACGAAGGATGCTGTGCTATTGGCACGTCGTGAAAATTATTGTGGTGAATGTTTCATGCGTTTTATACGAGGCAAACAGCGCCGTCTGATGCAAGATGAGGCATACAAGGTGAAATATAAGATGGAAGGAAATCCACACCGAGTGCTTTTGGCACTTTCTGGTGGTCCATCGTCGTTGGTGCTATTAGATGCTGTGGCATCGTTGCTTCAGGAGCAGCATGAGCAGCATGGGGGACGCCAGGGTTTTGGATTGACTGTGGTGAATGTGGATGAAATGGAAAGACAAAAGCTCGATAAAAGTTTCCAGGATATAATAGAAGGCTTGAAGCTGAAGTATACACCGGTTGACATCGAGTTTATCACCCTTAACTACGACACATATGTTGACGGACGTCTTCTTCACCAAATCAAGGTTGCATCGGACTTCTCGTCTTACAGTGTGCCGTTGAAGGAAGGCGTTAGAATCAACGAGATACTAAGCGGATGCAACAGCAAGAGCTCGGAGGAAGATTTGCTTCTGATTATTTTGAACGAGCTCTTATTACGAACTGCGGTGGCTCACGGGTGCGGAACCCTTCTCTATGGGCACAGTATGTCGAGACTTGCTGATGAAGTATTGGCCTTGACTATCAAGGGCCGTGGCAGCACAATTCACAACACAGTGGCGGACAGCACACACGAGTTTGCTGGGAAATCTGTCAATGTCAAATTCCCGCTTCGTGATGTTCTCATGGGGGAGATTCACGCATACTGCAAGTTGGCCCAGCTCGAGACCAGTGTCATGAGCCTGACTATCCCCGAGCCGGTTATCAATAAGAACAAGACTGTCAGGGGACTTACTGCTCAATACTTTCGCCAGTTGGATGCGACCGGTTACGCATCTACAGCGTCCACGGTGGTACGTACCGCGGACAAGTTGGCTGCACCAACAGTTGGCACCAAGACTGGCACATGCAGAGTCTGCGGAGTGGAAATTCGGCAAGATCCCCATCAGTGGCTCAGGCGCATCACGGTTTCTGAACCTCCATCCAATGTTCAACTTGAACCACAACAAGTTCAGGAAGACGAACCAGCCAATAAAGTTGCCACAGACCTCTGCTATGGCTGTACTGTTACCATAGGAGATGCAAAGTCGTTTCAATGGCCAATCAGTGACAAGGATATCATTGCAGAATATACCCTTGATAGTGACGAAGAAGCATAGCCAGCTCCTGTAAATTAGCATAACACACATTAATAGAAGTGAAAGAATCCGTGAAGGTATTGTAGTTGTGGATCCACTTTGGGTTCTTTTGGATTCTTTTGGATTCTTTTGGATTCTTTTGGGTTCCCTTTGGAAGATGTTATGATTAGAACAGTTCTAGTTGATAAAGACGGGAAACCTTACTAAGGGTTGGTGGCACTAATACCGTAAATGTCAACTAAAACGACAACCAAAGATTATTGGAACTTTATATGAATGGCATTTCCCACTGGATATAATTACAACTGCGTGTAAATTTAGGGAACACGGCACTATTTGCAACCACTTGTCTTAGATGCACACCACAATTCAAGCTCCGCTGGGGTCGCTTACATAATAGGCCATATGGCTGTAAATCAAGACGCCAGAACTGCATCTGCGCAAACAGTGGTTATGTATTCACCTTCGGTGCTTTCGACCGATTTATATACGCTTTGGAGAAGCCCTGATCAAAGTTTGGGTAGCAAAAACGGGGCTAATGGAGACGAGGAACACAAAGGTACCACTAACAACCGCTCCTTGTACGCGCCGCCACTTCTGGCCTACTCTGCGGAGTATCCGGGTGCAAGTTTGTATCAATTAGAGTACACAATATCAACCCAGGAGGGAACGAAAGGTGCTAATTTACCGCCCCAGACACACAGAAAGCTTGAGCGACTTCGAAGGATTCGAAATACTGGATACACGAGTCTTATTCCGATTGGAATCACGCGCACCAAACGCCAGATGGACGCCGAACGGGCCCAGAACATGGCTGCTGAGGAGGACGAGCATGAAATCACTCACATGGCAGAGAACGTGCCAGGAGAACACGTAGGCAGAACGAACGGCGCGGGAGATAACGGAGAAGTGAGCAATGACGACATTGTCAACAGCACTGATTCGCATGTCAATTCCCACTCCAACTTGATGGCTAGAACCACCGGTTTGGGCTCGTCTATTGACTTGGACGCAGGCGTGCCCAATATGGACGAGGAGAACTCCAGCAATGGTACGTTTGTCACCGAAGACGACGACGATGAAGAAGAGGAACCCATGGCGCCTCGACTTGGAGACATGATTAACGAGGATGAAGGGTTCATGGCAGACGAGGTGGAGTACCAAGAAGACCACAGCTTTGCGTCGGAGATGGGGGTCATTCAAGCCGAACTGCGAATGGAAGAGGAAGAGTGAAAAGGCGCTACAACCGGTTTGTGTTCATGGCATCATGTTGTTCTCTTGACAAAGTCTACTTTGGCCGTCTGGACATGCAATGCGGGGATCATCCACCGTCCGCACGAGCAACGGGTGCCTTTCCAGCTGTATCCACCCACCTTGCTGTTGCATTTAGGGCACTGGAACTTGCCGTCGAGCTCACCTTTGCCCTGGAGCTCTTCCTTCATCCAGCCCAATGGCTCGGTAAAGAAGTAATGGGAGCAGGAGGGAGAAGCTGGCTGGACGTCAATGATACGGCGCGAGTTGGGTGCCGTCTTGATGAACTGTGCCTGGCGAGACTCTGCATCTGGAGGATCGTGGGCCTCGATTTGCGAGCTCAATGCAAGAACCTGCCGGCAGCGCTTGCAACGGAGCTGGGCGTTGTCTGGTTGTGAGGGCTTTTGGTGGTTTTTCTCGTTGTCGCTGTTCTCGTGGTCATACATATCCATCAACGAGCGGCCACTGGGGTCTTTTCTGAGGCTCAAGTCGACCAAGAGCTTTTTATATTCCGAACTGTTGGTGTCCACCTTCTTGTCCATGTCAAAGTACAACTGGAGCTGTTCCATGAACCCTGTGTTGGGCTCTGCCAGCCCATTGCGGCGTTTGACCGCGTGAAGCGACTGCAGAAGCGAGAGCTTATAGTGGTACATCAAGTATGCCATCACCACCGTCACTGACCGAGAAACACCCTCGTGACAATGCACGAGCACTGCACCAGCATGGTGAGTGGAGCCCTCGCGTTTTCCCTCGGGGAATAGGGCCGAGTCTATAAAGTCATTGCATTCCTGGAAGTACTGGATGATATTTTCTGTTGCTAGGTCGAGCACCGGGACCTGTTTCCAGGAGTACGAGGTGGTATATGGCTCGGGAATGGGGCCGGGAAGCACCGAAAGCACGTGTGTGATCTTGTGCTCCGCGAGATCGACGCCCAGCAGCAACGGCTCCAAGGACGAGAGGTAGATGCCTCCTAGAATACGGTGAAGCATGGGTTGTAATAGGTGCAGTCCGCGATGCGATGAGCCTCCGCGAGCGCAATTTGGGGAGTTGGAAAATTGCCAGGATGCGGGTGTACGGCGGTAAGGACTTAGCGCCCGGGTGGTCGGATGACTTTCGGGGACAGGTACAGTCTCGTGATTTTTAATTCCAGAGCGGCGGTGGGTGGAGCTCGCGAATTAGGCGCCAAGGACCGAGATTGGCGCAGCCCCTATTTACGGACCAACCGGTAGTTCGGCGTACCCCAGACTTCGGATGCACGACGGCTCCGGGACGTGCATGACGGAGATTGAGTTCCGGGCAACGCTTGCTGGCATTTGTGGCCCCATTGGGTCACGCCGAAGCTGGCAGTACCCGCCAGACTACCACCCCCACACGCTGCGTCACGAATTGAGGGTGCTAGCACGGCATTGGCCGTCGGGCCGCCGATCAGTGGCTCGCAATGGTGATCCGAGTCCGGGAGTGTCGCATTACGTCATCGGTGCAATCGGTCGCACTCCGAAATCTGGGGTTAGCACCTGAAACCCCAGACACGATATTCGGCGCGGGGGGTGTTCTGCGCGGGACCCAAGCACAGCAGCACATGCATGCACACACGCCGGTGAGCCACGCAAAGGCTGGCGTTCCCAGCACACGCCCCCGGCGCTCCAGCGCCATACGGCACTTGGGATCATACACATGCTCAGTCCGAGGTCGACCGGTGGTAGACACACGACGCGTTCGCTAGCGACTGTGATTGGCCCGAGGGCGACCGGGTAACAGGCGAAACTCGGGAGGTGCATAGGCACTATATAAAAGTTGCCGGATCCCCAAGGAGGCCAGGATTTTGCAGAGTTTTCCTTTTCTTAAACGAAGCAAATAATTATAGATATGTCTGCTATTCGTTCACTCCAGAACACTTTGGCCAAGCGTGCCCCCCTTGGTGTCAGAACCTATGCCACTGCTGAGCCTGTAAGTAGTCGTCGAGATTTGTCGCAATTGGCGACGCAAATGCCATCGGTATCCGGTGCTTGTGGTGCCGGTGTGGGCTCGGGAAGACAGCGGACGCAATATGCTGTGCTGGCAGTAGCCTGCAACGGCGAGGAAAAGTCTTTCCCAGTCTTTTGGACCCATTTGCTGCCATTTGTTGCCATTTGCTGCCATTTGCTGCCATTTGACGCCATCAAAATCCATACTAACCCAGACTCTTAAGGCCCGTTTGGCCGAGATTCTCCCCCAGAAGGCCGAGGAGGTGAAGCAATTGAAGAAGGAGCACGGTAAGACCGTGATCGGCGAGGTTCTCTTGGAACAGGCGTACGGTGGTATGCGTGGTATCAAGGGTTTGGTGTGGGAAGGTTCGGTGTTGGACCCTATCGAGGGTATCCGTTTCAGAGGTAGAACCATCCCAGACATCCAGAAGGAGTTGCCAAAGGGCCCCGGTGGTTCCGAGCCTCTTCCCGAAGCCTTGTTCTGGTTGTTGTTGACCGGCGAGGTGCCTTCCGAGGCCCAGACCAGAGCGCTCTCCGAGGAGTTTGCTGCCAGAAGTGGCTTGCCCAAGCACGTGGAGGAGTTGATCGACAGATCTCCCTCCCACTTGCACCCAATGGCCCAGTTCTCCATTGCCGTGACTGCGTTGGAGTCCGAGTCGCAGTTTGCCAAGGCCTACGCCAAGGGTGTCAACAAGACCGAGTACTGGAAGTACACCTACGAGGACTCTATTGACTTGTTGGCCAAGTTGCCAAACATCGCTGCCAGAATCTACAGAAACGTTTTCCACGACGGAAAGTTGGCTGCCATCGACCCCAAGTTCGACTACGGTGCTAACTTGGCCAACTTGTTGGGTTTCGGCGGAAACCTGGAGTTCGTCGAGTTGATGAGATTGTACTTGACCATCCACTCCGACCACGAGGGTGGTAACGTGTCTGCCCACACCACCCACTTGGTGGGTTCCGCCTTGTCGTCGCCCTTCTTGTCGTTGGCTGCCGGCTTGAACGGTTTGGCCGGTCCATTGCACGGCCGTGCCAACCAGGAGGTGTTGGAGTGGTTGTTCAAGATGAGAGAGGAGCTCCACGGCGACTACTCCAAGGAGAACATTGAGAAGTACTTGTGGGAGACCCTCAACTCGGGCAGAGTTGTTCCCGGCTACGGCCACGCCGTGTTGAGAAAGACCGACCCTCGTTACACCGCCCAGCGTGAGTTCGCGTTGAAGCATATGCCCGACTACGAGTTGTTCAAGTTGGTGTCCAACATCTACGAGGTTGCTCCTGGCGTGTTGACCAAGCACGGAAAGACCAAGAACCCATGGCCCAACGTGGACTCCCACTCCGGTGTCTTGTTGCAGTACTACGGTTTGACCGAAGAGTCGTTCTACACTGTTTTGTTCGGTGTGTCCAGAGCATTCGGTGTGTTGCCTCAATTGATCTTGGACCGTGGTCTCGGTATGTCCATTGAGAGACCCAAGTCCTTCTCCACCGAGAAGTACATCGAGATGGTCAAGAACATTAAGGCTTGATATTTATACCAAAAATGTATTTATTAGCTGTATAGACATGATAAATGTGTGTCAGAGAACGTGCTGCCTACTTCTGGTCTACTTCCGAGGACCCATTTTTTCACACAAAGTGGTTGCGTATTTTTCGTCTCAAATTTTATTTCTCGTATCTGCCTGAGCTCTACTTGTGTTTTCCCTGCTTTTTGCGGTTTCTACGCATCGGCCAGATTTGCCATGTCTATGAGGAGATTATCTATAGCTATACGACATAAGTCGTACTCGTCAACTTTACAGCTTCCCAAGACCCGTTTTGGCCCGAAAATACCTGAATCCGACGCGCTCCACCTGTTGATCAAACGAACCAGTGACGAGGTATATGAAAAACAGCTGCAATTGGTCGAGCGTGAAAAGTTCATATTGCACGATGGACCTCCCTACGCCAATGGAGATCTCCATATGGGCCACGCCCTTAACAAAATACTCAAGGATATCATCAACCGGTTTGAGTTGGTTCGCAACCAACGAAGGATCGTCTACCGGCCTGGATGGGACTGCCACGGACTTCCTATCGAGCAGAAAGCACTCGCCGATGCCCGGAAAGTCGATAAGACCAGGGAATTTTCCAGAACCGAAGTCCGCCAGCTCTGTAGAGAGCTCGCAGAAACGATGATCGACAGACAAAGAGAACAGTTTCGTCAGTTTGCCATCATGACCGATTTCTCTGACCCATACATAACCATGCTGCATGGCTACGAAGCCAAACAGCTTGAAGTGTTCCAAAAGTTGGTGGAAAATAAGCTTTTGTCTCGCCAGATGAAGCCCGTCTGGTGGAGTTGCGAGTCACAAACTGCTTTAGCCGAGGCAGAATTAGAGTACAAGGACCACAAATCGGTTGCCATCTACGTCAAGTTCCCCGTCAGTCCCCAGCATGTCTCTAAGGTGGTTGAGGAAGGCGAACCTCTCAAGTTTTTGATATGGACATCGACGCCCTGGACTATTCCAGCAAACAAAGCCATCTGTGTCCACGAAGATTTACGGTATACGGTGTTGCAAGGTAATGGCGAGAGGTTGGTGGTTGCTGAGGACAGAGCTGCTGACTTGCTCAAGCTCAAGCCTGACTATTCTCCAACAAATATCGTTATCTACGGTAAAGACTTGGTGGGAATGACTTACCGAGTACCAGGTTGCGACGAAGAGTTCCCAGTATTCCACGGAGACCATGTCACTGCCACTGCTGGTTCTGGACTTGTACACACAGCCCCAGCACATGGTATGGAAGATTACTTGATTGGACGCTTGCACAACTTAGTGATTGCTTCCGTGGTTGACGGAAAAGGTCAGTTTTTGGTTGAAAATTGCCCTAAAAGCTATGTTTCCGTCGATGGCCTTGCAGCCAACAAACCAGAAGGAGTATGGAAAGTTATCGGCCTTCTTGAACTGTGGGACATGGTGTTCCATATCAATAAAAAGTACCAGCATTCGTACCCTTACGACTGGCGGTCCAAGGCTCCTGTCATCCAGCGTGCTACTCCCCAGTGGTTTGTCAATGTTGAAAAGGTTAAGCATGCTGCTGAAGACAGTTTGAAAAAGGTGAGCTTTGTCCCATCTAATGGTATTAACCGTCTTTCGCTGTTCATCCGTAACAGAAATGAATGGTGCATCTCCCGCCAAAGATCATGGGGTGTCCCGCTCCCTATTGTGTACAGAAAGGATAACAATGAAGCCTTGGATGATCCTGAAGTGGTCAAGTACATCGTTAGTCGAATTGACAAGTTTGGCTCTGACGAGTGGTTTGTGGATGAGCTGAATGTTCAAAGATGGCTTCCTCAAGAATATGACGGTGCATTGTATGAGAAAGGAACAGACACTATGGACGTCTGGTTTGATTCTGGTACATCATGGACTGATCTCAATGGCGAAATTGCCGACGTCTACCTTGAGGGCAGCGACCAGCATCGTGGGTGGTTCCAGTCTTCTCTACTCAACAAGGTGATTGCATCAGGAAAGAATGAACATTTTGAGTCCCAGGCTCCATTCAAGAAGGTTATTACCCACGGGTTCACCCTTGACGGCAAGAATGATAAAATGTCAAAGTCAAAAGGTAACGTTATCGTTCCCAGCCATGTCATGAATGGCGGTGGAAAACCCATGCTTCCAAAGATCGGAGCTGACGGGTTGCGCTTATGGGCAGCATCCAGTAACTATACTCTGGATGTGAATGTTACTCCCGAAGTTTTGTCTCGAGTACATGAAAATGTCAAAAAGTTGAGAGTGACAATGAAATTCATGTTAGGTAACTTGGCAGGATTTTCAGGACCGTTGGATATCAACCAGATTTCCAGGTTGGACCGTCTCCAGTTGTCACAGCTCTACCGTACCCAGCAATTGGTGAATGAAAACTACACAAAGCATAACTACGCCAAGGTAGTTCAGACCATCAATAGCCATATGGCTGATGTCAGTTCCAAGTATTTTGATATGATGAAGGACTGCCTTTACACGGATGCTCAGAACTCGCACCAGCGTCAAGGTGTTCAAACAGTCTTGTATTATATGCTCAGGACTTATGTTGGAATGTTTGCTCCAATTCAACCCATATTAGCGCAAGAGGTGTGGGATGAATTTGTCACGATAGATGCATCATTGCCAGCATCTCCATTTCTTGCTTCATGGGATGAAACTTTTGCTGTTCCGGAAAGCTTCTTTTCTACAGAATTAGAACAAGAGTTTGACTCCATATACGGACTCAGAAACCACATCTACAAAAGATTGGAAGACTTGCGTATGAACATGAATGTGAAGAACAAGCTTGAGCTACAGATTGTTGTCAACGGTGAAGGCAACTTGTTCGAAATTTTGGGCCAGCATTGTGATCAGCTCGACGATTATATGCTAGTCTCTAAATTCACCTTAGGAGACAAGACAGTGGACACACTAGATGAAAGTGAGTATAATGGTCTCACGGTTGCAATTGCAAGAAGTATGGATCATAAATGCCCTAGGTGTTGGAAGTACGTTGCACCTATTGAGGACAGTCTTTGTCGCAGATGCGACGAGGTTGTTAATGACATGTAAATAGTATTAATAAACGGTACACACAATAATGATACAAATGATTTCTTCACTGCTGGCCAATGGGTCTCTTACCACTCATCAACTGGGTAAGGAGCTGGGAGCTAGATGATTGAGCATTAGAGTATTGCTGCTGTTGCTTCTCAGCAAATAATCCAGGAGGTGGAGGTGTGGAAGTTCCACGAACTTGCTGTTGCTGAAGGTGTTGTTGCTGCTGCTGAAGGTGTTGCTGTTGCTGTGCCTGCTGCTGTTGGAGTTGCTGTAACAACAAGTACTGTTGCTGTTGCTGCTGCTGAAGTTGGCTGGCCTGCAGTTGTTGGGGCTGCTGGCGCTGTTGCTCCTGGTGGAGTCTCTGTTCAGCCTGCTGCTGCTCCAAAATCTTTTTCTGTTCCATCAACTGGATCTGCGACAAGGGAATGTTCTGCGCGGGTTGGGGCTGCGCTTGACGCAACTGTGCCTGTTGTTGAAGCAAAGCTTGTTGCTGGGCAACAGGGTGGTTCTGGTAGGCCAAGTGGTAGTTCTTGATTGGCTTCAAGATGTAGCGCTCGATGATTTGGCGTGCAGCAATCTTGTCGTCTTCCAAAGTCAGTTCACCAACAGAAGTTGGAGTAAATGCAAATAGTGGCAAGCTGGTAGTATTGTCAAAGTCAGCAAAATGCACCTTAAGCTTTTCCACACTTGTTTCGAGCAGATTGAGACGGGCTGCAATTTCCTCGCCGACAGCAACCGGCGTGTCGTCCCAGTCGTAGTCTTCGCCCAGAGATTCCTTCTTGGGTCTCGTTTTGAGCTTTGATTCCTTCTTCTGCTGCTTCTCCTTGATCTCACCGAGAGTGGGGAAGGCTGATACATTTGCCACGGCACCAGTATCCGATCCTGAGCCCGATGCAAGCGCAGAAGCGGCCGCCTTTGCCCATCCTGCGGCGGCTGGGAGAACTGTTCCAGTGGTGGAAGCTGTTGTGGCCGGCACGGAAGCTGGAAATGCAGCAATACCTACTGGAGCAGCGGGAGCAGGAGCAGGAGCGGGAGCAGGAGCAGGAGCAGGAGCAATTGCCAGAGGAAGCGACTGGGGAGCGGGAGACTCGCGAGCCTCTGAGACAGCACGGTCGGTGCCGGCCTGGATATAGCCCATGCGTTCCTTTTCCTCGTTGTCGTCGTCCCCCTTGTTCATGCCCATCATGCCCATCTTGATACCCTGCTGGGTAGAAAGGTCCTTTCTGGTGTACGAATCGGCCTCCTCGCCCGGTTCGTGCAAGAACATACAGTTGGGATTGGGGCATGGATGGCCACGCAAGTACGACAGGCAGTATTTGGTGGTGCCGTGGGCCGCGCGGAGAAGCCTGCCGTCGCAAAGCGAGCCGTCCAACTCGTTGATACATCTGAGAGCGTCTTCCTTCCGCGCAAAAGTCACATAAACGACCAAACCAGGGTTTTGGTGGTGGCTGGTGGGGTTCTTGCGGTTGATGACGATCTTCAGGATCTTGCCGTACTGGCCAAAGTACTTGTCTGAGCGCAACACGGAATGCAATTCGTCCAGCGCACATGGCGGGTTGAGTCCAGTGACGTAAACCAAGTTTTTCTGGACGACACGAAGACCAGCCAAGTGCTTCTTGTTTGCCATCTCTGTCTCCTTCTTTTCCTTCTCCTTCTGCTTCTTCTCTCGTTCTCTCTTCTCCTTTCTGATCTGTTGAAGCTTGTACTCCTCTGGAGAAATCGACTTGTACTCCACACTCTCGTCGTCATAGAGCCTGCGACAGCCTGGACAGCGTCCGTTGAGCTCTGGATTCAGCCGGATGTTGTTATAGCAGAACTGACAAATCTGGTATCCACAAGGACACGGCCTAAAGTTCTTGTCGGAGATGTCCATTTCCTCCACACACAAGGGACTAGGTTAGTAACTGAGAAATAACACCTGTAAACTGATGCACGCCGTACAATGCACCACGCAGAAACACTTACCAAAACTCCTCCTCCTCATCGCTGATGAATGAATCGTCTACCGAAACCATGTTACTCCAGCGCCGTTGCTGAAAACGAAATAACCAACACCTGCTTAGCTAAGAAAACGACACACCTACCACTTCGCTTATATAATATTGAGTAATGTTATGTAATCGGTCGCCACCACCCATTGCCCAGTTCGCCACGGCCAGAGTAGGTATGTCGTTTGTCGAGGAATTGTGGCAGTCGGTGTTCACGCCGGGGACCACACCGGCACTCATCAAGGCCACCCACGGGTCGTTTGTGCTCTTGATAGCGTCTTTGTTGTGGCTCATATATCTCAGCCGCTCGATCCATTTTGTCAATTTGCTCGTGATTGCCCTTCTCTTGTATGGAACCGTGATCTGGTTCATCAAGGAGCTCGAGCGCACCAAGTTGATGAGCAACGAGGAGCTTGACAAGGCGCTGGAAGATGCGAAGGATGGGGGCGCGGAGCCCCCCAAGGACTCCCCCAAGGACTCCGACTCCCCCACGGGAGTTACCACGGGAGCGTCCGAATCTGCATCGAAGGGTGATAAGCCCACCAAGAGAAAAGTTTAGAAGGATCTACAGCCTACCATACACCTGCAACAGTATCACAGCTAATAATATAGAATACCAGACTGCTAGATGGCACAATAAAAAGAACTTACTGTCGTGTCTTCTTCCGTGCTCTTTGTAACTCGTTGTGCCTGTGTGGAGGCACCCGTTTCCTCCACGCGAGCTTCTTGCCCCCAATCTGGTGGCGCGCCCGGTGCGCTTCCGGTGCATGTTTCGCCACGCTTTCCAGCCATACATCGACAATCCCAGTAAGCATAATGCAGTTGTCTTTTACGACGACACCGCGTTGATTGTGCGTGATGCCTTCCCCAAAGCAAGGTACCACTACTTGGTGATTCCTCGCCTGTCGTCCGTCACCCACAAACATCCGCTCGACGCGTTCCGCAACAACCCCACCTTGTACGATGTGATGGCCACCTATATCGAAAAGACCAAGGACATGATCGTCGACGAGATGCGTGCCAAGCTGGGCTTTGCGCCGGATAATCCGATGACGCACGCGGAATATCGCACGAAATTTATCCGCGCCGGAGTCCACGCGCTCCCGTCGCTTGCCAATTTGCACATCCATGTGATCTCGCAGGACTTTGAGTCGCCCCGGCTCAAGCACAAGAAGCACTACAACTCGTTCACCACGCTGTTTTTCGTGCCGTTTGACGATTTGGAACCACAGTCAGATGCGTCGTTTCGGGAATTCGACTATGCGTCTGACTCCGACGCAAGTGACGTCAGCAACCCGGAAGATCACCCCCCGGTCATACGAGATCCGGGGCTGCTCAACAAAATCCTTCGCGAGTCGCCTCTAGTCTGTACCTACTGTGGTGTATCTTTTGGGTCGGGGTTCAGCCGGCTAAAGCTGCATTTGGCCCAGGAGTACACCCATAACTTCCGAGATTCTCCCCTGGTGTAATAGTGTAGAAGGCACACAGGCAGGCGGGTACAGCAGCGATATTGTTCCGTATCCCATTTAAGGGCGCGTTCTGCATCCCCCCCGCGCTGTCCCGCAAGCCCCGCGTGGAGGTTATGCATAAATGCATGCACCTCGCAGGTGTTCTTGCGCGATTGTGTAACTTGAGTTAATCCGCAGCAACCATGTTTATCCGGCACCGGCCGTCGAGAGACTGTTCCTCGAGGCCTCAGCACCGCAAAATCAACGGAATATGCGTTAGTATACCTTTGCATAGTTCTGCTTCAATATAGGCTCGTTTGGCATATTTTCCCGCTCGTTTTCGCTTCCCGTTTTTCCGAATACCTTATCTCCTCCGGTCAGGAACCCTGCTATGGCGCATGCATGGTGCAGAAATTCGCCCCAAAAGCTCTTGAAAACGATTTTCGTAAATCAAATCATGTACTCTGCCCGCTCTTTTGCATATGGATGGTTCCGGGCCCAATATATAATGCCAGGTTTTTCCGGGTCTATCCAATATGAGCTTGTTGGAAACAAAAGAAGGTCAAAATTTTAGCGACTCCGACAACCAGTCGGTGCATGATGCTGGTGACAAAATCACCACCGACCAGGTGAGGTTGCAATTTGACTTCGACAAAGAACTTGCGGAATGTGAAGAGCTAGCTCGGAATGCCAAGCAGGCGAGAACATTCAAAGAAAGACTTCTTCTGTTGGAGTACGAACTCAACTTTAAGAACAAAGAGCACATGGTGTGGGTCCTCGGAGGCTTTGCAGCCGCTGCAGGCTTACTCTCCGGACTCGACCAGTCGATTATCTCCGGCGCTTCTATCGGAATGAGACAGGAATCTGGTCTTGGATTGACTTCGGACCAGGAATCCTGGGTGTCGAGTTTGATGCCACTTGGTGCCATGGCAGGGAGTATCATGATGACCCCATTGAATGAGTACTTTGGAAGAAAATTCTCCATTATCATCTCCTGTCTCTGGTACACTCTTGGAGGCGGCTTATGTGCTGGTGCCAGAGACTACCATATGATGTACGCCGGTCGGTTCATTCTTGGTATTGGCATTGGTATTGAAGGTGGCTGTGTTGGAATCTATATTTCGGAATCAGTGCCTCCTAGTGTGCGTGGTAACATTGTCTCGTTATATCAGTTCAACATTGCACTTGGAGAAGTACTTGGGTACGCTGTGGCTGCGATGTTTTATCTGGTTCACGGCGGCTGGAGATTCATGGTTGGTTCTTCGTTGGTGTTCTCGACAATCTTGATGGTGGGAATGTTCTTCTTGCCCGAGTCTCCCCGTTATCTCGTCCACAAAAACAGAATAGGTGAGGCATTCAGCGTCTGGAAGCGCCTTCGTGACTTAGACGACGATAGAAACAAGTTGGAATTCTTGGAGATGAGGCAGGCTGCGCTCCAGGAGCAAGAGGCCCGGGCCACCGAGTCCAGAAGAGAATTGTGGACTGATTTGGTGAGAATTCCTCGTAACAGAAGAGCTCTCGTGTATGCAGTTATTATGGTGGGGTTGGGCCAATTGACCGGTGTCAATGCTGTGATGTACTATATGTCCACCTTGATGGCCAGGATAGGATTCAGCACCAAGAACTCGGTGTTCATGTCGTTGGTGGGCGGTGGGTCCTTGTTGATTGGTACCATTCCTGCCATCTTATTCATGGACAAATTTGGCCGTCGGGTGTGGGGTCTCAACATTGTGGGTTTCTTCGTGGGCTTGGTCTTGGTCGGAGTGGGGTACCTCATTGACTTGGAGAAGCATTTGGCCGCAGCAGAGGGTGTCTATTTGTCCGGTATCATTCTTTACATGATGTTTTTTGGGTCCTATGCATGCTTGACCTGGGTTCTTCCAGCGGAATCGTTTGACTTGCGAACCCGTTCTGTGGGCATGACAATCTGCTCCACGTGCTTGTACTTGTGGTCGTTCATCGTCACATACAACTTCACCCGGATGCAAAACGCCATGACGTATACCGGGCTTACGCTTGGCTTCTACGGCGGAATTGCCTTTGTCGGGTTCTTCTATCAGATCCTCTTTATGCCAGAAACCAAAGACAAGACATTGGAGGAAATCGACGACATTTTCTCAAAGCCCACGAGACAGCTCGTGCGGGAGAACGTCTCCAACATGAAGAATTACTGGAGAAAGGGTTCCCAGTGAACGGCTGCAAATAGCGTCTCTCTGCTTATATAAGGAAGTGTCGCTGGTGCTTCCTTGGCCAACGGTGGGCGGGTAATCTCATCGTATAAAGACGCGAAAATCGAAGCCCAGAAACATTAATACACAACATTAGTGACCATTGGTGTAGATACCTGGGCCTTTATCTCCATTTGCATGCCAACTCCAGGTGTACGTGGTAAACGAAGCCCGTAAAATGACTGTAACGTCTGCAGAGAAGCCCTGTCTTTTTTTTGTGGCAGGATTTCTTTGATGATGTTGTACAATTACCGTAGAAACTCGTTGATTTTGGAGCCCACCGTGCCCATATGCTGGGGCACCTTAAGGTTGGGATGTGGCACGCAGCACTGTGATGCAAACTCACAGTATTTGCATTTCGCCAAGTCGTCAACCCCGTCAGGAACACGATGTCCGGACCAGAATTGTGCCGAGCGATTTAGGACCTGGCCGATCTCGTTTTCGTCGTACGAGTAACTCTTGGTATCAAAGTAGTTGCCTGTCCGGGCATTGTAGTATTCGACCGTGGTAGATGGACCGAGCAACGGACGTAGTAGCTGAAAAAACTGAGCCGATCGAGCTGCAAAATAGCGCAAGGTGAGCGGGGTCTTCCATGTCGTAGCTATCGAGTCGGTGATGATCTGTGTGTAGTCAAAGGCCGTGCCGTTGTCGGTGCCGTTGTTGGCTTCTGCTGCTGCCATGTCCTCGATAAACGAGGGAGCGTCAATGAAATCACCAAGTCGATACGAGAAATCATGCTGAGGTTTGTGCTTGTCAAACAAGTCCACACCCAAAGGCTTGCCGTGGGAAAGCCTGGTGTAGTCATCGTACAAGAGCTGTGGGTACTTGCGGAGTAGTACTATGGCCGTAGAGTACTCAATTGGTTTGTCCAAATCTGCGTGTCGAATACTGGCATTGCGAAGCAACATGTCGTAGGCGTTTTCTGCTAGCACTTCGGTAAACTTGCGGTAGATGCCAACCTGGTACCTGGCCGCTTCAAGCACCGACATCTGCGTGGGCAATTTGTTGTACGAGCGGGTCTTGATATCGCTCACTTGCATGGTATAGTTGTTTCTGTGGGACGCAATGATGGAAGATGCGACAGACAAAAACCTGGCCATGACCAACGGCCTGTCGCCAAACTCAAACTCGATGTTATGCTGAATGTCGCTGAAGAGCGAGAAGTCGTGATGGTCTGACGGGTTGTAGATCTTCAAAAGGTCGATGATTCCGCTGACCAACGTTCCCTTCTGAGCGTCGGTTTTTCCCGACTCGAGGTCGATATAGCCGTGGACCAACACTTCACGGGCCTCTGAGGCAGTCACCAACGTGAAGAGTCGGCTGATAATGCTGTCACACCAGCTGGCAGCAATTTCAGACTCCACTGGCGATTTGGGAAGAACATTCTTATCGGCCCTTTGGACAAGCAAGTCCAAGTAGGTCTCCAATGCAGACGTGTCCATCACCTGGTGTGTGTTCTGCTCCAACTGTGCGTGTAGTTCTGTTCCCATGGCCATCTGCGGTGTCCTGACAACAGCGGGGCTTCCAGAGTACACTCTGTAATAGTCGCGTAGCTCACACCACAGGCTCACAAGAAGCTTGGTTACCGAGAGACGCGGTGTGTTTACGTAGGACGCGTCAGAATTGACTTTTGAGTGGAATTCAAACGGTGGTGGCAAAAACGGAGGTTTGGACAAAGGTAGCCCCGCGTGTTCCTCGACGTTGAAGCTATGCTGGAGGTTTCTAAGTGGTCCAGTTGTTTCCCTCGGTGTAGAAGACCCCAAAACGAACTGTCGTAGGACCCCAGACCCCTCACCCAACGATGTGGTGCTATTCCATCTTGGCATAAAATAGGTGGTTGGTGAGAATTGAGATGAATTCAGGCACAGAGGCTGATACTGGCTGCGAAAAGCTGATATAAGGCTGCGAATAGGCGGATCTACAATCTTCTTGTGGGTGATATACAATCGTCTATATGTACTACTTTTACTGGCCCGCCATTAGTGTATGCCTCGCTTGAGCTTCAATGAGTCCCGCTTCTTCTCGCTCAAGCTGAGATTGGAAGGAAGATTCACATCCTTCTTGGGTGCTTCTTCCATCTTGGGCAGCACGCCGAGGAACAGCGGGAAGCCTGATGAGCTGCTGCCGTTCATAAAGTAGCCCAACTCTTCCGAGGGCGTTGTTGCGGACATGAATGGCGAGTCAAGCGTGCCGCCCATCTGGTTCGCGTTGGCGTAGGCATGCTGGTTGGCGGTTTCCGTGTTGATGGTGAGCGGTCTGGGGAAGTTGTGGCCAAAGAAACGCGGCTGCTGCAACGTGAGCTCGTCAAAGTCGCCGCCGAGGGCAGAGTTGACGAGCTGTGGCGTGTGGGCGCCGGAAGCCAGCGACGACGCAGACGACGGCGGCGTGTGCTCGCTGGACATCGAGCCCTTGTGGGAGCTGGGCGGCGTCTGGTAGTCCATCATCATGGCGTGGAAGCCGCTGGAGGAGCCGTTGGGGGTGAGGCTGGGGTAGGAGTTGGAGTTGGAGGAAGCCAAGTTGGTGCTCTGGACACCGGCCCCGGACCCGGCCCCGGACCCGGCACCGGCGCCCGCACCGCCGCTTCTGTTGATCAACGACTGGGGCACAAAGTCTTGCATCGACTGCAACGAGTCGGTGCTGGTGGACATTTCCAGCGGCGCGTGGCCGCGGATGTTGTTGAGGTTTCCCACGTGGAGCCAGTTGGAGCCGCCCAGATGCGAGTTGTTGCGGGTCAACGACTGCTTGCGGAGGCTGAGCGAGGTGGAGCGAGACCGGGAGCCGGTGCCGGTGCCGCCCGCGGCGTTCTGGGCCTGGGTGTTGCTGATGTTGAGCTCGTTGAGCAGCAAGTTGGAGATGGAGCTCTGGCGGGTGCCGAGCGGCGGCGCGGCCAAGCTGCTGCCGCCCGAGATCGACACCGTGGTGGTGCCCAGCGGCTTGCTGCCCTGGGCGCTGCACAAGTCGAGGAACCGTTTGCGGAAAAGCTGGAGAAACACCGGCTGGTAGCTGGCGCTGCGCAAGTGGTCGCCGTTGACAATGCCCGACCCGTCGTACATCGGGTGGTTGGCCTTGGCGGTGGTGCGCATCAACACGTTCATGGTCTCGTTGGACACCTTGGACACCAACCCGGACGGCGGCACCAAGCCCAGAAACGGTGTGGTTGTGGGGTGCGCCATGATCTGCGAGTATATGGAGAGCACCAACTGGTCGAAATGCGGCGTGAACGACACGGTATAGTTGCGGATGCGTGACGAGTCGTCGTCCATGAGCATGTCGTCCGACTCGTTGTAGTGCGAGTACAAGCCAGGCTGGGAGCCGTACATCGGCTGGGCCGCTGGCGTGGTCCCGGGGAAGTACTGGTTGTAGTTAGGCGCGTCCACCGGCGTCGTGAGCGTCTGGTCGAGCGGCGTATACGGCCCGGGTTCTCCGAGCCCCTTGGCGAGCGAAAGGTTGAGGTTTTTGTTGAGTTTTCGGTTGATCATGGCGGGCTGAAATTGAAAGCAGGGGTCGCTGGGGGGTGGCAGAGTGGCAAGTAGCAGTCACAAGCAAGGGTGTGGTGGATAGCTTGCTCCAAGCAAGAAAAACCAACGGAGGTGGTGGGGAGCAAATCACAAACACGGGCGAGGGGTTCAAAAGAAGACACTCGGGGTAGCTGGGATGCAAGGGGTACTAGCGAGAATGCAGGTGAGGACTAGCTGGTCGTTGCAGCAACAAGACAAAATATTTTTCCTAAATGCCTTGTTATAGTAAGGATAAGAAACTGGTGACGGGCGCGCGGGGGTCCCCCGTTTCTCCCTAACGGGCTAAAATAGCGCGTCGCGCAGGGGCAATCTGGCATGCAGGGAGATCTGTGTGGGACACTGCGGTGTTGCGCGCGCCAAGATGCGCCCTGTGGCCGCCATTTGCACCCACTTGCATCCGGCTGGGACGCGTTGCATACACCTGCGTTATCGGGCGGCGGTGGCCTGCGGTGGCCTGCTGTGGCGGCTCTCCGGTCCAGTGTGGTGGCAAAATGCAGCAACCGGCGCGTCTCAGACGCGATTGTGGACTCTTTTGCCGGACGCATTTGCATCTGTGACGAACCCTTTGCGAGATCGTTCCAAAAATAGTACACCTTTTTCGCCTTGCCGCCGCGTGAACTGCCTCGGGTTGTTTCTTCAGCAATCCTTAGAGGGGTATCCGAGTAACCTCTGGTCACTAATATTGGCCCTATAGCACCGTATAAACTTGCTACTTTGTTCTTACTGGACCTGCAGATAGCCCTTTTTGCAGCCATGGACTCAACCGGAAACGCAAATTCATTAGGAATGAAACAAGTGGTTCAGAACTCCTATGCTAAATGAAGACTATTATTTGTACTTTGAAATATCCAGCGGACCTACTATCCCACTTGAAAACTCTCATTTGAAATTCAAACAACCTCACCACTAACTTAAACACTATTTATTTGTACTTTCTTCTGGAAAGAATCTCAGCAAACCTTTCGTACTCCTCCTTTTCAAGTTCGAGTGTTGGTGCTCTCACAGAACCCGCAGACTCTCCAATGATCTCAAGACCAGCCTTGATCCCGGCCGGATAGTTGACTCCCTCCAAAAAGTCGCTCACTCCCCAAAGAAACTTCCATTGTTCCCTGGCCTTGTCCAAGTCTTTTTCCACGGTAAAATTGTGCCAAAGTTCAACACATTCTTGGGGGACTATGGAAGCCACTCCCCACACACTGGCTTGAGCCCCGTGTGACATTGCAAAGAAAGTCAATGTATCCCAGCCATTGAAGGCGGTGATATTGTCGGAAGGATTGGTCAAGAGATCGGCTAGCTCTTTGGCATTGCCGGATGTATCCTTGATGAAATCAAAGCCTTTGATTTCTCCAAGCTTGCGGATCTGATCAGCAGTAAGATGGACTCCAGTGGCGCCTGGCAAGTTGTAGTACATGACAGGAATAGAAATGGAGCCACAGACATCCTCGAAAAACTTGCAGAGCGCCTTGAAGGAAAGAGGGTCATAAAATGGCGGAACTATCATACACGCATCAGCGCCGGTCTCTTCAGCAAATAGAGCCATTTCAATTGCTCCACGAGTGCTGTTGCTTCCGATTCCTGCCACCACAGGGAATCTGCCGTTAGCGGCATCGATATATGCCTCGATCACACTCCTGTGTTCTTCAACACTGAGAGCTGAAAATTCCCCAGTGGTACCAGTGGTCACAATACCGTGGATTCCAGCGGCTGCTAGTCTTTCTGTCTGTGCTTCTATTCTTTCGAAATCAACGTTTCCATCGCCATCGAATGGAGTAACAACGGCTGCAATGATTCCAGTAAGGCTCTTTACCATGTTTGTAAAGCTTGTTGGGTATACCAATTTATTGGCTCTAAATGCTGCAACCGGGCGCTTATAAGCCCAGAATGGCTCATGGAACCAGTTCCGTCCCCCGCATGGTTCCGAAGTCCAGGTCCTGTGCTTTCGGACGTTTCCCGAAAACACGACCCAACACCTTCGGACAACTCCCGAACAGGCCTAATGGGTGCAAATTCCGCATTGAGAGATGTTGCTGTTGCAACATGTCGTAAACAGACGAGTGGCTTTCCTCATACTGACTGATTTATATTTGGCATGTTTTATCTGGCCTCTACTTTGGCAGGTGTCAAATAAGGTATATCATATGGGATAGAGGAACCAGCGTTCCATTTCATTTACTGAGCCTTCGCACCACTCTGAAAGATCAGCAGAAATAGGATCAGCCTCTGATGCAACCGTCGAAAAAGCTGTTAATGCTGCTATATCCTGAGTATTCTGTCCAGGATCAAATGTCAGGGTATTGTGTGTACCATCGGCTGATGTATCAGCATACCTAGATCTCCCGGTACTTTTGCCAAGCAGGTGAACAGGTTTGAGGATATCCTCCTCCATTCTTAGATGACTTGTTTCAGAATTGGATGCCGCATCTACGTCGTGTTCATAAAAATGATCCTCTTCGATAGACCAATTGGCGAGCTCTGGCAAGTCTATCATACCCGCAGCACCTGATCCATTTTTCACAGGTATTGTATCCCCCTCAATGGTTATTGGTCTCTGCAATGTGATGCAGTCAGATTTGGCAAGAATTTCCCAAACGCACTGTCCCCCTTTGGATGTGACATTGCCTGAGTTCCATGGTTTCTTTGCAAGATCGTGAAGCAAATTGGACGAAGCAATTTCAAAGGCATTTCTTAATTCCTCATGGTCACCGGCTTCTAAAGTGGATATAGTCTCAAGTATTGACGTACAAGCCTGGACTTTGAGAATTACATCCACAAATGAAATGCATAAAGTTTGCAAATTTCGTCCTGTGAGTTCCTTCAACGAATTTATGAAGGTCAAACCACACATGAAGAGGTTCTGAACCGTTAACCACGAAAAGACTGCCGATGCATCTCTGTGCATTACTTTTACTGATTTCATGGCTTCTCCCGCAGAATGAAACGCCACATGTAGCTCTTCATCCGACGGGTTTGGGCGGTTCGGAGATGGCCTCAATAGCAACACAACAGATATGTGGAACTGTAGCTCAGTCCATTCTTTGGTGATAAGTGGAGTCGGATACAAGAACGACGAACGCCAGGTTCGAAGTTGGTCATATATCTGCCAGGTCCAAGTCTTTAGGTCGTCTTCGCTGGAGTCTCCTGAAGCTGTGGGAGCATATAACCGTCCATGAATCTCCGATTGTAAACGGCAAATCCTAATCTCGTGCACTAAGGCGACCTTCAAGCAGCAAATTGGGCCGGAAGAGATTCCATCAGAAGTGATCAATTTATCCTCCACTAAAGCGGGAATTTTTGCAGTTATCCAGGTGTCGGGAATGGTTGTTGGTCGTCCCATAACTGTGCTAAGAGTTCTGTCGATGCAATAGCAAGTCCAAAACATTCGGCGCCGTAAGTCCAAGGTCAATGGGTCAAAATTTTGAGCCGGATTCGGCAGCGCAAAGAGTCCCATTTCCGTTGCAAGCCTCATGGCCGAGCCTGAAACCTGCCACAAGTTACCAGCCTTAGGTACAAGGAGGGTATATTGCACGAGAAGTAGCACATTTTGTAGCTGGACGGTTTTTTCGTCGCGGTCAAGTCCATTATCATTATCTAGGACCCTATCCAATTCTCTAGTTGCTGCTTTCCAGAAGGCCGTCGAGCAATGGCCAAGTTCGGAAGTGGCTAAATGGGGACGACTCAACGACGCTAGGGATATTGCAAAGACCATTTTTATCTGAAAATGCTCCACTTTGGACACAGTACTCGGTTGTGTTCGACACTTTTCTAACAAGCGATAAACTGTGCTTTCGTGCAAAACAGGATAGGCGCCGTTCATCCAGGTGAAATACCGTTTGCATATTCGCTGTAAGATTGTCTGGTCATAAGCAGCAATATTGGTGGCCTGATTGTGAAGAGTATTCTTCCGAGAAACCCGAAGAAAGTCTCGACTGAGTCGGGCTATCGCCAAATTCTCCTTCGTGATAAAAGCGCTGCAGCCTTGTCGGGACGAGTTGGTGTATCGGCGAACTTCACTGGCAATATCTTCACTTATATGGTTACTATCACCTCCGCATACTGTTGAGACTAAGAGGGTATTGGTGGTGTGACTAGAATCTTGATACTCAACGTCCGAAGAAACAGATCCGTCGGAATCTAGAGGTGAAGAAGAAGCAGAAAAGTATGGATCTTTGGAATTCCGAATGGATCTAGGCGTTCGTCTTCGTTTTGCTCCCTGTTGGGTCTGTGCATTTTCGTATCGGGTGTTAGAGCTGGATCTTCTCTTATTCGAAGCGGAGTTTCTGTTTTGTCCAGTTTGATAATGATTCCATTCGTCTCCACTATTTCGCATTTCGACGCTACGATCTGCATTATGATCAACTTGAGCTCTTTCAATGGTTCTGTGTTGAGTTTGTTGGTTTACCTGACTTGTATGTTGAACATTATGGGTTCTTTCTTGGTTCATCACTACGTTTAATGGCTGATCTTGTCTCACCAATGCTTCATTTTCGGCGACAGAAACAGAAACTGGAGTTTCTTGCTGGTGATGGTGGTGATCCATAACACCTTCGCCCAAAGACCAAATGGAACTCCTCGCCAACGGTCGTCCTAGAACCTTATCGTAGTTGAAGCATGTCACGCCAGCTTTGATACAATTGTTACACGAAGGTGTTTGCGAATCACACTTTGTTTTCCTGGAACGACATCTTTGACAGGCCGGTATTCGGCGATACTCCGACGCAATTTCCTCCGACATGATAGAGATATGAAAAATCACTCCGGATCCCGATATGTGGGGGTCCGAACGGAAGTAACCATATACAGTTCCAAGTCAAAATGTGGGGTTCGAGAAGGGAAAAGCAGTAAAATGAAACGAGAATCGTTGTATAAACAGGAACTACTTTTGTCTAGAAAGAAGCAAATGGACGAAAATTTTAACCAGACATGCTTCTGTTCCTCCACTCAACACAACACGAGAATATTCATCTTCGGTGTTTTGCCGAGTCTTATCAGTCATGTGATTTCTTGCATATATAGCCACCACTGTTTTGGAGGACCACAGTTATAATCATGAAGGTCCTTGTACTCGGAGCAAGTGGATATATTGGTTCCAGTGTGGCTAAAGCGCTAGTACTTGCTGGCCATCAGGTAATTGGACAAACAAGAGATGCAAAGAAATGGGGTACTCAATTCGAGGAAGACGAAATTGAAGTTTTAGAAAGTGATCCTGTGGCGGACGATAAGTGGGCCTCAATTCTTAGTACTGTTGATGTGGTTGTGGACACTATCGGTGGCTCTGCTCCGCTCAGTGAACTCAGCCCAAAGCTCATTAAAAAGGCTGAGGAGGCATTTCGGCATCCAACAGCTGCTAAGTTGGTTTATGTTTGGACTTCGGGAGTCTGGTTACATGGCGACGACCGCTTTGAATTTGTTACTGATGGCTCAGAAGCTACCCGTGCCCCTAAAAAAGTTGCATGGCGGCCCAGTGTGGAAAACCAGCTTTTAGAAAGCAAGAAATTGGACGGTGTGGTTATTCGTCCGGGGCTTGTATACGGAAGGAAGTCTAATGTCATTGGCATCTTATTCAGCCAGGCATCCAAAGACGGCAAAATTGACTGGCCTGGAAAGCCAGGAGGCCGTTATGCTACTGTCCATGTAGACGACCTTGGAGAATTGTACCGTCTTGCTGTGGAAAAGTATCCATTAGTGAAGGGTCTCAAGATCGAGGGAAGCAACACTGCCACAGAAAGCGCGGATACTCTTTTGTCACACCTTTCTGCTCTTGTTGGATTGCCTCTGTATGGCTACAGGGACCCAGAATCTGAGTTTGAGGTTGCCTTGGCGGGAACTAGTGTAGTGAGAGGAACTTTTGCTCACTCGCTCCTTGGCTGGAACCCAAGGAAGCCTTCACTCATTGACGGATTGCCAATTTATTACCGCTCCTTCCTTGCTAGTCAGACGCAAGAGGGCAAGTGATTCGTTAATTTTGGACATGACGGGAGTTGAGAGTATTTGATCAAAGCGAAGGAATGAACATAAGCCATAATCGGAGTGGTACCGCTACCTATAGCCGTGAGTCCTTTAGCTTTAATTCTAATCTTCCAAAATACAATGTCAAACAAGATTTACTATCATTCAAACTATATTGGCGATGAAGCAATTTACCGACCAGGTCACTAACCGCTGTTATCAGCACACGAAAACGCACTAGAGATCAAGTTATTCCGATATCCATCCACAATAGACCTGATGGAGCCATACATTCCAGAAGCAGTAATGTAACAACCAGCAACGATCGAAAAAAGTGCAATCACAGTGGTTGTCCTGTTTCTTCTGTTCTTATTCCATTTCCTGGTTGACCGCTTTAACCATTCCAATCTATTGTCACCTTCTTTCTCCACGTATCTTCCAAGGTCGTATAGAGCCATACAGCCAGGAAGGATCAAAGCGAAGCTTGTGCCGAGCAAAGCACCGATCAAGGCTAATAAATCGTTGAAGAAAGGAATTGCCCCAGCGACCACAAAACCGACGCAAATGGCAATCGTCATCATTGACGTCCAAACTGACCAGTGAATAACTGTGTTCAGCTGCAAGTGTCTGGTATCCCGGAGTATGCGAACAAAGGTATATTTTGCAGCAACGTGAGCCTGGAAAAAACAGGAAAATATTAATGCTGGCAATGCTATGCCGTAGCTTATTTTCTTGATAAGCGGGCCAGCTGAGCCAAGCGCAGGAGATGTGACATAGTTTCCGACCTTGGCATAAATAATGCAAGAAACAATCACATAATTGGCAACGACGAATCCCTGTCCAAGAACAAGCGACTTGACGTATTGCTCTGGGTGCTTCATTTCAGAATGAATGACAAAGAAGGATGCTGTTCCACAAAGACCCAAGAGCTGGGTAGCAACAGCACCTCCGATTGAAGAAAAAGAAGCATTTGTAGCCACAGCTACAATTCCCTTGTCTACTGGAATACCTTTTGGTGCTCCAGAAGGTCTACTCTGGGCTAGACATGCAATCGCAACAACCCAGACACTGACAAAAATAGATGATATGGCAACATAACCGCACCATGACATCACCTTCATGGTCCGGGTTGCAAGCCCCAAAACGAGAGCAATTGCAGCACCAATTCCTAACCAAGCAGTAGTGCAATGAGAGTGTTCGCTCAATGTGTTCAAGGCGATTGATATTGTGAGAAGGGCAGCACCATAGCAGAGATTGTAAAAGAGCCAGAACGCTGCGCCCGTCACCTCACGCCCAATTGTTCCAAACATCATCTCGGTAGCATCACCGACACTGTAAACGTGAGGATGATGAAGGCGAAACTTTCCCACAACGATTCCGCTCCATGTGGTGAGTCCACAAAGAACAATAAGCGAAAAAAGTCCAGGAAAGAATCCCATTGACTGGAAGGTAAACGGAAGTCCCAAGGCACCGAGACCAAACTGAGACTTTGCTATTAAGACAGCAGCACCAATACAAGAAACTCCTCGAAAGTCGGGCCCTTCACCCGTGTCAACGAAAACTTCATGTTCTCCAGTATCGAACTCGCTGAAGTGACTAATCTGGGGTGAGATAAGAATTTTGTGATTTGTCTTGTAATCTTTCTTGACAAAGTCTGGCATTGTTCAAGTATTCTAGAGAGCTAGGACGCCACAGACGTCTGTTATATATCCGAAAAGTGTCTACTGTCATAGTTGGAAAATATACCACATCGAAATCGTCCCCGCGTGTAATTACGCTCGATGGACGATCAAAGATAGTGATAGGAATTCAATTCCTGGTTGAACTTCTTGCTCGGCAGATGTCCCCGCATGGAATTACTCTCGATGGACGATCGAAAATGACGATCGGAATTCGATGCCCGGTTGAATAAGTTTCTCGGAAGAAATCCGAGGCTCTCTGGAAAAATTCCGAAACATACTCGGGACGCCCGTGAGAAGGCTTCTACCTCCGCATAATCATATATAGCCTCCTATCTGTCGCTAACTAACAGACAATGAATAGGGCTACCACTTATGACGACAAAATCCACTGCATTGCAGACTTGGAGAAAGCTGCAAATGAGAAGCTTCCACCGATGGTTCGTGACTTTTACAGTGGGGGATCGATGGATCTCCAGACATTGGCAGAAAACAAATCGTCATACGACAGGTACAGACTTAGACCAAGAGTCATGGTAGATGTCACTTCGGTGGACACTTCTACTGTATGCTTGGGCTCCAAAGTTGCTTTCCCACTTGGCATTTCACCGGCTGCAAACCACGGCATGGCACATCCAGATGCCGAGCTTGGAACCTCTCGTGCTGCTGCAAAGAAAAAGGTCAATATGATTCTTTCCAGTTGGTCAAACTCGTCATCTAAGGACGTTGCTCTGCAAGGTAAGGACTCTGGAATTGCCTATGGACAGCAATTGAGTGTTGTACGGCACCAGGAAACCAACTACTCGATTATTGCAAACGCCGAAGCAAGTGGCTATAAGGCCCTTTTTATCAGTGTTGACTGTCCATGGTTGGGAAGACGCTTGAACGAGATGAAGAACACCTTCTCGTTACCTTCTCATCTCAACTTTCCCAGCTACCCGTGGATCAACAGCTCAAGCATGGTCAGCGACGATGACCGAACCCAGTACGATGCTTCACTTACCTGGGAATACGTTCGGGAACTCAAGAAAAAGACAAAGTTGCAAATCTGGCTCAAAGGTATTCTCACAGGTGAAGACGCAGCAAAGGCCGTAGAAGCTGGAGCAGACGGAATTCTTGTCTCCAACCATGGAGGAAGGCAGCTTGATGGTGCCATGTCTACTTTGGATGCTTTGCCAGAAATTGTGGAAGCTGTCAAAGGCAGAATTCCGGTCCATATTGACGGAGGAATTAGACGTGGTAGTGATATCTTCAAAGCTCTTGCCTTGGGAGCGGACTACTGCTGGGTGGGCCGTATACCACTATGGGGCTTAGGATACAATGGAGAACAGGGTGTCTCGCTTGCGTTGAATATTCTTCATGACGAATTCCGCGTAGTTATGGCCCTCATGGGCTGTGTGTCTGTCAAGGATATCAAGCCGGAACATTTGGCCAGAATGGGTGCAGATGGAAGACTAAGAAAGGTGACCCGTGAAGTGCCAGCCAAACTTTAGTAGTTGAATAGTACTTGTATAGCACTGTTTGTTAGTGAATGTTTTCAACTTTGGATGAGGATGAGGATGAAGTTGACACTACTTCAGTTCTGGTTGGCATCAAGAACCACCGTAGCACACCCATTGAGAATTGGTGAAAATACTTGAAACTGCCATCACCAAACTGCCATCACCAGCTCATCATTCCGCGTAAAATGACAACTTGAAGCGGTAATTTCTTTTGACGGTTCCCGAGTCTATCAACGTGAACCCGCGGAATTATGGCCCTTTGTAGGTTAGGCGCTGTCGCTACCGGCAAATGTCCGAAATTTTCGGAACTTGTGCCGATGGCTTCTCCACGTGAAGCTCAAGCTATAAAGCTAACTTTCAATTTTCTGTTCGAAAAGACCCAGCAATAATGGCTACCACAATTTATTCTTCTGGGCAACCAATTGAAATCAAAACAGGCTTGTTTATCAATAATGAATTTAGACCATCCAGCGGAGGGTCCGTTATGACTACACCAAACCCAGCAACCGGGGAAGACTTGGCAACCGTCAGTGCTGCGACTGCCCAGGATGTGGATGACGCTGTTTGTGCCGCCAGGTTGGCCTTTGAACGTTCTTGGGGCAAAAAAAGTACACCATCTCAGGGAGCTCACTTCTTAACAAGTGGGCAGATTTGATAGAAGTTGATATCCAGTCTCTTGCGGAGCTTGAAAGTCTTGATAACGGCAAGCCTATCTGGATGGCTCGTGATGTGGACATAACCGACAGCATTGGCTGTCTCCGTTACTATGCTGGACTTGCTGACAAGATTGAGGGACGTACGATTGAACAACAAGAAGGTGTCAAGTTGGCTATCACTAGAGCTGAACCCATTGGTGTATGTGGACAAATCATACCCTGGAACTATCCCATTCAAATGTTCATGTGGAAAGTTGCTCCAGCTTTGGCTGCGGGAAACACCATTGTGATCAAGCCTGCCGAACAGACTCCACTAAGTGCTCTCCGCTTGGCGGAGTTGTCGGTTGAGGCTGGATTCCCTCCTGGAGTGTTGAACGTAGTCAATGGCACTGGTGCAATTACCGGCGATGCTATGTCCCACCACATGGACATTGACAAGATTGCCTTCACTGGATCAACTTTGACCGGACGCAAGATTATGGAGGCTGCAGCCAAGAGTAACCTCAAGAAAGTGACACTTGAATTAGGAGGAAAATCTCCAGTTGTGGTATTTGATAGTGTTGACATTGACCAGACGGTTAACTGGGTTTGTATGGCGATTCTTTTCAACCACGGACAAGATTGCTGTGCGGGATCTCGTCTCTTTTTGCAAGATACCATCAAGGAAAAGTTTCTTGCAGCCCTCAAAAGAAAAGTTGAGGAGGTCGAAATTGGAGATCCTAGTGTTGATACCACATTCATGGGACCTCTAGTGTCAAAACTTCAACAGGAAAAGGTAAAAAAGTATATCGAATATGGTGCTCAAGAAGGTGCTGTTTGTCTTAGTGGAGGTGAAGAAAAACTAGCACACTTGCCGGAAAAGTTCAAAACCGGATTCTTTGTACCACCTACGGTGTACACTGACTGCAAAAAGGGAATGAAAATAGTTGAGGAAGAAATCTTTGGGCCGGTCTTGGCTGTGCAGACATTCAGCACGGAAGAAGAAGCAATTGAAAAAGCCAATGACACTTCGTACGGACTTGGAGCAGGTGTTTTTTCCCAGAACGCTTCGCAGTGTATGAGAATGGTTCATGCTATCAAGGCAGGAACCGTGTGGTGCAACCAGTATATGGTGTTGAGCAATGCTGTTCCATTTGGAGGAATGAAGCAGTCTGGCTTTGGCCGAGAATTGGGTATCGAAGGCATGAAAGAATACACCCAAACGAAAGCCATCCACTGGAACTATGGTGAAGACATCCCATGGCCACTTAACGGGACCAATATTTAGAATTGATAGTGAGCAGAAGACTGGCTAATGGAATAAGCTTGAAGTTCACTGTGGAAGTGACAATTGATGTAAAATGAATCTGAAGAAAAATAGAGTCTGTGTTGGGCAATCTTCAACTTCAGATATGATTCTTCATAAGTGTTGCAATAAATGTATGACGAATAACGTATGTTCATTGGCAATGAGGAGCAAGTCAAGTGGTTATTTCCTTCCAAGAGAAGGCACTTCCATTCCATTTGTCCACTTCCATTTGTCCGTTATCGTACATTCTCGTTACTCTCAATACATCTCTACCCGTTCTCTATTGTAAGGCAAACACTCCTGGATGTGCTCTGGGACCTCAACATCCTCGTTGGACACCAAGTGGTTGTTTGCATGCCGTTGGTCAGATCCTCCAGACCGTACATAGCGCTCCAAAGCGGTGCTTGCGTATGTCTGGTCGTGGCCGAACTTCAAGTCTTTTTCGGCAAGATACTCAAGCCAAGAGACACTTTCGTCCATGGCGTCGGCAGCCTCCTCCTCGTTTACGTCCTCGTGGATATTAAAGTGGTTATAGTATTCCTGGCGTTCCCGCAACCGGCGCCGTTTGCGTTCCTGCTCCGATTCCGTCGAAGTGTCCAATTTCCGACGCTCTAAAAGATGGTGGGCCAACTCCCGTGGTACCTCTGCTAGCTGGCGCGATCTACGGAAGTGGTCGCTGTATTTGACCCAATTAAGGAACGATTCCGCTGATTTGGGATGGTAGTTTTTATGCAAATTTGACCCTGGATCCTGAACATACGCATATCGTGGCACGTCCGACACGTCCAAACGGCCCTCGAAGCTGTTGGTCCGCAAAACTCCGATTTCGAGCATTGCTTGGGTTATATCTCGAACGTCCATGCGTGCTCCGTGGCGCTGGTTTTGGTATTTTGTGCTATGCTGAAGTAAAAGTTGGAAAAAGTGGATGTAAAGATCAGTGATGGTGTTGAGCGTCGATGGCTTGCACTTGTCGAATCCGGAAACCTTGAGGATCTGTGCTATCAGAATACGCAATAGCGCATGGTGTAGCTCGTCCATAATAAAGACAAGACGGGTGAGCTGCGAGAAGGTATGGGCCCGGTTATTAAGCTGTTACGTAAGCGCGAACTTTAGCGGTTGAAGACGGTTGGAGAATGGTCGGTGAGAAGGCTCTGGGCCAGGTGTACTCAGTTGGTCTGTAGCTACTCTGGTCAGTAGGACGTTGAGGAATTGCTTTCTACCAACTGATAAGTCTGTATTCAAACCAAAATTCACACTTACAGAAGCTGGTATTCGGCGGTGACGTAATCAGGCTGACACATCACTCCCAGATCAGCTTCAAAGTTCTCCGAAGTCGTCTCGTATCTCATGACGCTTACCAATATCCCTTCCTGTGCACATCCCGCCGTGCATGAGACATTTCGGTCCTGCCGATGCAACCAGAGGCTTAGGCTCTTATCGCTATTTCTGGCACCCGATTCGTCTTCCACGGGATTTACGGCTGCACCTCGGTGCTAATGTGCACGCTGCTGCAGATCCTCCAGTAGTAGCATTCTTCCCGGCGGCGAAAGCCGGCGTATGCAGGGTGCGGCGCACGGCCCTGTCGATGGCAGCTTTTTTTTTTCGTATTTGCGACTCGTTTGTAATCCGAGGTGCGAAAATAGAACCAATAGGGAACACCGAATACGTAATGCAGCCGTGTTTCCTGGTGAGTAGCTTGTGCAGCACAATGCGACCCCCTCCACCCAGCACCCGCACGGCGATGGCACCCAGCATCCTACAAAAACTCAAACTGAAACTCTCATGCACCCTTGCTGCACCCTGCAGCTGCTGCAGGGTGTTGGACGCTTCATGCACACCCCGCCTTGCGACATTTTTGACATTGGCACATGTGGCTGCAAAACAGCCTGGCCCCGGCCATCGTTTGGAGCCGCTCCTGCGCACGGGACAGTTTGATACGGCGTTCTGTCGGCGGGGCACCGTGATTTTTCTGCAACAACCGGTCCGTGCATATTTACGACTCACCTGCGATATCGTCACTCGGTGCCGTGCGAAACATGCACCCTTGCAACTGATTGTTGTGAGCTGGAACTGGACAGCGAAAAGTATAAATGTGCCGAGCTTGTTGGTGACCCCAGAATTGCTCCCCAATGGCTGACTTTGCTGACGAGAAGTTGCAGGACTCCACGTCCAAGCAGGTGCCGCTTGACACCGATGAGGAATACGACTTTGACGACCCGCTCAACTACTCCACAAACTATGTCGACGAGTACAATCCCAAGGGTCTCCGCAAGCCCACCATACTGGAAAAGCAGACGTTGCGAAGAGTCATCCACAACCTCAACTGGACCATCTACTTGTTGTGTCTTGCCGAGCTTGGCGAGAGAGCCTCCTACTTTTCCGTCCAGGGTATCTTGTCGAATTTCATCCAGAGACCTTTGCCTCCCGGCTCCACCACCGGTAAGGTGATGCACGGTGAAGGCAGTGCCGATATCTCGCCTGGTGCGTTGGACATGGGCTTGCCCACCACCCAGGCGTTGACCAACTTGTTGACCTTCTTGGCGTATATCTTTCCTCTTTACGGTGGGTTCATCGCCGACACCAAAATCGGCCGGTTCAAGGCCATCTGGATCGGCGTGGTGGCCGGGTTCATCTCCCACGTGTTGTTCATCATTGCTGCGATTCCCAAGGTGATCGCCCAGGGCCATGCCATCGTTCCCACGGCTCTCGCCATCATCACCTTGGCCATGGGCACCGGTTTCATCAAGCCCAACTTGTTGCCGCTCTTGTTGGACCAGTACAAGGAGCAGCACGACGTGGTGAAGGTGTTGCCCTCTGGCGAGAAGGTGATCATCGACCGGGAAAAGTCGTTGCAGCGGGTCACCTTGTACTTCTACTGGTCGATCAACATCGGTTCCTTTTTCCAGTTGGCCACCTCGTACATGGAGAGACGTATTGGTTTCTGGTTTGCCTTCTTCATCCCCATCATCATCTACATGATTGTGCCGGCCGTCTTCTGGTACTTGCAGTCGAGGATCCTCGTCAAGGACCCAGAAGGCTCGGCGTTGACCAACACCACCAGAATCATGAGAGTCTCGTACAGAAAGGGCTGGATAAAACGTCTCAGGAACAAGACGTTCTGGGATTATGCCTTGCCGTCCGAGATGGCCAAGCGTGGAGAAACCACCTATGGCAAGAAGCAGAACCCCATCTCCTGGAACGACCAGTGGGTGTTGAACGTCAAGCAGACTATCGACTCGTGCAAGATCTTCATGTACTTCCCCATCTATCTTATCAACGACGGCGGTCTCGGCTCCGTGCAGACATCCCAGGCTGGCTCCATGTCTCTCAACGGCGTCCCCAACGACTTGTTCAACAACTTCAACCCATTGACCATCATTATCATCATTCCAATTTTGGACGTCGTCGTCTATCCGTTGCTCAGAAAGTACAAGATCAACTTCCGCCCCGCCTACCGTATCACCTTGGGCTTCTTCATTGCCACAATGTCCCAGGTGGCCGGTGCCATCATCCAGCACAGAATCTATACCCTTTCTCCATGTGGAAACAAGGCCACCACCTGTGACACGGTTGCACCCATGACCGCCTGGAACGAGGTTTCCTTGTACGTTTTGCAGGCTGCTTCCGAGTGCTTTGCCATGACCACCTCCTACGAGATTGCGTATACTCGTGCTCCTCCAACCATGAAGGGTTTGGTGATGGCTCTTTGTTTGTTCTCCTCTGCCATCTCGGCTGCTCTCTCTGAGGCTATCACTCCAGCCTTATATGACCCCCATATCATCTGGGCCTTCGTTGCCATGGCCTGTGTGGGATTTGCGCTCACCGTCTTGTTCTTCTTCCACTTCAGAAACTTGCATCTTGTCATGGAAAGAGAACGTGAATGGAGAGAGGCCTTGGACCACGACGACAGAGCTGCTGCTCTGAAGGCTGTGGAGTCGGGAGAAGTCACCTTCAGCAACCTCGAGGCCGTAGCATCGTTGAAGTCGGCCACTGCCAGGTAGATACAATTGTATATATGGCCCTGATGCCGATGATAATAAGACACCTGTAACAACGACCATATGGCGTTGTGTCCCATTTCCCTTCCTCCTTTCTCTTTTTCTCAGTGGCATCTACACTGCCTCAGCATGCTCGTCCATTGACCGCTACATATCTTGCCACTAAATTCCCTGTTGTATTCTCTCGCTGAGCTTCTTGGAAGCAAATGCAAAGGCATTCATAAGCCCACGTTCCGAAAACTCAATCTTGCTCAGCAATTCTCCCGCTACCGCACTGGCTGAAGGAGGGTTAGTTACCCGACTAACTATGATGGCTGGGTCCATTTCCAAGATGATTCCGTCATCTATGGCCTCGTCCACACATAAACTGACTATGTCGTACTTGTCCACCACCGTGGCCTTGTCCAACGACGAGTTCAACAAGATGGTCAACGCTTCGTGGAGATTATTGGCCAACGAATACACCATGGCCTCGTTTTCTGATACGCTCGACACAACCACTAGCACCACGTCGTTTGTCTGCTTGTACGCTATGAGGTGGTTGTCATATAATACGATGTCCTGGTGCAACTTGTTGATCTTGGAAAACACCGACTGCTCAAACTGGTCCTGCTGGGCTGAAGTTCGGTACGCGTGGCTCTGTTCTTGCGTCTGGTAGTACTTGGCAAAAAGCCTGCGTCCCTCGTTATCCAAAAGGATACATGCGGTGATGGTATAAAGCGAGATATTCAGGGACATTATCACGGTGAGCTGTCCACGCGAATGTTGAGATTTATGGGAGATGGTGTATGGGTGTGTATATTGGGTGGAAACATGGTGGTACAAGACAACGGGAGCATTGCGGTATGGAAGGGAGATACTGATGTTAGTGGTGTTTGGGGATGTGGTGCGTTATCTTTTTGGCATTTTTGATTTTTTTTTGCAATTTGGTTTTGCAATTGGTTTTCGTTTTTGGACTCTTTTGCAACTCCGAGTGCGACATAGTGGTGGAGTATGCTTGACAGTACAAAAATAGTTTCATGGTAATCCAAGACAGTGGTACTGAGGACTGTTTGTAAAGCTGCATTGTTAGTTCTTTATTGGTATGCTTGTTCCGTTTTTTGACCATATCACAAATTTTCATCATCTTCTTTCTTCAACAATTTGCAGCATTTCCACATTTTGCAATCTTCTACAATTTCCATTTGCTTTGCATTTATTAATTTTATGTGCAATCTCTTGCATTGTAGGTTCAAATAATTAGGATCATCGGCTAGAATTGTCCCTTTACCAACCAGAACATGAACTCATGCACCAGCTTGTGCCAAGGGTTATTAGCGTAAAACGAGTCGGTGATAAATGTGCGTCCTGTCTCGCTATCAAGTGCCTGGACAGTAGTCGTAGCAGCAGCAGCAGCAATATGGCGGAACCCAAGCACAAAGTTGACAATTAAAGCGGCAATTAAACCGAAGGCCACCACCAATGGGCCAATGACGTTATCGAGATGGGCTCCCGATCTCTCCATGATGATGCTACGACGCTTGAGGAAAATGTAGTAGCCCCACACTCCCGAGAAGATTGTGAGTCCAAAATAAATGTAGGCCAAAACATCAGCTACCTTGGGCGAGTTGGCACGCACGGACGAAGAGTAAAGGATAAACGTCAACGTGGACAACAACGTCGTGACGTGGAGCCATCTGTTGAAGGTACGCTCGTTGGCCATCCACACCTTTGGTTCGATCTTCAAGGGCCCAGCGTTCTTGATGTAGCTTTCTGGCTTGGTCACACCGGCGGGGAGCTCTATCTCCTCTCCCTCTGAGTCCACATCAATCAACTTCGACACACTGAGGCCTCCAGGCAACTTGAAAATACGTGATATTCCGCTGGGCGAGTCGTCATCCGACAGCGGGTAGAGGTCGTCCTCCTCGTTGGCGTCCTCGATGCTAGCCAAAGGAGCAGCGGTTGGTGATGGCACCAGTCCGCTCGGCGATCTAAGCAGCGATTCCTTTCCAGAAACCTGAGGAGAATGGGCAGCGACTTCTGGCGACGTCAAAACCGCACCCGAGAACGACTTGGTTCTGGGCGAAAACAGACTGCTGCTAGCCACCATCAGCTTGAACTTAGCAAGGTTGTCCTCGTCGTTTTGCTGCTTGATGGATTTTCTTCTAGACTCAATAAATGCCTGTTGCGGGTCCACCTTGATGTCGGTCTCGAGGTCGTGGTACCACATGGGGATGTTCTGGAGCTTTTCGTCTTCCAAGAACAAGGCTGACACACCGTGGACAAACTTGGAAAAGTTGGGCACCTCCTTCACCAAGTGCGAGTGAACCAAGTCGTCCACCCAGAGGAGTCTCTTGTTGTTCTTGGACGTCTTGATCTTGATTTCCATAACCGAGTAAGGGAACTTGGAGGATTCCCCACTTCTAAGAAGCGAGAATGGGTTCAGGATCTTGGAATCGATGTCCGTCCGGTGCCACTTGGAGGGGTCTCTGATGGGGCGCTGTTCGTCAAACGAGTCTTCACGAATGAACATCATGTCCGAGTCAATCACCACCCGGATTTTGTCGTCACCGGGAATCTGGAACGCAGTACGACGGTACACACTGCGGACGGCTGGCTGCAAGTGGTGCTCGGTGATAAAGGATTCCAAGTTGTGCACGGTCTCAGCAAACTCCTTGCCGCTGTCGCCACGCTTCTCCATCTTTTTGACGAGTCTGTCGGGGGAGAATTTTCCCTGGACAAACGAGTCCAAGTACTTTTCCTTGAGGGACACCTTTTCGTTTACGTCAAAGGTGTCGGACGTGGGGTCAAAGCTCTTCTTCTCCACCGAGATCTTGGGGTTGTCGATCAACTTGCCGATCCACTTGATTCTCAAGGTGGCTGCGTTGGCCTTCTTGATGAGCTTATCGTTGTAGAGGTCAAAGTTGGGGTTGTCAAAGTAGAGGGTGTTGATGATGGGGTCGTTGCTCAGAGCATCGTCGTCATCGTCGTCGTCAAGGTCGTCGTACTGGTCGTTGTTGTAGACCAACACGGGAAGGTGACGAAGAATGGTGGTCTTGACCTCCATCAAATTGTCCCGGTGGATCCAAAACTTGAACGACTTGACATCCTCGTTGGGGTCCTCTGTCAACAGCGAGAGCTGCGAAAGCGTCTGGTCGATATTGTAGTTGTCACGGAGAAATTGGAACAAGGCCGAGATCTTGTAAAGGAGGGGCAGGTAGTCTTCCGAGTGAAACGGCAAGTTTTTGAGCCGCACATTCAACAACGGCTTCACCAGGAACTCGGGATGCACTCTATCGTGCTTCTTGACGATCTTGGTGAACCCAGTGTAGTTGAGACGCTGGAATCTGTCCAACTCCTGGGCCATCTCCAACGTCTCTTCCAATTTCGACAGAAATTGGCCAGCATCAAACTTGCCTGGAGTTTCTGTCTTGATCTGCAACGCATCCAACGTCTCGCTCAACTCGTCATACTGCTTGGTTTGAAAAGTGTACACCTTTTCAAGGTCATGGTCCAAGGCACTGACGAAGTTCTGCTCGTCCTTGTCAGTCCAGCTATCCTTGAGGATCACACCTTCTTTGAGAAGCTTCCGCAAGGTGTTGTAGTTCATGTAGAAATCTTTCCACGGAGGATAGACCTCCTGGTCCAACTTCGAGCCGAAAAGCATTAGCGAACGAAGACAAGAAACTCCGTTATAAGTACTACACGTGGGGGTACGGCCTACCTGCAGGACCAATTACCACGGTGATAGCAAGATGCGATGGAGACCCAATTGGAGATGCAAATTACCGAAACTGAAAAAAATGGTCTGAATGGCTCAGGAATTGCAGAGGGGGGTTATGCAGCTGCGAAGACGAGATCCATACAAGAATCGATACAAGAATTGGCATTTTCGAAATTTCGAAATTTATGAATTTATGAGATTTATGAAACTAAATGTGAACACAGAATCTGCAAAAATGGTCGGAATGGCTCAGGAATTGCAGAGGGTGGTTAGCCACCCGAGAAGAAGAGATCGATATGAGAATTGGCATTTTCAAAATTTCAACTCCAAAAATTTATGATATTATGTATGAGAGCTTGTTGCAAATGCGATTTACGGAGATAAAGTAGGTCCTTGACTTGAGGGAGAGAATTTGTGGATGTACAGTTTTACTCGATAGAATGCGTATTGATTAGTGAATTGAATTTTGTTTGAAGAAAATTGTTCATCTGTTGAATTATTGAATGTCAATTGTCAATTTTCAATTGTGAATTAGGTCTACAGTATAGAAGCGCTAGAATTGAGGATTCGAGGGTCGGTAAGCAATATACAACAGCAGCTGCTCGATTTGCTTAGAATCTGCCCTCCAACTCGGCCAACAAAGTGTTAGCGTCCTTACCAAAGTTTCTGATACCCTGGGACAACTTTTCAGTGGCCATGGCGTCCTCGTTGAACAAGAAACGGAATTGGGCCTCGTCGTCAATGTACGACACCTTGTCGAGCGCGGCAGCCAGCGCCTTCTCGGCATCCAACAACTTAGGCACGTCGTCGGTCGAGTTGTACAACTCCTCCAACAACTTTGGTGCGACGGTCAAAAAGTCGCAGCCAGCAAGAGCCTTGATCTCACCGGTGTTTCTGAAAGAAGCACCCATGACAATGGTGTTGTAGCCAAACTTCTTGTAGTACGAGTAGATGTCGCGGACGGAAACCACACCGGGGTCGGACTCGGCGTCGTAGTCCTTGCCGGTGCTGGCCTTGTACCAGTCCAAGATTCTGCCCACAAATGGCGAGATTAACGTGACCTTGGCCTCGGCACAGGCCACAGCTTGCACAAACGAGAACAACAACGTCAAGTTACAGTGGATGTTGTGCTTGGCCTCCAACTCACGGGCAGCCTGGATACCCTCCCAGGTAGAAGCAATCTTGATGAGGATTCTGTCGCGCGAGATACCCTCCTTCTCGTACAAGTCAATGATGGAAAGAGCCTTGTCGATGGTGGCCTGCTTGTCGAACGACAAACGAGCATCCACCTCAGTGGACACCCGGCCTGGCACAATCTTCAAGATTTCCTTACCAAACTCAACCAAAAGTCTGTCCAAAGCAATCTCGGCCTTCTCCGCCTTGCTGGAGCCCTTGTCCTTGGCGTACTCAATGGCGACATCAATCAACTTGGCGTACTCAGCCTTCTTGGCAGCAGCCAAAATCAAGGATGGGTTGGTGGTGGCGTCCTGGGGCTTGTACTTGGCAATGGACTCGAATTCACCGGTATCGGTGACAATAACAGTTCCGGTGGCCTTTAATTGTTCAAGGGAGTTCGACATAATGGTTGCGGATTCGGCGGCAACCACGACTCTTATATAGACGCAGGTCGCGGCTGTGTACAGGAATGGAGCATTCATATCCGACCCGTTCCGGCCGCCGGTCACTCCAGCTGACGCTGAAAAAACGCATGTGTGTCATGCTTACGCTATGGCGCACAGCCGCAGCTGGCCACTTCCCGCTCCAGCACCCCATTACTGTGCTGTGGGCCCCACCGCCGCTGGTCCACCTCATATCACGTGACGCTTACCGGAGCGTTTTGCGGCTATTTACATGCCCAAACAGTAGCAACTGTGCAGGACCTACGTGGTCCCCCATATTTTCCTGCCTATCCTTCCCCGTTCCTGCAGGCGGCACGGGTTGGGGACAGCAAGTTGCGGCTTGCTTTGCCATCAGCATGGTTAAGCGGTTGTTGATCCGTGCGGGCTCCACGTACAATTCCGAGGAGTCAGAAGTAGTTCCGGTGAATACAGGCCGTGCAGTTTCTGTGGACACCGAAATAGGGCTTTTTAGAGTGACTGTGGACATCAAAAATTTCGATGGTTCCAAGCCCCATGTTCCAAACAGCTTATACAACGTGGGTGATTCCAAATATCTCAATGGGGAAAAGGCAGTAGACGACGGGACTCCGCTGCTGCTTCTGCTGCTGCTTCCTAATCTTCGCTTGAACGTGAAATTCACCCCGAAAGTAGCCGTAAAAGGGTCTGAGCTTTTGTTCGGAAACGACTTTACCGTCCCTATCAAGGACTATGTTCCTACTACACTTTTGTCCACCGGGCTCCGTTTCTTCACGTGGTTCATCAACGGGACTGTGAAGGGTGATGTCTACGGAGAAAAGCCGTTTCTCTACTCTCCAGCACTCAACAGTTTCACGTACATGGGCATCGATCTAGACAAGCCACGCGCCACCGAGAACCTCAATTCCAACATAGACAACATCTTGACCATCCCAGAGTCGCCCACAGAACGAAAAAAGTTCTTCACCAAGCTCAGCCACTGTGAAGACTTTGTCTACAACGACGCTACCACCTACACCCTTCAGTTCGACACAAATTTTGTCAAGATGGCGGACTCAAAGTACTCCGTGAGCATTCCCACGTACGGCAACAGCAGCTTTGACATCGATGTGCTTCGTTTTGCCAACGAAAAGTTGGACAATTTCAACTGGACCATCAAGCAAGGTGGTTTGGACGGAGTGGGCCACGGCCGTCTCGGCTTGATACTCAACTTTGCATTGAACGACGAGTGATATAAGTTATTAGACAGACCAAGAATATGCTGTAACCTCTACAACCCCATCCTTTAGAGTCTGCCGGCTTGGGTGCAAAAATCCCACCTTATCGCGTATATATGGGTGTACCGGTGTGGCCATTACCCTTAGACTCGCACAATCAAGCTCATCACAACAACAACTTATGGTGGATCCCAAGGACGATCTGGATGCCGATCAGGACGATTTGGCGCTTGGGGCCATGATTGCCGAGTCGGTGCAATCGCTTACTGCTGCTGAGAACAGCGAAGACTTGCATGAATCTCCGAAAAACTCACCTGAACCTGAGGACGATGATGAACTCGATCTTCAAAAGGCTATATCCCAGGCTATGCAGAGCGTGCAGGCCAAAGTGGACAACGAAGATCATGTAGATCACGAGGAAATTGAAAATGAGCCCATCAGCGCCAATATTTCCCCCCACAACAACCAGAATCTTAATGATGAACATGTCGAGGATACACAAAATAGCGTCTACGACAACGACGACAGCTCTGCTGCTATTGAGAACGCGCTAGCTGATGCGTTGATGAAAGAGGGTTCTGAAAAAGGTCCCGAAGCTACGTCAAGTCTGAATAATGATGCAAACGACCATGACGACGAACTCGATGATGCCCTCACGTCGGCCATAGGTGATGCTTTGCGCAGTGTAGGACGCTATGATGAAACAGACGACCTTGTGCGAGCCATAGGATCGGCCATGGAGGAATACAAGGACCATCCAGAAAAGGGACATGCACATCACGACGACAAGCCGTCTGTGGAAGACCATCATGAAGGCAGCGACGAACACCTTAATTCTGTCATCTCATCCTCGTTGCAGCAAGTGCTCAAACACGACCATGAAGATATGGACTCTGCCATTGCAGATGCGTTCAAGAGTGCTTTGAGAGAAGAGGATGATATCTCCTCCATCGTGCAGAACATCGTGTCCAGAGCCACAGACACCGAAATATCGAAGGAGACTTTGCGAGATCTTGCCCTGGAAATCACCTCTCAGGTCCAAAGACAAGAGAAGGAAGTGCCTCATCTAGACGACCATGTCTTGGCACATTTTCAGAAAGAGGCATACCAAGATCACGATGATCAAATAGTTGACCCAGAATTGGCCAACTTATCCCGCGCATCTGCTCCCACCGATACCGACCACGACGACCCTTCTGCATCTGCACGTAGTTCTGCTGCTACCAGTGCACTTCTTGCCAAAATTTTACCCACAACAACGGCTCTGTTCCTTGAATCACTTGACACTTCCAAGGACATACACCTCAAAGACAAACCTCTTCTGATAGCGGAAACGTTGGCTCGGCGAAGAGCATCTATGCGTCCAACAGGGTCATCATTGGACTCCTTGTCGTCAAATTTGCTCCAGTCTTCAGGCTCTGTCTCGTCGCTCATTTCATCCCTATCATCTCGTATTCACGCTGGCGGGACCAACAATCTTCTCCAGGCCATCCGCCAAATGACCTCAACCTTTTCCCCGGCTAAAACTACAACTACAGATATCATTCTGTCAATGTCCACCCACGATAGAGAGGACCTAGTGTTCCGACTCGTGATAGCTCAGCGATTTTTGAACGAAGGACCAGCTGCAGATTTAGTTACAAGGGCCATCGACCTTGTACGTGGTCCGGACCAGATGCCAGACATGCTGCAAGACAGTATCGAAAGCGCTGTTTCCTCTGAAATGGTGGCTGCCTTGGATAGCTCACTTAACACAGCTCTCAGTTCGGAGAGAAAACTGGCCACCGTAAAGCCAGAAATAGACTCCCCGGAGTACAAGGAACGCATTCGTCTTGAAAATCGTGAAAGAAAGAAGAGATGGAGAGAAGAGAACGCCGAGCGTAACCGAGACAACGACCTCCGTCTGCGTGTGTTGAAGCGAGCCTCGTTGATGTTCGGTGACAATGACAGCGCTGAAAAGCGTGCTTGGGCCGAAGAAGAATTCAACAGACGCAAAGTCAAGAGACTCGCAAAGCAACAGAAGGAAGACGACAAACCGCGCGAAACGAACCGTCGACCTGAGAAGAACCCAGAACTCACTAGACCTCTTCATGATGTTTTCCATATTCTCAGCGATCTTAACACAGACTCTGTTGCATTAGTGCCTGCAGTTTCTGCATGCACAGCAACGATTGCTTCAGTTTATGCATTTAGGAGTGGCACAGACCTCAAGACAGTCGAGCCTGCCGTTCTTTCCACCATGGCTCTGCTTATGGAGGCTCAAAGAATGAGGTGGGATGAGCTGCAGAAACCCGATACCCCAGAAGCAAAGCGCTTCCGTCCAAACTATAGCCCCGAAGAGAATCTTGAAATTCTTAACACTCCAAGCCAACAAATCCCAACCTCCCACTATGTCCAGCATTCACCAATCACAACCTCCTCGGTCATTGCGCCGCATCTGAGGCCCCTTAGAATGCCAAGCTATCGCCCCAAAGACCCTCCACAACTTTCCAAGCTGTCCCCTTTTCTTTCAAACAAGCAAGGCAGACTTGAGGCACCCAAAGGTTTACGAAAGCCAGGTAGCTTTCAGCGGCCACAAAAGGTGGGCCGCTTGGGCACACCTCCGGTGTTTACACCTAAATAGTGTACGATAATTGTATAATACTGTAAAATAGAAGTATACCTACTACAAAGGTCTCGTTTCGTTTATCAACCATCTTTCAGCACGATACTCGCCGAGGTCTCTCAACTTGCTGGCGAAGGAAGCCCTAATGTTCAGGTGATAATGGTTAATCCAATCAATTTCAGGTCCAGTCAAGTGATATGGGTCTATGAGTTTCCGACAGAACGGAACATGAGTCAAGTACTTGAATGCTAACATTGGATTGCCATTTCTGTCTTTGCTGGTATGTTGGATAATCTCGAGTTCACTTTCGATTCTGATGCCTAGCTCCTCTTTTTCGAGGTAAACCCCAGGCTCGTCAGTCAAAATGCCTCCGACTTTGAACACATTTTCACTAGACGAGCCTCCAGTGGTGGTAGAAATATTCAAGGGACCCTCATGGACGTTGCCAAAACTACCCACACCGTGGCCAGTACCATGGTTAAAATCGAGCCCTTCATTCCACAATGGTTGACGGGAATACGAGTCAAGAATACTTCCAGTAGAAGAATTAGATGGGTAGATCGCAGTGGCCACCGCCAAGTGTGCCTTCAACACGAGTGTATAAAGCATTCTAAGTCTGTCAGTGACACCTTCATAGCCAAACTTGTAAGTCCTCGTAATGTCGGTAGTTCCTTCCAAATAGTGTGCACCAGCATCTAGAAGGAAGACCTTGGAGGAATCAATCACCTTGCAGTCTTCCTTGGTCGGAGCATAGTGGATTATGGCTGCATTGGCACCAGTGGACGCAATTGTCTCATATGACAAGCCCTTGAAGTTTGGCATCTGTTCACGAAGAGCATAAATCTTGGAGGCTGCATCGTACTCGGTGAGTGGCTTTTTTTTCTCAAGCAATTGCTGCTCGAGCCAGGAAGCAAGGATTATAAACACGATGGAGTCCTTATGCTGAGCTATAGTAGCATTGAATCTCTCAGTTTTGTTTTTGACGAGTTTCAACCACGAGACCACCGACTTGAACTGGGTGTCAAGATGCTTGACGGCTTCTGCAACCGCATACGTGGTGGCTGCCTTATCAGGAAGAACGAGAGTCTGCTCCAGCGAAAAGCTCTTCAAGTCCGCAAGAAAGTGGGCACTGTCCTTTACTTGAAGGTCGGTGACAGTGTCGAGATAATCTGTAACGTTCGTCAACTTGGCCTCGTTGATGTACAAGGTGACAGCTTTGAAGTCAACAATCGCGTAGCTAAAGAACACAGGGGAATAGGGGATATCTGTGTCTGCCCGGAGGTTGAGAAGCCACGCTACCTCGTCGAGAGCCGAAACGACCAAGTGAGTTCCGCCTAGTTTCTTCAACTCTTCGCGCACACGAGCGATCTTATCGTTGGCAGATTCTCCACTATATTGGAGTGGAAGCTCGTAGATGGGGTCCAAAGAACGCTGGGGCTTGTCGTTCCAGATCTCGTCCACCAAGTTGACCTCAAGAAGCGGTTCAAACTTGAAGTTTCCGTGTGAATTCTTGATGCGCTCTCCCGTGGACAAACTGATAAGTTCAGGGTCACACGATATGACATTGCTAACCTTACTTTCCGCAGCCTTTTTTATTGCAAATTCTTGCCATGTAGGATAGCCAGCAGCACCTTGTTTCAAGAGAGTCCAGTGGTTGAAGTCGAGTTCCTTCTCTGCCTGGAGGAAATAACGACCGTCTGTGGACAAAGCGGCTTCACCAGTGAGGTCTGAAGGATCGTCAAGTGTCACAACACATATGCCAGCACTGCCCGAAAACCCAGAAAGGAATTCTCGTCTTTTATCAGCCAAAGCGGTGTACTCCGATTGGTGCTCGTCTTCAGATGGGACCAAATATACGGCAATGCCGTACTTTTTCATAAGCAGCCGCAATGCAGAGAGCTTCTCGCCACTCAGAAGTGAGCTCACGTTCAATTTGGGAGCTTCTGGAGCTTCATAAGCCACACTTTCCTCGTCCTCTCCATCACTCACTTCACCATAGAGGCTCTGCAATTTCTCATTCTCGAGTAATAACTCATCCTCTCCTGACAACGACACACCCTTGCCAAACAATGCATTAAGAGAAACACAAGAAAACATTGCCACTCAATTTACCCACCAATTGACGAGCCTTACAGATGCTGCAAGGAGCCGTACGGCCTGTATTCGCCAGAGCCAAACACCAGCCAGTGTATAAGCCACGACACCCGTGCACCGGTCCGGAGTATCAACAGTCAAGATCGCAGCAAGACGCGCACAAACACGTAAACTAACGCGACTTTACCATGGGTCGGCTTGTGGGCTTGGAGCTCCACAATTTCAAGTCTTATCGTGGCACCTGCAAGGTTGGCTTCGGAGACTCTTATTTTACCTCAATCATCGGCCCTAATGGTGCTGGCAAGTCCAATATGATGGATGCCATCTCGTTCGTTTTGGGTGTAAACTCGTCCCAGTTGCGGTCCAGGAATCTCCAGGACTTGATATACCGTGGAAGAATCGGCGACGGCACCGATGGTGACGAAACATTTGCCAACACCTCTTTGGATGACACAACAAATCCTACTTCCGCGTACGTCAAAGCGTTGTACGACAAGGACGACGGCCTGCAGTTGGAACTCAAGCGTACAATTGCCTCTAGCGGAACCGGAGACTATAAGATCAACAACAAAAATGTGACTGCATACCAGTATGCTATGGTCTTGAAGGAAGAAAACATCTTGATCAAAGCTAGAAACTTCTTGGTCTTCCAGGGCGACGTGGAGCAAATAGCCTCGCAGTCGCCGCGTGATCTCGCCCGCCTCATCGAGACAATCAGTGGATCAGGAGAGCTTAAGGCTGAGTATGACAAACTCAAGGATGAATACGACACAGCACACGAATTCACCACACAAGTGTTTCTGCATAAGAAGACGTTGAACTCCGAATCGCGTCAATATAAGGAGCAATTGGCGGAAAAAGAAGCATTCGAGACAAAATTGATGGAACGCGTGGATATCACCAAACTCCTCAATTTGTACAAGTTATACCATAATGAACAGAAACACAGCCAGATAACAGCCGAAATCAGGGCCAAGAGAAGTGGAGCCGAGAAAGTCGAGCAGGAAATTGACGAGAAAAAGAAGCTTTACGATAAATTGGTCTCAGCGCAAGCAAAGGATGTCCTTCGCCAGAAGAAGTATTCGCTGCAGATTGCAACTTTGGTGAAAAACATTGAGCTGCAACGCAAAAGCCTTATCCCTGTTGAAGCCAGCAAAAGATCATTAATGTCTAAGGTCAGCCAACTCAAATCTAAGCGACAGGAATTGACACTGGAAATTGCATCACGCAAGAGAGCAGTCCAGAACCTCGAAAGGCAACTCAAAGATTCAGAGCGCCTTTACAAAGAGTTTCAGGAAAAGATCTCAACAGCATCAAATATAAAGGTGTCTCCACAATGTCAAAATGACTATGAGACTTTGCGCTCCGAGTATCTTGCCTCTGGCGGTGCACAATTGGAAGAGAAGCTCACGCTTGTCTACAATGACCAAGAAGCTCTCGAAGTCACTCTCAGTAACTTGAAGCGCCAAATAAAGACTGCTGAATCAAGGAAAGAAAAATTGGAGATTACAATAGAAACCGAACTTGGTTACAAGCGAGATGACTTGGTGTCAAAAATTAATGATATCTTGGGAGAAATATCAGCAGCTGAAGCGGCACGTTCAAAACTTGTCAGTCAAAAGGAGGAACTCTCCCGACAGGAATTGGACCTCAATTCCAAGCTTCGTGATGTGTTGTTAAAATTGGACGAGCTTTCATCTCAGCGTCGCGAATCCAACAAGCAGCGGGTATTGAGAGAGAACGTAGCCATGCTTAAGCGTCATTTCCCCAAAGGTGCGATTCGCGGACAACTCTATGACCTCGTGCGGCCAACGAATCAAAAGTTTGAAGAGGCTTTGCTGACAATTCTTGGCCGTAATTTTGACTCAATTGTGGTTGAGACTGCTTCTGTGGCTCACAAGTGTATTGAAATTCTCAAAGAGAGGAGATCTGGTGTGGCAACCTTTATTCCTTTGGATTCAGTTACTAGTGATCCAATCAACTTGAACTATTTGCGTTCCATTCATCCTTCAGCAAGGCCTGGAATTGACATCGTTGAATATGATGACCCAGAGCTAGAACAAGCTGTTCGCTACGTGGTGGAGGACACTCTTGTATGCGATGACATTGATTTAGCTCGTTCTCTTAAATGGGGAAACAACACACAATTGAAGAATAAATTAGTTACGCTTGATGGGTCTGTCATTCAGAAGTCGGGTGTCATGAGTGGCGGAAGGCAAAAAGAGCGGTCGTCGAATTTGATACAGTGGGATAAAAATGAATGGAACAAATTGTCCCTGTTGAAAGAAGAGCTCACAATCAAGTTGGCTTCTCTCTCTGAGCAACGGCCGAAAGAAATGGAGATAAATGATTATGCAGAAAAAGTCATTGCTTTGGAAGATAATGTTCAACAATTGACAAGTCAGCGTGAAACCATCGAGAGGGCAATAAAGGATAAAAAGGCAGAAATTGATTATCAAAATGAACTTATAAGTGATGTTGCGACGTCTATCGAAGAGAAGAAACAATTAGAGGAGGAAATTCAAGAGGAATTGCGCAACACCGAAGAAAAAGTTTCTTCCTTGAGAAGAGATGTCTATGACGGCTTTTGCAAGAAATACTCCTTCACAAATGGTATAACTGACTATGAAGACAAGTATGGATCAGCATTGAGGCAAAGAACTAAGGAGCGGATGCAGTATTCGAAAGCAATATCGACCTTAAAGAACAAGTTAGAGTTTGACCAGGAGTCAATTGATGAAACCGAAATCAGACTCGAAGATCTCTCAGAGAGGATCTTGAAAATTGAAGGCGAAATTGTGGAAAAGTTGGACTTCAAAAGTTCAAAAGAGAGTGAGATTGACAGAATCGAGGCTGAATTGGAAGTGGTTCAGAACGAGAAAGATCAATTTGACTCTCAGCTTGCTGAGAAAACTAAAGCAGCAGAGGAGATAGATTCCCTCATCACTGACCTCAAGGAGGAATTAGATTCTGAATCGAGGGTTGTTACAGGAATGGAAGAAGCGTTGTTAAATGTGGATATGGAACGTATATCCATCCTCAAGTCTTGCAAGATTGATAGCATAAACATTCCACTTGTAAGTGGCTTGCTTGAATCTTTTGCTATTGACGAGACAATGGAGAATATCCAGGAACATCTCTACTCCATTGAAATTGACTATAGTCTCTTGAAGAGTCGCTTGCGTGATAATTATAGTTATAAAGTGGAAGCTGAGATGGCGGCTAAGATCGAGGCGATAACGGCGGATTTGGAGCAGTTAGCACCCAATGCCAAAGCGATAGAACGCTTAAAGGAGGTAGAAAAGAAACTCAAAAGTTATGACAAAGACCACACCAAAGCACGTCAAGCAGAAAACAAAGCTTACGAGAAGTTCAGGAAGATCACCGAGAGTAGGCACCGTTTATTCATGACGACATTCAATCACCTTGCTGGCAAAATTGATTTCATTTACAAAGAGTTAACAAAATCCTCGTCCTCGCCTTTTGGTGGAGTTGCATCGCTCACTTTGGAAGATGAAGAAGAGCCATACAATGCTGGTGTGAAATACCACGCCATGCCGCCTAGTAAGAGATTTCGCGACATGGATCTTCTTTCAGGAGGAGAAAAAACCATGGCTGCATTGTCCTTGTTATTTGCCATTCACTCCCACCAACCTTCGCCTTTCTTTGTGTTGGACGAGGTAGACGCTGCTCTCGATGTTGCAAATGTCAACCGTATCTCCACCTACATTAAGAACCATGCAGGTCCAAACTTTCAGTTCATTGTCATTTCGTTGAAGAACACCCTCTTTGAGAAGTCTGACGCACTTGTTGGAATCTACAGAGAGCAGCAAGCTAATAGTTCAAGAACAGTGACGTTGGACCTTCGTGACTACCCTGATGAAGATGTTGCAGTCGAGACCGCAGTGTAGGATTTACCTGCAGTCTGTGAAATTACTTGCAACCGAAAAATTATATAAACCAGATGATTTCACGAATCAGCCTATGCAGAATACGACATAGGTTTTATGTGAAGCCTTATTCAACTAATATTATTGCTAAATATAATGCTAATGATTTGACCACAAGACGAAATAGGAGGAAGACTAAGACAGGTCGGCTATCCACAAGAGAACCAACTTTCGCAGACCTAGGTGCAAAAGACAACATTCTTCATTTGGAAATACTTGAATTCTTGACAAAACAGTCTTTGAATCTCGAAGTAGTAGAAAATGATGAAACAGAAATTGAGCAGTTTTACAATTCACGCTCACGTCCTATAATCCAACTTGAAGCCAGAGTTCTGTACCAAACGGCAGATGGTGATGGGTTGGCCTTGGTTCCAAAATCACAATATCTTGACAATCCTGACTCCTCTAAACTTACCGTGGTTCAAGTTCCCAAGACCCTAGTTGGTGATACAGTCAGAATTCAGCTTCAGCGTCACTCTCGTTATTTTGCAGAAGCAGAAATCGTGAGCTATGGCTCATCGGGACCCACAAGAGATAATAACTTGATTATCTGCTCACATTTTGACACTTGCTCTGGATGCCAATTTCAGATGGTCAGCTACGAGGAACAGTTACAAATGAAACAGGAAACAATACAGAAGGCATACAGATTTATGTATCCTGAACTTAAACAGAACGCGGAGACATTTGGAATTGTTGTACCTTCGCCATTACAATATGCATATCGGAGTAAACTAACTCCTCATTACCAACTAAATCGACACAACTTTGCGGATAGGTCATTGCCTAATATCGGTTTCCAACATATAAGCAAGGACAAAGGAGTCGTTGATATAGAAGAATGTCCTTTAGCAACGTCAGCTGTTCAAAAAGCCCTTCCAATGGTGCGTGAGAGAGCACAGACTTCTATTCTTAACAACTACGAGGACTCAGTTAAACAGAGAGGTTCAACATTATTTCTCAGAGAAAGCTTGCGGGTTGATTCACAAACAGGGGAAGCGAGCCGTACATGCTTGACAGACGGGAAGAAAGTCTGCACTGAGAAGATTGGCGAATCTATATTTCAGTTTCCTGCTAATGAATTTTTCCAGGTCAACCGTGAGATTTTGCCTGATGTGATTGACTTTGTGCGCCATTCGATGTTTGATAAAGGAATCAAGAACATTGTAGATGCCTATTGCGGTTCTGGATTTTTTGGTGTATCATTGGCAAACGATGTGAAAGGCGGTAAGGTTGTGGGAATAGAGATATCTCGTCAAGCTATCAAATACGCAACTCACAATGCCAAATTGAACGGTTTACAAGTACCTGAACACATACACTTTGTGGAAGGTACATCGAATGCAATATTTAAGGATAAGAGTTTCTTGAAAGCCAACCTTGATCCCAATGAAACAATGGTCGTAATAGATCCATCTCGAAAAGGTTCAGATGAAAGTTTCTTACAACAATTGCATGATTTCGGTCCCAAGCTTATCATCTATGTGAGCTGCAATGTCTTTAGTCAAGCGAGAGACCTTCAGTATTTCATGGAGGCTGCTGGCTCTCAATACACTGTACGTGACGTTATTGGCTTTGATTTCTTTCCTCAAACAAAGCATGTCGAGTCAGTAGCCGTCTTAGAAAGACTAAATTAATATCTTGTATATATACGCTATGCATTATCGGTATTGGCGATCAATTCGTCAAGAATGTTAGTCGCTGATTCAATTCCCCATTCAACTCTTGCCCGCTGCTTTTCACTGGAAACATACTCACTCGATTGCAACTTCTGAATAAATAACCTTAAACCTTTCATCAATGTGGGCTCATTGTTCATCTTCATAAGCAATGAAAGATGGTATGAGTCATCCATGGATTTACCCTTCTTGGACTTCTTTGCTACTCTGTCAAAGAAGGTTACAAATGTGAGCTCCAAGAAGATTGTCAAATCCCCGCTAGCAGTCAAAAAGTTCACGTTCTTTAGTAAATGTAAAGGAAGGCTCTCCTGTGAAAAGAGGAATCCAAAGAGACGGCCCAAATTCAATGCTCTTCTGAGTTTGGACTCGTCATCAAGGTCTTCGTTGAGGTCGTACTCTTCAGGATCAGAAAGATCATCTTGCGAGTCATCAAGCTCTTTTAACAAGTCCCACAACATGAACTGAAGCGACTTTCTGTGAGAGTGATTCTCGCACAATTTGCTTGCCAACAAACCGTAATAAGGGTTCCAGGCAGGCTCGACACCAGTACAGTGCATAAGGATCCTAGGAATTTCCTTTTGTTGTGCTCTCTTGAGTCCCAATTTATCAATCTTTGCAACTGCATCCATGTAATCTTCGGCAGACATTATCGATATGAAAACTGCACGACGGACGTCAGTGTTCATTCTCTGAGCTTTAGCTAGCTCTAGCCAGTTTGGTTCGGAGAGATCCATGTCAGCAGGTTCATTTACGTTGACATGTTTGTTCTCTTGGTGGTCATCGCCCTTCCAGGCTGAACCGACTAACCACCACTTTCCTTTTGTGGTTACATTTCGAATGTCAGAGATGGAGACCTGAATGGGGTCATTAAGCTTGGAGCTCTTTATTGACGAGAGGTGCTTTCTGAGCCTGGTTACCAACTGGAAAGTGGACTCAGAGTGGATTTTGAGCTTATTGTTTTTTAACGACGAGATAGTTTCCACTAAGAATTGAAGCCTGGTGGACTTCATTTCTTTGGGCATATCTGCTGCCGCCTTGTTAGTAAGAAGAACAATCTCCTTCAATGCTGACGGGTCTTCAGATCTAAGCTGGTTGCCCGAAGTCCTAATCAAACGAAGCAATATCTCTGCATTGTCTTCCGTAAGATTATTGATGAACAACTTTATAAAGTCGTAAATGAGGTTGGCAGACACCAAACCAAAGGCGTAAACAGAAGACAAGAGAGTTATGAGGTTGTACTTCTCCTTGTTTTCATCAGTGCTGGAATCGAATTTCTCAACCAAAGTTTGGATGAAATAAGCGCCAAAGTCGATTCCCCGAAGACGGAAGATAGAGGCAACAACAGCTGCATGCAAGTACACAAACGTTTCCAACAATCTGCCTTGCAAAATGATTCCTTCAATAACAATCGATGTGATGGTTTCATTGACAACTTGACGAGGGTTCGATGCAAACTGAGCAACAATTTCATTGACAATTGAAGAGATGTTAGCCTCAGAAACCTTGTTAAGAGGACCTTTAATGGAACGCCTGAGGGCAACTGTTTCAGCAGATTCAGCCTCTTCTCTTCGGCGAACAGCTGGGGGAACGTACTTTGTAGGAGCAACGTATGGGTTCTCCGCCAGCTCCAAGTCAGAACCAGCCTCTAGGTCGCTGATATCGGAGTCCAGAGCCTCTTCTGCATCAGAAGATCCAAGAGAGGCATCGTCAGAAACATCATCAGATGCATTATCAAGTCCATCGTCGGAGGCTGAACCAGAACCATAATCGTCAATAAAGTCGAGACCGTCAAGCAAGCCTCCTACAACGTCATTTTCGTCTTGAGCAGTTAACTTCCCATTCTTGCCGGCTTTCAATCCTAGTTTCTTTGACCAATAAGCAACATCGTCGTCGTCTTGAGTACGATGTCTAGGGATATTGTCCACTGGCTCGGCAGCTTCCGGCTTCTTTTTTGAGGCTTTCTGTTCCTTGATCTTACGAAGCTGTTCGAGTGGGTCTTCTGCTTCCTTCTCTTCCTTTGCTTTTTTCTTCTCTTTGATCTTACGGAGTTGTTCGAGAGGATCTTCTGCTTCCTGCTTTTCCTTCTTCTTCTGTTTGATCTTGCGGAGTTGTTCGAGAGGATCTTCTGCTTCCTGCTTTTCCTTCTTCTTCTGTTTGATCTTGCGGAGTAGTTCGAGTGGATCTTCTTTCTCTTGCTTTGCTCTTTTCTTCTCTTTGATCTTGCGGAGTTCTTCGAGCGGATCTTCCTTCTTCGCTTTTGAGTTCTTTTGTGCCTTCAATCTGCGAAGCTGCTCCAAGGGATCGTCTACCATCTCTAGATCACCAAAGTCGTCTTCGTCAGATTCGCCAGATTCACCGCTGAACTCGCTTCCAAGATCATTGAAAGCATCAGCATCATCAGAGTCTTCGTTCTGGCTAGGAAAATCTCCCTCGTCATCGTCAAATCCACCGAAATCGCTTTCAGACCCGTCTTCAAGATCGCTCTCTTCAAGACTACCGGCTTTATTTTTACCATTAGAAGCATATTTCAGCTTTGATGATGATTGCTTCGCAGGTTTACCTTTCAGCACGCCCTTTCCAGTGGTGTTGACATTTCCCAGAACCCCATTCTGTGAAGTTGTGGTATTCTTTTTGCTGCGTTTGAGTTTCTTGGATTGGCGCTCTTCCTTCCGCTTGTCTTTCCGGGTGGTTTTGCGCTTCCTGGTTTCGAATTCTTGCTCCTCGTGAGCACTGCTGGCACCCAGAGTCCGGATCTGGTCTAGGATCTGCCCGGGAAGCCGTATTCCATGGGTTGACATCTGGCTAGTAGTGGCGATGAGCATCGCTTGTGGATACATGGCCTGCAGGCAGCGCGTGGGACGAGGACGGTTTGGCCACCTGCAGGCCTGGTGGTGTCCCAACCCCAGTAAATTTCGGTCGCGATCGCAATTGCCACATGAAGCTAAGTGATCTTAAATTCAAGCTAGACCTCAAGGTCTTGAGTGACCTCTTCTTCCTCACAGGAGCAGGACTCCTGATGTACTACTTGGTGTCTCATATATTGGAGGGTGATGGTCCTGTGGGAAGCAAAGAAAACCGCAGAAAAGGTGCGGGAATTTTCAAGAAACTCCAAAGCTCCCATCCTTCTTTACGTTCGTTGAAGCTCAACGAGTACGAGAAGCTGCTTCTCAACAACTTGGTGAGTCCAGAAGACATCTCAGTCAAGTTTGATGACATTGGTGGTCTCGAGGATATCATCAGCGAGCTCCAAGAGCTGGTTATTCTCCCGTTGACGGAGCCAGACTTGTTTGCGGCACACTCCACGTTGGTGCTGTCGCCCAAAGGTGTGCTTTTCTACGGTCCTCCAGGCTGCGGCAAGACCATGTTGGCCAAAGCCATCGCCAAAGACAGTGGTGCGTTTTTCCTCCTGGTACGCATGTCTACCATCATGGACAAGTGGTACGGCGAGAGCAACAAGATCGTGGATGCCATCTTCTCGCTCGCCAACAAGCTCCAGCCGTGTATTATATTTATTGACGAGATAGACCTGTTTTTGCGCGACCGGTCCCTGTCGGACCACGAGGTCAGCGCGCTTCTCAAGGCCGAGTTCATGACGTTGTGGGACGGCCTCGTATCCAATGGACGGGTGCTTGTCATGGGCGCCACCAACCGCCAGAACGACATCGACCTGGCGTTCATGAGACGGATGCCCAAGCAGTTCCCTGTCAGAAAGCCCGGTGCTCGCCAGAGACGGGAGATCTTGGACAAGATTCTCCAGGAGACCATCTTGGCCGACGACTTCGACATCGAGGCTGTGGTCCTGCGTACCAACGGCTACTCTGGCTCAGACTTGAAGGAGATGTGCCGCGAGGCCGCCCTCAATTCCATGCGCCAGTATATCCGCAACAACTACAAGAACGGCAAGCGTGTGGCCGACGGCGAGGCCAAAGCAGAGCCACTCCGTACCCTGGACTTCTTCAAGGACTTGCAGGGCGACCTCGACTAGGTGACAGACTAGATGACCCAAACGGCAGTACTGCATGTCATCCACCCACCGTGCCTGCAGATAGCCGGGTATAAAGGTCAAAAATTTTCACCAAATTCGGCCAAGCACATTTATGTGCCCGGCCTCTTCGAAGATCCCCGAACCTCACCGTGGTTCCGGGATTCAAAGCGAAGCCCAGAGCAACCCACATCTACTTCGGTTCGCATGAAAGCGACGAATCTTACGATACCGAGTTAGGGTGGAACACTGTAGACCTTGTATAGAGTTTGTCGAAGACAATTGCAACAGATGCACCAACCCCCCGGCGTTGCTTCTACAGGGCCGACAGTAGCGACGTGATACAATTGGCTCTGGTTTGCTTCTGCCAGCTATTCTGCGCTTCTTCTATCACTTCGACTGTTCTCCGGTTCTTCTCCTGCACATGCCATCACAGACCCTTCACCGGCTCATGACGCTTATCGCAATCGTAACCATTTCTTGCCATGATCCGTAACTACAGCAAAATGTACGGTATGAGGCTGGGGCTCCGTATAGGTGCTTCAATTGTCTCCAGAAACATGGTGTATTCTTCGTTAAGACGGATTCCTCCTACAAGGTTGGGAAACCTCTCCTTGTCTCCGTTCAAATCAGTCACATCTTTACGCTACTCCTCGGATATCCAGCATGTGATGCAAGAAGCAGACTCGCTAGAAGTGGACAATTCGGTGTCAAATACGGGTGTGTTGGATTATGACCCGAAAAAAGAAGTGGTTGTGTACTTTGACCACATCTACCCATACTCCGTTTCCCGATATTCCTGGAAACAGTACCTATCATTCGTCTTTCCGATCAACAGATGCTCAGAGGATGACCTTCGTGAGCGTGTGATGAGTCTCTCGAGCACAGAGGGTGATCCGCTTCCAAAAGACGTTCGAATTCTTGAACTAGTGCCTATGCGAAGAGACGGTGGAGTCTTTGTGAAGCTTCAGCTACCACCAGAAATGGCTCCACGGGAGCTTGTGGGACTCATATGCCAGAATACAAAGAACAACGAAGAGATATACAGCGGTAGGTTCTTCCTTGGACCTCTAAATAAAGTCTGGCATCACTTCCCCCACTGTTTCCAGGTCAAGGGTACCCCGTGGATCGAGGACTTGCGCCGCTTCCCCAGCGTCAAACTTCTGGTAAAGTTTGAAGGAGAAAGACTTACAGAGGAGGAAATGTACGTCTTGTTCCGCAGATATGGCCTTATCATCGACATCACTCCAGGCTCGGGCTCGGACTCTGCCGTGGTCCATTTCTACAAGCTCAGAGCCGCCATCTGCGCGAAGAATTGTGTGACCGGAATCCAGCTCAATAGCGGCAAGACCACAGTCCACATCCAGTATCTTCCCTTGAAGCGTGTCAATTACATCACCGACTTCATAGCCAACCACCAGCGTATAGCCATTCCTATAATCTTGGCCATCTTGGCCACGGTTGCAGTGTTCATCTTCGACCCAATTAGGGAGTGGTTCATTGTCCAGAATATCAACCAGAGGCATGCGTTCGATGCGTACAGGGACAACAAGTACTTGAAGCTTGCTTCCATGCCACTTGAACAAGTCAGAAGATGGGTTCATCTGAGCTACGACTACTTTGACCTGAAGTTTGGATGCGATGATGACGATGAGTTCGCTGGCGACAGCAAGAGTGATTCCCCCAGCGACTTGTGGTCAGAGAGGTATGAGAAGGTCAAACAGCTCAAGTTATGGATCTACGAGAATATCAATACGTTTATTATTGTCAAGGGTCCAAAGGGTTCGGGCAAAGAAGAGCTCGTGCTTGAGCACACTTTGAAGAGCGACCCAGTTTTGGGAAACAAACTCCTATACATTGACTGCGAAGCTCTTGTGAAAACACGTTCTGACAATGCCCTAGTTGAGGCCACTGCCCAGCAGCTTGGATACTTCCCCGTCTTTTCGTGGACCAATTCTATTTCACAATTTGTTGACTTAGGTGTTCAAGGCTTGACTGGCCAGAAATCAGGCTTGAGTGAATCAAAGGAAACACAGCTCAAGAATATGTTTGGCCTCACGTCGCTGGCACTCCGTAAAGTTGCCCTCAACGAGTACGGAAAGTACAAAAAGCTGGTGCTTCGTCAACGGAGACGCCAAGACGGCGACTCGACTCTGGAAGATGTGCTTTCTGAAGATGAATACCTCTCGCAACACCCCGAGCGCAAACCTGTGATCGTTATTGACAAGTTCGCTGGACGGGCTGACGCTGAGCAAGATTTTATGTTCAAGATGATTTCTGAATGGGCAGCCCAATTGGTGCAAAGTAACTTGGCACATGTTATTATCCTCACCCACGACGTGGGAAGCATGCTGCACTTGACGAATGCTTTGCCGAACCAAGTCATGAAGCTGATTTCGTTGTCTGATGCCTCGCAGCGTCTGGCACGCCATTATGTGTTGAACCAGCTCAGTAAGAGTGACCAGTCCCAGGTTAACGAACTAGACACGTGCCTTGAGCCATTGGGCGGTCGAATGTTGGATCTTCAGGCATTTGTGAGACGTATGAGATCAGGCGAGGCTCCGAGTGACGCGTTGGAAGAAATAGTGGGCCAGGCATCGGAGCAGATCACAACTTTCTTCTTGCTGGCTTCTCTGACGTCTAATAGCTGGAGCACGGCGCAGGTGTGGGTTCTTATGAAGTTGTTGGCGAAGCTGGATAGCGTTTCCTATGAGTCGCTTTGCCGCAACGCATTGTTTAAGTCTCCTGATTCGTTGTCGATTCTCTCGACCTTGGAGAAACACGATTTGATTTCCTTGAGCTCCGACAAGGGAGTCTTGAGCAAGATTCTGACCGGACGTCCATTGTACAAGGCAGCATTCCAGTCGCTTGTCGAAGACCCCAAGATATACCGCATGTACGAGGAGGACATGTACGGCAAGTTGATTTCGTTGGAGAATGCAAAGATCGCCAAGCTTGAGGATGAGTTTTCCAAGCTTGCGAGCGTTGACCACAGCTTGGTGAAGAACAGGCTCGAGTACGTGCTGGACAAGATTGTTGCCTCCACGGACAAGATCAAGAACTACGAGGGCTGCATCAGCGAGCTAGGCAAGAACAAGAAATCGTCGTCGTGGTTCAGTTCGTAACTGTCACTATGTCAATAGACTACCGTTTATAATTTCGTATGCCATCCGGCGGCGTAGTATCTTCATGTCCCTCTGGCCGTAGGTGAGATTGTAGCCCTTGGCGATGAACTTGGCACAAGTACACATAAACACACCGCAGTCGTAGCCGTTCAGTTGTTGCGGAGCCTTCTCGCTAGCAAGTATCTTAAAGGAGGAGTAGTCCACCGACGACTTTTGCTTCTCGGCTTCTGCCGTCATGTACTGGCGGAGAAGTTGCAAAGCCAGGGGATTCCCGTGGGACGAAAGCGAGTCAAAGTACTGGAATTGCTTGTTGCGGTTGTCTACGACTGCTAGGGCCCAATGGGTCCCCATGATATTGATGGGCACGAGGATCAAGTCCTTCGAAGTGACGTCCACCTTCTTTCGTTTAGCCCACCGTGCCACACCCGAGTAGCCTCTGGCTTTCAATGTCGTGTAAAAATGCGTGGTCCAGCCAAAGACATTGGAGCTTGTAAACAAATTGAAGTAGAAGTCAATGACGTTATCGTTCAACCATTGGCCATCACTCAAGGTCGACAAGTCCCGTGCGGTGACGTCGATCTGGAACTGAGACCGCACCATCGTGGAACCTGGAGCAGACCAGTATTTCGTCACCTGGGAAAGCTGGTCCTTCTCCAATGGCTTGATTTTGGAGAAGAGAGACTCGCGCTCGGCCGAGATCTTGTGCCGTCTGTCCTGCCGCTCCGTGTCTATTCTCGACACCTCATCGGCCAAGTAGGTGTCGACCAAGGTATCGACTAGTGAGTACTGGGACTTCAGCGGGGCCTGTGGCAAGTAGAACTTGGAGACAAAGTCGTCATATGCTGTTTTGGAAAGTTTCGGAGTGAAATCGTTCAAACTGGTGGACGAGTTCGATGCAGTTTGGGTGATGATTTGGTTATAACGCCGATCTAGCGTCCTGGCATGGGTGTACCGAGATGGTTTTGCGGCACTGAACGAGGTTCCATACTGCGAGCTGGCTTCTGGAACCTCAGTAGCGTCTATCCACAGCTGGTGAAGAAAACCATCGTCGAATTTTGCAGCCTCATCTTGTTCGTGGTCAGTAAATGGATCCTTGTTTTCCACCACATCTAGTATGATCAAAGAACTATCGGTATCAGGAACCTGCGGCTCTTCCGGTTTCATATCGCTGAACTTCCGGAAAAGCTGAAATAACAAATTAGCAATTGCCCAAAATAAGGATTGTACATTGTTGACCAGGCGAGATCTGGCCCCAGAATGGTCCGCCTCTTGAGTCTGAGGACCTTTGGCTATGTCAAAGTGCACGCTTCCGTTCTGCTCACGAGTCCGAGAACGCTCACGTAGTCGCTGACGTGCAACAAGTGGACTTTGATCGTTCGAAACCCACTCACCGGCCATGCTACAACTGGTGCCAGCCGCCAAACGTCAACACTTTCGCACGTGCCACGCACGCGACTCCATACTGGTATGTGCCGGATTCTTACGGCTGCAAAATGTAAAACTCAGGATTAGATTCTTCTCTATTGAATTGAAGCCCAACTTGTGTCACTTTGCTTGGGACGTTGATTAATTACGAATCGTTTGTTATTTAATGATACTGGCCTATAAGTATCAGAATATCTCGGTTTCTCGACGATACTGCTACTGAATAGCACATAATTGCTGGTTATTCATGTATCCTGATTAGTAGGGTCTGACTCGCTTACCAGGAAATACTAGCTTAGCATTACGAAACATGTTCATAATGACAAGAGAGGCAAATGCCAGAAATAGCAGTATCAATCGATATCCGAAAGCCACTATTAGGATCCTATGCATGTTCCTGGGTAGGCTATAATGCTCACTTTGAACTCCAAAACTACGCAGAGAGCAGAGAAAGAATAAACTCATACTGACACTATTTTCTGTCCACTTTTGCCTTTGCCATCTCTTACTGTTAACCCAGATATCTCCTCGGCCCATCATCTCATTGGCATCTGACAACTACTGTTCTTAATCTAAAAAAAAACATGTGCCCATTAATACTGCTAATCCTGTGCATTTAGCAATAATCCAGAAAATCGTGAAAGAACAAGTATTCGTAAAGAAATGCAGAAGATCGAAGAACGTCACTATCTAGGTATAAGCGGATCCTGTATACAGATACACTTGACACAATTCAGATTTGTCACAGATCGAGACCAAACATGAGTGGACGACCAGAAACCGTGGTGCCCGAGGATATCCTGCTGCCATACCCCATCGTGGAAACCGGCACCATCGAGAGTGGGTTTGGACGTGGTTCTGCCGAGTTAGGCATTCCGACCGCCAACGTGCCAGTGACCCCGGAATTGAACGAGTTGGACACCGGAATATACTACGGGTGGTGCAGGTTGCTCCCTCGGAATACAGAGTGCGCCGACAAGGAGCGTTCCGACGGCAAGAAAGTCTACTTCAACAACGGCTCGAAGCTAAAGACAGATGAGCTTGACACCTTCCCTATGGCGATGTCGATCGGCTGGAATCCTTTTTACGACAACAAGAGCAAGACTGCTGAGGTGCATATCATCCACGAGTTTGGGGACAACTTTTACGGCGCCGATCTCCGGTATGCCGTCATGGGCAAGATCCGGCCCGAGCTTAATTACACCACCAAGGAAGCATTGATTGCTGATATTAACAAGGACATTGACATCACCAAGGAAGCATTGACTAAGCCCAACTACAAAGCGTACCGAAATAATTTATAGAGTAGTTTCCAGTAGACACAAGATAGATTAATGCGCATTCTGTAAGCGAAGCTTTTCGGCTGCAGCTAATAAGTCGCCAATGTGCATATTGAGGCGCATTATGCACGTAATTTGGTGATGCTGCCTGCACAGTGGCTATCTTGCTAGTCACCGTAGTTTCACTTGCATTAAGGACACGATCTTGTATCCTTGTTCATGGTCTTCTACGCCCTAGTGGATCATGCCGATGATCTCGTTTGTGATGTACGAGGTCATGCAGATACATGTACATATATCTCCACCCACTGCGACGACTACTTCGAAATAGCGAAATACTTCTATTGTTCGTCTAGCGCCTCGGCCCTTTTGATCCTGCTTTTTTGCTTGGCGATCGTCTTGGCGTTGGTTATACTCTTTGGTGTGCTCAGCTTGATCGTGGCAAGCTTGTTCTTCCCCAATGTCAATTATTTCACCGGCGCCTGTGGCTGGAATAATCGTATTCTCAGCGTCATGCTCCTCCCATTGACCAATGCCATTCCCGATATGGTCAGCTACTATGTCACGCTACGTTCAAACTCGGTGGACTTGGTATTGGGCCAGCTTATAGGTTCCATCATGGTGATGTTCACCGTCATTATCGGCTCAATTTGCTTCTTGCGTCCATTCACGGTTGCTGATAGCCGCTGGGTACTACGAGACTTTGTGTGGGTGGTTGCCGTGCTTCTATTGTTCTTATACATCCTTTCGGACGGCAAGATCACTGTCCCAGAATGTGTCGTCATGGTGCTTCTGTTCTGCACCTACCTTGTCTACCTCAGCAAGTACGACCAACTGGCAGTGGCTCTCCAAAAAGACCGAGAGTACACCAGAGAACTAGCAAATCTGCCTCAACCGCTGCCAATGTCGCTGCCTATCTCACTGCCAATTGAACCTGTATCACTGCACCAACATCTCCTTGAAGTACCTGTACTGTCGTACTCCATGAAATCAAGCTCTTCCGTCTCATCTGATGGCCCTGTGATAGAAGAAATCGTGGAAATCCTCGAGCACAGAAATGGAAAACCCCATTTTTTCATTTCCATGTTCCATCGCATCATTGAGATTGTGGAACGCTTGCTAGCCATAATTGTGCCAGTGGTTCAGGAAGATGACACGGAGACCTCTTCTACTGGATCTAGCTCACTTCTGAGAGCCTGGTACTCCATTGTCGTTCCAATGGTTACAAATTTCGAATTTGGTCTCATCAAAGACTGGAAAAATATGTTCCCGATCGTCCTCCTTGCAATACTAGTTACTGAAGCTGTCCACCAACATTCACGGCTGCGTAAGGTGGCCACCTCCATCATCGGCGTCTACACATCCATGCTCGTCATCTCCCAGATATCGCAGTGCATTCTTCGGCTCTTGAAAAATCTCGGCGTGCTACTCAAGATCAGCGACTACATGTTGGGCTTGGTGGTTTTCTCTATTAGCAACTCTATCACCGACATTATCACCAACATCACCATATCCATCACTGTCGATCCGATCTACGGTGTCAACTGCCTGCTTGGTTCTCCAATAATTCTCATTTTACTCGGAATCGGAGTCAATGGGCTTATTGTCCAAGCAGCTGGGCACAAGTTGAAATTCGAAATCCACAACAATTTAATAATCAGCGCATCGGGAGTGTTGTTGGTCATGCTCTTTTACTTGGCATACATTCCTCTCAACAGCTGGCGTCTCGACCGCAAACTTGGTGTTATCGTTTGGCTCTTTGCTGTTCTAATAACGCTTCTCAACTGTTGGTTCAGCTGAGAAGACTGGTTTGAAATCTGTCGCCAAAATCTTTCACTTCCTCCTCTGTATTAAGTTTATAGTTAAATTGGGCCCGGATGGCTTGTTTTATGTCATCCAGTAATGCATAATAATTGAGCAACTCAAGGAACCTTTCACTGTCACACTGCTTGCCAAAATGTTCGAATAGTGCCCGCATCTTTTCGGGGTCGTCATTATTAAATATACTTTCAACACTCAAGAGTTTCTCGAACACGGGTATTGGAATGCTTATAGACTCCTTCGCATACCCTATAAGTAGATCCCTGGCTCTTTTGTAATTGTTGAGCGATAACTCTACGTCAACAAGCTTGATTAGCAATTGATAGTTTGAGCAGTATACCATGCCGCGAGTAAGGGTATCTGCAGCTTGTAACATGCGGTCTTGGGATATTTGAAACTGTGCATAGCGTAGCCAGAAATCGGGGTATGACGCAGTGATCAACAAGCACCGCTCGTACACCTGGGCCGTGTGCTGCTGCGGAAAATTGAGTTCGAGAAATGAAAGGTAATTGTTCCATTGCTTCAACTGGGACTGGCCAAGAAACAGCACATCGAAGTATTGACGCTCCAAATGTCGCTCATACGAGTAGAGCTGGTATGACCTTGCTTGGGTAGTAATGTACATGTCAGTGAACAACTTTTTCAACTTTATAGACGCCTGGCGCAAGTCTCCATTGAAGTTTTTGATAGCCAGCGGCGGCACAATGTAGCCTAGAGTTGTTTCAGTGAGGTCGTTGATGGCAGCAAAAAACATCTTTGCAAACAAGTTGTAGTGGTATAATGGCTGCTCGATAATAGTCCGAAGAAGAATGAGGTACTGTCTTTCCAGGTCTTTGAGGGAATAGTTCTTGAGAAATGCAAGGTAAAGCTGGTAGAATTCATGGGCATAGTAGTGTCTACCGATTTCTTTTCGAGCAGTTTCAAATAGCTGTGATATTTCCTCGACATTTTCAGAAACCGTCTCCACTTTGAACTCAAGATAGCTGGTCCAGAACTCCACTGACGATCGCAAATGGATTCGTGCTCTATTGTAAACCAGAATCGCCCTTTCATAGTGACCCAATTTGAATTCCCAGCGAGCGTAGCGTATCCAGTAGTGTACTAGGAGTGGAAATTTGTCGAGAAATGTATTGTATGACGTTCGTAAAAGTGCCACGGCTTCGTCTGAAGACACCTTAGAAATTTGAGCCCCGTTCTCGTACTCGGAATCACGCACTAGTTTCTGCCACAACTCAAAGGACTCTGGGTTCTCCACAAGGGCCGACGAGGTACGTCCCCAGCTTGTATTGCCATTTTCCATTTCAAGGTGAAATAGTAATAAAGTCTAGGAAGAGTTGGATTATTTGAGAGTCAATATTTGACTTGCATACAAACTAGTGACCGGTGATGGACCTGCAGCTGAGTGGTTGCAAATTAGACTTAGAGCAACATTCGGGGAAGTGAAGCCAGAGAATTCCGGCTGTGTTCTAATTGAGAGTTTCCGTTAACACTGTTCTATGGAAAAGTGTGTGATGTGATTATTGAGAATAATTTGCATATTTTCTTTACGAATGCCTCACAAGACCTGTCTATACTACCTAAGCCGTTCACTAGACCAACACAGAACTGCGGCATCTAGAGCTAACCATCAGCTACCCATCAACTGTCAGCAAAACCACACATTAACGTATTAGAGTAGGCCGTCCTTAAACTACTAAAAACTCTGTATTGCATAGAATCATGTAGTTCATGTGATCAGCAATCAAGGCACCATAGCAACTCCCTTATAAATATTCGTTCAACTTTAGTACCCTTCCGAGATGGTTGTTGAGCAAATTCACTCCCGTTACGTATATGACTCCAGAGGAAACCCCACTGTTGAGGTCGATGTGAACACCGGGTTAGGACAGTTTCGGTCGGTGGTGCCTTCTGGTGCTTCCACCGGAACCCACGAAGCAATCGAATTGAGAGACGGCGACAAGGACAAATGGCTTGGAAAAGGTGTCTCCATAGCCGTGTCCAACGTCAACTGTATCATTGGCCCGGCATTGGTCAAGGCCAAATTGGATATCACAAACCAGCAAGCAATTGACGAATTTCTCAACTCGTTAGACGGCACTTCCAACAAGTCCAAATTGGGTGCAAATGCGATTCTAGGAGTGTCTCTAGCTGTAGCCAAGGCTGCTGCTGATGAGAAGGGTGTTCCGCTTTATAAGCATTTGGCTGAAATTTCGGGTGTCAAACCCGACAAGTTTATGCTTCCAGTTCCATTCTTGAATGTTCTTAACGGTGGTTCTCACGCAGGAGGTGCTTTATCCTTCCAGGAGTTCATGATTGCTCCTGTTGGTGCATCGTCGTTCTCCGAAGGACTCCGTTACGCCTCGGAGATTTACCATACCTTGAAAGCTTTAGCCAAGGTAAAGTATGGCACCTCGGCAGGGAATGTTGGTGACGAAGGTGGAATCGCACCAAACGTAGAAACACCAAGAGAGGCCCTCGACTTGATCGTGGCAGCAATTGATGGGGCAGGGTACACTGGAAAAGTCAAAATTGCGCTTGATCCTGCTTCATCTGAATTCTTCAAGGATAACAAGTACGACTTGGATTTCAAGAATCCCAAGTCTGATAAGTCCAATTGGTTAACTGGAGAGCAATTGGCATCGTTGTACTTGGAGTTGATCGAAGAGTACCCAATTATTTCCTTGGAGGATCCTTTTGCTGAAGATGACTTGGAGTCGTGGAGCTATTTTTATTCAAAGGTAGCAGGTCGGATTCCTGTCGTAGCAGACGATTTGACTGTCACCAACACAGAACGTATCAAAACAGCCATACGAAAGAAAGCTGCAGATTCCCTCTTGTTGAAGGTCAACCAGATCGGTACGGTGTCTGAGTCTTTAGAGGCAGCTAACGAGGCATTTGGTGCAAAGTGGGGGGTTATGGTGTCTCACAGATCTGGAGAGACAGAAGACAGCTTTATTGCAGACTTGGCTGTGGGACTTCGAGCTGGCCAAATCAAGACCGGTGCTCCTTCTCGTTCTGAAAGGTTAGTAAAGTTGAATCAACTTCTTAGAATCGAGGAAGAGTTGGGTGACCAAGCCATTTATGCTGGAACAAACTTTCACAGTAGCCGCTTCTCGAAAGTATGAGACTAGCCAGCTCTTAAAGAGATTTTTATGTTTATCCGCTTTTAGAGTTGTGTTGTAGACAACTAGGTGTCACTCCCTAAACATACCATTTTGTGTCGGTCTGGAAATCTGCAACCATGGGTAATTATAGCCGGTGCAATTCCGGATAAACCCTTCTATTTATGTCAATTTTACCAAAGTAAAAAATATTGTTTCTTATAACTACAGTACGTCTATGCTTATCGCCGTTCCTATTGTATGTAATAGTTTTTTTTTTCGCTTCCTCTACAAGCTGAAACTGTTCTCCGGCCTCTATACATTGTAAAATAATATTTAGTGAACCACACGGGTGAGGCAGTTATCTCAGTGAAACAATGCCTGGCAGTAGCAAGGTTCCACATTTGTTGTGGCGAGTTACAGCAGCTGCATGTGAAGCTTATTCTGGTTACTTTTACTTATAATGGTTGCGTATTATTTTTTAAGTATAAGCGCCTAAAAACGATTACGGCGAATTTATACCCACGTAAATAAAACTGCAGGTGTGAAAAAATAAAATACGTACCTAGCTCCGAACAGTATCTGCGGCTCAATTAAGCTACCGAGCCAAACGACGGAGAACCAACGAGCTCAATTAAAATGTATGTAATGGTACCAAGTCAGCACTGATATTGCATGTTAATATATACTGAAATATGCAAGATCTTCGGAATCCGATCTGTGATAATGTTTTGCTATACGAGAGTACTCGTGGGCTAATAAAATGCAGCTGAACCAGCATACTTGGAGCCCAGAATGAGTCCCGATTTCACTCTTAAGACAATAGCACGTTTTGGGTCCGCTGTAATCTAAACCGAAGCATTTGTTGTTATACGTAGTCAACCAGCGCTATATCGAGACGCGGCATTCAGTTCAAGTTGATTTTTTTGCTTCGTCTTGGTTCGCATATCCGTAAATGACTCATATTTTAACCGAATTTAAGAACAGCAGGCCATTTTCACAGTGGCACACTTCCAAATCCATGACATTACCCTCTTGATATACCTAGTATACTTTGGGAAAAGACTTTCGTAACCAGCAGAAGAATTACATCTGCAAATGACCATGGCGGATTAATCACACATACGTCTCGTTGTCCGAATGCAGATGTGATAGGCAGGCTGGCATGCAAGCCATGCAAGCCATGCAAGTACTCCATCATTCGTAGTCCGAATGCCCCACCTGCGGCGGGCAGAACATCCGATTACGGCGACGAAATGTTTCAACCTGTATCATATCTCACCTGCTTTAGAACGCATGTCACCCCACGCATTACCACCTTCTCTACCTCCACAGAGGGTCCATCCATAGCACTGTTCCATTGCAGTTGCCAATTATCCTTCTAGGCACCTGACTTCGTGTATTGCAACAATTTTCGGTCTTGGACTGTAGTGGTTTCGGAGTAAAGCCCCATGCCATGCATTTTAAACGAGGCTAAACGAATGCCGTGCCTTTTTCAAACCGCTTCAGAGTAAACGTTGCTTCTCCGTCCTGAGTCTTGCGCCATAAACTCGGTATCTTACTTGCGGCTCATGCAGATTTCGCAGCCATGCAAGAATATTTCCGAGCACTGCACCACGCAGCCCGGTTTGAGAAATACATACATGATGCATGTGGGGGAACCACTTCGGCGATTGTACACAAGGTGGCTTCACTATGAGTCCCCCAAACTTGCCGCGAGGGACGTGATTTCAATGTTTATACCCATGATAAATCTATACCCATGATAAATTTGGACACTGGTTCGCGGCTGATTGCAACCGAAGTTGGACTCGGTAATACGTGCCCCAATTAATTTAGCTTATTGTGTATAGTTACCACACCTGCGATGCGTTGGAGGCAGTCCCTTATTGCCGCATTGTATATGCGGGTCGTTGTATGCTTAAAAAAAAATAGTAATGCAAACTTCCCGGCATCCTAAAACCGTAGAGGACTGTGCCAGACCAGCATTTCTGCTTCGTAGCTTGCAGTCGGATGTATCTTTACGGTACACACCCTATTGTTACTGATCGTAAGTTGACAAATTGAAACAATAAGTTGCATACGATGCGTTTCGAGAGTTTTGCCCGATGCGGCAGCCACAGAGACAAGTGTAGTTAGACGCAATGCATGCGATGATAAAAGATATCATTTTGCATATTCTAAAACCACTTCGGGGATTACCGCTCTCTCGCCACAAACGATCACCAGACCGGCGCAGGTGCTGGAAAGTGCTTGGTGTCGCAGAACACAACACACGTACTGAAAACTCTTTGTTGGACCAGCCCGACCAGACCGGCACTCCACCAATACTTACTATTAGTACCAGCAAGGTCAGGGGACGGGAGCATTCTCCACGAATCTCGCCGAAACCCCTGTAAAAAAGGCTCATGCATGGGATATGCATCATGCATGCAGACGCGGGAAGGATCTGGCATGCATAGTTGTATCACCTCGTTTGGAGCTGCTGGTATAAATTCCAAACGGTTCCTGGCATAATCCAAACGTAAAACTATGGAATATGATGCTGCTTTCAACTGGACATATGAGCCGGAATTTGACCCCATGCTAGCAGGGCTGACATCAACAGGACCCGGCAGGCTTGGAGGACCATTTGGATTCTACCTTGATTTCGAAGCCAACTGTCTCGTAAAAGATAATATTAACCTCAACCTCAAGTTGGGTCTGTCGATGCCTTCTTCCTTCAGTAGCTCTCCTTTGATTATGGAAGCACCAAATTTTGAACCCCAGTCATTTGGGTGGAGCTCGGGATTTCCCGAGCATGCTAAACTCGATTGGGACTCGAAAGGCAAACCGCCTACATGTAAATAGACCAAGAGTGACACCTTAATGCACACTGACCGTATTTGCGGCACATGTTCTCGCATGGTTCCACATCCGTGCTGCATCCACATCCACTTTGAGCCACCACTTCTTCCAATGCGGAAGTTGGTGTTGCTTGACTCAGAAACCAACTTCCTAATCCACTCTTGAATTGCAAACCTGACACATCTGCGAAGCATCATCGTCTCCTTTCCCATACCTATAAAGCTGGGTGGCCGTGCTATGTTCCTCCATCATGTTCTTCTTGTTTTATCTTTGCTTTGCCTCCCTAGCACTGGCTGCAAAATTGTCGAATGTGTGGACTCTGCTTTCGATCACCAGCCCTTCCGGGAACAGACCCCAGGATATCCACTCGGCCACCTTGGGGTGGCAGGTGCACACAACCGAGGTTTCTGCTGGTGATACTTTTGGTCTTGTGATGCCCGGAGTGTTCCGCACCAAGTTTGGTGAGCTGCAACTTCGACTCGTTGCTGATGGCATCACCTATGCTTTGTGTGACGCTTGGGACGGCTCGTACATCACCGACTACTCGAGTCTTCTGTGTACAGTGAGCAGTGCTGTGGAGACCAGCCGGGACATCACTGCTACCGGAGTTGCGACTTTTGACTTTGTCTTTGGCGCTGGCGGCTCATCTGCTGCTTCTGATCTTTACGAGTCTAAACTCTACCACACGGGAACCAACACCGTAAGCTGGGGAGGTCTCTCTACCACCGTGGAATTTGCTGGAGGTCCTTTCTTTGGCGAGAACGACAATGACGGCTTGGTCTATTATTCTCGGTCCACTCCACAACTTCACGAACAGTTGTATGTTTTGTCTGGGGCCTGTTCCGATGGAATAGCATCTGGATTCACAATCATCACCTTTGAAAACGACTACGACTGCTCGCAGTTTGGTGTGAAAATGACAAAGACCTTGAATGACTTTTTCCTTCCCGAAGACTCGGAAGATGTCCCGGTGCTGGAAATCATGTGTCAGGATAACCGCATCATTGCCACGTTCTCCAATGTTCCTGCTGGATACCGTGTGTTTGTACAGGGTTTTTACAGATACCCATTGACCTCTGATACCGTGTTCCACAACTTTGGCGGGCAGGTACAATGCTCGTCAGGAAGTACCAAAGTCAACAACTATGGGAGAGAAATCGTGGTGCTCACTGGTGACTCTGATTCAGATGGAAACTCGAGAGAAATAATTGTCACCACTTCAACGTGGACCGAATCCTACACCACAGTGACCACTCTTCCATACGAGTCTACGGCCAGCACCATTACTGTCGTGGTTGACGTCCCAGATACGAGGACAACTACTACCACCACATTTACCGAGCCATGGTCCGAGTCATACACTACGACAAACACCCTATCCTACGACACTGATGGACCCACAGTAACTATTACTGTCGAAGTTGACGTGCCGGCTCTGACAGAAAGCGAACGCGCATCGAGCGACAGTTCCAGGGTCTCTTCGAGTGCCGTCGTTTCTCTGAGCTCATTGACAGCCTTGGTGGTTTCACTGCCAAGCTCTAGTGGTCCAATTTCCACCTCAACTACAGTCCAGACTTCAAGCTTGATTCCTGACCTTTCCTCTGACGCACCTTGTGAACAATGTACCGGGCCAGCTTTAATAGCGTCTACAACTACGACGCTGCCAATATCGTCAGAAGCAACGGCACTTACAGTGGTGGAAAATCCTAGCACAAGATGGTCCAATTCTAGTGCTGCTTCTACAGATGCAGAAAGCCTCTCGTCACTGAAACATACCAGTGAGACTTGCTATTCGTCCCTTGTGACAGAAAACAAAGTTACTCCAGAATCAGGAAAAGTGCTTGACACTTCCATTTTCCCAACTGAAACAAGTACTAAATACGAGGATAAAACAGTCTTGCTGACAAGTGTATCTGGTGGGCGTCAAGCCTCCTCGCCTACAGGGGGACACAAAACAACTACAATCTTGCTGTCAGCGGTGGTTTCGGATACCAATTCTGCCAGCATAGATCTGCAGCCATCTGCATTGCCCAGCAATACGGATACCGGCTCGCTTGCAGCCACAGAAATTTCTTGGCCTGCGGAAACGGCTACTATACCGGAGACGATCTTATCCTTCGAGACAAACCAGCCAAATCCAATTGAACCACAGGCCGATCTGGACAATTACGACACAACTACACCAGGTTCGCATGCTATTCCCGAAAACACGGAAATCTTCCTGTTTATCATTCCGCAAGTGACGTTTGAATTCGCGACCGAAATAGCTGCAAATCCTACACCAACAACAACAGTCGCTTCAAGAGTCGCGTCTTCCCTGGCAGCAGAAACCGCAATTGCAGCCAGCATAGTGAGCCCATACAGCGGCTCGGCAACGAAATTGGTCCCATCGTTGATAGTGATGTTTATCGGGCTCCTAGTTTAGGCACTGGTACATATGCAGTAATCGCACTATTTCTAGTACTTGGTTCCACGGCTGCGGCGTTGCGCAGCAAGCTAATCTCCTGCACACAAATGCCCGTTACCGGTAGACACCGCCAATCATCTGGCGCTATTCCTTATCCGCTGGATATATGCAGGCAAGGTATCTTGGCAAACCAGAAGATAGCAGACGATAATGGGTTGAGTAGACGAAAAAACCAGGCCATTCTGTTGCCTAGCGGACCCCACACTCCGACGTTCTTATACTGCAGCAGCGCCATACATATTCGAAGCATTTTTTTGCGATAAGAGTCTGGAGATTGCTGCAGGACGAACCACGCCCACTGATAAGGATTCGTAGTAGCGAATGCGAGCGCGCGCAGGCTCGTAACCTGGAAACGTACATCAGATGCGCATGGTCTGCGTGCAGGGCGTTCCATGATTGACGACTTGCAGCCGGGACAATTAATAGGTGAGGCCGTAACCGGAAGTGAGTTTTTTTTCTCACGGTGCTAATTCAATAGATTCGAAAGTTTTCGCCTTTTGGATTTTCTTTTGTTGCTTTGCTACTGTCCTTGTAATAGCACCAGGCCCATTCACGTCTGAAAATTTTTCCCTTGTACCAGCAAGCCTAATACCCATCGTGAGTCATGCTTGCTAGAAGAAAGCTCTTTGCTGAAAATGAAGAATACAACAAAAGCTTGGTGTTGGTGTTCACCATTGCCAGTTCCTTGATCTGGGTCATGGTGCCCGGTTTGGCATTTTTGTATTCCGGCTTGGCTAGAAGAAAGAGTGCATTGTCCATGATATGGGTGGTTATCATGGGCACGTTTGTGGGTTGTTTCCAGTGGTACTTCTGGGGATACTCCTTGGCATTTGCTCCATCGTCCAACAACTTCATAGGTAACTTGGACTATTTTGGCTTCAAGGGCCTTTTGGGGTTGTCTGACTTTGCGGGCGACTTCCCCGAAATTGCATTCGCTATTTTCCAAATGCAGTTTATGGCGGTCACCGTGGCCATTTTGGCCGGTGCCCTCATCGCCGAAAGAGGCCGTTTCCTCCCCTCCATGGTGTTTATCTTCTGTTGGGTCACCATCGTGTACTGTCCCGTCGTGCACTGGATCTGGGGTGGAGGCTGGGCTTCCACCTGGCAAGGAGGAGCATTGGACTACGCCGGCGGAGGCCCGGTCGAGATTCTTTCCGGTGTTTCTGCGTTCGTTTACAGTGCCTTCTTGGGTAGAAGAAACGAAACCTTGATGATCAACTACCGTCCCCACAACATCTCCACCATCTTTTTGGGTACCGCTCTCCTTTATGTGGGATGGCTCTTCTTCAACGGTTTCTCCTGTGCCAATGCCTCTGTCAAGGTTCCTTACTCGATGATGAACACTCACTTGTGCGGTGCCTTCGGAGCCATTTCCTGGTGTTTGCTCGATTTCCGCTTGGAGAAGAAGTGGTCGATGGTGGCGGTCTGTTCCGGATGCATTTCTGGACTCGTGGCTGCCACGCCTTCGTCGGGAGTCATCCCATTGTGGGCTTCCGTCATCTTGGGTATCACTGCCGGCATTGTCTGTAACTTTTCCACCAAGATCAAGTACATTTGCAGAGTCGATGATTCCCTTGATGTGTTGGCAGAGCACGGAATCGCAGGAATTGTCGGTTTGCTCTTCAATGCCTTGTTTGGCTCGGCCACTGTCATTGGCTACGATAATGTCACTGACCATGCGGGTGGCTGGATCGACCACAACTGGAAGCAGTTGTACGTGCAGATCGTGTACATCCTTGCTACAGCCGCCTACTCGGGAGGTGTCACTGCCTTGTTGTGTTTTGTCATCAACAAGATTCCCGGATTGCAATTGAGAATAGACTACAATGCTGAGGAGGTTGGAGTTGACGAGGACCAGATCGGAGAATTTGCATATGACTATGTTGAGGTCAGAAGAGACTTCTTGGACTGGGGAACTCCAGCCGTGCCCAAGAGCGAAGATGGAATGGTGCAGACTATAGACGAGCCTGTCGACAACGCCGTGAGTGAGGGAGCAGTTTATGAGGGAGTCACCTCCAGTTCACAAGGCTCACTCCAGGGAACGCAAGTCAATGAGAAACAGGACTAATTCGTAGCATTTAAAACATAATTGAGGGCAGGCAATCAACGATTATAAGATTAAGATTAAATGTAAAATTAAGTAACAACTACAATAGCTTCAGTTTGAAGTAGTCGTGGAAAGCAGTCTCGAGCAACTTGCACGAAGTAACGTAGTCCTCGAGCTCGTTATACACCTGGCACGAGAAACGAACATAAAAGCGCTCGTGTACAAATAGTTGGAGGTAGACGTTATCCTTGTAGGCCATCAGCTCCTGGATGGAGTCAACACATTTCTTCACTTCCTTTTTGTTTGTGATGTCCAAGCCCTTGCTTCCGACTGCCTTGGCAAACTGGCCGATTGGCACCTCTATATTAATCATGGTGGTGATGATAGTGTTGGTGCTATTATTGATGATTCTAGCGCCGGGCCACACCTTTTGCGAGATCTCCTCGCCAACTTGCACGCAGAGATCATGGCAGTACTTGGCAATTGCTGCTTCTCCGCCGACCGAGGCTCTAAACTCGATCGCTGGGACCACGCAGGATATCTGTCCGTACGACTTGGAGCCCAAAAACGTGAATTTTTCAATAAACCTGTTCTTGATTTCTTGCGGCTGGAGTTGCAATTCTTGCTTTTCGTCGAGGTATGTATGGGATATCGGCATGGTATGGATCACGTTTTGGTGCTGCTCGTCCACGTAGAGAACGGCGCATCCTCTAGGGACGTACAACCACTTGTGCAAGTTGGAAGTGTAGAAGTCGGGCTTCAAGGTGCCCAAGTTGATTTCGACAAGACCAATGGAGTGGGCTCCGTCTATTAAGGAAAGCACACTGTATTGCCGGCACAAGGCCACAAGTCTCTCGAAAGGAACCCGGACGCCAGGAATGGACGTGACGGTGTCAAACAATGCCAATTTTGGCTGGTGCTGTTCGAACGCCTGCTTGAATTTCGCAACAACCTCGTCGTCCTCAATGGGATAGTTGAGCTCGACAGCCACGATCTCCACGTCGACACGGCTCTGGACAAACTCAATGGTGTGCACGCAGCTGTCGTATCCCGTGGTTGGTACGACGATCTTGTCCCCCTTTTGGAACGGGTACGAACGGAGCACGGTGTTGATTCCGGTGGTTGCGTTGTCGACGATGGCCAAGTTGTGGAAGTCGGTTTTGAGAAACGTGCCAAGGGCCTTCACCAGCTTGACATACGCCTTCTCAAGCTCAAATCTAGCAAACCGGTCAGGGAACGCGTGGTCCCTGGTCAAGGCAGCAATGAACTGGTCATGGATAGGGGTGGGAGTCAATCCGTAAGAACCGTGGTTGACGGGGATGACCTCTGAGCCAAGACGCGTAAAGTATTTCTTGCGGAATTCGTGACCAAATGGAACTGTCATTATTGGCTTGTGGTAAAAAGGTGAGAATCGCAGAACAAGCAGGGGTTGCAAGGATGCAAAATATTGCAAAATATTGCAAAAAATAGAAAAAACTTGCAATCGAAGAATCGATCACCACCAAACAGAACTAGCGCAACCAGCTCCTGGAAATGGATATCTTGGAATTTCCCAGCCAGTAAGAACCGATGCATAATCACACCGCGAGGGCATCCACAACGGGGTGTTCATATTCTGTTGTGTCTGCCATCGTCTGGTGAGCACAAGAAACCACGAGATCCAGCTCCGTGCAAATGAAGCTGGCCAGAGTGAATTTACCTGGTGACCACTGGTGACCACTGGTGACCCCACCAGGGCAACGCCGGAACCGGCGCACGTGACAAACCCCAGACGAATGCCTTCGATTACCAAATTATCTCCGCTCGTGCGGGCGTGAAAAAAAAAACTGCCGTGAGTCAGAGAAGCTTTTATCTTGTTGATCCAACACCACACATTTCAAGATGAGAGCAGTCAGACGTGCTCTCCAGGCCCCGGCCACGCGCACGCTCTATAGATCGCAAATAAGAGCAATCACCAAATCAGCCCAGCAGAACGCCACCATGAGCGACAGACTGCTGTCTTCTGCCCCACGTCCCACCCCGGCTCCCTCGTTCAACCAGGAGCCCAGCGGACCTGGCAGCGAGTCTCGTGGACGCCCTGCCGCCCGCAGAACCCCCAAGCGTGAGCAGCTCATCATGGACGACTCGTTTATTGGTCTTACTGGAGGCGAAATCTTCCACGAGATGATGTTGAGACACGATGTCGACACCGTTTTTGGCTACGCCGGAGGTGCCATTCTCCCCGTTTTCGACGCCATCTACAACTCGGACAAGTTCAAGTTTGTTTTGCCCCGCCACGAACAGGGTGCTGGACACATGGCTGAAGGCTACGCCCGGGCCTGCGGCAAGCCGGGGGTGGTTCTCGTCACCTCTGGGCCGGGAGCCACCAACGTGATCACCCCGATGGCGGACGCGTTGGCCGACGGAGTGCCGTTGGTGGTGTTCACCGGCCAGGTGCCCACGTCGGCCATCGGCACCGACTCGTTCCAGGAGGCCGACGTCATTGGTATTTCCAGATCGTGCACCAAGTGGAACGTGATGGTGAAGAACGTGGCCGAGTTGCCCCGCAGAATCAACGAGGCGTTCGAGATCGCCACCCTGGGCAGACCGGGTCCCGTGTTGGTGGACTTGCCCAAGGACGTCACCGCCTCCATCTTGCGTGAGTCGATCCCCATCAAGACCACCTTGCCCTTCAACGCCTTGAGCCAAATCACCCGCCAGGCCGCCACCGAGTTCACCATGGAGGCCATCCACAGATCCGCCGACATCTTGAACCGAGCCAAGAAGCCCATCATCTACGCCGGTGCCGGTGTCATGAACAGCGACGAGGGTCCCCAGCTCTTGAAGGACTTGGCCGACAAGGCATGCATCCCCGTCACCACCACCATCCAGGGCCTCGGCGCGTTCGACCAGCGTGACCCCAAGTCGCTCGACTTCCTCGGCATGCATGGAAACGCTGCCGCCAACACCGCCATCCAGAACGCCGACGTCATCATCGCCTTGGGTGCCCGTTTCGACGACAGAGTCACCGGCAAGGTGAGCGAGTTTGCCCCCGCTGCCCGTGCTGCTGCCGCCCAGAACAGAGGTGGTATCATCCACTTTGAAATCAGCCCCAAGAACATCAACAAGGTGGTCGAGGCCACCGAGGCCGTCGAGGGTGACTTGGCCGTCAACTTGGCCAAGTTCATCCCCTTGGTCAAGAAGGTGCCCGAGAGAGCCGAGTGGATGGGCCAGGTCCAGAAATGGAAGGAGCAGTACCCATACGCCTACATGCTCGAAACGCCCGGATCCAAGATCAAGCCACAGACCCTCATCAAGGAGATCTCCAAGCAGTCCAGCACCTACGGAAAGGAAGTCATTGTCACAACCGGTGTGGGCCAGCACCAAATGTGGGCTGCCCAGCATTTCACCTGGACCAAGCCTCGTACCATGATCACCTCTGGTGGCTTGGGAACGATGGGCTACGGGTTGCCCGCTGCTATTGGTGCCCAGGTGGCCAAGCCAGATGCAATCGTCATTGACATTGACGGTGACGCCTCGTTCAACATGACTTTGATGGAGATGTCCTCCGCGGTGCAAGCCAACGCTCCCGTCAAGATTTGCGTCTTGAACAACGAAGAACAGGGAATGGTGACCCAGTGGCAATCTCTCTTCTACGAACATCGTTACGCACACACCCACCAGTCGAACCCAGATTTCATGAAGTTGTCTGAGGCCATGGGCTTGAAGGGCATCCGTGTCACCACCCAGGAGGAGTTGGTGCCAGGTGTCAAGGAATTCTTGGACTACGACGGACCTGTCTTGATGGAGGTCATTGTCGAGAAGAAGGTGCCTGTGTTGCCTATGGTTCCAGGTGGTAATGCATTGGACGATTTCATTGTCTACGATGCTGAGGTGGAGTTGAAGGAAAACGAGTTGAGAAATCAAAGAACAGGTGGTTTGCATTGAGTGACGAATAAATCGACGACTTATTAAAAGTATTTTTATATTGAACCATTAAATTAGTATATTTATTCATTTTTCAACAGACTCCAGGAATCAATTTCCATTGTCAATGTAGCCGATGGAAAACTTAAAAAAAAAATTAGCCCGATGCGGGGGTCGAACCCGCAGCCTTTTGATCGCTTCTCTTGAATAAGAGTCAAACGCTCTACCGATTGAGCTAACCAGGCCAATCGCTGGAATACAGTGAATCAGGAGTACACATATCCAGCATGTAGCCATATCTCAATAGCAAAGAATAGCAGACAACTCATAAACCTGTGATTAATACAAACAGTACATCTGTGGAGAAACAGAAGGTCCCTTAGTATTTCTGCGAAGCGAAAGCAAAAAAAAAAAATTAGCCCGATGCGGGGGTCGAACCCGCAGCCTTTTGATCGCTTCTCTTAATAAGAGTCAAACGCTCTACCGATTGAGCTAACCAGGCCAATCGTTATGTTGTTAAGTGCCGTGTGCAAACATATGAGACGCGACAGCCAAGACAGCAACACACCCTGTGTCATGCGGGCTTTCCCGGAAACAGGGAGAGCGCAGTCTTTGGTGCGTTCCCCATAGCCCCGGAGATCCGGGACTGTACATAGGCCCCCATTCACCCGATGTCTGGGGAATTTTGACCACAACAAGTATTCTACATTCCAGGGTCAAATACGTAGCTGCAGAATTAGAGCTTACATGTCGTGATGGATTACCCTAAGGAGGAAGACAGCACCTCTCCGCTGACTGCGGCGTGCACCCTGAACATGAAATTGATTAACACCACTACCGGCCCGCGAGTATCGCAAGCTTGTGACCGATGTAGAATCAAGAAAATCAAATGTAACGGACTCACCCCGTGCTTGAACTGTTCCAAGATTGGGTTTGAATGCAAAACCAGCGATAAATTAACCCGGAGAGCGTTTCCCAAGGGCTATACTGAGAACCTCGAGAGACGCATAAAACTTCTCGAAGAAGAAAATGAACGACTAAAAGCAGGCGGCGCAACTATCGAGAACCCGGCAGCGGATCGGCCCAAAGAAGAAGCCCGCCATACAACAACCACATCAACTGCGCCCAACGCAAGCCATTCGTCGGTGCCCATCAACAACCCTATTGACCAAATTTTCAATCTTGACAGTAAAGGCGTTATTATTGGAAATGACAACTTGAACTTCGAGTCCCAATTCAACCACTTGCTCATCAACTTTAACCTTCCCTTTCTCAAGATCACCAATTCCCATAACTATCTTTTGAATGATCCTAATGCCTACTTGTACCACCCGGCATACACAGCGTACAACCAGTTTCATAACCGTGACTTGGACGTTATTTATAACCCGCTTACCGCGATAGACTCATCCCATGACATGCTTGATGATGTATCCAGTCTTACCAATAAGCAGCTCCCCAAAGATATTTATGACTTGTTCATTAAATTGATCAACAACTTCAAAAATATCTTCAGCAACAAGAAGGAATTGGATAACCAGGTGATCCAGTTTTTCCTTAATTACAACATATTTATTCCCATCTTTGATTACAAAAAGTTCATGCAATCATACGATGCTTTCCACACAATGTACCCATTCATGTTCACATACGACGACGCCACGATCAATGGCTTCAATATTCTGAGTAATGACTATCGGGTCGTCAACGAATATTTGATGACGGTAGTCCAAATTTATGCAATGATCATGATGAATGACCCAACAATCAATCTCAATTTACTCCTTAACCATCCCAATCCTGGCTATGCTACTACATCCCAAGCAAAAGGTGATAAGACCCGCGCCACGCTAACCATCATAAGGTCGTTGTACGACTTTCTTCCTTATTTAAACATCCAGCATGTATCGATTCCCCAGTTGCAAACGTACACGCTATTCTTATACTACTCACTTTTAACCAACAATAAGGAAAAGTCTTTGGTTTTGTCTGCTCTTGTTAATGCCTTTATAGGCATTTTGGGAATCAACCTAAACTCAAAGAATTTGTTCTTTAATGATTTATCCCTTAGTTTGGACCAAAAGCGGGACCGTGTGAAGATCTTCTGGGTTTTCAAGGTCCTACTCAAATGCTTCAATTTAAAGTTTGGATTCAAACCCAGCTTGAATACCACTGTGATAAACCCAGTAACAATTGATCGATACTTCGAGTTGACCCCCGAGAAGTTGAGTCTGTTGCTCGATACATCTCGAGGTACCGACGAGTTGTTTACAACCTTATTGAAACCTAGTGTTGAGTTTCTCAATTTGGTTAACATCATTATTCCATCGTCTTTCTCTCCCAACTATTACCAATACTTGAAACTGGGATCTGGCAGTGGTCTGGGCCACAGTCATCGTAGAAACCCAAAATTAGATTGGATTTTGAATGACGATGATGGAGATGGAAATGATGGTAACTTGAATTACAACTACAATCAGTTCTTGACTATAGACAAGAATCTTTCCAATTGGAGATACTCATTGAGAGATAAGCATCTTAATTTGGTTCCACTTCAAATGCAAATGAACTTGCCAGTCCTTTCCAGTCAGACAAGTAATGATTTGTACCACAAGATTACCTCCAATAATGCACTGTCGTCCTCAACAATATCCCGAGAAGGAATGCTAAATTATTTACTGAATGGTGTTCCTGACATTCATACTGCTAGTCAACTCATAAAGATACAACTCAACTTTCATTGTTTGTTGATTAGGTCTATGAACTACATTAACTTTGTTATTGATAAAGAGTTGACCCATCCTTACTATGTGAAAATCTCGAATATTTCGAGGGAGGTATTGACGTACTTTCTACTCATATTTGAGCATGTAGGGGCAGCAGAAGAGCTTGACAAAATTCCTCCTTCATCAACAATTGAAGCACAACCAAATGTGCCTTTAGGTATTGATGTGGATGATGATGGTTTCGTGATAAATGATTTCCTGTTCAAAAGACGCAAAACTAACAATACATTCAACAATCAAGTCAAATGGAAGGTTAGGGAACTACCATTATCACCATTTAACAGTATACTCAATGGATTATCCATGACTATTATCAACTTCAAAAAGTCCATTCTCTTGCAAATGCTTTTGCTTTTGGTGAGTCTGACAAAATTCTTCAAGAAGGAGGGTCTAGTGGCAGATAACGTTGCAAAGACCTTGAACATGAGTATTGAGCTTTTCATCAAAATTTTCATCAACTATCAGACCAACGCTGCAACTGTCTTTACCAGTCAACTGTTAAAGACTAAGAAGTACAAGGAAGACACTTTATTCAGAAAGTTGATGAACGATGAGCTTCGAGAGCAGATCTTGCGGGAGCCTCGTACCAATGGAGACGACAGTGATGACGATGAACTAGGGTCAAGTCGAGGGATCAACGAGGCATATCAAACGATGGATATCGATTGGGACAACGAAGACATGGATGAGGACTTGAAATACCTAAAAATTCTCAAGTTTATCCAGTATAAAATTAACTGGCTCCAGGAAAAATCCGATAATAAGCTTAAGAGAGCAAGAGCATTAAGACAAGGAGAATCACGGCAACCAACCCCAGTAGTGGATTCGAGTGACGACAAATTGAAACATTCCAACCTGGTGAATATTCCATTAGGATTGTCTCGTACAGTGGCTCCAGATTCCTTACAAGATACCACTTCATTGAGTAGTTTCTACAGCTCAACATCACCAAAGGGCACTACAAGAGCCGATTATTCGCCATCTAGCCTTATGGCTAAAGCGCAAGCAGCGCCACGCATGGATATCTCCCATCCCAAACTAGAGAAAAGTGATAATGAGACAGATGAAAGATTAGTTGCAAACGATTTAATGAGTCTAAAAAGGGGCTATAGCAAAAGTGGATTTAGCCCAGAATCACCAGCATGGAATTACACAGCCAATGCTGCAAGTCCAGGAAGTACAGTAGTCAACCCAGATACCAAGTCCCATTAGAAGTTAATACAATATGCACAACCATTTTCGTAACTGTGGCGGAGCGGAGTAGGAGAAAGTTGGGAAGCGTGCACACCTAAAAGCGGTGCATCACCTTTTTACCGAAATGCGGGGTTTCGTGGCACGGAATGTCAGCGTAATACTCAGCACGCTGAGCGTATTTCTTAGAATACCACCATTTTCGCGTTCCCCACAGTTCTTATCGCCCTGCATTTGGCTTCTCTCGCAGGTGAAGAAGTTGGAGATCAAATTTTGCCATCTTTCTTCTTTTTCATTACTACTCTTTCAAAATGCCATTTCAAAACTTCACTGATCATTTCAACAATTCCACCATGACTCCTTTGGGAGACCAAGAGCATGAAAGAAGAGATTCATACTTTGACAACGAAGTAACTGTGGATGACGCTTCGCCTCTTGCTGGAGATGTTGTTCCTCCTCCAGAGGAAATCAGAGAATACGTGAATCTGCATATTTCAAGCTTGAAGACAGAGACATTTCATTCGTCTTCAGACAACTTGATTGTGAACTTGTAGTAGGTTGACGATAACGACATGGCACGAAAGTAAAAATTATATATTCATTAGTAATTAGGGGTTAAAGATCAATAAATACGAGTTCCAAGCTCTTCAATTGTAGCTTCAGGATTTCTTTGTCATTCCAGTCACACAGTTCAAGTAGATGTAGAGGCTCTTCTTCAGCCTCTATACACAAGGCTAGCTCATAAAGGTACCGAGCGGCTGAATAACGAATATGGTTATTGGGATAGTTGCATGCAACCCAACATAATCGTTTTCTTGCGTCACGCATACCTCCATGTTCTGGCATACTAAGAAAGAAAAATACAGCCAAGACCGACTTTATTCTCAAGAGATTCGTAGTGTTGATATGAAGATTGTAGCATCGAACGTACAACCTTTTATAATCAAAATCAACCGGAAATTTGAAGCCAGCTTCAAATAACTTCACAAAGAGATTAATGATATGGGTATAAGTGTCGATAGCACGTAGAGTATGGTGATGTAGTGGTTTATCTTTGGGAATCAACGTTAACTGGAGGAGACTGGAGAAAATGATTGATAACTGTTGCGAATTTATGCTTTGGAACAACGCTAGCATCGACTTGAAGGAGGAATTTATGACATCTCTCGGGCCCCGAAAAGCAGCTGAACTGAAGACGACTCCCCTCCAAAATTGCAACGATAATTCTTTTTCAGTCCCTTCAAGTACCAGGTTTCTGTAATAGTCAAACAAAAAGTCAAAATATTGTACCAGCAGCAGAGGTATTTCCTTATCCTCCACCAATAGCTGAAGTGCTTTTGCTCTTAAGCGGTCAATCTGCTCTCCACTTATACGAATTAGCCTGCCATTTACCTCTGAAGATAGCAGATCGAATTTACGACGGTGCTCTTCAATGAGTTGTATAGTTGAATACCGTACTTCAGAACCAACATCCCCCTGCTCGGTTCGTTTATAATTGTCGAGACAACTAACGAGGCGCAATAAGTGAGGATAATCGTTGTCTTGAAAAGGAAAATGCAAGCGAATGCTATCAAGAATGAGAGACTTCGTGTGACAAGGGATCTTGTCTTTGTGAAGCAAGTCCACTAGACGTGTCAACTGCGATTTGGAGCATTTTAGTGTAGTAATGCTAGTTGCAAAAGCCTGGTTACCGCGCTCTATCAATTCGAGAGCCGTATCATAGGTATCATCAGGTAATTCCCCACAGTACACGAAATATTCTTGTAGCAAATTATCAAGATCTTTGGAACTCACACTGGAGGAGGTTACAACGGAAAGGCCATCCCAAGCTCCTGGAAAATCAAACTGGATGTTGAAGGTTTTACATAGGACCAAGAGTAGCAAGTAAGTCTCTGCCCGCAATATCGTCACTTGATGTGCATTTTTGGCCAATTCTGAGTGATATGATAGACCATTTTTGGATACAAAATCTCGAACGAGACTGTACTTAAATGCAAGGGTCACTATAGCGTAGTAAATATGGTCTGAAAACTCAGCCGTAAAAGTCGTGAAAAGAGTGTCGAAGAACCCAGAAAGAAGAACTTTGGGCACGCTCCCATGACAAAGAACTTCGGAAAGGGTGTTCATGCAACGTCTTCGTAACTTGAAGTCAATGTCAATATCTAAAATATGGCCAAATAGTGGTTGCAAAAGAACTTCTGGCTTAATATCGAGATTGAGTAGCTGTTCGACGAGAGGAAAATTGGGATTCGATTCGGACACTGCTTGGAAGGTCATCACTTCTATGATTTTAATGCTTGTTTCACCAACAATATTGGTATCTAATATACCAAGACAGCATCGTGAATGTCGACCAATAAGCTCTTGTACCACAGATATACCACAACGACGGATAATAAGATCTCTATCGAAAATGGAAACCTTCAAGATATCATGAAAAATGACTCGAAGCATGTTGGGGTTTTGCTTTTCTAAATGTCCAGCAGTATCAGACGTTAGAAGACGTGCTACGGCCCATACAACGAAGCATGAAGCGTCTCGCACTGGTGTACCCAACTCACTGGAGCCTTGAAACAGTTCGAAGAACAAGTATTTGTGGACTATACCCAAGACACATGGTATCGAACCCAATGGCAAAGACTTGTTCATGGCTATGAACCCCAAAAAAAGAAGTAAGGCATGTACTTTTTGAATTGAGCTGACTGTTTCATCGACTTGAAAGTCCTGACTAAATATCGAAGAAGAGTCTTCACCCAGCGCATGAGATACATTGAATTGATTGAGGAGAAAATCCACCAACTGCTCTTGATAGTTTAGTGCCTTCTTTGAAAGAGACCAACAGATTGAGGCTAGCGACTTTGCTGTGCTATAGCGAAGCTTCGTATCCAACAATGAAAACAGATTGATGATCTGTTGAACCTCAATAGTGATAATTTTAGACACCTCCTTGTACTTGTTGGTTGAAAGAAAGTACTCTGCTATTTTAGTCAGAAGTTTGACAAAATAAAGCACATCAAGGCTACTTTTGTTGGTGTCCAAGTAAATGGAATCAAGTAATAAGATATCATGAAAAGCCAATTCGGCCATGTATAGACCTGACTCAGGAGAGCACAACTTGAGCACCTTGTTAATTACCATTAAATAGCCTAGCTTCTGGGTCTCATCTACCAGTGCCATCAGCCACGATGGAAGGACGTAGGTTTTATAGAAGCTTTGAAGGACACCGTTCTTGAAGGAATCAGGTCTTGTCACAACACGTGAAAGAAGTAACAGGGCTCCAACTTGGGATTTTGATGCATAAGAGGAACCCAAGTGCCGGGTTGCTATGGAAATAAGCCGGGGAGTTATATCGACTTGTACCTTTTCTAATGGAAATGGTGCTAACACAATATTCGATAACCACAATGATAGCATGAAAGTTTCGTTATCGTCATTGTTTTCATCAGCATACTGCAACGAGAGATCATTGAGGGTGTAGACGTCACTTTGAAAACAGTTTGTAACAGTTTTGTATCCACGAACCTTGGAGAAACAATAGACAACGTAAGCTACGGCCCTAGTGTAGGCGGTACCTGGTTTTCCTTGTCTGTTATTGAAAAAGGAGTCAGCAAGAACTGTTATATAGCCGTTCAATTTGGAGTCCAAGAGGCTCGGGGAGGTTTCAAACTCGTCTATCCTGGTCCTTAGTTTATCAGTTATGGTATTGAGATGTGAGGTCTTGGAAGAATTGCTACTCAACAATTGGGATATGAGTGAGGATATTTCTTGGTAAAGAGAGTGTTTCCGTCTTGCTATTCCATCACCAAATGATTTGTCACCTTCCATCCTGGATCATTGTTGTTTAGAAACTACCACTGGTTGAAACCTAGCCTGGTCCTGCACCAAAAAATGAGATCGAAAATTTTGTTTGACGCTTTATTAGTTTGACCATGTCTGCCGTAAACACAGCCAAGCAGCAGTTCTACAAGATTACACAACTCCGCTCCACCATAGGATGCCCTCCCATTGTCAGAAAGAATATCACTGCTTTGGGTTTGAAGAGAAGACACCAAATAGTCTACCAGAGAGTGTCACCATCCACCGCCCACAGACTCCGTACCGTCAAGGAATTGGTGAAGATTGAACTTGTAGACGAGCCAAAGTCAAGAGAGGAGGTCAACCAGGAAAGAAAATTTGCTTCTGGCTTTGAATTGTTGAAGAAAGGTGCTGAACGATCATACCAGTAAGTGGTGAGAAATCATCATTCCGAACACGAGACTTGAATACTCGAGCAAGCCATAGCCAGAGTCAGCAAAGGAGCCATATATCCGTTGGTAACACCCATACTTGTATATAAATACCATCTGGCTGCTAGTTGACTGTTTGGTACTCGTTGAATTCATGTTGAACGTTGATACGACTGGAGAAAGAGATAAACAAAAAGAAAGAAGGAAACGAAGAAGCAAAGAAGACGAGCAGCTTTATATGACTGTGATATAGTCAAGTGTGGCGGATGATTGTGGTGCTGGTTCCTTAATAGTGTGCCGTATTCCGTTCCTTCGAGACTGCTAGCTCAGTAATGCATACATGATATCTAGAGAGATATAGCTAAAAGAATAATTAGAGATCAAAAACTTCACTACCTGTGGACCAAGTTAGTTGGCCCAGGAGTCCCTCGTCACTCTAGTGACGCAACTGCCTTGCATGGAGCCATGCCAACTACCAAAATCCTGCACAATATGCACGAAATATAGGACCTTCTTTTAACAGTTTGACAACAAGAAATTAGACAGAGATCCATTTCCGTGATAGATAAATACTAGATGAACCTAAATCTGCCCTTAGAAACGCGCCCGAGCCCCCCAGTATGCCTATGTAAATAGCGCCCATTGATTGGCCCATCCAACAAAAACCACGTGACCCACGATGGTGAAAAAACATTTATGGCCAATCGAACGAAACTATATCTTGCATTACTGTGTGTTTCGTCTCAAAATTGTGAGGGTCAGAGCAATCTTGTACCCGACTTGTTTCATCCATCTGTATACATAGTATGCTATTCACCATCAGAGCAACCCAGAGAAACCGACTTACGAGTTCGATCTTCACCTCCACCTTCGCCATCTGTTTCAGTTTGGTAGCAGCTAATTCCTTGCTTCCATGTCCTGTTGACAGCGTCCACGGGAATGAGTCTATTCTCGAGGAGCGTTTGAAAGGAGCGAAAGAAGCTAAAGAAGAAGCAGCATAACGGTTCACTGTTCTACGCATATTTTACCGCCGTTGACACGTATGTTCACGAAGATTGTGTATGGCGCACTTAGACGCTGTCCAACGCAAGCATTGACTTCAAGAGACACCAGACCAGCGTTTTGCTTTCCAAACATGTAAATTGGAGGACCCAAACTATTCCCTTCTCGCTGCCGCGATGACATGAACACATGACCTTTCTTCTCGAAATACCGAGGAAAACGGCCTTCAATTGCATTCACAAACACATTCTCTTGGCTGACTGCTTGGTGCCGACCGCACCACATCCAGATTGTTCTGTTGGTTTCACAAAGGAGCGATGTGTTGTGATGCGCTCTTCCGCAGTGACCCCCAACATGGGCACAGACTCATATACATAGTAGGCACATTCTTGTATAATAGCATTCCTCGCCTGCCGAGGAAAATTGTATAATCTAACGCAAACCCATTTCAAAGCGTATATTGTTGTCAGTCTGTTGAAGAATGCCGCTCGGAGAACCAGCTTATCTCCCGCTCGTAAATTCAAAACAACGTCTTAACTTGATTCGGAAATTTAGCAGAGCCTGCAGCACCAAGAAATTACTTGTTGCGGAAACTCCCTATGTGTAAAGCGAGCCCACTCGCTTGCCGTTGCAGATATAGCCCCAGCATGAACGCGCAGGCAGATAGGTGACTCCAAAAAAGTCAACACCAGCTATACCACGTCACGGAAATAACCACCATACAGAAGCACGCTTCTACGGTACGTACGCCAGCCTTCTGCTGCCAAAATTAACTTCTTCGATGACGGAGATCTATTGTAACGGTTTCCAAGAGAAAGGCCCGATTAGGAAATTTCCAAATAACAACAATTAATAAACCGAATTAGGGAACGTTGCAGACATGAGCCCCACTGGCGAGATTCTCGAACACTATATTAACCTGGACCAGCCGCATTAAACGTCGGAGAGATTATAGAAGAAGAATGTCATGCATGCTCCATTCTTCGATTCCCGTTGACTATTCCTTTCCATCACGGAAGCAATTTGACGAGATCAGAAACACTTCCCTCTTGTCCCGTGATGCCCTCATAGCCCACAACCTCACATTGGAAAAAATGCCCCAACCAAAAGAGCCGGTTCGTGTGAGCAAGCCAATCCAAAAGACGTTTTCAACTCACACACGGGAAGACCCATTGGAGGCTCTCTACAAAGGGTCCAAGATTATGATAAAGTCGTACACAGAAAGTATGATGCTGAGTGCTCCAACTTCAAATGTGCCGCATTCCGTTGGAGGAACAAAGGGGTTTGCAAGCAAGAAAATGGAAGACTCGCTCGTGGAAAAGACACAAGGTTACCACTTTTCTCCTTCTGCTGGAAAAACCTTGTATTTCTCTCCCAATCTTACGACGAAAACGAACCCCACATTACCTCAGTCCACACCAGACAATGCTAAGGATAGCACGAGAAGAAAACTCGACTTTGGTACCCATAGTCAGTCAAAGATGAGAAAGGTGGATCTTTTGCAGGTTTCAGCAAAGAACCCATCTGCCCCAGTACCAATATTCGAGGATTCGCAGCCAGCGGAGGAGGACAACCTTGCATGTCACGCTGGCCATATATTGCGTATGGCTATGGATACCACCATTTTGGGCTCCAGCTACAACTCTACCATCAACTCTTCGTTTGGCTTGAATGACTCCATTTTAGGATCCAAGAGGGTGTCGGGAAACATCCTTGATAACGAGGCTGAAGCAAGCATCACCAACGCTCGCAATCTGAAGCGGGAACACAGCTTGAACACAAACAAGGCAACGAAGATAGAAATCAGCGCCGAAGACTTAAACAACGCCATATATGCAGATTACTAACCATCTAGTACAATATCACGAATAATGAATTTCAAGTACTCGGTATCTCGAATGTCGACAGAGTAATGGTATCCTCGTGCAAATCCAGGAAGCAGTTCATTCTTGATTGTAGGCTCGCTTTGACATATCCTGTGTTCTTTCCAATATGTGTCAACGTTTTGATCATGAATACTATCGCCCTTGTAGAGCCGCGAAACATAGTCAAGTGCTGCTTTCGTGGATGCATTATTCTGGACAATTGCTGACGGTAAACCTCGTAATAGGTCCCAGACCCTCATATCGATTTTTCCCTCATGTTCGGTTAAATAGCAAAAAAGATAGTACTGAAGTAGTTCGTGAAAATTGCCCCTCAATGAAGCCGATATGAGACATCGGTAATTATCGTGGGATACGCTAACTCCATGCGACTTCATAGATTGAAAAAGACATAGACTGGACTGCTTGGCAGAGCTTGAATTTGATAGTGAGTTCAAAATGATATTAAGACTATCATGATCAAAAAGCTGATTGAAGGCAGATGGGTCAAATTTCTGAAATGACAAAAGTGCTCGGATAGTGCCCGTAAATGTCTGAAACAAGTTGGTATGATTCAAGACGCTGTGAAAGAAGAGCTTAGTCACATTGGACGAGTACCGCTTCTCTTTGATATATGCAAGATGGGTGTCGATGACTTTCGACAATGATTCGAGGTTGGCTATTGCGTTGCCAGATCGTTGCAGCATGGGTTCGTCGTCATGCTGCTCCGTGTTGGCTGTTTTATTTGAGGTGTAGGTGTCATAATTCTTAAATCTGTGAGACATTGGTTCGGTAATGTCCTTATAAGTGAGCAAGGGCGATCTGTCTTTTTTCAACTTGACATCGAGACCAGAAATAATATCAAGCACCCTCATGATCGTTTCATCGGTCTCGTTGTGGGATGGTACATGATAGCAGTACGCTTCGATGATTTTGAGAGATATACCTTTTGTGAGAGCCTTCCTTCCCTGCAATGACTCATGAAGGAAGTATGATTCAATTAAAGCAAGACTTCTTTGTACATCGCCATGAACGGAGAAGACATGCAAGATTTGTAGCAACATTTCTTTATTGAACATCTCTTTGATGTTTGGGTCATCTAGTTTGTGGGAAACATCATTGTCAAAAATGAAAGTCAATAGGTCGTAGTGGTTGCTTTTCAAGGCAAACGACAAGTAACGGGACGAAGCCACGGTGGCTCCTGAGGCCAGTATTATTTGGAAAACATCCAATATGCCATTGCTGGCAGATACAGAAACCAAGTTGTCTAACAAGCGAGTAACCGGCAATAGCTTTAGTCGGTCTTGTGGCTCCAAATCCATATCCTGCGTCAAAATGTCTATGAACCAAAGCTTTGCTCTTAGGACTTGTGAAGTGTTAAGCAACACATGAATGAAAGCAGCGAAATATCTAACAGTATTGACTGGCAGATGTGTTGCTTGTGGTATCATGTTACTCCATAAATATTGAAGACGCACTAGTGACTCGATATCATTGCAGTACTTGAAGGTCATGAGGAGGTTCTGGACGTTTCTGTCTATCTCAGACTTTGTGAGAAGCATTGCAGATGTACATGATAATAAATATGCCTCAATGGCAATACCAACAGCATCATTATTGTTGCTTTTGGCGCAATCGCCTAATAATGCCTGTATTTCCTTCAGCTGTGGCGATTTCTTTTGGTCGTTTAATCGATCTTGAAGCCGGGATTTGATAGACGTATGTGGAGATGGTTTGAGCTTGAGATGCTTATATTTTTCAGGATTCTGGATCGCATCCGGTATCTTCTTGTGTATGGCCAATGTTCGGATGCTCTGGAAGTAGATACGATGTATTCGTACTCCTCGTAGGCATATCATCAAATGTCTCCTAGTGCACTAAAGTTGAAAAGTGCGATGAGAAGTTGAATTTCTCAATATCAACCATATGTTACGGAGGTTCCTAGCAACCTCTGCGAAAGGCAGTGCTTCGAAACAGCAATTCAATGTGTTTGACAGAGAAGTGAAGCGTTTACAACGCTCCAGATTTCCACAGTCTAGCACTGAGCAATCAAGAAAAGCCGATTACTTGAAGGATGAAGTTGCTTTGAGAACCATAGAGCGGTTGGCTTTCATAACCAGAGATCTAACCAGAGTATTGGACTTTGGGTCCCATCTGGGAAACTTCCTCAAAGTCTTGTGCCAGGAAACTAATATACCCACGTCTGGTGACGAGGTGGAGATCGAGATTGCAAAGCAACTTGAAAAGGATAAACAGTCTGTGAGGAGCAGACTCAAAGAGATCACCATGGTCGACTCGTCCAAGCTGTTACTTGAAAGAGACTCTGGTGAGCCTTTCAATACGAATTTTGAAGGGAAAATAATAAGAAATGTAGCTGACGAAGAGACCTTTGACCACGAGTGTCTCGAACAGGCAGATCAGTATGATGCGGTCATCTCAAACTTGTCCATGCACTGGATCAATGATTTGCCTAAGGCTCTTGCCGAGATAAACAGAGTTTTGAAACCCGATGGAGTATTCATGGGCACCATCTTTGGCGGAGATACTTTGTATGAACTTCGTACCTCTTTACAGCTTGCAGAATTGGAGCGGTTGGGAGGTATGTCTCCCCGTTTGTCTCCCTTAGTTGACTTGAAGGACGTTGGTTCATTGCTTAACAGGGCCGGTTTTGCCATGTTGACCATTGATGCCGAAGATATAGTCGTCGGTGGTTTCCCCGATATAATGGCCGTTTGTGAGGACTTACAGCGTATGGGAGAACAAAACGCCGTGCACTCCAGACCCGGATATCTTCCCCGAGACGTTCTTTTGGCCGCTAATGAAATCTACAAATCATTGCATGGGGAGAAAGACGACAAAGGCAACATCACTCTTCCTGCAACCTTCAATGTGATATCAATGATTGGCTGGAAGAAGAGCGAGAACCAGCCCCAGCCTCTAGCCAGAGGATCTGGTCAAGTTGACCTTAAGGATATCCTAGGTGAAAACTAAGCAAAATTAAAGCACGAGTGAAGCGAGAAAGAGAGCTATCGAGCCACTGTAAGCGACTACGCATACCAAGTATTAGTTAAGGGAATCTTGACCACGATATCTGCATCTACATATAGCCCATTTTGTATATACTTCAGTGATGTACATATACCACAGCTTGATTAAGAGTCCAGTCGAAAGAAGATTCAAGAATGCTGCACCAGTTGCAGGCGCACATGATTGATACATTGCATGCAGTACCCGCCCGATTCCCCACATAGTCTACCGAGGCAATTCAAACTCACGTTAGATTGCGAGTCACTTATAACTCTACCTGTTTGACTTTTGAACTCCATTCAGTCAGGATCTGTTTAGGTGGCCACAGTATTTATATTCTTCATCTTTATACTCAGGAGTAGAAGTACTGGTATATTTGTCGTGTGAGGTGATATTCAAGAGTCTGGTTTCAGTCGGTAGTTATTTCGAGTTTGCCACACGTCCAAGCGGAGAAACATTGTGGCTTTATTATTGGTATTAAGAGTTGACTATCAGGATGTCAAAGTCTACTCCAGAGTCGCCAGTCGTTGTACTTCCAACCTACCGGTTGGACTCGAACTTGGTGCTCCTCCCCGGAATCATTTACAATGTGACATTTTCCCGATTCAAGGCAGCAGCCTTGTTGTCCAGGTTCCGCCACCAAGTAGGCGAAGTGTCGATGATCCGAAGCCTAATCGGAGAATACGACTTCGATAATGACCAGGACACACATGTTCCCGTGGTCTCTGCCGATGCAGCTGACGGCATCTGTGAGTTCCACAAAGCTCACGCAAAGGCTTCCAACACTGATGCCTCTGGGCCAGATACTGGTTTCGATTGGTTGGTATTGGCCATAACTCCAAATACCCAAAAGATCACCAATCCTCCATCGTCCACTGCCTTCGCACCACCAGTATCTCCTCCAGGATGCGAGGTGGTTACTATTGTTAAAGTTGTCGGCATCACAGATGACGCAAACAACATCAAATTGACTCTTCAAGCTTTGACCAGAGGCGTTAAGAAGTACGAGAAGGAGAAGGGCCATCCAAACGAGGCAAAGGTCAAAGTTGACTTGAATCCGAATCATGGCCTTGCCTCCAGTAACTTCCCTAATTTGAACAAAAATGTCACTAACTTATTTGGTATTATTGATAAGTTTGTTGCTGATTATCAACAGGCACTCAAATCAAACAATATGAAAATCCTGAAGTCAAACGACGGTAAAAGCTCGGGCAGCATCTTGTGTTTGAACCCATTGGCAAGTGCTTTATATCTCCAACTTAATGGTTCGCGGGAGGTAACAAAAGCTTACACCAGCTTAAAGAAGCTCTTTGCTGCGTATGATTCTGGCAGCAAGATTGACTCTCGTTCTTTCCTGAGGTTGATCGATTTGACCTGTGCGATTGTTCCATTTCCTAACCATCAAAAGCTCATCTTATTAAATAAATTTAAGGCCGAAGACAGGGTGAAGGAAGTGAACAAGATGATTGATGATTTGGTCAACGTGTTCAAGAATTTGGAAGTCAACAATGACTACGTTAACCACTGGTTCTTTGACGAAGCCTCGTACATACAAAAGGCTAACGTCGTGGCTAATCAACTCAAATCAATCAGGTTGATATTGGAAGGTATGTCTAACTCGAAGACTGATAAACCTAACCAACCCAAGCCTAACAACCAGCTTGTTCGTCGTAAGAGTAACACGAAGCCTCCTAACAGTGCTCATGCCTCTAAAGATGGTGCTGATGATTATGAAGAAGAAGATGATGATGAAGAAGATGACTTGCGTGCAATTACTAGCTTCATCAAGGGCAAAATGCCGGGCATACAGAGTTTGTCCAATGACACAAAGCGCTTATTGACAAAGGATTATAAGCGTATCAAATCCTCGCCGCCAGGGAATTCAGATTTTCATGTCATTAGGAACTACTTGGAAATCGTGGCAGATATTCCTTGGGATAAATACATCACGAAATTCAAATCCAATCAGGATATTGACATCGAGTTTGCAAGAAAACAATTAGATGAAGATCACTATGGCTTGGAGCATGTCAAAAGAAGATTGATTCAATACTTGGTAGTATTGAAGCTATTAGGTATCACTTCTGAAGCCGAATCGGAGAAGATTGCCAGCGAGAGCAAGGGGTCTCCTGAAGGCAATAGGGGCAATGAAAACGAGGCCAACGATAACAACCGCAAGGGTGACTCGATTGTGATTGACAACAGTGATTTAACTTATAAAGCACGCCAGGAAGCAAAAGACAAGAACAAAAAGTCAAGAAAACTCACAACTATTGAGCTGCCCGCCCAGAAGGACCTCATTATTTCTAAAAAGAACAAGTCACCAATTATGATGTTGGCAGGGCCACCTGGAACGGGTAAGACATCATTGGCAAAGTCTATTGCTAACTCGCTTGGTAGAAGCTTCCAAAGGGTATCATTAGGGGGTGTCAAGGATGAGTCTGAAATTAGGGGCCACAGAAGAACTTACGTTGGTGCCATGCCTGGTGTAATCATTCAATCTTTGAGAAAAGCTAGGTGCATGAACCCTGTTATTCTACTTGATGAGATCGACAAAGTCATAGGCGGCAACAGCCAAGCTAATAAGTTTAACGGTGACCCGTCAGCTGCCTTGTTAGAAGTGTTAGACCCAGAGCAGAACAATACGTTCATGGATCACTACTTAGGATTCCCTGTTGACCTTTCTCAGGTGATTTTTATCTGTACTGCCAACGAGCCTTACAACTTGTCCAAGCCATTGCTTGATAGACTTGAAATGATCGAGGTAAGCGCCTATGATTACAACGAGAAGCAAGTTATTGGCGAAAGATACTTATTGCCCAGGCAGATCAAAAGAAATGGTTTCCCCAATTTAGATCTCGTACACATCGACAAGTCGGTAATGAAGAAGGTCATTTTGGACTACACACGGGAAGCAGGAGTGCGTAACTTTGAGAGAAAGCTCGGTACTATTTGCCGATACAAAGCTGTCGAATATGCCTCAACATTGGATAACAATGATGTATACGATCCAAATGTTGAAGAGCACGATTTGCCCAAGTATTTGGGAGTACCTTTCCCTAACTTATCCTCTGAGATCACCGAACCTGTCACGCTGGCCGCAAAGTATGGTGTTGTCAATGGACTTTCTTACAACTCGGATGGTTCAGGATCAGTGTTGGTGTTCGAAAGCATAGGAATTGTCAATGATGATAAGGAATCCAAAGACTCTAGAACTTCGCTTCACATGACAGGAAGACTTGGAGAAGTGTTGATGGAGAGTGCAAAAATTGGATTAACCTTTATTAAATCCTTGCTTAATAGGCATTTGCTTAACCTCGACGACGACCAGGAGGTCTTGAAAAAGTTGAACCACCTCGAGATTCATATGCACGTTCCCCTGGGATCGATCCTGAAAGATGGCCCATCAGCCGGTATCACCATGGCACTTCTGTTCTTGTCGTTGGTATTGGAGAAACCTGTTACTCCTAACATTGCAATGACCGGTGAGATTACATTAAGGGGACTTGTGCTTCCAATTGGTGGGGTAAAAGAGAAACTTCTTGGTGCTCACTTGGCAGGAATTGACAAGGTCATTGTACCTCGTGAAAACAGAAAGGATCTTATTGAAGATTACTGTCGTCAAATCAACGACGACACAAAGCTCAATCTGTTATTGAAAGATAATGAGAAACTCTACAACTACACCCGCAATGAACCCGAAAAGTACATCAAACAAAAGTACAACATGGAGGTGTGCTATGCCCGCGAGTTCTGGGATGTAGTCAAGTATGTATGGGGAGATGAACTCTTGATGAAGATTGATCAAGCTAGACTACTTGAATATCATTTATAGTGACAATGAATGTCTCCAACCATCGTTCTTCTTTCCGGTATATAGCAGTTTCTTCCATAACATATGATACGCGACCACGCACCTGTACACGTCGTGTTTCCGCCCGCGCACATCATTTTATTTTTATTTTTTACTGCGCATCCAAGCTTAAGGATTGTTGTTGATCTCAGAACTCAAAGCCAAAGCATTCTTGGTTAGGTTAGGTTACTAGGCTTTCTAGCATAAGAAGTCATAGAAAGAGGGCTAGTACCACCAGAGTTTATTTTCCTTGCGTTAACTCCTTTTCGTGCCCAAGTTTATTTTTAGACTTTGAGCACTTTTTGATCTGAAGATCTCTATAGCCTCTTCTTCATACAAGGGTGGCTAACATTCCAATATTGTGAGCTTCTGTTGACCTCACTTGAGTGCTTTCTCCAGATTTCTTGATTCCGTCGTTTCGTTTCTTTCTTGAAATTCCATAGCTTTATCTGTCTACCATGAAGCTGTTTTTCTTCTTATCATTATTTGTGCACTTTTTGGTCGCAAGCGCCAGGCGGTCATTGCTGGCAACATCCTTGGTTTCATGTATGGAAAATTCTCAAATCACACCAACGTTTTTCAATGTCACTTTCAATCCCGACGACCGTTCCATCAGGTATACGTTGGACTTGACAACTGAAATCAACGCTTATGTGACTGCGCATGTACAAGTATATGCATACGGCTTTCTCATCATTGAGCAGGATGTCGATCTTTGTGACTTGGGGTGGAGGCAATTCTGTCCTCTCTTCCCTGGTTCGCTTCAAGTCGACAGTATCGAATACATTAACGAGAGGTACGTCAATATGATTCCGGGTATTGCCTACGAAGTGCCGGATATTGATGCAGTTGTGAGAGTTGATGTCAGAGACAGAGAAACCGGAGATACGGTATCGTGTATCCAGTCCAACTTCACCAACGGTAAGACCATTTCCCAGACGGGTGCCAAGTGGGCCACTGCTATTATTGCAGGGTTGGGTTTGGTCATTGCTGCTGTCTTTGCTACATTCGGTAGTTCAAACGCCGCTTCACATATCTCTACTAATGCGGTGACCTTGTTTTCGTATTTCCAGGCTGTTGTGATCGTCTCAATGCAGCATGTCGAGAGAGTACCTCCTATCGCTTCCGCGTGGGCAGAGAATTTGGCTTGGTCAATGGGCTTAATCAGGGTCGAATTTATGCAAAAAATCTTCCGCTGGTACGTTCAAAGTACAGGAGGAACCCCAACTTTATACTTCCAGAGAACTTCGCAACAGATTTTAGTGCAGAGGGCTTATGATTACTTGCAAAGCTTTAACGAATTTGCTGAAGACAATAGCGAATGGTACAGATCCGGTAAGCGTGCCTTGGATTTCACTCTTCGTTCTAATCAGAATTTAGCAGTGTTGAGAGGTATCAAAAGAATTGGGTTTAATTCTCGTATCGAGCCATCCTCGATCGTGGTTACAGGTTTTACCTTTTTCGTTCTTTTCGGATATGTTTTGGTCGTAATCCTCTTTTTCGTGAAACAAATAGTTGATTTGTTGGTTCGCTTTAACAAGATCAACCCGAACCGTCTCCATTTCTTCAGGAAATCATTCAAAAACATTCTTAAAGGAAGCATGTTAAGATACATGTACATCGGCTTTCCTCAAATTATTATATTGTCTTTATGGGAATTCACGGAGAATGATTCACCCGCGGTGATAGTTTTGGCGGTGCTCTTCCTTCTTATGGCACTCATCATCGTTGGATACTCTTTCTGGACAGCTTGGAGATACGGAAAGCTTTCTATTGCAAAGTATAATAACCCGGCAGCTTTGCTTTACGGTGACTCGCTCATTTTGAATAAGTATGGTGTCTGCTACACTATGTTCACTGCGAAGAAATATTGGTTTGGAGGTATTGTTATTGGTTACGGCCTTATCAAGGGTATCTTTATTGCTTTGTGCCAAGCAAGTGGTAAGACATCCGCTTTGGTCATTTTTATTCTTGATTTGGCCTTCACGATTTATCTTTTCCTCCAGGCTCCATATTTGGATAAGTCTACCAATATTGTCAATTACTGCGTGGCCATTGTGAACACAATTAACTCTTTCTTGTTCTTGTTCTTCTCTGATCTTTTTGGGCAACCTGCTCAAGTGGCCTCGATTATGGGTTGGATTTTCTTTGTCTTGAATGCTGCCTTTTCCTTGATTTTGTTGGTTATGATCATAGTATTGATCGTCATGTCGATAGTATCAAAGAATCCAGATGCTGTATTTGCTCCTGCTAGAGATGACAGAACGTCCTTTCAAAGAAAGTCATCCGTCAAGCGCAAGCAAGAAATGCAAAATGCCGAAAAAGGTGGCAATGAATTACTTGCTTTGGGTGCAGCTGCACAAGACCATTCGAATGACTGGGAAGCTCAGATGTACCAATTGAACAACTTTTCTCAGGGTTCCGAATCTCCCGTCGAAGACAAGAACATGTTGACTCCATCCTTAAAGGGAACTGATGTTGATATCAACGAAGAAAACAGCGACCTGGATGGACTTCAAGAAAACAAAACTTTGGGAGGCAGATTAAACAAATTAGTTCGTGGGCTTTCCAGAAAGGGGTCCAAGAAGGTTGACCATGCCAATATCACCCGAATGAGCGATACATTGTCGGTAAACGATTCTCCAGATCTGAAAGAAGGAGCACGCAGCTCTTTTAACTCGTCCGCCACCTTGAACAAAGATACGAGCGCTAACTTTGGGACCCGCCACATCCGTCATCCTACCGAAGCATCTGTTGGTCAGAATTCTCAATACCTGAACAAAAACCCAACGGCGCCCAAAGATATGACCCGCTAAATTTGGCGGCAAATTGTATATTATTATAGCTTCCATTTATATTGATTGTAAGATTTAGTTATAGTCGAAGTTCCAAATCTTTAAACTTTTGAAATGCTCTGGATGGATCGACCAACGATCCGATAAGGAGGAGGAGGGAATGGTGGTCTTCGTGATCACTGCTCAACTGATCTAAGATTCGTTCATATTGCTCCCCTAAAAACGAATGGAGTGTCTTCAATCCAGGAGGTTCTGCTGCCTTTTGTACAGCCTTTGCAAATTTTTGCATGGCGACGGTACCCAAGTATAGGTCAATGGGGCTATACTTATAGTCCTCATTTAGCCTCAACTCTGCCGACCATAATCCATGGACTCTTTCTGAGGCTGGGAATAAAAGATTGAAAGGAGATGGCGTCTTGAGAAACGGTATGCTCTGAATAACTACTGGTCTCAGTAAACTTTTCAGAAATGAAAACCATTGTTTGGTGCTATCATCTGCCACCAAAGGTGAGAGGGGAAGAGACAGTGATTCATCACATAAAATTTGTAGTGGAGCCACTATCTGCCGAGGCTGTAAGGTGTCTAGGAGTTCTTGCTTCGACTTGGAGCTGATGCCGCACGCATATATAGCACCTACGAACGAATGTGGTACAAATACGTCGATTTTGGATTTGGCATACTTTTTCCGACGTGCCATTTTGAAGCATTGAAGATGGTCAGTTGCATGAAGGAACCCTTGGTCTCCATAATCAGGTTCTTTACTTATCGAAAAGTACAGAAAGCGATTTTCTCGCAGCCAACGCTCGAACCGGGTCCTGACAGAGTTGGGTAACACTGAGAGGATACCACCATACTCCACATTTGCCGTGGAAATTAGTGGCTTATAAATACAGAACGAGCTATTCCATATATCTGTGTCTCGTGAAAGTGGTACAACGGTACTGGAAACTGGCTTCCCATGACGGCAATAAGATAGGCGTAGTTGCTTTGATATTCGCAAGTGGTAGACCTCCCAAACATACTGAACATGTGCTTTGAAGCCTGAAAAGGGAATGAGCGACTTTTCGTTGCTGCATAATTTTTGGTCGTGCCTAATGGCATTACACAATACAAAAAGTGTTAGCATTGCACTTGTGGCTCTCATCGTTTTTCGCAGCCATTCGTCAATGGTTGCACCAAAAAGTGCATCGGTCCTGCATGGACGAGATGAGCATCCGGATTTTTTTTGCGAGTGTGAGGCATCACTACAGACATGGACAGTGGTCAGCAGAGCAACAAGGCCCATCGAGGTGGGACCCAGAAAACCACAGCCAAAAAGAAGTTGCATCAAAATGGCCAGAACAAGAAGGCCTTTGCCGTCAATGCTCCTAGAAAGCTAGAACGTATGGCTCGTCGTACTCATGATGTTAATGAAAAGAAATTGCATGTCCCTATGGTAGACCGAATGCCAGAGGATGATCCTCCGCCTGTGATTGTGGCTGTAGTCGGGCCTCCGGGAACTGGAAAAACCACCTTGATCAAGTCGTTGATACGAAGATTGACTAAGACCACCTTGACAGAAGTCAAGGGCCCCATCACCGTGGTGAGCGGGAAAAAACGTCGACTCACGTTTATCGAGTGCAACAACGATCTCAATTCGATGATAGACTTGGCCAAGATTGCAGATCTCGTCTTGCTTCTCGTTGACGGTAATTTTGGTCTCGAGATGGAGACCATGGAGTTCCTCAACATTGCCCAGCACCATGGTATGCCTCGTGTGTTGGGTGTCACCACCCACCTTGATTTGTTCAAGTCCCAGTCCACCCTCAGAGCATCCAAGAAGAAATTGAAACATAGATTCTGGACCGAGGTGTACCAGGGTGCCAAGTTGTTCTACTTATCCGGAGTCATAAACGGCAGGTACCCCGACCGTGAAATCATCAACTTGAGCAGATTCATCTCGGTTATGAAATTCCGCCCATTGAAGTGGAGAAACGAGCATCCTTATCTTTTGGCCGATAGGGTGACCGACTTAACCCATCCACAGGAGATTGTCGAGAACCCAAAATGCGACAGAAAGGTGGCCATGTACGGCTACTTGCATGGTACACCATTGCCTTCGTCTGACGCCCACTTCCACATTGCAGGTGTGGGTGACTACTACGTTTCTTCCGTTGAGAAGCTTCCCGACCCTTGTCCTACTCCTGCTTTCGAGCAGAGATTAGAGGAGATTGAGAGAGAGAAGATAAAGGCCGCCGCTGCAGCAGGTGAGCCGGTAGCTAAAACTACGAGAAGAAGGAAGAGACTCGAAGACAAGCAAAAGATCATATATGCACCTATGTCCGATGTTGGAGGCGTGTTGGTGGATAAAGATGCTGTGTACATCGACATGGGTGACAAGCAGCTGTTCGTTCCAGGTGAAGAATTAGAAGGCGGGGAAAAATTAGTCACTGACTTGCAAGACGCACAGAAGACCATGCAAGAGAGATTCGAAGAAGGTCCTGGTTTGCAGTTGTTTTCCTCTTCCAATGCTTTGCGTGAAGCTGATTTGGAAGACGATGAAGACGACGATATACAAGATGACGATGAAGAAGCAAACGGTGATATGGGAAGAGCGTCTATGAGACATGCTCGGAAGTATATTCATGCAGATGCTGACCATAACGGTATCGACAGCGATGGGGATGACTTCGACAATGACGAGGATGAAGATGCCAGACAAAAAATTATAGAATTGGGTGATAGATATGATGAAGCTGAATTGTCCTTTGAAGAGGACTCTTCATTGTCTTCGGATGAAGAATTGCGGGGTCAAAGAACTCAGCCTTCTGCCAGTGGCGGAAGACGATACAACTTGAACAGACTTCTTTACATGCTGAACATAAACCCGGAAGATGTGGTTAAAAGGTGGAAAGGAGAAGACGATGACGAGGAAGAAGACATCGAAAAAGATGACGATGATTTCTTCACCCAAAGAAAATCAGCCAAAGATCAGAGTCTTGACTTGGATAGATTCGTTCCTGATTACCTGCCAGTCGAAGAACTTCGCCAGCTCTATTCCAACGACAGTGACCAAGAGCGCGAGGATGGATATGCTCGTTTAAAGCTGAGGTTCTTGCTGGCGCCCTTGGGCAATGACAATGGCGATGGCGAAGATGAAGACGGCGAAGACGAATATGGCGATTTCGAAGACTTGGAGGCCGGTGGTGATGAAGAAGGTTCCAAGGACAACTCAGATGATTTTGCTGACTTTGACGAGGAAGAAGCTAAAGGTGACGATGGAGAAGCTTCTGAGAGTGAGGTTGATGATGCCGACCCTCAAAAGTCTCGTGAATTGTCTGCTGCAAAGAAAGCCAAGTTGAAATTACAGTTTGAAGAAGAAGATGACCGTGATTTTGGTGCTGACGACCCTGAGGGTGACAACGAAGCCGATACATGGTACGAGTTCCAAAAGAATAAGATTGCCAAGCAGTTGGAAATCAACAAGGCTGAATACGAGGAGATGGACGAAGCCTCTAGAGTGAAGATCGAAGGTTACACTGCTGGATCTTACGTCAAGATTGTGTTCTCCAAAATCCCCTGTGAGTTTGTTGAGAATTTGCAACCAGAGTTTCCTCTCGTTTTAGGAGGTTTGCTTCCTACTGAGTCTCGTTTCGGTATCATGAACGTGAGAATCAGACGTCACAGATGGCACAAGAAGATCTTGAAATCTCAGGATCCTTTGATCTTATCTTTGGGATGGCGGAGATTCCAAACTCTTCCCATATATACCACTACTGATTCCAGAACTAGGAACAGAATGTTGAAGTATACTCCAGAGCATGCTCATTGTTTTGCCTCCTTCTACGGACCATTAGTGGCCCCTAATACCACTTTTGTGGGATTCAACATTGTCTCAAAGTCTGCAACTACTGGTTCGTTCCGTGTTGCTGCCACGGGTATTGTTGAAGATCTCAACTCGTCGGTGGAAATCGTCAAGAAATTGAAGCTTGTGGGACACCCTTACAAGATCTTCAGAAACACCGCCTTTATCAAAGATATGTTCTCTAACTCTCTTGAGGTGGCTCGTTTCGAAGGTGGTTCCATCCGCACGGTTTCGGGTATCCGTGGTGAGATCAAACGGGCATTATCCAAGCCCGAGGGCCATTTCAGAGCTACCTTTGAGGATAAGATTTTGATGTCCGACACCATATTCTTGAAGACGTGGTATCCTGTCAAGGTGAAGAAGTTTTACAACCCTGTTACGTCTTTGTTGTTGAGAGACCACAGCGAATGGCAAGGAATGAGGTTGACTGGTCAGGTGCGTGCCGAGCAAGGTGTCGCAACTCCAATGAATGAAGATAGTGCCTACAAAAAGATCGAGAGACAAGAGAGACACTTCAATCCGTTGAGAGTGCCTAAATCCATCAAGAGCGGATTGCCATTCAAGAGTCAAATCCACGAAATGAAACCACAAAAGAAGCAATCGTACTTGAACAAGAGAGCTGTGGTCTTGGGAGGCGAGGAGAAGCGTGCCAGAGACTTGATGCAGAAGATTGCCACCGTCCGCAAAGAAAAGGAAAGCAAGCGGAGATCGAAGAAGGACGAGAAATTCCAAGAAAGACTCAAGAAGAAGGCCAAGGAAGATGGTATACGAGAAGAGAAGCGCAAGGAGAAAGCAAAAGAGTTTTTCGCCCGAGAGGGTAGAAAGAGATCGATGGGCAACAGTGAAACCACCACGGCAGCTTTCGGCAAGAGACAACGAAATTAATTTCATAGGCATAAATAAATGTGGAGGCGCTTTTTCAGCCTCGCGCAAAATTTCTTATTACCGTTTTGAAGCTCTGGCGCAAAAACAATGGTACATGAAGTTGACATTGCGGAAATACCGTTGAAACGTAGTGAAGAGACTTTCGTCGACGAGCCAGCGTCTCTCGTGGACATCAACGACATGGAACTCTCCTTCGATCTCGAGCATGAAGTCAAGAACATCAACTCGTTACATGTGTTTCACGCCATCGTCATACTACGAAATACGGTCGAGGGGATCATGAAGCTTCGGGAGAATCCGGCCCTTTTCGACGAATTTCGACGCTCCCAGTTAGAACGCTTGGGCATACTGTTGAGCGAGGGAGGAAGTCTCCACTTGGCTGATGGAAAGAGCAACAAATGCGACATGACCACACCCCCTCACTCGCCTCCAACAAAAATTGCCAAGTTGTCCAAGGAAGATGTGCCTAATAACTTCTTGAGGGATGCCACCCCTGAATCCACGTGTGTACCGAGCGACGCGGACAGCGTAAAGACAACCGAGACTGTTGCCCTAGAGGCTACTCCGCTTCTGTATATTCCCATAGAAGAGCTTTTGAAGGAGGAGTTTACCGATGTCGCAGAACCCATTACCGGTTGCAGCAGCAGCCGGATACAGAGAGAGATGCAGACGTCCCAGAAGCAGAAAGCCGCTGCTCAGTACTCTCATCTTCTCAAGTCATTCAACTTGGCAAGCGAACCCACTATTTCGGTGGAGAGCTTCCTCATGAGAATTAACACATATTCTTCTTCCACTTCGGTACTGGTGTACATCCACGCTGCGTTCTTGATCTACAAGCTCGCGGTGCTCATGGATGTGCTTCCGTTGTCCATCTTCAATGTGCACCGAGTGATTCTCTCGCTGATCCGGTGTCTGACCAAGAAGTTGGAAGATGTATATCAAACACAAACAAACTACGCTACAGTGGTGGGGGTATCAAAAAAAGATCTATTTAAGTTGGAGGTCGGCTTCTTGTTCCTTTGTAATTTCCAGATGGTGGTCGGCGAGCAGATCTTGAATGATTTCGTTAAACTGGCCTACGTTAACCTCTTGCATACGAACGCTAATGAATAGTTACGTCTAAAATAAAGCATTTTTTCGTACATTGTAGCAATATTTTCCACTACAACGTGCACTACAACGTACATTACAACGTACGGTCCAAAAAATATAGGAATCAAGATTCAAAAAAATATGCGAATTCTGTGGATCGAACACAGGACCTCCAGATTTCTTGACTGAAGTCGACTTCAGTCTGGCGCTCTCCCAACTGAGCTAAATCCGCATGGAACCCACGGCGGGAGTCGAACCCGCAATCTTTTGATTAGAAGTCAAACGCGTTAACCATTACGCTACGCAGGCGAATTGATATCTGTTATTTGTTGCTAGCAATCATGGCAACTAAACCCCACTCTTATAGTGGGTCAACCCTATCTAATGTGGTATGTGTTTCGTACCTAGCCAAAGTGGAAATATGCATTTATCAACTGCAAGTGCCATATTACAGATATATTTCAGATGACTCACTATGCCAAAGTAGCCAATAAGGTTATTATCTCGGCTTCCGGAAGGCTTCGATTTGGGGGTCTCACGTACGTCATGCATGCGGCTTTGATAAGTATGCGTCATATGCGCAAGAAACGTGGCTCGGTGGGCTTGTTTTTAATCTATGCAGCCTTTTGATGTGCTCATATCAGTGAGTCTTTACTTCTTGGAGTCACTGGTTACTTAACAAGCATGAAAGTACACTCTGCCAATTCCTATAAAGGCTTGAAACCCGCTATCCAGCTAGTCAATTACCCCACAAATATATCTAGAATTGCTAAAAACAACACCAGAACTATGCGTACAGCCTCGGGTATCATGGGTAATACCGAGGGGCTATCCTTGGACCAGATGGTCAGTTCGTCTTGGTTAAGACATCACCTTTACTTGTTGGGGCTGGACCTTATCAGGCTCAAATTATATCAGAAGTTTAGTCACTTGCTTACCACCGGAGGTGGTGGGCTCATTAAGAATGCCGTGTTTGAATTGTCTTCTTTCCTCAGGAGGGAGCTTGTTGACAGGCGTTGTCGCAATGGTGACCTGGTGTCGCCTATTGCCAATCAGTTAATGGAGTTGATATCCTGCAATTTATCCTTCACACCTGATTCGCAAACTAGTACCATCCTTGATGGAGAGGACTACAGGGAATCGCAATTCAAATGGTTTTTTATTGCTGTCGGTTATATGATTGTTACTGAGTCTGAGCGCTCAGTAGAAGACTTGGCCGACAAGATCATCTCCATTTACATGAGTTGCACACTGTCTACAATACCACCTGGGACACCCTCTCCTCTGGTTGATGATGACAACGCTAGAATTTTGAGATTGATTCACCGTTACTACCTGTCTGCTGATATTGACTATGATCTTCTTTACCGTCCAAGACCGATCTCGATCAGAATGTTTGATTCTGTGTTCTACCACATTGATCTCCCTCCGCTTCCAAGGATAGAGAACAAATCGCTCCTTGCAAAAGCACTCATGCATAAAGAGATGTACCGAGCGTTTCTCGTGAAGTCTCACCCTTTTAGTGAGTTGCTTCTTGAGGAAGGAATCGAACCAACAAGAGATTCTTGTAAAGTGATCCGTTATGATCTTTCATTCTTAGATGGCTTGGGAGATTTCTACTTGGCCCGAGAATCTTCGAAGCTATTGTATCAGTTCAAGATGGAAATAGCACCCCCATCGGAAGATTCTGGTTTCGGTAGGAAATCCTACAACATGTTGAGGACTATTCTTGCGACCAATACCCTTCTTTCAAAGTTGGCTATTGCCTACAATCTTCACCAAGGACTCAATGATCCCATAATATACCAATTTTTGTTGGAAGATTATGTGCCACATATGTCTACATGGACCAGCCCCGGGTTTGACATGTCTGACGATATCAATGGTGTCATGAGGTATGAACAGGAGTTTATTGCTGATTACTTTGAACAATACGTGGGAGCATTATTTCTCGAGCTGCCAGATGTTGCACAGGATTGGATCAATGAAATTTACCACAATGTCTTGTTGCTGATTCCAGATCTCCACATGACGGAGGGCCGTGCCATCAAATACGACTACCGGGCATGGAGTCATGATGTAATCGGAAGGCAGGTGATGTGAATTTTATTGATGTGAATATGCAATGATTAAATTTATACAATAGACAACATGTGCCTAGGCAACTCCGAACCTCAGTAATGTAGCTGATTACTTGCGAGCATCCTTCATTAATGCAGCAAACCCTCCGTTGCTTCGCTTCTTTTTGTTGCCTGTCAACTTTTTAGCATTAATATACTTGGCTGATTCATTCTCTGAATCAGAATCATCAGAAGATGAGGAATCTGATGACAGGTCAGATTCTTCAGTCTCGCTTTGAGCTTCTTGTGGCTTTGAGACCACAGGTGATGGCTTTGGACTATTGTCTCTGACATCGGGTACGCCACGCTTTGCTAAGTCAGTTAAGGAGTTCAAAACAGGATTTTTGGGAATAGATTTGGTATTAATCTTTGGTTCTACCTTTTGAGGGTTTGGCTCTAGCTCATTCTTTTTTTCTGTGGCATTTGAGGGACTCAAAATAGTGCTTTTGGATTTTGCAGACAAACTAGCTTCTCTGTTTTTCAACGAAGTAAAGCTTGAAGAAGGCGTCGAAGTTGCTAGCCTGGGTTTGACTTTGGCACCTGCTGTACTTCGATCAGAACCAGACTCATCAGAAGAGCTGTCATTAGACAGGTCAGAAGAATCAGAGTCTTCCTCAGAAGCCGACTCGCTCTCCTTCAGTTGTTCAGCTTTCTCTTCAGCATGTTCACCCTTACTAACATGTGCCACGGGTTCATGTTTAGGTTCTGAGAAGGAGGTATCTTGATTCCGTGGTACATTCAAAGAAGTGAGCTTTGCATCGAACTTCTTAACTTTATCAAACACGGACGCAAGCTTGGATTTGGGCGGAAATTCAACAGAGATTTTTGAATTGGGCTTATTCTGATTGCCATTAGCACCTTGCGATACACCATCCACGCTGGGAACAATATTCACAGGTGGTATGTTGTTTTCGTTTGTCTTTTTCTCTAAGGCAGGCACCGGAGAAATTAGGGTTCTCTCTGTAGAGTAAACTATTGGAGTGGCATCATTCGATGTACCATGTTGGCCACGCAGACGAGAACGCGTGGCTCGCACAGAGGAGTCTGCGATAGGTATTTTAGCATTTACCATATTAATCTCCAACCCTTTCATTAAGTTTCTACCTGGACGGCCTTTGGATGGGGATATTTTTGGCTCAACTTTTGGGGGTACTTCAGCTTCGGATTTGGAGAACAGATCCTTGAACATATCCATCAACTCTTGCTTAGACATTACACTGCCTGCATCGGACTCATTCTCACTGGAATCGTTTCCGTTCTTATCATTACCGTTTTCTGTCATATCAATATCGGGGCTGACAAATGAACTCATCTCCACCAGCTTTGTTGGAGATGGCTGAGGAATATGCTCCTTTGGTGACGCGAGACTCATGAAACATTCTGAGTCAGGCGAGTTGGTTTCATGAGATGGAGCAGTCAACATTCCCGATGTGATTCGCTTTGTGGGGAGCTCAATATGGGTGACAGGGTTAGCACGTTTTCTTGGAATACTTCTATCATGTGTTGATTCTGGCGGAGGTAAAGAGATCATGCTCTGGTCTAAATGGCTGGGTGTGGGCAGATGAGGGGCTGGGGGAGAACCCATCGTTGTATTCGTCAACTCGGTGTTTATTTTCTGCTGGGAGTTTGAGGCACGCTTTTTGGGTATATGAATCTCGTTGACAGAAGTGTTTCTGCTGATTCTATCGTTCCATATGGTTGGACGAGACGACAAATCATCCAGAACCAAATGGGAGTCTATATCCATATTGCTTACAGCTTCTGAAAGGAGTCTTCCAGGGTGGTTGACTGTTGTGGGTGTACTTTGCGCTCTTTGTGAGATATCATTTAAGGTTTGATCTAGCATGTTGGCACGAGTCGAATTAGATGCAATGACACGTATTATATCGCCATGGCTTAAGACCTCATCCACCAAGTAGTCAGGATCAAGGTCGCACATATCGTTGTCCTGAACCAGGAATATCTGGAGATCATCGTCGTCCGGGTACAACTTGCGATATCTCATCACCAAAGATTCACATACTTGATGGAGAGTAGAGCTTCCGTCAGCCAAATGAACAAATTTCCGAGCTCCCCATTGGGTAAGTTTGATGCTATCTACCTCTTTCCGGTTGTTGGGCACCAATAGCACTTGCAACTTTACCATTACCATGTGTGGTTTACTTAGTCGCACTTGGTGCAAAATTTCCAATGGGGTAACATGGCACCAAAACACCATTTTCTATGGTGGAAATGGCTGCGAAATTATTAGCCAAGGATGTCAGAACCAAACATGCGGGAAGCCTCTTCTCTAAGCTTGGTAGTATCTTCGTCTGGATTGGTAGAGGGTAGTGGTTCAAATACGCTGTCGGGATCAGGAATGTCAAATGACGCAGACCACGTGGTAATTTCTCCATCTAGAGTTCCCCCGTAAAACTGGCCCAGAAATGGCGCACCCAAGGCCATGGATGATGTTCTTGCAGCCGTAGGATTAGAGCTATCGGTTTTCCGTTTGAGTCTGGAGACCATTTTACCATCGACTATTCGAAAGACAAAGATGTCGCCTGAGTCAGAAGGAAAAAGAAGGTACGAAAGCTCGGTTTCCTCGTGGCTATTGACGAGTATTGGTATATTTTGCGGGTACTTGTTTCTTGTGAGGGGACCAAAGTTGATGAGCTTGTTGATTGGTGGTGCCAGACTGGATAGTAAGTCCCATACTCTTATTTTATCGTCATTGCCAGCAGATAGTAACAATGTACCCATCAGGTCCCAAACAAGCCCATTGACAGGAGCCAGATGAGCCCTTACAGGTGCATCCTTTCTGGTGGTTACTGATGAAGTTCCCCTTTCGCTGGTGCGGAGCATATCTAGTCGGGCCAAACAGCTATTGCTTCGTCTGATGTCCCAGAGTTTAATTTCTCCGTCAAAACCGCCAGTGGCAACCAAGTTGTCCATATGCGGGTGCCATTTTACGCTCAATGTCTTCCCTCGGTGGCCTGGAAGAGTATGAGAGCTGGCAGAAGAACGGAGGTCGACTAGTCGTACGTGAGGATGGTCGATTGCAACAGCCACAAGTGCTTGAGGAGCAGAGATGTCCATGGAGTATACTCTAGCAGTCATGTCGAATTCGTGCACAATCTCGAGCTCATTGGTGTCCCATACATTGACCATATGGTCAAAAGATGCTGAAACGAACATACCGGTGTCTTGTGGCCACCATTCTACGCAAGACACTCCAAAGTTGTGGGCTGACTTCTTGGGTATTGTCGCAATACGCTGGTACTCTCTCTTATCATCGGTGGTTTCGGTGTCCCACAAACTCATAGATGAATCTGCACACCCACTAATAATGAAACGGTAATCCACAGATTCGGCTGCTAAGCTATTGACAGCCGCATTGTTGTGACATTTTTCCGGAAATTTTGCACGGATATTTTGGGCAAAACTGGTATAGTAGCTCTCTGAAACCGCAGTGGCAAACTCGTACGGAGATATCTGCAGCGTAAGCCGGTCAAACAAGAGTGATTGCATGCTGCAATACCGACCAGAAACAGCGATAGCGATTGGGGTGTACGGGTTTCCGGTGTTTGGGTGGTCTGATGATGGGTGATTTTTCAAAAAATTTATTGTGTCACCATAAGATGTTAGACATCAACGCTTTCTTAGAGGAGAAGGGGGGAAACCCCGAGGCCATTCGTGTCTCTCAGAAGAAGAGAGGTGCATCTGTAGAATTGGTTGATGAGATTATCAAGGATTACAAGGAGTGGACCAAGATACGGTTTGAGTTGGACGAAACCAACAAGAAGATGAATGCTCTCCAGAAACAAATCGGCCAGAAATTCAAGGCCAAGGAGGATGCCAGCGAGCTCTTGAAGCAGAAAGACAGCTACGTGGAAGAGAAGAAGCAGTTCATTGAGAAGGAGCAGAAGGCTGACGCCGATTTAAGATACAAGGTCAACCAGATTGGTAACATTGTCCACGAGTCTGTTGTCGACTCTCAGGACGAGGACAACAACGAGCTTGTTCGCACCTGGCTTCCAGAAGGTGTAACAGAGGCAGGTGCTATTGCCACTGCTACCGGTTCTCCCGCCGCGTTGTCCCACCACGAAGTCTTGTTGCGTTTGGATGGCTACGACCCAGAGAGAGGTGTTCGTATTGTCGGCCACCGTGGGTACTTCTTGCGTAACTACGGTGTGTTCCTCAACCAGGCCTTGATCAACTACGGTTTGCACTTCTTGGCCAGCAACGGCTACACCCCATTGCAGGCACCCGTCATGATGAACAAGGACGTCATGGCCAAGACCGCCCAATTGTCGCAGTTCGACGAGGAGCTCTACAAGGTGATTGACGGTGAGGATGAGAAGTACTTGATTGCTACTTCCGAGCAGCCAATCTCTGCCTACCACTCTGGCGAGTGGTTTGAGTCTCCAGAAGAACAGTTGCCTGTGAGATATGCTGGTTACTCTTCGTGTTTCAGAAGAGAAGCCGGTTCGCACGGTAAGGACGCGTGGGGTATCTTCAGAGTGCACGCGTTCGAGAAGATTGAGCAGTTCGTCTTGACCGAGCCAGAAAAGTCGTGGGAGGAATTCGACAGAATGATCGGTCTTTCCGAGAAGTTCTACCAGTCTTTGGGCTTGCCTTACCGTGTTGTGGGTATTGTCTCGGGCGAATTGAACAATGCTGCGGCCAAGAAGTACGACTTGGAGGCATGGTTCCCATTCCAGAAGGAGTACAAGGAGTTGGTGTCCTGTTCCAACTGCACAGACTACCAGTCCCGTAACTTGGAGATCAGATGTGGTATAAAACAACAGAACCAGACCGAGAAGAAGTACGTGCACTGTTTGAACTCCACTCTTTCTGCCACCCAGCGTGCGTTGTGCTGCATCTTGGAGAACTACCAGAAGGAGGACGGATTGGTGGTGCCAGAAGTGTTGAGAAAGTACATTCCCGGCGAGCCAGAGTTCATCCCATACGCCAAGGAGCTTCCAAAGAACTCTACCTCCAACAAGAAGAAGAAGTAGAATAATATACACCAGTAAAGTCTGCAGTCGTGCGACGACAGGCGAGCCTGTGTGCGTCGCATTTCTCTTGTTATATATGAGATGGCCATCCAAGCTGAGCCAACCAGCGTACGAGACCCAACCCTCTCAGCTGGGTCTGACTCGAACCAGTCGCTGATGGTGTCTTCTGTCACGCAGGAACAACCAGACAGCGAATGCTCAGAATTTTGCCAAGACTGCTGGAGATGTACATGCTGCCGTGGATCTGGAGGGGGAATGTCTGCCACAGACAGGACGCGGCTAGAATCATTGATTGCAATACTTACATGTAGTTTGTGCATGGGCGGGGTCGCCTACACGTGAAGTTAGCAAAAATTGCAAAATACACAAATTGCCACCTTTCTTACCCATCAGAACGGATACGAAGACGACGCCGCAGCGTGGTCCAATTGCATTGTTCTTTCGACGCCCGAAACCTGGAGCGACCTTGCTGAGCCGCAACTGGTGCGTACCGGAGAGCCTGAAATGGGTTCGGCCGAGCGCCTTATATGCATGCACCCCTGGGGTATAAAGGACCCTTTGGCAACCGAGCACAATTGTAACAATTGACCAGCTGCCATGTCATTATTCTACAACAAGCAAGACGACGTGAAGGGAAAGACTGCCTTGATCACTGGCGGCACCAAAAACTTGGGTGGTGAGACCGCCAAGGAACTCGCTCGGTTTGGCACCAACCTCTTCCTCCACTACCACTCTGCTGGTGACAAGGAGAAGAGTGAGCAATTGGCCAGTGAGATCAAGTCGAAGCACGCAGTCGAGGTGGTGGTATACCAGGGTGCATTGGACACTGCTGCTGACTTGGAAAACCTCTTTGCAGCCGCCAACAAGGCATTTCCGCTGGGGATTGACATTGCCATTAACAACATTGGGATGGTGTTGAAGAAGGAGCTCACCAAGGTGAGCGAGGAAGAGTGGGAGAAGATGGACAGCATCAACAACAAGACGGCTTTTTTCTTCCTCAGAGAAGCTGGCAAACATGTCAAGGACAACGGCAAGATAGTGTCGTTGGTGACATCGTTGTTGGCGGCCTACACGCCCGCGTACGGTGTGTACCAGGGTACCAAGGCACCAGTGGAGTACTACTCCAAGACGGCCTCCAAAGAGTTGCAGGGCCGCGGCATCTCGGTCAACTGTGTGGCGCCCGGGCCCATGGACACTCCATTCTTGTACGGACAGGAGACGGACGAGTCGGTGGCTTTCTTCAAGACGTGTGGGTTGCACAACCGGTTGACCAAGTTGGAGGACATTGTGCCCATTGTGCGTTTCTTGGTGACGGAGGGCGGCTGGATCACCGGCCAAACCATCTATTGTTCTGGAGGCTTTACTGCGCACTAGGCTCAGGATCCGGCGGGTTTATCTTAGTTTTCCAGCGGTTTTATTGCTTGTTTTATGATTTGCTTTATGATTTGTTTTATTGTTTTGTTCTATCTAGCCTAGCAGTTGGCCAAAAGGTCTTCGGCGCAGCAACAACAGATGAGCGCAGCACAGCATCCGCAGAAGGTGCTGCAGCAGCCGCCACCGCTTCTCTGCGGCTGTTGCTGCACATACATGGGTTGCTGCTGCTGGTAGTAGCCCTGAGGAGGTCCTTGCTGGTAATAGCCTTGCGGAGGAGGAGGGCCTTGTTGGTAGTATGACTGGGTTAGTACCGCACAGAAATGCATGCGAACGTTTGGCACCGAGGTTGCAGCAGGGTCCTACCAGCAATGCAAGCTGCAGCTGCTGCCACAACCACTATCAACGGCAGCCGGCAAAGCTGCTTTTCAAATACGTACCATGTCGACGTTAGTGAAGGTTCTGAGTTGTCAATAAAGGCTATGTTGTTATGCATATCCCGCTGGTGACGGCACTACCATGCAGGTGGTGCCAGCCCCGGCTCCGGCGCTAATAAACCACTGTGCACATGTGCATGTCCACACAGACAGCCTCGGGCCCAAACGTGGCAGCGTGGATGCTGCAGCCCCTGCGAACACGCTGCCGGCTCGGACGACGAAATTCAGGCTCCGTCTTGGCGCTGTGTACCCCAAAACCAGCCGGTACGTTCCTGCAGGCCGCGTCCTGCAGCTGCCGCGGCCGGTTGACATCTTTGTTATATATAGGTCTGGTGCCGGCTATAGTTTCAGGCGCATGCAGGCATCGATTGGGCCATCGCACCGGAAAGGCTATCATGGCTGATTTTGGCGGGCTCCCGATCCACCTCCCCAACACATCTCCAGCACCGGCGGCTGCTGCCAGCGAGGAGAAGCCAGTGCACGAAACCAGTGACCCACAAGTCCCACCCGCTGCTACACCCGAAGATGCTCAAAACCAGCCATCGGCATCGGCATCGAGTTCGCGATCACCGGCGGTCTGTATACCCGGGACTACCATCACCTTAGAGACCGATGAAGACATAGCCAAGTGGATCGAAGACAGGAAGCGTAATTGGCCCAGCCGCAAAAACATAGAAGAGAGAAAGAAGCGTGCTCCTCCTCCTTCAGAGCCCCAGGACTCGGTCCAGACAAAGCGGCCCCGCAATGTGTGCCGCTACTTTCTGCAGCATGGACGTTGCAAGTTCGGGAAAAACTGCAAGAACGTGCACGAGACGGGTGGTGCGTCAACAAAGGTGCCAGGCTCAGCGCTGCTGAACGTCAAAACTATCAATAGCATTCCCGTGTCTATTCCCCAGCGGTTCAAAGGTGATGGCTCCGGAGCGTCGTTGTTCCGCAAATTGGTCCAGAAGGACCACTTTGAAAACGAAAACGAAAACGTGCTCAACTTCATCTTGTACCTCCAGCAGCAGAACCTAGTCAATCATGACGTCTTCATTAACAAACCTAGCATATCATAAACAACAGCATTTTAATCTAATGATCATGTTCCTTCAACTTTTTGGTGGCATCGAGCATGATACTGCACTGCTTGGCTATCTCGCCCAACTTGCTGATCACTTTTTCGTTGCCCTCTCCAAACCCGTAGATAGAGTAGCTCAATCCAACATCCTTGCAGAAGTCAATCACAAACGGCTGCACCCTTCTGAAATTGTGCCTGGGCAAACGGGGAAACAAATGGTGAATGGCCTGGAACTGTAAGCCGCCGTGGAAAAAATCAAACCACTCGGGACAATCGACATCCATGGTGGTGCGGATTTGCCTCAGCGGGAAAGACTCGCTGGGTCCCAAGTCAGCAGTGGACATGGCAAAATGAGACAAGGTGATCTGTACGTGCACCATCATGGTTGCAACATGGCTGACAACCACGTAGGTTACTCGGTCCCAACCATTTGGAATTGACTTCCATACCAACAAGTAGAAGAACCAGTAGAAAAAGAACGTGAGTCCAGCAAGCTCGAAATAGCGGAACCAAGCAGCCTTTCCATGCCGGGGACCCATGCCAAAAAGCAAATGGCCCCAAGAAAGCCGGTACAAGTTGAATCTTCCAAAGCAGAGGATAGGGTAGTATAGATAATCCTGGATAACAATCGTTTTTCTTGCCAACGCATCAAGGTAAAGGTATTTTTCGTAGTATGTCGAGTAGACATCACCAAGGAGTCTAGAACTGACGGCAAAAAAAGGTAAATGTTGAATATCAGGGTCATGGACAGGGTCATTTGTCACCAAGTGGTGCACGTTATGGTTACGCTTCCACCAGCCCAAACTCAATCCGCCAAACCATGCTGCGTGTATCATGCCGTATGTTGTATCCGCCTGGTAGTTGTGGGTGATGGACGAGTGGCCAGCGTCGTGCACAACAAACGTGGTTTGCTGCCATGCAAACCCCATTAATATTGCGCTGGTGACGAACCATCCGATTTTGAAGAAAGACAACGAGTAGAGTAGCAAACTGAGAATCTTCACCTCCTCTCTCACGTAGTTCCAGTAGTTGCATTGGTAGAATCCGTTGCGGATGATAAGCTCGTGAAGTTCATGGTACTTTTGGCGGAGGTGCGCTTGTGTCTCGTAGTCCAAGGAAGGAATATCAACAAGGTCCTTTTGGGCAAGCTCGTTATCGTAGTTTTCGATGATTTGCTGTGGGTCCACTATGGTCTTACCATCACGTACAGGGAAGATTTTGTCCTTGTTTACTGGTGTCACGATCTTGATATTCTGCGGAACCTGCGGAATCACTTTGCCAGCAGGGAACCCTAGTCCCTTTTCCTTAGCAGACATTTCCACATCCAAGCTTGTGCTGGAGCTGGATGTCGATATGAGTTCGATTTCTGACGTGCTGACGTCCGACTCGTCGATTTTCGCCTCCAACAGTTTGTGCACCGGAGTAACGGTAGCTGTAGAATAGCGTGCGCCAGCAATTGGAGGCTGTAAGTTCTCCCAGGGGTAGTCGATGCGGCCTATTTTCCACTTGGTAAAAGTCCTGGCTGTATCCTCCCCGTGGTAGGCGTCCATTTCATCGCTCGCGTCCCTGCCGATCATATGGTACACAGCCTTTTCTCCACCTGGATGGCGGGGGAGCCACTTTGTCAAGTTGAGGACATTGTTTTTGTAGATGACTATGGCTCTTCCTTCGCTGATCAAGGCCTTGATCTGCGTTGGAGATAGCACATCACTTGTCTTTCCCATTACAAACGTGAATCGCCTGATGCGAGACTTTAAGCGAAGACAAGAGGCTATGCAGTCCACGGCTGGAACCAGGCTGGGAGCATCCAGCGAATAGTAGGAGGTGCATATTCAGCAGAGCAGTGTGGGGTAGTGGGGCCGGAGAAACTACAAGACATTGTCGTTTTTATCATTGCTATAAAGAAAACATTTGTTTAGGTACTATAACCCACCAAACAGCCTTTATTCTCCCAACTTGACCTTGTCCACCTTCCACAGAGGGTCAAGAATCTTGTCTTTCTCCTCGAACAAGACCTTGTATGATGTCTTGATGGTACCATCACTGACACCGGCCTTGTCGGCGATCCTCGCAGGCGACACATCAACGTTGAACACAAGCGAGGCCATGTAGATGACAGTGGCTGCAACGGTGATGGGAGACCTACCAGACAAGATCTGCTCGTCTTTGCAGCGACGTGCTATGTACTCGGCTGCGTTGGATATCTGGGTGCTCAAGCCCAAGTGTGAGCAGAAACGCCTGATCAAATCTTCGGCAGAAGTCGAGCTCACCGGTTGTTGAGTCATGTGCATGACATCGGGGTTGTTGGAATGCTTCTCCTGGAAAAGCTGGATCATGGTCTTGAACACCCTTCCCAACTCCTTCTTGGGGACATTGGTCAAAGCTGCGATTTCCAAGAACGAACGGCCCACATTTGCCTTACGACATCCAAGACAGATGGAAGCCGCCATGATGGATTCCTGCGACTTTCCTCTTAGACGCTTTTCGTCGTGGACAAGCTTGTAGATCTCCTTGGAAGCATCCTGCACCACCCTGGGAAGCTGGTATCCTTCACACATGTGGGATATCTTGGAATATGCTGCCACTAATGACGAGTCCTTTCTGTCGATGGCCGACTTCAGCTGGGCTCTACTCAAGTCCCGCCCTGCTCTTCCGTCGTTTGGAATATATGAAATCATGGTGGACAAGTCCTCGCTGTCCAACAACGGGTTACTGGCGTCTCCCACACGATTTGGATCTTCTCCGTTTCTGTCATCGTTACTAAAAGTTCTCCATTCCGACCTTGTGTCAACAACCCTATCACTTAACACCAATCCGCAGCTGCCGCATACTATATCACCTTCGCTGAACCGTTCTATCAAGTCAGGAGGGTAGGTTTTACATTCCGGACAGGAAAGGGTGACGTTCAAGTTGGGCCCAGTGAAGGGTTCTTGTGGCGCCGAAGAGGCTGCAACATTCATCGTTCCTCGAAAGTAAACTGAAGCCGTTTGAAGAGGTAAGAAAAATCCACAAGATGTACTCAAATAAACGAAACACCCGGTTGCAAGAAGGTGATTATTAATTTTGAATTCAATTTCTTCTAGTGTTTAAATTTATACACAGGACAATGTTTAAGGTTTAAGCCGTACATACACCGGACCAGAAGGGTAGAGGTCACCTGACTGTCGTGGAGCCTGGGGCTACCATGCTTTCATGGTCTGCTCTTTCTCAAGGTGCTGAACCGCCGACTGAGCTTTCTGTTGCTTGGACTGCGAATCATTTGCGAACTGGCAGTCAGACTGCTACGTGGGAACACATGTCTGTCGTCAGTGTCAAACAAAGGCCCAGAACGAGCTGGGGTGGCTGCTATCTCCTTGTCTTCGGTGTCGTCAGTGTCAAACGAAAGCTCGTTCATGTTCCGGTGAATCAAGTACCGCAAAGCGTTGAACCAGATATTATGTCTCTTCCGAGTAGGACATGTAATCTTGATTGACCGGTCTTGAGACCGCACAATGATACTCTTATGGTACAATCCAGTGGGGAGTGGATTGTTGTCTTCAACACTCTCAACGCCAACAATGGCTGCAGCCCTGGTCTTCACATCTGCTGGGTTGCCTAACACAGGATTAGATGTCGACCAGTAAAGAGTCAATGTGTATGGGTGTACCCAGAAGTATCTTTCGTGCCTGGTCTCCGAGATAGCACTCAAACCGCCTAAGCGACGGTAGTATTTGAAAAGATACTCACCAATAACAACTTGAGTGATTGCCGGAATCATACTGGTATCTGTAAGTGAAACATTGGTTGCCATGGAAAAGATGTCCGCTGTCTGTAATGATGCGTTGATACTCTGTGGTACGGAATGAAGTGATAAGTTCGATCTGATGGACTGCGATGTCGACATTGCTGGCGAATATTTCGTCTGCTTATCACTAAAGTTACCGGCTCCAGGAGGGGTGAATACGTTTGGTGACGGATGGACCACTGGCGTGATCTCATCGTTGGTTGCCTCTCTAGGTGGCGGAGTTGAGACGTCTGCCTTGCGCATGTATCCACGCTCAACGGCATACCTTTCAAATGCTTCGTCACTCACTTGGCTGATGTTGTCTCCGCTATCTCTTGTCAACTTGCTGAAGTAGGTCGTAGGGATAACAGTAACATTTTCAACGTCCGGTTCTTGTGCAACGCTGGTCGCAACGTAAGAACTTCTTGGAACGAGAAGGAAGCCACGCTCCTTTGCTTTTTTAGCCAAGTCATCCTCGTCCAACGTTTCCTCGATAGTGTCTAATGACAGGGAAGATCCTCTTCTGCTCGTTGGATATGTCTCAATATTTCTTGGTGATACATCCTGATCCTGGTCATTAGGCTTAACAAGGATGTATCCAAGCGCTTCGGCACTGCGGTGTAACTCCTCTTCACGCAAAGCAAACGATGATTCTGCATCAGTAAATATCTCAAAGCTTTCTTGAGATTTATCGTTGGTGTTTACTGGTGGTTGATACTTCTCCCCCACCCAAGATTTCAAATAGGCAATATCTGCATCTGTTGGGTCTTTTTCATTGACGAAGATGTAACCGTTTTGTTTAGCCGCCTTCATTATGCTTTCAACATCTCCTTCCATGAGCTTCCCGGATTGTATCACAGAGAAGCCTTGATTCTCTAAAATTTCTTTCAATTGAATAGGATTCTCAATAGTCTTTGATATGCTTTCAAAGTCGCCCAGCTTTTTCATCAAAGTTTCATATTCTGGTTCGGTTAAAGCGACTACGCCTGCTTCTAGAACCCTTTGTTCAAAAGGTTTATTCGCAGCCAATTCCAACTCTTGCAAATTCTCTCTTGAAACAATCGTATGACCAGTTGCCGCACTCTTTTCTTGTAAGTAATCGAGGCTTGGGCTTTCGATTTGTTCGTGCATTACCTGCAATTCGTGCTGCAGAAGTAAGGTGCAGCCAATTTCTGCGGTTTTGGCTTCTAGAATCAGTCTGCCTGGGTTTTCGATGGCTTCCTTCAATGACTCAAGCTCGTCCGAAGTGACCATCGAGTAACCATGGCTCAAAGCTCCTTTGGTAATATAGTCTAGACCCGGATTCTCGAGTTGATCCTCCATAGTGAATAACTTGTGACTTTCTATCACAGACATCCCATGGACTGCAGCCTTTTCTTTAAGCTGGACAAGGCTGGGATCTTGCACTTGCTTCTGCAAGTCCTGTAACTCGCGGTTTGACACAACTGTAAGATCTTTACTGGAAGCCATCTCCATCAAATCGGAGTGAGAAGGATTGGAAGCACGTTCCCTCAATAATCCCAATTCGCCCATCGGAATCATCGCAAATCCAAGTAAAGAGCTCTTCTCATGTAAAAATGAATGGTTGGGCTGACTCTTAATATTTTGAAGATCTTTCAACTCCTTTGTGGATATAAGCGCCATTCCTTTTGCCGCTGCTTTGGTTTCTATAGGCTCATTGCACTGAGCCACAAGTTCTTTGTAATCATCTTCGGGTACCGTTATAAGACCATTAAGAATTGCATTCTTCTTGATGGTCTCAATCGAAGGTTTGTTGGCCTTAACAACAAGTTCGTCATATTCTTCGCTGTTCAATAATACCTTTTCTTCTTTCTCTGCTTTCGCCTCGAGAGATTCATCGGCTCTGGCCCTCAAGTCATCGAAAGCACCTTGTTCGAGCGCGTAATATCCTTGGCTTGCTGCGCTGCTAAGTATGTAATCAATAGTAGGCTTGTTCAAACGTTGCTCGAGAGCTTCATTGGAGCTAATGAGTTCTTTGTAGTCGGTCTCTTGTATAACCACTTTGCCGTCTTTCCTCGCCCTGGATTCTGCACTCTCTTCTGCTTCTCCCTTTAGCTGGGCAAACTCTGCATTCTTAAGAAGAGAGCAATCGTTTTTCAAAGCGAGTTGATGCAATGTCAGAACTGACGGATCGAGCAATTCGTTGTGTGCTTCATAACTGAGGATAACTTTCTCTTCTCTCTTAGCTTTATCCTCGAGAGATTCGTCATTTGATGCTCTTAAAGATTCAAACTCCTCAACTTGCACTAACTGATATCCCAATTTAGCCGCCTTGGTATCGAGATGGCTCAAATCTGGAGATTCCGCGTTTGTTTTCATCTTCTCGTATTCTTGTGTGCCCACAACACATAAACCGGCTTTAGAGGCCTTCGATTCTATGGATTCCTCGGCTTGTGATCTAATATTTTCCAATTCTTCCGAAGACAAGATGGTGAAACCCAAGGTAGTGACATACCGCTTAATGAAATCCAACGAGGGTTGTTCCGCCCTCTCCTCTAGTTTCTTCAAATTTTCAGGTGTTATGAGCTTCATGTCGTCTTCGGTGGCATGTTCTTCTAAGGTTCTTTCTGCTCGGCTGCGTAACGAATTATACTCTGCGAGAGGTAAAATGGTTGATCCAATACTCTCCGCCCTTGACTCTATCGGCTCATTGGCGATGGAAATCAAAGAAATAAGCTCACTAGAGTCAATTATATCCATTTTCTTGTTCAAGGCAAGTGCTCTCAATTCTTCTGTTGTTGGGTTGTCCAACTTCCGGTGTAATTCTTTGAAGCTATCGATGCTCAATAGCTCGTGTCCCTGTTCAGTAGCCTTGTCCTTCAAATAAGTTATTTCAGGATTCTTCAATGACTCAGAAAGCATCTCATGCTCCTCGAAGTTAAGCAAGACCTTACCCGCTTTCTTCGCTCGGCTCTCTAATGGTTCTTCTGCTAAGGAACGAATATCATTTAATTCATGAGTTGCCAATACCAGGTGATCATGAGTATCGGCCTTCTCCTTAAGGTGCTCGAGAGATGGCAGATTGACTTTGCTCAAAAGATCCTCATACTCCACAGTGCCAATCAATGACTTATTAATAGAGGCCGCCTTATTCTCAAGCGGTTCATTCTTGGCTGCAACCAAGTTATTGTACTCTATGGAATCAATGATCACACTATTGACCGAATCGGCCTTTTCTTTAAGATAATGGAGAGGTGGGTTAGCATGAATTTCCAGAACCTTGTTCCATTCTTTCTCATCCACAAAGCACATATCCATTCCCTTAGCATGCGCCATCAATTCTTGTTCGGTAGGTCCATTTGCCATCCTCTCCAAGTTTTCGAATTCCTTGGCGTTTACAGCAATCAAACCAAGCTCATTGCATCGTTGTTCGATAGTTTCTTCCGCCTTCTCACGAAGTGAGTTAAGTTCCGTGCTGTCGATAAGAGAAATATTGTTGGACTTCGCTTTCTCTGTCAAATAGGCAATAGTCGGCTGGTTAATCGACTCTTGCAAACTCTTTGCATTACTCTCGAGCTCTAGCACTTTGTTTTGGTTGTTCTCATTCTTCTCTTTTTCACTTTGGAGCAATTGTTCGTTATTGACAATCGTTGTACTGTGTTTTGTTATGTCTTCCTCTAATCTCTTGACCAGCTCTTCCAATTCAGTCACTTTTTCTGATAAGAGTGCTTTTTCAGTCTCGAGTTTATTTAAGGAGTCGGGACTGATTAATGCAATTCCTGCTTCTGTGGCACGCTCTTCTAACAGCATGTTTGCATTCGATTTGAGTTCGTCATGTTCTTGAATTGTGATGGCCTTATGGTCCATTCTTTCCAATTTCTCGAGTAATTGAGATAAAGAAGGACGCTCAACTTCGTCCCGAAGTTTAGCGTGTTCCAGAAGAGAAAGAGTAGTCATCCCGACATCCTCTGCAAGCTCCTGTAAAGGTTTGTTGGCCCTGACTAGCAATCTCTCGTATTCATCGTTATGCACGACAGCATGCTTATGGGATTCAGCCTTTGACTTAATGTGGTCTATTGTTGGGTTCCTGACTGATTCCTCCAAGTTCTTGAATTCGTCAATGGATACGAGTTTAAAATCGAGCACCTTAGCCTTTTCGCGAATATACTCTTCCGATGGGAATTGTATTTTGTTCACCATATCCTCATACTGCTGCTTGTCAACCAATTTAAAGGCATTTTTCTCTGCCTGTGCTGTTAAAAACGATGATGAAGGGTTAGACGCAGTTAGCTTGAGTTTTTGATACTCCTCGGTATCAACCAATTCGCAGTCGAATTTCTTGGCGGCATCCTCCAAATGTTTCTTCGATGGGTTAACAAGCTGTTCATGATGGTCCCTATCTATGACCTTAGAACCATGTACTTCAGCCCTGCTTGTCAACTCGTCGATTGTTGGGCTTTCGGCTTTTCTTTCAAGCTCCTTAAATGTTAAATCATCTAAAACATGATAACCACCTGTTTCAGCCATACTGCGCAACTCTTTTATGGATGGCTTCGAAGACTTTCGAACCAACTTCTCATGAACTGCAGAAGGTATAACAACGCAACTAATTAACTTGGCAGCATTCAGTAGGTGATCTTCAGTTGGGTTGTGTGCCTTTTCAACCATGTCATTGTACTCGTCAATAGGAAGTGTTTCTAATCCTAATCTTCTGGCATCTTTCACCACTTTTTCAAGGTTTGGCGTGAAGGCTTGAGACTTCAAATCCTTGAGCTCATTGTCGTTGACCGTCACCAAGTTTAATTTGGCGCAAGCCTTGTTCAACTGCTCTTTAGTTGGACTGTTAACCGCATCTTGGAGCTTTATCAATTCGTCCTTTGCGATTATTGTAAGACCGAGCTTCTCTGCTCCGGTAGAAAGTTGCTCAATATCAGGATCTTGAACCTGTTCAAGAAGTTTCTGGTGCGCTGCCCTTTCCACTAAAATATGGTTATGCAATTTGGAATGCTCTTGAAGAGCCTCAAGCGATGGTTCCCGAAGTAAGTTTAATTCATCACTTGAAATGGATACAAGATTCATAGATTTTAATTTGTGGTCAATATGATCTCTAGGTGGATCATTAGCCAAAGCTTGAAGCTTCTCATGTGTATCCTTCTCGACATGCACGTAGCCTAGAGAATTTGAATGTTCCATTAAATGGTCGATATCAGGGTTGTATGCCAACTTGTTAAGTTTTTCAAACTCAGTTGAAGATACGAGTTCCGACCCTATATTCTTCGCCTTCAACGATAAGAAGTCTTCAGAAGGATTTTCTTTTATGTTCCTCAACTCGCTAAGCTCGGAATGAGTAATTGCCTCGTAATGGTAGGGCTTTAACAGTTCGATCACCTTTTCCAATGGCGGTCTAAACGCGAGATTTTCAATTTCTTCTAGCCTCTTTGGATCAATAAGGACTTTCTGCAATTTCGCAGCATTAGATTCAACGATTTCAAGGCCAGGTGATTCCAATGTTTTTTGGAGGCCCAAATAATCAGCCTCATCGATAACGACTTGTTCGTGCAATTTTGCGTATTCCTTGATCTCTTGTTCCGTTGGAGAATTCACTTTGCGACTCAAAAGTTCGTACTCATCGTTGGGTAAAATAACATGATTCAATCCTTTCGCCAAACTTCCCACAAAATCAATTTCCTTGATCGACTCTTGTAATTCATTGAATGAAATAAGCAGTTCTTTTTCGATGATAGTGTGACCCAAGTTAGAAGCGTGTACTTGCAAATAGTCCATATCAGGAGCTTCCAACTGTTGCTTCATGGAAGTATATGCTTCCGTTTCAATTATAGAAAGGCCCCTATCCTTGGCCTTCTCATCCAAGAATGTAGTAGGAGGATTATTTTCAAGTACTTGAAGCCTTTCGAGTTCGGATGAAGGTATCACTATATGGTCGAATGAGGTAGATTTCGTTTTCAAATCTTGTAAGGACGGATTCTGAATTTTATCCTTCATATTCTTTGATTCTTCATTTGTGAAAATCACAAGTCCCAACTCTTTCGCTTTCTCCCCCAAATAGGTATTCGTTGGTTTTTCTATCTTTTCAGATAATGTTTCTACTTGACCAGTCAATGTCTCTACTTGGCCAGTCAATTCAGAAACGTTATTGGCTAGCTCTAGATTGAGCACCTGTAATTCGGCACTTGAAGTGCTAAGCTTCTCGACTTCGTTAGTCTTCGCTTCCAAATCTTCCAATGCTGATTTCAATTCATTGCTGGTAACTTGCAACTTAGAAGTTTCCAGACATAATCTTTGATGCTCTGTCAGAGTGATAACTGTGTGTCCCAGTTCACGAGCACTAGCTTCAATAATCTCAAGCGGAGGTTTGTCAGCGGCTTGCCTTAACAATTTGAGATCTTCAAGGGATATAGTTTCATGGTCATGGTTGAGCAACTTTTCCTTGAGATGCACTAGAGTAGGATTGTTCACTGACTTCCAAAGGTCTTCTAATTCTCTTGTTTCTATCATGGACAAATCGCGCTCTTTAATAATCGTTTCCAAATGAGAAGTTGGGGGTTCATGAGCTAGAACCTTTAACTGCTCTAGTTCTTCCATTGGGATTACCATATGGTTTTGCGTCGAAGCTTTATTCTGAATGTGTTCAATGCTTGGAGTCTCGGCAAGGTCCTTGATTTCATTGAGTGCCTCTGTTTCTATTAATGTATGACCATGAACTTCTGCTTTCTGAACAAGGTGACTAAGGGATGGGCTCTCGGCCTTCTCCATCAAGGCACTATGGTCTTGCAGTTTCACTAAGAGATAACCCTTCAGCTCCGCATGTTTTTGTAAGTCTGCCAGAGCAGGGTCATTCGCTCTCTTAAATAAGTTAGCATACTCCGACTTGAGCAACGTCACCAAGTCATGACGTTCAGCGTGTTCTTTAATTTGACTCAAGCTTGGATTACGTGCCGCTGACAACACATGATCATATTCTGCCTTCGGAAGAAGAACATGCTCTATGCGCGATGCCTTATCTCTTAAAAGATCCTCCGTAGGAGAGTTCAATTCCGATTTCATAGTATCATAATCACTGGATGACAAGAGAACATGATCCAACTTAGCCACATGGTCATGGAGGAATTCAAGCGTTGGGTTTTGAACTGTGTTTTTGAGATCTTGAAGTTCTGTTTTACTGATAGTAGCCAAGTTGAGTTTAGCAGCAAATTGCTGAACATCAAGTCCGGTGGGATTAACAAATGCTTCATATTCTTTTCTAGGCATTATTGAAAACCCAATTTTCTCTGCCACTTGTTGTATTTCCTCCTTACTGGGATGAACTAACTTTGAGTACTCCTCTGTTTTCACAATTTTAAAATTAAGCTTCAGGGCACTCTTCCGGAGTTCTTCCTCTGTTGGGTTGGTTACTTTTTGAGTGAGCCTAGTAATATCATTCTTGAGGCCGGAATAAGCTTCTTTGGTCACGATTGTGCAATTTAATTTGGAAACAATAGACTCGAGATGAGGGAGCTCCGGGTTCAATAAACGTTCGTGAGCCTCAACCATTATCTTGTTGGTATCTTCAGGAATGATAACATGCTTTTGCGACGCAGCTTTCAGTTTCAAATAGTCCATGGATGGCAGCTGAAGGGAATTTTTATCTTGAATCAATTTATCGTGCTCTTCTTGCGGAAGGGTTACTAGGCCACTATTAAGAAGCTTGCTGCGCATTTGATCTTCGTCAATCAAATTAGTGTATTCTTCCTGTGTCACGAGTTTAAAGCCTCTAGTTTTAGCTTCATTCGTAAGCGTTTCCTTTGACACTGATTGCAATTCCGAGGCGCAAAGTTGATCATACCGGTCCTGTTCGAGAACGACCAACCCATGGGACATGGCATAGTTCTGAATGTCAATCTCTTCTTCTTGTTGCGAGCGCTCCTTTTGGGATTGTATAAACGTGGGTACATCGTTATCGGACCCGTAATCGGAGTCCATCTGCGGAGCGTCATCATCTTCATGGGTAGGTGATACTGGTCCTTTCACCCTTGTTGATTTAGAAGGAGTTGTCTCGTTGATTCCTGCCAAGTAGTCTTCCCATTCATCAGGATCATTAGAGTCTTCATCCACGACGATAAGTTTGGAGTTCCTTTTGGAAGGCGATGTCGAACGGGGAGTATGGGAATCCTCGGCCCCAATGTAACCTGGAGTAGACTTTGGAGGCGTCATATTTTGATCAGCTGGCTTGTTGAAACGGTGCTTCAATACAGAAGAACGAAGTCTCGCTATTATTTTGTATGCGTGTGTAAGGTTGGCTCTTAACGTTTCCTCTGTGAGTTCTGAGCCGACGTCAACGACAGGGAAAGAGGGAAGCTCCGACGTCTCGTCCAAAATGCTATCGAGGGTGATATCTTCAATTGCGTGCACGTTTGTTGGGGTATCTTTCTTTGGTTCGCTTTCCTTCTCTTGGATGACTGGGTTCTGACTTAATAATTTTGCATGTAGCTCGTCATTCTCGTTATTCAAGTCGTGGATTCTCTGGTTAAGCTCTTTCGTTTCTGACTTGGACGCCAACTTGACGTGCAGTAACTCTTCCGCAACGTGGGAATGTTTGATATGTAATTCATCAAGCTCCTTCTGAAGTTTCTCAAACTTTTCCTTCTTATCTTGATTCTCTTGAAGCAATTTTGCCTTAGTCTTGTCGAGAGAAGTATTCAGTTCTTGCAAGTTGGTGATGATAGATTCCAATTCCCAGTTTTTGTCTTTCAAGGACAGTTCTTTTGATGCCAGTGACTCGTGCGACATCTTCAATCGTACCATCTGGTTCTGCATTTCCTGGAGCTCTTCTCTGGCTGCCTTGGCCCTCGACTTGTACTTTTGGTTTTCAGCAGCAAGTCTACGGCACTCACCCAACAAGTTTTCACTGAGTCCAACCACAAAGTTCATGTCATTTCCCTTCGTGTCAGGACCCAAAGTCGGAGTTGTGGTGGCCACCGTTGTTGGTCTAGGATTGATGCCTTTAGGAACATTAGTATCCTTTCTGATGATATTTTCCTGGCTCTTCAATGGCTCCTTTTTCGGCTTGTCAGAGCCTCGGAATAACCGCAGTTGGATGTCCGATAACTGACCCCGGATGTCTTCTTTCGGGTTTCTTGACATGGTGCTAAAGTAGGTTTAAGCTTCTCTTCTGGAGGGAACAAGCTGGAACGTGTACTATACAATGCTGGAATATCTGTTCGAACAGCAAGGATAACTAGCGGGATTTAGAGTGTATTATGCAAGTATTAGCTTATATTATTCGTATTATTATGATCCATAAACAAATGTGTCGCGCCCAAAAAATGTGAGGTGATCCGGCAGACTACGCAGCCTTCTCTGCGGCGGTTGCTTCTGCTTTCGCAGCCGCTTTCTGCTTCTTTTTCATCATGGATTTCTGGAACCACATGATCCACAATGGAAGTGTGGCATACTGGAATAGGACCCAGGCGATGACTATGGCAATATTGTAGCCTAGTTTGCCCTTCCAGGTGTTGAATAGAATAACCTTGGATATCTCGGACGAGGCGTGGATTGGCATCGCGTAGCCGTACCTGAAGATCTTTGGTGAAAGCTGCAAGGGAGCAAATGTGGGAGAAATGTTCACAAGCACCCAAAGAATGAGCCAGTATCCCACCAAAGGCGGGTACACCCTTATGAGGATCATGGCCATGATTTCATTGGCAAGTCCCACGGCTGCAAATGTGAGGAAACACACCATCCAGTAGACCAAGAAGCCAGAGCGGCCGAATGCAACTGTGAAGTCCACTTGCATTGCCAACGAGACAAAGCTGAAGAACAACGACAAGACAAAGTATGAAAGCGTGGACGACACTAGACGGTAGGTAAGATAGTGCTTGCGCCGAAGGTTAAACGTCAGCTCCACCGCCATATGAACGTCGGAGAAAAAGCCAACCTGGAAGAACGTCAAGATAATCATGTAGATGAGACCAACCTGATTGGGTGCAACCAATACCGGGTTTGTATAAGGAATAAGGTCGCGATATGCAAACGTTAGTGGGGTGCTGACAAGTTGCACCGAGGCGGCGTTGGAGAAAACACTCGCAGTGTCGTCCATGGCATCGGTCAACGCCAGGGTAACATTTGCCTGAGCTTCGAGCCACATCCTCTCGATAACACGAATGCTGGGGACTACGTAAGACCCCATGTTCAAGAAGTCACGACCGGTTTCATAAATCAGCACAAACGTGTTGTTGCTGGCGTTGTACGATGCGTCGCCGTCCTGGATGGCACGGTGAAGATTGTAAGATGCATTGGGCTTGAGGTAGATGGAGGCCCAGAACTTCTGGTGGTGGATCATGCGCTCGATTTCCTGCTCCACCGAGTTGTTGTTGTGATGCTTCCCCAGCTCTTCGATTTCGGAGTACGTATAGACGTCCCAGGTGCCGTAGTACTTGGCGATCTCGGTGTCTAGTATTCTGTTGAGCTCGTTGCCTATGAATGGCTGCACCCCACCCACGGTTTCTGTGTCTCCTGTCACCACCAACATCTTGAAATTCTTGATTCTGTCGTTGCGCTTGTACAGCGCACCCCAGTAGATGGAGAATATGCTAAGAGTCATCACACTCATGGTGATGTATATAAGAGCAAACTTGGTGAGCAAGCGAGACCGGTGTGTCTTCAAGGAACTGTTGAAAAAGGAGTACCGTGACTGGACCCGCTCCAATACCGAGGGTCTTCTCGAAAGAGTCCTCGAGCCCTCGACCTCATCGTCTTCCTCAAACCCTTGAAAAGCCTCAGGTTCCAACGGAACGTCGGGCACCTTGTCGCCCAGCTGGGATGAAGTGATTGACTGCTTCTGTTGCTCCATATCGTAGTTGCTGGCGCTGGCGCAATCAACTTTATTTATACTAGGCCGCACGATAGCGAGTCAGGTCCGGGCCGCACGGGCCGGACCTGCCGGGTTCTACTACGAGCCGACAGTAGCAACGGCAAAGGCAGCAGGTGGTATACCGGCATAGGTTCTTGGCACGGTTGCTCTTTTGGGGCCGAGCATGGCAAACAAGGCTTTCTGTGTGCCAATTGACCCGGCTGGTGGCCACAAACTTGTGTGCGGGACCACCAGCCCCGCGGTTGCAATGCGGCTGATCTCCACCGTTTCAGCGCCAGTCGGCCTCGGTCAGAGAAAATTAGTCAGCGGCAGATGGGCCAAAGTTCGTATATGGCATACGGCACCGTCACAGCGTTCGTAAATGACCATGCGGCACGTCTGACGGTAGTTGCAGCGTTTTCCCCTCCCGCCTCCGCTTCTGGACCCCTGTTGCAGCCAGGCGAACAGCCATGTGCCAGCCGCTTACGGGCCTGCACTGGTTCCCCGGAGTCGTGTCACGTGCGCGGGTGGTTGGTGAGGTTGGTTTTCATCCTGTACACGGGCACACAAAGATGGAGGCCACATCGTCGGGAATCGACGTTGCCGGCTCGCGGCTTGGCGTCAGGAGGCGTAATCGTGGTTCGGAGCACGACGAGGTGGACGATATCATCGAGAAAACGTCCAATCTCAACCTTGACGGGAAGTCGAAAACGCGTGGCATAGCCGCGTTGTGGAAGACGTATGGATCCATCTTCTTTTTGACGTTGCTATCGGCGTTTGTGAGGTTGTACCGCATCAATGCGTCTGATTCGGTGGTGTGGGACGAAGCCCACTTTGGCAAGTTTGGGTCCCATTATCTCAAACGCGAGTTTTACTTTGATGTCCATCCACCTTTGGGCAAGTTGCTTGTCGGCTTGTCCGGTTATATCGCCGATTACGACGGCACGTTCTCGTTTGAGAGCAGTCAGAAGTTCCCCGACGGCTGCGACTATGTCGTGATGAGAGTGTTCAATTGCATGTTTGGAATCTTGTGCACCCCATTGGCGTACAAGACGGCGGTGCTTGCCGGCTACAATACGTGGTCGGTGTGGCTCATCTCGTTGATGGTGGTGTTCGAGATGATCTCGTTGACGTTGTCCAAATTCATCTTGTTGGATTCCATGCTTCTTTTCTTCACTGTGCTCTGTTATTTCTGTCTCGTCAAGATCCACTTCTTGCGCGTGCAGCAAAAGCTCTTGACCAGGGTGGGGTTGAAGTGGCTCACCATGACCGGCGTGGCAATAGGTTGCGCCTGCTCGGTGAAATGGGTAGGATTGTTTGTGACCGCCTTGGTTGGTCTCTACAACATTTATGACTTGCTCATAAAGTTCTACCAGCTCTCGAGCACCAGCAGCCACATGTCGGTATCGCAGTATGCGAAGCATTGGTTTGCCAGGGTACTCACTTTGATTGTGGTTCCGTTCCTCATCTACTTGGCCTGCTTCAGAGTCCACTTTCTCGTGCTTAACAGATCGGGCACGGGCGACGGCTCGGTGTCGACATTGCTCCAGGCATCTTTGGAGGGCAACACTATTGAAGCGGGGCCGCGTTCGGTTGCGTTTGGCTCGCTTATCACCTTGAGGTCCCAGGGTCTCTCTCCAAACTTGTTGCACTCGCATTCACATACCTACCCACAGGGTTCACAACAGCAGCAAATTACCACCTACGGGTTCAAGGACGACAACAACGAATTTATAGTTGAGTTCGACTGGGAGAGAGGGTCAAGAGGTGAGTTTGCTTCTATGGAGCCACGGGAAAATGATACCTATTCGCTCACTGAATTGGTCAAGGATGGAAATACCATAAGGTTGCTTCATAAGCTCACTGGGTGCCTCTTGCATTCCCATACATTTCCCTCCTTCGTCCTGACGTCTCAAAAGGAAGTTTCGTGCTACGCGGACCTCGACGGTAGTGACATCAAGGATGAGTGGGTGGTGGAAATCCAAGAGCAAGACCAACCCTTGTCAGTGGCTCACCAGAATGAGGATCCCGAAGAACTTCATCCTGTCACCACCAATTTCCGGTTGCGTCACAAAATGCTAGGCTGCTACTTGGCCACCACTGGGTATTCTTATCCAGCCTGGGGTTACCAACAGGGCGAAGTTGTGTGCAAGCACACCCTTCTCAGACGTGACAAGAGTACGTGGTGGAATGTGGAAGACCACAAGAACGACATGCTTCCGCAGGAGGAGGCCGAGTTCGTGCCTCCAAAACCCAAGTTCTGGAAAGAGTTTATTCTCCTCAACTATGGCATGATGGCCTCCAACAGCGCTCTCATCCCCGACCCCGACAAGTTTGACAAGTTGTCGTCCGAGTGGTGGGAATGGCCCATAGCGAGAAGGGGACTTCGTATGTGTGGCTGGGGCTACACGGCCACGAAGTTTTTCTTGGTGGGCCACCCAGTAATCAACTGGTTCACCACTGGATGTTTGCTCGTGAGCATCGTCTACCTCGTGGTCAAGTTGTGGCGCTGGCAGCGTCAAAAGGACAACTATCCCAATGGCATTTTCAGCCCTCAGTTGGAGGTGATCATCGTGCAGGGAATCTTGCCGTTGCTCGGCTGGTTTCTTCACTACTTGCCCTTCGTGGTCATGGCACGAGTGACATACTTGCACCACTATGCACCCGCGCTCTACTTTGCCATCTTTGTCGCGGCATTCGTGGTGGAGAGAGTGGTCTACAACAATGTGAGCCGAGCGGTTGCAGCCGTATTCTACATCACACTCTACGTCGCGATCGTTGGCGGATTCGTGTATCTCAGGGAACTCGCCTGGGGCATGGAGGGCTCGAGCACGAACTTCAGCCACCTCAAGGTTCTCAGCAGCTGGATGATCTAGTGTATATAGGTGGAGGTGGGGGCCGTCGTTGTCGAGCCTGGTCCTGCATGCCGCCGCCCGACAGCCAGAAGCAGGTCCGATTTCGCACTAGAAAAATTACAACAGTAATTGAAGAATATACGAACAGTATACAGCGTGGTTATCCCGGAAGCGTTTGTGAAGTTTTTATCGAGAAATAGTAGTAGCGAGCGATGGAACGCTACGAGGGTAATTATCTAGAGGAGGGCGAAGACCTCGAGCTCTCCCAGCAACGGCCCGAACCGGGGTCTCCAAGACCGGTACAAACACAGAACGTGGTAGACGAAGCAGAGCTACTTGCGGCCCAGGCAGCAGCCGAAGAAGCGGCAGCACAGCAGCAGCACCAGCCAGGCGGTGCGTTTCACAACGTGGGACAGGGTTTGACCGGCAGATACCGCGACATGATGATGCTGTACTGGCAAGAAACAATCAACTCCATCGAACACGACGACCACGACTTCAAGAACCACCAGCTCCCGTTGGCGCGTATCAAGAAAGTGATGAAGACAGACGAGGATGTCAAAATGATCAGTGCCGAAGCACCCATATTGTTCGCCAAAGGATGTGACGTATTTATTACCGAGTTGACCATGAGGGCGTGGATCCACGCCGAGGAAAACAAGAGAAGAACGCTCCAGAAGTCGGACATAGCGGCCGCCCTTACCAAAAGCGACATGTTTGACTTTTTGATCGACGTGGTACCGCGAGAAGAAGAAAAGCCCAAGAAGGCGGCCTATATGAGTGCGGCCATGTCGCGGCCCGCCTACAGCACCAGCTACTCGCACCACCCGCAGCTTGCCCACCATAGCCACGGCGGCCCCGGCCCCGGCCCCGGCCCCGAAGGCTTGGTGAAAACGCAGGGTCCACCCATGGAGGGTGCCGGCCCACTCCAGGACCCAGAAATTAAGACAGAGGGCATCGGACACCAAGCGGCGTACAGCAACGACCACCAGCCGGGCGATCCGCACTCGTTGGACCGCGACGGGAGCTACACCGAGATCTCATAGGACACTACCACCACACCAAAAAAAATGTCGGCACGCTACCGACTAGATAGACTGTGTTCAGGATCCTCCACTTGACAATGCGCTGGCTCCGGAACCAATTGGGGTGCTACGAACTGCATTAGCCACAATGTGGGGCAATAAGTATGGCGTTTATTGGCCGTGGCCGAAGCGGTCATCCTGCACAGAGACCGTTGCTGCCCCCCGCGGGTGATATAAATCGCAAGGAATTGGTGCGATTATAAATTGAATGCAAGAGTATGCTCAATTGCTTGAGAACCGGATTTGTCAGGCATAGATTAGGCACTCGTATTGTTCCCCGGTTCAGCTTCAACAGTAGCTTGTATTCTCCATCCCGTGTATCGGCCATGACGTTGGTTACCATTTCCCAGTCTTTGGACGAGGCCTACGCCAAGCATCAGATCATTCCCGACGTGGTTGACAAGTTTGACACCGAGGGCTTGTTGACAATTGAGTACGGCGGAAAAAACCAGGTGGCCTTGGGCAACACCTTGAAAGTGGCAGAGACCCAGGAGAGACCCACCATCCAGTTCACTCTCAACTCGCTGGGACAAGAAGAGGAGATGCTGGTGGCGGCGCAAGACCGGTTCACGTTGGTGTTGACGGACCCGGATGCACCCTCGAACAAGGACCACAAATGGTCTGAGTATGCCCATTGGATCGTCACCGACTTGCCCTTGAACACCACCGGCAAAGACGCCGAGTCGCTCAGCACCATTATCGACTACTCCAAGGGCAACGAAGTGCTCAGCTACCAGGGCCCCGCCCCACCCGAGTCCACCGGCAAGCACCGCTATGTGTTTTTGCTTTACAAGCAGGACCCCTCGGCGCTGTTCACGGCCCCCAGTGACAGGCCCAACTGGGGCACAGGTGTCCCATCGTCCGGTGTTAGAGACTGGATCAAGAAAAACGGCGGCAAGCTGCAATTGTTGGGGGTCAACTTTTTCTACGCCCAGAACGAGAAGCAGTAGATGTAGATCACGAACGGTAATATATGCGTTATATGGTTCTGTACGTAGTGCTCATCCCCGTCGCTGTCGGCTGTAGTCGCGCGGACTCACCACCAAGCCCTTGCCCTTGTGGGCGCCCCTGTATATCGTTTCGATGATGTCGATGAGCTCCTGTTTCTCCGTTAGTCGGAAGTTGAGCTTGTTGTTGTTGCCGGTTCCAAAATCACACATCATGTGCTTATTGCGGTAGAAGAACATCAACGTACACGGGTCGTAGAGCTCGTACATGGTGTTGAAGTCGGGAACCTCGTCCAAGTCACACAAGTAAATAGCAGCAAAGTTCCGCACCTTGTCCGCCACCCCGTACAACAACTCATCCATGATCATACACTCCTTGTCGTTATCGCGGCCAAAACGAACTATCACAAGTCGCTCATCCTCGGATAGGATAGCCTGGTCCAAGTGCCATCCGGTCTTCAAGTGTGGAAGAAACACCGACCCCATCAACAAGAACCCAGGAAGAAACCAAAAGATGCGTGCAAACACCGCGGTGGGTGCGGCGCGAAGGCTGCAATTTTGCAGTTTGTAATTTGCAATTTTGTGTTCCTGTTTTGCAACCCAGCAAACAAGGTGGCGTCAAAATGGCTCTGGACAAAAAAAACGCATCCTTGATTCCCGCGTTGGATAGAATGTTCGAGTTTCTCCCGCCATCTCAGAGGGCAACCCTCAATGTACAAGTCGACGTGATTCGCTCCCAGAAGGACTTTGCTCTATCCCGGAAGTGGATCGTGTATTTCACCAAGAGGGGCAAGACGTTGGTCACAGAGCTAGAGCGGCTTTTTTCGTCCAAGGAGGATTACGTGCTCGGCTTCTGTGATCTAGGGAATAAGTGGCGCCGAAATATCCAAATAGAGCAAATGCATGTCATGAGAATGGGGTTCTACCCGAAACGCAAATCCGCGTTGTTTGGAAAAGGAGGCACAATGGAGATCAAAGTCGCCAATGGGGATTTTGGAAAGTTCGAAACCATCGCCGCTGCAATCCTTGAAGACAAAAGTAAGTATATATATGCTCGCTCACGATTGGAGTACCGACTAACACAGTTCCTGCTGCAGGCACGTCCTTGAAGAGAAAGGATACGTATAATGTTCTAACGCTATGGTTCCGGGAACAGCTCGACAAGGCTACCCAAGATGATATCATTTGCAAAGTGGGTGACTATTCCTGTCACGTTGTGTGGATAGATCACGAAACCAACAAAATCACATATATTCAGTAAATTGCAAAATGCGGAAATTGCTGAAATATCCCAACAACAACAAGAACACACCAACGAAAATGGGTTGCATCTGCTTTCCATCATTGCCATTGCTATGTCTCAGATCATGATGATGATCACCACTTCCCCGCCTTTCTCTTATCACTTCCTGCAGGTTCCGAGTCTCATAATCTCGAAAAATTTCATTCACGATATCTGATACCTCGATCATGACGACTGAAATTGACTTGGGCCTCACCGCCGATATGCATGTACATCTCCGCGATGGAAAGATGATGGAACTCATAACTCCTACTGTCAGAGAAGGAGGTGTCTCCATTGCATACGTGATGCCCAACTTGGTTCCTCCAATCACCACCCTCGAGAGGGTGATTGACTACAAGAAGCAGCTTGTAGAATTGGCGCCCCAGACGACGTTCCTCATGTCCTTTTACCTCAGCAAAGAGATCTCTCCCGAACTCATCCACGAGGCTGCCAAATTGGGCGCTATTCACGGTGTCAAGTGCTACCCCGCGGGCGTCACCACCAACTCTGCAGCCGGAGTTGACCCCAACGACTTCACGCCGTTCTACCCTATTTTCAAGGCGCTTGAAGAGGAGAACTTGGTGTTGAATCTCCATGGAGAAAAGCCTCCCAGCAAAGACGACACCGAGGACATCCATGTATTGAACGCCGAGCCGCTCTTCTTGCCCGCTTTAAAGAAGTTGCACAAGGACTTCCCGCGGCTCAAAATAATCTTGGAGCACTGTACGACGCGTGCAGCCATCGAGACAATCGAGGAGATCAACAAGGACTACAAGGAAGGCGATGAGATCAGAGTAGCAGCTACAATTACGGCCCACCATCTCCAGCTCACCATCGACAACTGGGCCGGCAACCCTATCAACTTCTGCAAGCCTGTTGCCAAGCTTCCCGACGACAGAAGAGCGCTTGTTGCAGCCGCCATTTCTGGAAAGCCATATTTCTTTTTCGGTTCTGATTCGGCTCCTCATCCCATCGGGGCCAAAGCACGTCATGTTGGCGTCTGTGCGGGTGTCTACACTCAGTCGCACGCCCTTGCCTACGTTGCTGATGTGTTTGAACAGCAACAGGCACTCGACAAGCTCAAGGGCTTTGTGGCCGATTTCGGCACCGCGTTCTATCAGATAAGCAACAAGGATGTGGTGAACCAAGACCGCTGCGTGCTTGTTAGACGAAAAAATACCGTGCCGCAAGTGATAGGTTCTGATGGTTTAGATGTCGTGCCATTTTTGGCTGGCCAAGAACTCGAGTGGTCTGTACAATGGCAATGAATAGCACGTGGGATGGCTTACTGGTGGGTACGGGCACCTCAGCCTCACCATGGATACACCTTTAGACGGCGCATTTTATAGTGTTTGATACATATATCACAGTCAAAACCACGCGGCCCATGCTCATGTGCCACAAGGTGGATTTGTTCAATAGCAAGACAATGCGGAGCATTCTCGTATTCGTTAGATTGATGCCGTACAGCCGTTGGTCGTGCGTTGACGCACTCCATGCAGCGCGCCGCATCTGCGTAATCTGAATTTAGTTGGGGCGGCAGCAACGAGGTTCAGACACCAAAAACTTTGAGACACGGCGTATTACGTGAAATCTATTCACATAGATCATCGTGGGAGCGCACACTGATTTCCATGTAAGCACTGAAGAAGGGTCCAGGGTCCCTTTGTCCTGCGCCTAACGTGACGTATGCAGCCGTGAAGCATTTGACACTGACGTTAATGTTCACATACAGGGAAATTTGGCAATCGCTTGGCTCCACGCGTGCCATTAATAGTGCCTCCTCTCTTGGCTTTCCTTTTTCGGCTGGCGTGCGAGTTCAGCCGCGTCGCCTACATGCTCCATGCGGCTCTCCTGCATGGACCACGTTCATTCTTACCACTTAATTCCGATCCAATCCTATAAAAGAAGTCGATCGCGCCTAAATCAGCTCCCCGCTTTAATCTGCAGCTCCTTCAAAAGCCCAGTTTTTACAACAGGTTACCCTTCTCTGCATAAGAACTACTTATAAGATGGCCACCAGAGACCTTCCCAGTTCGTTGTACGACTTTGCCTGGGGTTGGTCCAAGCACTTGGAGCAAGAAATCACTATCACCAAGGCCTACAAGGAACTGCAGGCCGCAAGAAGAGAGCACGATGCCCAGATACTAGCGGCCAGACGGCTCTCTGATTCCAGCTCGGGTCAGGAAGTCGATGCTGACGGTAAACCAGTCAAGTCTGAGAATGGCGCAGACCCCAACTTGCCCGTATACGAGGAAGTGGATAAGGTCAAAATGAAGAACTTGTGGCCTGCCTTTGCCTCGGGAGCCGGTTTGTTTTCCGATGGCTATATCAACAACGGTATGTCTGCTGTGAATGCTTGTTTGTCAAGAATCTACGGAGAGAGGTACACCAACTCCACTGCCATTTCGAACGTCTCTTCCATTGCGTTCGTGGGTATTGTCGTGGGTCAGTTGGGCTTTGGCTACATCTCTGACCGCATTGCAAGAAAGGGTGGAATGTTGGCTGCGACAATCATGTTGATTGTGTTCTCGTTATTGTGTGCCGTTGGAACCTGGGGTGCTCACGGCAGCCCCGAGGGCTTGTTCGCGGCTCTTACAACCTTTAGGTTCTTCTTGGGTATTGCCATTGGTGCCGAGTACCCTACGTCATCTGTTATCGCCTCAGAGTTTGCCAACCAACTTCCTGCTGGCAGGAGAAACAGATACTTCTGCTGGTTTACCAACGCCATGATCGATTTGGGCTACGTTGTCAGTGCCTTCGTCCCGTTGGTGTTGCTCTGGATATTCTCCGTTCACCACTTGAGTGCTGTCTGGAGATTGACCTTGGGCTTGGGTTGTATCCCTCCTTTGTCCTTGTTCTTCTTCAGATTGAAACTCAAGGACGCTGAATCTTTCCAAAAAACTAACATGAAACACGTCAAGAAGTACCCCTACTGGCTCATTATCAAATTCTACTGGTTCCGTCTTACCATCGTGTCCCTCATTTGGTTTATCTATGACTTCTCTGTCTATGCATTCGGAACATACTCCACCAACATCCTCGCCACTTTGGTGCCACCTGGAGACATGTACAAGTCTTTCGGATGGAATGTTGTTCTTAATTTATTCTACATGCCTGGTGCGTTCCTTGGTGCTCTTTCTGCCGATTATATTGGTCCCCGTTTGACAATTGCAGTCGGTGTGGGTCTCCAGGGTATTATTGGTTTCTGTATGGCCGGAAAGTACGAGTCATTGGCCCACCCGGTCGGTGGTTTCGTGGTGGTTTTCGGTCTTTTCTACTCCCTTGGCGAGTTCGGACCAGGTGACAACTTGGGTCTCTTGGCTTCTAAGACCTCCGCAACTCCTGTTCGTGGACAGTATTATGGAATTGCTGCCGCTGTCGGTAAGATCGGTGCTTTCGTGGGAACCTGGGTGTTCCCGGTCATCCAAAGACACCTTGGTGCGATCAAGGGCCCCGTCTATATTTCTTCTGGTTTGTGTTTCCTCTCGGCCTTCTTAGCCGTCTTCTTCTGCCCATCCGTCAGTCAAGACTGTATCGAAGAGGAAGATCAAGCTTTCTTGGCGTATCTCGAAGCCAATGGATACGATATCAAGCAATTGGGAGACCGTGGCGTCGTCGAAGACGTGGAAAGCAAAACTTCTGAGGCATCCGAAATTAACAAGGAGTCTGACGTTAAAGTCCATGCGACTAAGAAATCCAGCGCTTAAGCTGAAACCTCATGTATCTACATCCTTTAATTCTTTATCAATAGTGCAATTAATATCAAATAACTCAACCAGATACTATATATTAATTTTCATCCCCGCTACCCTCTGCTGAACTTTCCGAGTCTATGGCAATGTCGACCGTGTTCAAGTCTTTCTCAATTTTTTCACCTTCGTTAGGAATGATCAACTCAAGTCCACCATCTTTCAAGAACTTAGCCTTGATTTGATCGAATTTTATAATCTTGTCAAACAGGAAATGCTTCTCGAAGTTAATTTCTTGGTTGGCGAAGTCCTTAATGAGACGAACTGCATCCTCTTGCACCTCTGGTTCCAAGTCAGAGTCTTCGTCTTCGTCGACTTCTTTCTCAGCTTCAGCTTCAGATTCCGAGTCGGATGAGGAGTTAGATGTAGATGAAGAAGAGTCGGAAGAAGACTCAGAAGAAGATGACGAGGAGGAAGATGAAGAATCAGAAGAAGACTTCGACGATGATGAGCTGGCGGCACTTTCCTTAGAAGCAGTGGAGGAGACGGAAGAGTCAGATTCCTCAGCAGCCTCATCATCTTCAACATCCAGATCCTCGTCAGAGACATCCTCGCTGTCTGAGTCGTGGATGTCAAACTTTCCGCTAACAACCAACTCGTTTTGCTGTTTCAAGAATTGGATCTTCAATTCTTCACGGATCAAAGCAGGAAATCTCAAGTTCAACTTGTATGTCTTGTCGTCGAGTTCAACCAACTCACAATCTTTAGAGTTCTGCAAATCTTCGGTCAAGTCAATTACTTCAATTTCGTCATCAGAGTCGTTTGCAAGCAAGTAGTCATCTTCGGTGTCATAAATCAATTCATCATCAGTGGAATACTCCTCGCTTGAGTCGTGTTCAGGTAAGTCGAATCTGTGTCTGTAGATAGTGATACCTTCGTCGTCGCTGGAAGAATCCGAGTCGTCAGACAAACAAAGCAACTCCTCATCAGAGTCTTCGGTGTCCATGTCAAGATCAGAATCGACGATGAGGTAGTCCACCTCAGAGTCAGACTCGGAGACAGAGATTTCGTCATCGCTGGCGATCATGTCGACAAAATCTTGTCTCACATTCTCAAGCTGCAACTGGTCGTTCAACTGACCTTCATCAGAGGAGTACGCGATGTCCAAGTCAGTGACCGAAGAGTCGTCAGAGTCTTCTTCGTTGCCCAAAGCAATTTGTCTCATAGCTCTAGCTTGCAATTGGTCGTTCAAGTCGATAATATCGAGAATATCTTCTGGCTCAGAATCGGACTCGTAATATCTAACGAGCTCATTGTCTGAGTCACATTCGCAGTCACAATCAGAGCAGTCGACACCTTCGACGGCTTCAGCTTCCAACTCATCGTTCATGTCAACGATGCTTTCGTCAGAATCAGAAACCAAGTCAAATTCGTAGACCTCACTGTCAGAAGCAGAATCGGAGTCGGAGTCAGAGTCGGAATCGGAGCTTTCAGAGCTGGAAGCCTGGCTGTCGTTTCCGATAAGAATTATGGAGCTGTCGGAGTCAGACGAGTCAGACGAGTCACTCTCAGACAGGGACTCGCTGGAGCTCGAGGATGACGAGCTGAGGTCATCGTAATACATAATAGGGACGCCTGAGTCCGACTCGGAGTCTGATGAGTCGGAGCTGGAAGACGAAGAGTCTGACGAAGAGTCAGAAGAATCAGAAGAATCAGAAGAAGAGTCGGACGAGTCAGACAGAGAGTCAGAGCTCTCTTCAGAGCTGCTGCTTTCGCTATCAGACTCCAACTCGCTTTGGCTCTCCTCAGAGTAGCTGGTCTCTGACTCACTTTCAGGTTCCTCGACATAAACCATCTTGGAAGGTTGCTGCTCATAGTAGTTTCTGTAAGCTCTTCTTCTCTTATTCGAAGGTTTTGTCACGTAGTACTTCTTTCCGTGGTGACGGGGGGATTTGTGTTCTTTTCTTCTATGTCTAAAACTCGCCATTGTGAAGTGGAGGGTGAATAAAAAATTTAATGGAAATGACGGTAATTAAACGAAAAGAGAAATGGGTGGCGTGTGGCTGCGATGCCCATCGCGAAAAAAATCCCACACTGCACATAAGCCATCTCCTGTGGAGGTCGGCAATGTGGGGTCGTCGCTGGTTACACGCTGCCAATGACGATGCAATTGGGAAGAGAAATCCAGTCCACGAGAAGAACCTGCTAGAGGCGAGGCGACCATGTTGGCAAGAGGCGGCGAGGAAGACGGTCGTGTGACTTTTGCAGCCATCCTGCGGACGAGGCCAGCCACCGTCGACACCGGTTATCACACGACCGCGGACCCTATATAAGGCCCGCGAATCCCTTTTCGCACCTCAAATCTCTTTGCCTTTTGGCTTAGATCAAGTGTAGTATCTGTTCTTTTCAGCGTAACAGCTGAAACGTCGCTACGGCGACTTCAATATATACATATTTTTGGACAATTGCTGACGGGATCGATGGGCTTGCTCACACCCGTTGGCGCAGTGTCGTTGCCATTGCACATCTCGGCTTCTGACGCAACCTTTCAGGTGACAGATGCGAGGACGTATCTTTTGTTTGAAGGGCTAACCCACCTCCACTAAGTAGCAAGTATTATATTGCAGTATACCCCCCACTCTACTCGCAGCGCCATCAAGAAATAGATCCGTACACCAAGAGATCATTAGTGAGAATGATACATTCTATTCTTATCAATGGAGACGGGATCTGACGCTGACTCGCAAAAGCTCCCTGGGCTCTTTCCCGCTATGGGAAGACGACTGTCTAGTAGCACTTCTAACACCCGACCGTCCTCCCTGGTTTCAGACTCCGAAAACTCATCTATCCTGAACCTTAGAAATATCCTTTTCAATGCTGGTCCCAGTTCTCTCTCAAGGGGTCCAACTACAGATGACCATGATCATGTCAGCGATGTCGATGACAACAGCAGTACAGAAGCGAGCCGTGACTCCCTTGACTCCTCCGTTATTGACGAGTTGACTAGAGACCGAAATTACGCCCAGCGACATGGCAATTTCAAGTTCTTGGATGCATACGAGGAGGCCAAAAGAGCACGTTCGAGCTTTGAAGGCTCAGTTTTTGAGCTTTCTTCGCTACCTGATTTTGAAAAATATGTCAAACAAACGCAAATCGAGGAGTCTATCCGCAACCAAGTTGCTTCATCTACAGTACGGGCTGGCCCTGCAACCCTCGAAATAATGAATAGCGACGACTTGAAAGAGAAATTCTTCACAGATGATATGAGCTTTCAGGACTTTAAAAAGCCAAGGAAGCCCGAACCCGCATGTCACAAGGACAGACACTGGTACAGCTTCTCCAAGAAAGACAATATCGAAACTCATTTCCGTGATAGCCTCAATTCTCCTACTCTGAGCTCAGAGGAATCTGGAATTCCTCAAAAGTTCTTGCAAAGAAAACTTCGCATGCGGCATCTTCAAATGATCTCCTTTGGTGGAACTTTGGGTGTGGGCCTCTTCCTCAACAGCAGTAAGGCATTTACGATAGCGGGCGGTTTCGGCACCCTCTTGGCATTCATGATATGTGGCTCAATAATCTTGGCCACAATAGTGTCATTCTGTGAAATGGTGACGTTTGTTTCTGTCGTAGACGGTGTTTCGGGGTTGAGCTCTCGATTTGTCGACGATGCATTCGGCTTTGCCGTTGGCTGGATGTATTTTGCGAGTTTTGCATTTGGATTAGCTGGCGAAATCGTGGCTAGTATCATTATGCTCTCGTTTTATCCGCAACTAGATATCGTCGATAACAATGGCGCAAGCGCTGCCTTTGTCGTATTGTTCCTTGGAGTCATCCTCGTCAGTAACTTGATCGACATCAGAATCTTCGGAGAAGTTGAATACATTTCTAGTGTCATCAAGTTGATCGTGCTACTGATTTTGATTATATTCATGATCGTTTTAAATGCTGGAGGTTTTGGTAATCAAGCACTAGGCTTCAAGTATTGGACTTATCTGAGGTCGGACTTTGAGCACAACTTGATATTTGGACTATTCCGTCCGTCTTTCAACTTGCATGACAATGGAGCGTCCTCTCCATCTGATGGTATTGGAGGATCCGCAGGAAGATTCCTTTCTATACTCACTGCGATGTTAGTAGTGACATATGCGTACAGCGGGACTGAAATCGTGTGTGTTGCAGCTTGTGAGGCTAAAAATCCTCGTAAAGCACTTCCATCAGCCACTAAGCGGGTGATCTGGCGCATATTAATTTTCTACTGCTTGGGTGCGTTATTGGTGGGAATGAACATATACTCAGGCGATCCAAGAATGTTACGGTATTCACTGGGAACAACCGGTGTTGCAGCTGACGACTTCCTGACCAATTATGCCGTTCAATACGTTGGAGGCACGGAGTGCAGGATACAATCCACAGTTTATGCTGGGTTTGGCAGTGGTGCCCAAAGTCCATGGATCGTTGCATTCCAATCTGCTGGACTCTGTCGAATGTGCTCTGTGGTGAATGGCTTTTTCATCTTTTTTGCTGTTAGTTGTGGAAACGCCCAGCTCTACGTAAGCTCCCGAACAGTGTATCTGATGGCACTCCAAGGAAAAGCTCCGAAATTTTTGGCAAATTGCAACAGGTTTGGAATTCCTTACAATGCGGTGCTATTGGCCGCAAGCTTTGGCCTTTTGGCTTTCATTTGTGTCTCACAACGGGCAACAGGCGTGTTTCAAAATCTCACAAGCATTATTTCTTCCTCAGGCATCATGGTGTGGTTCTCGATGTGCGTGTCTTATATCCGATTCTTTTACGGATTAAAGAAACGGCCCGATATCATCAGTCGAGATGACAAATCTTATCCATACAAATCGATATTTCAGCCCTATACTGCGATGTGGGGCGCATTCGGCAGCGCGTTCATTCTCTTTGCCATGGGATGGGTGGTATTTTTGAAGGACGAATGGGATACGTGGTTCTTTTTCCTGAGCTACGGCACATTCATGTGTTTTGCGGTTCTTTACATTGGCTACAAGTTTGCTAAAGGAACCTCCTTCGTAAGTTTAGAACAGCTTGACTTCGATACAGGGAGGACGGAGATGGATCGCTACATTTGGGACGGAGGTAGAGAATACGATTTACGAAACATGAAGGACGTTGCCAGGAAATGGCTTCGTCTCTTAACATAATTAGATTAGATACCTTATAAATCAATTTTCATGTTGTACATCTTCGTATTTGTCTCGTCTATTTTACGCACGAGGCGCAATTCTACAGTGGGCTTGCAGCACAATAGTGCCAATTTACCCGTTTGGGAGCGGTTAGCTGGTAAATTATTCCTACTTCCGGCCACTCTTAGTATTGTTTGCACGTGACAGTTTCACCTATTTCGTCACATTCCGAGGGCGCTGGGTTGCCTTGTGCGTGAGATCATAATTCCGCTATATTTTCGGTTGGCCAATTGAACATCTTCACCTATGACCTGGCAACCGACCGATAGTTTCCTAAGAGGAAAGGTTATTAAACCCTTCCTTCCGTTCGAGAAGCACCCTAACTTGACCAATGACAAGTTGAAAAATTTGTATCCTGGAGACGAGGTGTACGTTTTCGAGACGAAGGCTAATCGTTGGGCTCGTGGATATGCGTTATCCAAACCATTCCCCAATAACTTCACCATTACTTCGGTGAATTTGGATGAGCTTCCCGGATTGGAACTTAGTATTGTCGTATTTCCATTGAGTTACATCAGTGTTGTTGAAAAAGTTGCAATCGACCATGTTGAAGTGAACAAGCAGTATAACAATATCAGTGACAAGGACCAAATGCCTACTATCAAAGAATATGAATTGAATCACAGACTGGCAGTCGAGGGTAAGCTTTTCTCTGACGCTGGCATATCGCTGAAGAGACCGGCTCCAGTGATCCCCGTTTACACCTTGGCAAGTAATGCTGGCAAAGGTTTGCTCGGCGAGATCAAGTATGCTCTTGTGTTGCTCACTTCACACATCTTTGCCTTGTACTCCATTGGTGAGTTTAGATTGTTCAACAAATTGTCTACGATCTACTACAGCTTAGACCAAACCAGGCTCAAGCTTCTCAATGGTATTTTGACCGAGAATGAAGCGAAGGTGGCTAAGGAGACTGCCACATTCCTCTTGGATAAAATCCCTAAGAAATTGGCCTCAAGAGCCGCAAGATTGAATGCTGTCAGTTACGACTTGGACAGCCAGAACACTGATATTTCTGGTTACAAGGCAATTCTTTCAAGAGATACAACTTCGGGTGATTTGTTGTCTAACGAGAATGCTCTCCCTACCATGTTGTCTTTGAATCAGGTGTTATGTGCTTTGGCTCCAAACTTTCCGATTAACGCTCACAACAATCTTCAACAGTTTTCGTTGGAAGCTCCTGTGAACAAACTTGCCAAGAACGAGCCACCTTCACATATCTTGGTCGACTTCAAATCTGTTTCGGGAAGCTCAGCATACCAACCTCCAGGTTTTGCGGGAATGATCGCTTACATGTACATCCGTAACTCGAAAAAGAGATTGACTGAAGCTTTTGCTGTCCATACAGATTCTGTCGACGATTTGGTCCATGTTGAAAAGATCTCCGCTGCATTGTTCCGTAATATTCCTGCAAGCGAAGTCGAGACTGGTAGGGTCTATCTTGTCGCTGTTTTGACAGAAGAAATTGATTTGAACATTAAGGAGACCAACAATATGCCACAGATTAAGCGTGTTAAGAAAGGTGTTGCAGCGGGTGTGACCGATATTACAAGAATTTTTTCTCGTAACCTGGGATCATTGGCTTCAGGCGAAGCCCACCAGTTTACCATCAAGCTTTTCGGCTCTTACATTAACCAACGTAAGACTACTGGTAAGCCAGAAACCGAGTCAATTGTTAACAATGGATGGGGTGAAGCGGTGGACCGTATTATTGCCGGATCCAATCATGGTATAGCTGTCAACCCAAGAGCAGAAAAGTTGGTTGTTACTGTGAAGGAATTTAAACATCAATTCCAAGGTAGTGCTAACTTTAACCCTGTTGGAAACAATACCCCAATTGCCAGAATTAAGCCAATTTTCTATGATCCATTAGCTGAGAACTACGAAAGAATCTACTTGAAAATCGGAAAGGTCTCTTTGTTGAGCAGTATCACTAAAGACGACTTGTTGACTTTTGAGGTCAGTACTCCAAACAACGATATGATTGATTTTTCCAAAGCTTCGAATCAACAAGAGAAGCGCTCGTGGCAGTTCGTATCTGTCTTTCCAAACGAGTCTGTTGGTGAGATCATTAAGGTTAATGGTGTTTCATTGAAATCCCCAAACAAGAAACTTCCCAAAGATGATTACATTTTCCTTTCCTTATATGTCAACGGTGTGCTTGCAGGAGAGGGTAAGCTCCTCTATAAGTCAGGAAACAGATTGGTTGAATTCAACAAAAAGAAGAGCCATACTATTGAGATAATCTCCAATTACAACTTGCCTATGGCGCAGGTGGAGGTTTCTACCGAGTACATCGGTAAGGTTTACAATTCCGATGTGTCTATTGATAATGTGTTTCTGTACGAAAGATTTTTTAAGGCTGGAACTAAAGGACTTGATGAATTATCTGCGTCACTTGTGTCATTCACTAAGTTGGACCTCTCTCAACTTTTGAAATACTTCCCAGAATTGGCCACATGCCTTTTCGCTATTGTGGATCATGCTACAAGACAAGCGATAACGCCTGCCATCGACATACTTCTTGACAACAATTTCAAAGCTATTGTTCATTTACTTGATACACTTTTTGGAAAGCAGGACCAGTATATGTATTTGATGACCAATTTTTTCACCAAGTACAAACGTACTCCTCAAATGGGTCCCTTTATTTTGAATAAGGCAGCAGAAGTGTTTTCTAGGGCCGAGGCTAATTGGAACTCGTCATCTCGCTCCATGTGTCGTGTTGTGCTGTTGCTCTTGAAGATCGCAATCGTTTCAGTTGAAGGTGCAGCTGAAATTGAACAGTATAAGTATGCGTTGAACACCTTGTTTAAATCTGTGGCTTACTTCCTTTCTTCTCAATCTTCAACATTGGTTGGTGACCAGGTTCTCATTTTGGATATGATTGACTATGGTTTGTCCTTGGAAAAGAATTTGGGCGATGCTGCAGCCTTGGACGTTGTTGTCAATTTGATTGACTGTGTTGGTGTCCGTGGATTGGGTGCCGATGAAGATGCCTTGCACCAAAGAAAAACTTCAGCTCCAAAAGACCACAAAGTTATCATCAGCAAGCTTTTGTTAATTAATCGCTTATTTCTGTCGAGAGTGGTGAAGAATCCTATAACAAGAAAGAAGCTCGTCTCAAAAGCAGTCATTTGGTCCATGGAAGTATTGTTAGGGCCTCTCGATTTTGAGGCTTCTCGTCTTGCTTCTACCGTTTTGAATTCAGTTTGTACTCTCATTTGGAGATCATTGAGTGATGGGGTACAATCAGATATTGAATTGAGCTACTCACTCAGTAAATTGTTACCTGCTATCGCCAGGACCCTTATCAAGTACAATAAGTTTGCAAGAGGAAACGAATATTTCAAACCAAAGAGAACTTTCTCCTTCTTATTCCCAACAGAGTATCCATTCCCGGAGCACTCTCTCGATACAGTGGTCAATGATGAGGTGCTCGTTGAGATTTTGGTCGAGTTGTCCACGATTTTTACTTTCATTGCTAAGATTGGTAAAGAAACTGCAGGAAATGAGGGCTACCTTGAAGTCTTAAACACCGAGATTCCTGATGATTTCTTCGATCCATCGAAGTATCTAGCCAAAGATTTCCAAAGTGAAGACATAATAACTCTTATTTCGGGAGTGAAATTAATCAGACAAGGTAAGTTTTTCCCCGAAGATAAATGGCTTTCAATGTATGCCTTATTTGCTGAGGGATCGTTGACAGCATTGGAACTCGTGAGACCATTGATCATTAATCACTACATTCCTTCTGTGGACGAGTCTGAACATTTTGACAGAGTTATCTGGGGCAATTACTTGAAGGCATTGTTGAGAATCGGAACAATGGCACCCGTTGCAGTGGAGCATCTCTCCGAAGTACCCAAGAAAGCTTGTATTCAATTGACAGGGACTGTGAGAAATAGAGCTGCATTTTTGGTCAATGAAGCATGGGACTTCTTGGCGTGGGATGCTGTCGAGGAGGATGAATTGAGGTTTAACTTGACGAAGTTCGGAGGGTATCAAGTGGAATTCATTTCCAACGACTATGGTATTTTGCAAGATCTCATGCTTTTTGCCCTACAAAAGAATCCTGAATGCCAGAGGGTGAGTGTCAAGATTTTATGGTCGATTATTGTTTCGGAATTCATTTTAAGTGATTCTATCATTGACATTGAAAGAGAATGTCTCGTGGGATTGCATGATATTTATAATCGTCATGCGTATAAACCATCTGTTGTTGAACAAGAAGCTTTCATTGACTTGTTGAAGGCAACTATCAGACTTGACAGAGAAGATGAGGCCTTCTCTTTGTTCTACAACTTCGTTGAAAGTTTAGCTGGATTCTTGGTTGTATTGAATGACTTAAACAGTGTACCTGTCGGCCCTGAGTTCGAAGACGATAGAACCTTCCACAGGTTGAACATCAATGCTTACCTCAAGAACGCAAACAAGCCAGAACTTTTCAACTCGTTTATCCACACTATGTACGAAGGGCATTTGAGCAAGGGCGACTATATCCAGGCTGCTTTGAGTTTGGAACTTTATGCGTCTACCTTTAGCTGGGACCATGGTGTCATTCTTGCTCCTAGTTTCCGCCCCAAATTTCCTCAACAGAGTTCGTTTGAGAGGAAGGAAATGCTTTACAAAATGATTGCTACCAACTACATCAAAGGTAACAGTTTAGAGAGAGCAACAGACACTTACAACGAGTTGCTAGACTCGTACAATGCCCACACTTATGACTTGAAGAGTTTTGCATACGTGCACAACAAGTTAGCCAAATTATACTTGGACTTGGAATCTTCTGACAAGTTGAGTCCAGCTTTCTTTAGGGTGTCTTTTATCGGTGCCGGGTTCCCAACAAACATAAGAGGCAAGGAGCAAATCTATGAGGGTTTGCCTTTTGAGCACATAACATCCATTCATGAGCGTTTGCTTCGTCTTTATCCTGGAGCAAGAATCATTTCAGATGATTTCGAAGCTTCCAAGTTGAAAGAAAAGGTGCAAACTGGACGTTATTTGCATGTCAGTACCGTGGAACCAGTCAGTGAGATCTCCGAGAAGTTGTTGAACACCTCTATCGGTGTGCGTCAATATGCTCGTAACAAGGATTTGAGATTCTTCACCACCATGAAGAAGGTCCCTGGATCGACCTCTATCTTTGATATGTGGACCGAGGAAACCACCTACGAGACACATCTCTCTTTCCCCACCTTGATGAATAGAAGTGACATCAAGGACACCAAGGTTATCAAGTTGTCTCCATTAGACAATGCTATCAGGACTGTCATCAACAAGAACAACGACTTGGTGCAACTCGAGAGTATCATCGGAATTGCCTTCAAGAAGAAGGCCGAAATCAACTCGCTGCTCAATGACTTGTCGAGACAATTAGCAGGTACAGTGGACTCGCCTGTGAATGGAGGTGTTGGACAGTACAGAACTTTCTTTGTGGACCCAAGCTTCCAAAAGGAAGAATACAAGGACAAGATTAGGTTATTGAAGAGTGCTTTCACCGACTTGACCTTGATCTTGAATCGGTGCTTGGTGCTCCACGGTAGACTCACCGCTCCTTCTTTGAAAATGTCACACGAGGCTTTGGTAGAGTTGTTCAAGAAGAACTTTAAGGAGGAGATTGAGACTCTCAAGTTGAATCCAGATACTGAAGTCATCCCCACGATTCCAAGCACTCAACACAGCACCTACACACCATCGCTTATGTCACTGACATTGGCTGAAAAACGGTCACTGTCAAGTGTGAACGGGGCTTCTTTCCAACCCCCCAGCAGCTCTCGTTTGACGAAGACTACCAGCCGTGCTTCTTCATCCAACTCGAGTGTCAGCGGAGTGTCGGCAGTATCCTCCGAGCGAGCATCAACCACCAACAACTCTTCCATGAGTGGTTTCAGTTTCGGTCGCAACAAGCGCACAGCATTGAACTGGAGAAATATGGTCAACAGAGGACCCTGAATAGCTTCGTTACATACGAATGGATAGAATACAACGATTTGCACCCAATGAAAGCAATCTGCAGGGGAGTTTCTGCAGGATGTCGTGCCCAGCACGAGTATTATGTATGAAATCAAATTTACTGGACAATCACCTACACAAACCATGTTGAGAAATTTTATGCGTAGCAGCCGTGTTTTGGCTAGAGCTCCAGTGGCAACTAGAGCATGGACCCCCGTCAGATTCTACGCCGCTCCTCCAATTTCTAAAGATGAGGTCACCAACCGTGCTTTCGAGGCCTTGAAGACCGTCGCTGCTTTGCAAGAGTCGAAGCTTGACTTGAACGCTTCTTTCCAGAAGGACTTGGGCTTGGACTCGTTGGACACCGTCGAGGCTCTTGTTGCCTTGGAAGAGGAGTTCGATTTGGAGATCCCTGACAAGATCTCCGACGAGATTAAGACCGTCGGTGAGGCTATCGACTACATCTACGAAGAGGAGAGTAAGTTATAAACAATGTAAATAAGAATATTGCGAGAATATGGAGCTGTAGACTACCACGAAGGTGGATTGTTTAGCTTAATCTCAATGTATAAGCCATGTCACCGGTGATGTAGAAGTTTGACGAGAAAGCCGAAGAGGATGGCCAATTAAGACTGATACTTCCCAACGGAATTTAGCCGATGGCCGGATGGTATCTGGCGTTTAGCACCAATATCCAGTTTGTTACACCTTTTGCCACCCCTTTGCTTTCCAGACTCTTTCTTCGCCTCATTGCCACACGTGACGCCCCCATAAAAAGTTAGCTATTACTTATTCCTCCCTAATGATTGCCGCCTCCGATAGCAAAGAACAAGAGGCAGGAGCTGTCGATGCTCAAGTAGTAGACAGCACGACAGAGAGACTCGAACAGGCTGCATTGTCTTCAGGAACTGACGACGATAACGACGACGACGACGATGACGAACCAGAAAACGAAAGAAGCGCACCGGTCGAGTATCCTGGTACTGTGGTGCCTGATCCAGATGTTCAGGAGATCGAAGCAGACAGCGACTTGGCTCGCGAGTATGCTTCCGATACTGACTATGTTGACTTGATTCATTTGAAGATCCAATCGTTGGATGACTTGGACCTTGCACGCTTTACTAAGCTAGAGTCCCTCTGTTTACGGCAGAACTTGGTGACTTCGATAACGGGAGTCAAGGACCTACCAGAGAGCATGGAGGAATTGGACTTCTACGACAACCGTATCAATCACATTTCCAGCAACATAGCAAAACTTGTCAACTTGAAGTCCCTAGACCTTTCCTTCAACAAGATCAAGAACATCAAGAACATAGCAACACTCACCAAATTAGAGAACCTCTACTTTGTGCAAAACAAAATCCGAGAAATAAAGAATTTGGAAACCCTTCAATGCTTGACGAATCTCGAATTGGGAGGCAACAAAATCGAAGAGATCGAAAATTTACCGCTTCCTTCGCTAACCCAGCTCTGGCTCGGTAAAAATCGCATTCATAGACTTCAGAACCTTTCAGCGCTTACAAACTTGCGAGTATTGTCCATTCAGTCGAACAGAATCACCAAGATTGAGGGATTGGAATTGTTGGAGAATTTGGAAGAGCTCTACTTGTCACACAACGGTATTTCCAAGATAGAAAACTTGGAACACAACAAGAACCTTCAGGTACTCGACGTAACTTCTAATAAGTTGACAAATCTCGAGAATTTGAGCCACCTTACAAAGTTGACTGATTTCTGGTGCTCCTACAATAAAATTTCAGATTTTGAGGAGGTGCGTAAAGAGTTGAGTAAACTCCCTGAGTTGGACACTGTCTACTTTGAGGGTAATCCTCTCCAGAGAGAAAACCCCACTGCCTACAGAAGAAAGCTTCGCCTCAATCTCGGACTGTCATTGACCAAAATTGATGCTACTTACATCAAGAGTTAGTACTCTCTACTTCTTGTCAAGTGTTTTTATCTGCGACAAATAAGATAGGTTATGTCGATGAAAACACCTTTTGTATATACCATTCAGCTTGGTAACACGATTTATGATTCATGTATAGTGAAATTAACGACGTGTAATTTAAAATATTTCGTACTTAAATGGGCACCTATTCTAAGTTGTTGTCTTCAGTCTTGTAGTTGTCAAGAACAATTCTATAGATGAATGACGGGGAAAAACCTCCGATGTTGGTGATGTAGATATCAATATTCTCTGGTGGAATATAATCGTCCAATTGGTTGGAGACCATTTCGACATTATCCACGAGCTTGAAGTCGTCGTAGTTGAGAACTTGGCCCGAATTTCCAACCTCAATCAAGTCATTACGACTGAATGGGTACAAGGGCGACAACTTGTATAATCCAGCTACAGCAAACACTGGTGTCTTATGTTCCTTAGCGCATTCCACAACATTGGCCACTCCAGAGTTCGACATGCAGCCGCCGTTGGCAAACACAGATTTGGATCCCACAATAACCTTGCCGACACGGGACATCACGGCAAATGTCGTGGAGTCCGGAATTAGGATAGTGTCTATTTTGTTGTCCACTAATGCTTTGACGAATTTTTGCGCTTTCTTGATATCATTGGGATAGTTCTCGGTAACGAGCACTGTGAATCTTCTCTTTGCTCGTGCCTTAATGAGGAACTCTAAGACTGTGTCAGAGGTTGGAGTAGGTGTCAACAAGACCTCGTTATCGTGAATCAAATCCCAAGCCATGGTTTCAAGATTCTCGTTCACGGCTGAAATTTCATCCACTAAATCTCGTATACCATGGATAATGATGGACCGGAGGTCACTATTCTGCTTCTTAGATTGCACTTGTGATACAGCCAGCTTCTTGTTCAGACTTGTGGACAATAAACTGAACATGGAACTCATCATCGGGGTGCTCTCGGAATTGTCAGTGTCGATTTCATCTCTAATTAACGCCAAGACACGTCTGATAATATTGCCAGTTATGATCTCTTTGGAACGAGCACCAATGATGATTTTTCCTGTTTTACGGATGATTTCGATCAAGTCATGGGGGTTTGACCAGCGGGCAGCAGAAATGACCCGCATCAAAAGTTGGGCCACAGCCAAGGCGATTTCTTTGTCTCCCTCTATTTGGTGTCTTTTGAGCTTGAGCACAAAAGGGTCCACAAGCTTGCTTATTTCTGGCCCCAAAAGAGCCTCAGGCGTCGACATCGTGAAATGCAATATATGACGATAAAACAGTCAAGATCGAGGGCTCATCAGAAAATGGAGATGGAGTTACCTGCAGTACCAAATATAGAGCCAGAAGATAGTACTGTTGCAGGGTGGTAATTGGCATATCGCGGTATAGATGTGAAAGATACAACCGCTATACCTCTGGTTTGCACCATCGACGTGTTTCACTTTTCCTGGCTGATTTTTGGTTACAAAAAGCATGGTGAAAGTCGCATTCGCGAGCAAATTTCGATCTCTTTCTATTGACATGAGTGGGTTTAACGAGGGCCTCGAGAAGTGTCTATGGATGCTATACAAGGGAGCCGATTCGTTTGGGGTGTCGGCAACGTTGATTCTGAAATTGGCTGAACTGCTCAACTTTGATACTTTCCTTGATGAAGACGCATACACACATATTGTGGGGGAGCCACTTGTGGATAAAAACAACGAACCAATGAAGTTCAAGAGACTTTCAATTGCTGGCTCCTTGGTGCTATTGGATATTGATATCCTTACTGACACAAACATACTTCGTATCTCACTTTCCCTGGCCAACCACCAGGGCGACGCCAAAACGGGCAAATATTACAACTTCATTGACTCCGAGGACTCCAAGCATATCGAGGTGGACTTTGCGCAGAACAATACATCATTCCTAAGCAAAATTTCTGATCCCGAGAAGATTCTCTTGTCTAGTTTTTCTGATGAGAAACTCGGCCTGTTTCCGAAGATCCTTGCCTATATGGCAGACTTGGACAAGTGTTCAGGAGCGGGACCCGACCTTTTCTTGTACATAGACAAGTTGGCATTGCTTTTGCAAGCGATATACGAGACGGAAAAACAGAGAGATACACGGTGGGAGATGGAAAATGGCTATCTGGGCTCCGTGGGAAAAGTGAGCCTAAATAATGAGGACGACAAGCTCCTAGGAGTTTTCTTACATTTCTGGCAAGACTGGCGCTATGCAAATCGGCGTGAAACAGACAGGGGCTCGAAAAACATCTTTGGGAAGAACTACTATGCATTGTTAAGAGTGAAGCCTTCAGCCAGCTACAACGACTATCTGAAAGGGACCAAAGAGTGGACCTTGTCGGACGGCACCGAGGTGATCATTGATATCGCGAACAATGATACCCTGTTGGATGAAAAGGCATCCCCCTGGAGCCTCTGTCTTGAGCTCAACGAGCTTATATTCCTTCCGATCCAGATAGTTGAAATTCTAGAAGCTACAGTTGTCGAAGAAAGTCAAGTTCCTACCGGATCTGGCGAGACAGTATTCTCAGCATTGAGCAACCATGATGTCTTCCACAGCAGTATCAAACTGAAAGGTAACACCGTTATTGATACGCGCATAACGTCGGAGCTCCCCTATCGATTTGTTCCTGTGAAACTTCTCGAACTCAGGTCCTTAAACCTGATACCAAAAATTTTATCGTTAGCAAGGACCTTCTTATTTGTTCATAATATCCTCCTTCTGTTCAATGATCCATCGGCTGTGTCCTCATTAAGTGGTAATACTGGCATGCAGAATGGTGGATTGAGCGATGATGCAAAACAAAAGCTCATTAATACATTACAGCTTCCCAACGATATTACAGATCAAGAGCTTTTGGGATTAAATGCTGTCACCGATACAAATACGTTCACCAGTCATATGCAACCATCTGAAAACCTCGATTTGGAATCTGCATTGGCTGGGGATGCCGGAGAAGAGGCAACACGTAAAAAGGGACTCACAGTAACCTTCGAAGAGTTTGACTTCATAAATCTTCGCCTCGATGTAACGATAGTGGGGTCAGCAAATGAGGATGGCCCTGGCGTGGAAAAACAGTTCAGCGTGCTGAACGGCAGCGCCTTCATATCTCAAGAAGGAACCGATATGGAGATTGACGACAACGCGTTGGAGAAGTTTGTAAGAGCATTGAATGTCTCTGAGGACCTCAAACGAAGCTTGGCATTCTTGATTGAGTGAATAATGAAGCTGCATGACCTTTTATTAATATATACATTCTTAAAGTTTGACGCCGATGTGAATCGCTGCCACACCAAAGGTCAAATTTTCGTAGCCCAGTTCTGGCACGTAGAATCCAGCAGACTCGATCATGCCCTTGAATTCTTCCTGCTTGGGGAATCTTCTGATACTCTCCACCAAGTACTGGTAGGAATCCCTGTCGTCGGCAATTAATTGACCCATCATTGGAATCATCGAAAAAGAGTACGCTTGGTACACCTGGGACAAGAGAGGGTTCTCCACATGAGAAAACTCCAAACAGGCGAAGATTCCACCGGGTCTCAAGACACGGTAAGCAGTATTGAGACCGGCTTGAATGTCAGTGAAGTTTCTGATACCGAACGCTATAGTGTACACGTCCTTGGAGTTGTCGGGAATCTGGTCCATGATCTCGCCATTTTGCACAAGAAAGTTGACCCTGTCGCTTCCATCGTTCCACTTTGACTTTTGGAAACGCAATTCTCCCTCAGCAAGCATATCAGGGTTGATGTCGGCAATCGTCATAGTGGACTGGGTATCGTGGTGTGCAGTCTTAGCATGGTCCAACAAACCGAATGCAATGTCGCCGGTACCACCAGCCACATCGAGAAAATCGAGGGGTCTACTAGCCCCTGGACGCATACCGGCATCGATTCTGTTGATGAAGTGGTTTTTCCATATTCTGTGTATGCCAAACGACATGGCGTCGTTCATGACATCGTACTTTGAGGCCACCGATGAGAAGACACCCTTCACCATTTTTTCCTTTTCCTCCTTATTGACAGTTTTGTAGCCAAAGTGTGTAGTCTCGTCGCTGTAGTGCCTACGAGCAACACCCATCATCGACAACATTGGCCTCCGCATAGCGCGGGGGCCCATGGAGGCTGGGAGCAAAGACATTGAAGAAAGTGGTGGGCGAATCGCACCAGAATAGAGGGCGCGTGATTACATAAGAGGATAGGGCCAAGAGTAACACAATAGTCCTAGTATTATACTAAAATCTAAGCTTGAACGACTCTGACGGTGTTCGAGTGTCCGGAGCCTCTAGTCCATCCCTGAATGGTGACGATAGAGTCGCCCTTCTTGATGATACCCAAGTCGATGGCCTCGGAGACAGCCCATCTCAATCTGTTCTCCACGTCCTCTTGCCAGTTGTCAACCTTGACCTTGGTGTACACGAAGGGGTAGACACCTCTGTACAAGTGACAATACCTAGCGGCTCTCTCGTTTCTGGTAACCATCATGATTGGCACATTTGGCTTGTACTTGGATACAAGTCTGGAGGTCAAACCGGAGGTGGACAAGACCACGATGGCCTTGGCGTCCTGCTCGTAGGAAGCAGACACAGCAGCAATGGCACAGGTCTCGGTGGTAGGGGTTGGCTTGACGGCCAAGGCTCTGATCTCATTGTGCAATGGTTGGTAGGCAATGGCCTTCTCGGCGATGATGGCCGTGTTGTGCATCATGGACACAGCCTCGAAGGGGTAGTTACCCTTGGCGGTTTCACCGGACAACATGACACAGTCAGCACCATCCAAGATAGCGTTACCGACATCACTGACCTCGGCTCTGGTTGGTCTTGGGTTGTAGGTCATCGACTCCAACATCTGGGTAGCACAGATGACGGGCTTGGCAGCCAAGTTACACTTGGCGATCAATTGCTTCTGCACGACAAACACCTGAGGGGCTGGGATCTCGATACCCAAGTCACCTCTGGCCACCATCACACCGTCGGTTTGAGAGAGGATGTCGTCAAAGTTGTTCACACCCTGCTGGTTCTCAATCTTGGCAATGATCTGGATGTCCTTGCCGTCCTCACCAAGCACCTCACGGATAGCCTTGATGTCGTCGCCGGAACGAATGAACGAGGCAAAGATCATGTGGACACCGTTCTTGACACCGAATCTGATATCGTTCTTGTCCTTCTCAGAAAGAGCTGGGAGATCGACGTCGGTACCGGGAAGGTTGACACCCTTGTGCGACGAGATGTTACCGGCGTTGACGGATCTGACCTTCAAGGTCTTGGCGTCAACAACCTCAACCACCTCGAACGAGAGCACACCGTCGTCAACATATATGATCTTGCCAGCCTCGATGACCTTGGTGATGTTCTTGTAGTCGATGAACATGGTCTTGTCGTCGGACTTCTTCAAGTACTCGTCGTCAGTGGTGAAGATCATCTCGTGGTTGGCGGGGATGGGGTAGTCCTTCTCGCCCACGGTGGTTCCGGTACGGATCTCAGGACCCTTGGTGTCCAAGGCAATGGCCAAGGGTCTGCCGGGGTACAACTCCTCGGACTTTCTGGCGTTGTCGACGACCGACTGGTGGTACTCGTACGAGCCATGGGAGAAGTTCATTCTCACAATGTTAAGACCAGCCTTTCTCAACTTGACCATCACCTCGGCAGAGTTGGTCTTGGGACCGATGGTGCCGATGATTGACGAACGACGGAGAACCTTGTCGGGAGTCTCGGTGGTGTTGAGACAGGTAAGCCAAGTTAATGAAGAGTGGGACATGTTTCAACAGCAGGAATGATGGAAAAGAATATGGCGATGCCAAACTTTTAACCTCGCGGGCGGTCGTGTGTGCTCCGACGGAGTGCCCCCAGCCGGAGAAACGGGCCGGCAGAAACGGGGCGTTTCAGCGATTTTGACGACTGGGATTCACGGCTCGCCATCCGGTGGCCGTTTCGCGTCCCTGACGAAACCACCCGACCAATTCGTGCTCCCGTATTTGCGTCCACCGGCTACCATCGGCAATGCCCGCGCTCGGTGTCGGACTTTGATAAGCTGGCGTTCCGGCATATCGTTTTTTTCGCAGCTGCACCAAACCGGTCACCGTGGGCCCTGGCTGCATCATACCACCCACTACTGCCGATGCATCACGCCGTCAGACCCAGCCGCCCAGTGGTACCACGTTGCTGGTGACACATCCCAACACCACACTCACCAGACCATCCACCGTGGGCAGGCCCATACACCAGTGGTTTACGAGCCTGACGCCATCCACGCGCGCTTCGCCATGGTCGTTCCCATCCTCGTGGGTGTGGGTGTTACTGTAGCCGCTCTTTTCACCAAGTCCACGGTATCGGCATGGCGCAAGTATGTGCTTCTCACGCCGCAGATCATAGCATCGCTTAACAACATCAAGCTCACGTCGCTGGACTCGCCTGCTACCTACAGCGGCAAATTGCACCGGCATGAAGATTTGCACCGGCTCTTGCGACAGCGGTATCCACCGGCTGGCTTTGACAGCAAGATGACCGAGAGAGAGGCGCTTTTGGTCATGGGCATAGAGGGAGACGACATCGTCAGGTTCGACAAGGTGATGTTGAAGGAACGATACCGCAAGTTGATGGTGCTGAACCACCCAGACAGAGGCGGCAGCAAGTACATGGCGCAGAAAATCAACCAGGCAAAACAGGTCTTGGACGACGGGTACATGTTTAGAAGATGACTGCCCTTGCATTGATCTATATGCTTTTAATGGCCATTGGCGACGCCATTGGCTACGCCGTTGGCCTCCTTGGCCTTCTCTTTGCCGCCCTCAAAGTTCTCCCTCACCCGGAGATAGTGCTGCAACTCCTCGGCACTCACCGACGGCGACAAGTCCAGCTGCGACTTGATGAAATCCTCCATGGTGACAACGACACTGGTGTCCTCCTTCGTGGCCACATTGTCAAACCACCACCTGGTAGACACCTCCTCCTTGCCCTGGGCCGCGCGTTCGTTGTTGAGGGCCCGGATTTTCTTGTCGGCCTCTCCCGCAATACGTGTCATAGCATTTAACATCGCATCAGAACAAAGCGCATAGAAATCAGCACCAGTGTACGTAAACGAACACTTGGCGGCGATTTCGTACAAGTTGACCGAGTCAGCCAACGAGAACTTCCTGGTAAGTGCCTCCATGATCTTGGCTTGCTTGTCGTCAGTATCGGAAATACCCAAATACAACATTTTATCAAAACGCCCTGGCCGCAACAATGCCTCGTCCAACAAATCTGGTCTATTAGTAGCACCAACGACGAAAACTCCGTCGCCTCCGTTCTCTCCACCGCCACTCATACCGTCTAATTCTGCCAACAATTGAGATACAATTCTGTCCATAACACCCCCAGAGTCACCCTGGTTGCCTCTCTTTGGTGCGACAGAGTCCAACTCATCGAAGAAAATAACACAGGGCTTGGCGTCTCGAGCTCTCTGGAACACACGACGCACGTTGGCCTCCGATTCACCAATGTACATATTCAAAAGTTCGGGTCCCTTGACACTGAAGAAATTCAACGAGAAATTGGTGGCGATAGCCTTCGCTAATAATGTCTTTCCGGTACCGGGAGGTCCATAGAATAATATACCACTTCTCTTTTTGACTCCATTGCTGAACAATTCAGGGTGCTTCAATGGCATGTCGATCGTATCCAAAATCTCATCCTTCACCAAATCTAAACCACCAATGTCCTCCCATTTAACGTTCGGAATACGGGGTGCTCCGATGGAATCACTGAACTCGTTTCTGGCCTCATTAATTGCCTCATTGAAGTCTTCTGGTACCCATTCAATGAAACCACCCGAACTTATAGACACCAAGTGCCTGACGGGTATTTGGGACGACTTGGCCAATTTATTGATCCGTTTGATGGCAACTTGCTTTGCTCTTTTCACGATAGAAATCAAGTCTCTTGGGGTCAAACCAGCTGACAGCAACGCAAGAGTCTGGAACTTGACGTCTTTCCGTTTCCTAAAGTTGACCAGTGTAAAGTCGAAGGCACTAGTTGAATCCTCGACCAATTCATAAGGCTCTGGCACTTTTTGATCTGACTTCTCGAGCTCGTTCAGAATCAAGAACCTGAATATTTCTTGACGTTCGGCTTCGGTTGGAACTCCCAAGTCAATTTGGAACTTCACCATCAGACGAATGTTGTCACTCAATTTATCAATATCATTGCAGCTCATAATAATAACCAAGTTTCTGTGAGCGCCGAGTAAATCCTCAAGAACTTGCAACACCTTCAAAGAAAGAGAAGTGTTCATGCTTGCTCCTTGTTCGTTTTCATTGGTTTGAACACAGAGATTTTCAATATGCTTCAAGAAAAGAACATGAAATGGTTGATCCCTTCCATCATCTGCCAAAGTTTTCTCGATCTTGGCCGTGAGAGTACCAATTGTTTTTAATTCAGCACCAGGACTAATGAGATCCAAACAGTCGAGTTCAATCAAATTGAGGCCCAAATCTAAGGCCAAGCTGCGGACTAACGTTGCTTTACCAAGACCTCTTGTCATAGAGTTTAACAATACTGTGGTTTTCAAATTAATCTTGGAACTGGACTCAATGCATGTCTTGAGAACTTTCTTAAGTTCGGCGGCATATTTGAAAGCAGTGTTATTGTTTGCCATAGCAGTCTCAAAGCTGAAAATACGGGGCAAATTCAAATAATTGTACCAATGACTTAACGCATTGCTTGGAGGTGAAACGTATTCAATCCCAGATGAGATTAAACGAGTTTTCGATGGGTCAATGATAAACTGTTCATCACTAGACGATGATCCAGTTACTTCAACAATTTTAAACCATGCCACAGCATCAGCATCTCCAGTTGGTATAATATCGGCATCATCTGCTGCATTGCTATCTTCGTCTTGTTTGATGTTTTTGGAGGTTTCGAACATAGTCTTGGCAAGAACAGTATCAATAGGAACGTGAATAAAGTCACCCATTCTAACACATTTGTGGTGTTCATTGAAAGTAGATTTGAGCCCACCGAAGAAATGTGCTTGATATGTCTTGTCCATTGTAATAGGAGACAAAACTCTAGAAATAGTGACTGATTGTGCAACAGGGATAATGTCCGTAAACTTTTGATCAGCTGTTGCCGCTTCTAGAGGTTCAAGGTATACCTTATCTTCTTTACCAATACCAAGATTGATGAAGAGTATTGGGGATAAGTGAATAGACGAAGTGCTGAACTTGTTTGGTTCAATGAAAGAATGAACCTTGACAATGGTGCTGGATGATTCATGCCTCAATTTCACTAAGTCACCATTGAAGATAGGAAATCCAAGCTTTATCATCGCCTTAGCAGTTAAATATACGTTCAATTCAGGGTCGTCTTTGCTCCAGGTAGGACTTGCTATCAGTACAGGCAATGGCACTGGTTGAAAGGAATGGCTGACAGTAAGCTTTGACTCTAAATGCATCGAATTTGTGAGGTAGCTTGAAAGATCGATCTCATCATCGCTTAAAGACCTATGCTCTTCAATGTCGTCCTCTTCGAGTTCTATGTCTTCTGTTAAGTCTGTCGATTCATTCGACAGATCCAGACTCACAAGCACCAACTTGGTATCAGCGTCTATGCGGCCATTGGATACTGGTTCGGAAAGTATGACCCTACCATTGATATCTCTAACAGTGTCTTCAGTGTTCACCACGCCCGAGGATTCCTTCAAGAATTCAGTGATGAACTTTGACCTGAGCGATACGCTAGGAATGTTGGACAAAATCTTGTACACAGACGAAGGTACTGAAATGAATACCGATGACAAGGAAACGATCGAGGACGTAGGTACAGACTTGATCACACACTGTGTCACTGTTATTTGATTGTGAAACGATGATAATGTCGAATTATTCACAAAGATGACCGACTTAGATGAAGGTGTATCGTGTTCGACAGCACTTACTCGGTACAAATTGAACTTTTCGAAGTAGTCAGGGGCTCCTAAGAGCTTCACTGCCACGAAACGATCTTCAACATCGTCTGGAGAGTCAGAATTTTCCCGCTTACGATCAGAATCGGGAAAAAGTTGGACGAACAACTCCATGGACAAATGCAACGCATCATAGCGATTGAAAGTTGGATCGTTTACGAAATGTACATTCGCAGTTGCTGAAACCAGCTTCTGGCTAGTGACTTCCTTGGTCATTTGTGGAAGCACTGAAGGCATGAATGAACGATTCGGTGACTGGAGTGGAGTTCCTCGGCTGTTGTGGGGAAATGATTTTCTGCAGGACATGTGACGTTGTGATGGTTTGGCACAAGATGACAGAAGGTACCGAACGATAATATCAGCACAAAAGGGGGTAATAGGGCCAGTTGCTAGCTTGTGGAGTAGATCGAGGACCAATCTCTTTACTGTTGAGGGTCTTTTGATCGAAGGGTCCAAAATGTTGCAACCTAAATTACTAACAAAATTCAAACTCACAGAGAGTAACCTAATGCCAACCTAATACACCAGTTGCCATTCAGTACTTTCGCTGATTAATTTACTGAGTAAAGTATCAAAGAAAGCCTAATAGTGTCGCCCTGGCCACGTCTCACAATTGCAGCTATATTGCGACCATTGCATCCTGTGGTTACCCGGCCGCTGTGAAAAATTTAAAGCCCACAATCAGAGACCTTTCTTCAGTATACATGTTTCATGTATTCATATATGATGAAAAGCTATTAATTCATACCATATAGAGGCCATTTAAGTGCGGTATCGTCTTGATACCGTGTTGGTCAATGATTGGTATTTTGTCATAGTTACACTGATTTGAATACTTCATGTTCGTAAACTCCACCCTTCTGCTCTTCTATCATTATTCTCTCTAAGAATGCTCTTGTAAATTGCTACTGATACACCAACTGCTATATCCAGAGCGGTTTCTACTGCTGTATTCACAATGGCGTTGATGATTGTTCCATTTTTCACTACAGTTTCCAGCTATTATATATGTATTGCTAAGTTACTCGTACACCTCAACCACTTATTCGTCATCCTCAACAACAGTGGTGTGCAAACCCTTGGTAGAAGCAACGTGGACTGGCTCGACAAGAGCGAACAACTTCTCCTTGGCGTCCTCCTCGTCGTTTCTCTTTCTGGAGATTCTCAATCTCAATCTGTATGGAACACCTTGCACACCTCTCTTCCACAAAGCGACGTTCAATTTAGGGTCCAATCTGACATCAGTAGTTCTCATGTGCAAAGTAGCAAACTTCTTGATCTCCTTGACAGCCTTTGGGGCTCTCTTCTTGAAGTGAACTCCATGTAACTAAAGTTAGTATAAATTTTCATGTCTGACTCCTCTTTCGTTCTGGCAAGCCAATGTAACCCATCCTTCTACTCTCGACATCACTGCCAAGTAGTCATGAAGCATTACGTGTCTCTCTTCGTCTAGTTTCGTCGTAGCCTTAGAAATCGACGCCAATAAGTTCATTGGATATCCACCATAATATTGAAACAGGAACTACAGTCTTCGTAGATAGTTATACATACTCTCTTGTGCAAGTTAATGGTGTATTCACGAGTAACGGTGTCCTGCAAAGCCATCTTGTCTAATGTATTTGTCACTTGGTAAGGCCAATTTTTCAATTTTTTCTCACAGTTCACGTACGTGTATATACCAGGATATCGCCTGGTGTACAATTCTATACGGTGGCACGTGTATTGTTAGGGTTGAGCCCTTATGGTATATACAGGTCATTCGAGACCGTAGACCCTGGTATAGTTGGAACACCATAAGTCTTCCACTTTTCTCTCTGTTAGGACAATTCTCTCCTGCAAGTCGTCTTGCGTTGCATCCGACACTAATTGTTTTTCTTTCAATTGAAAATTGTAGCTGTACTGTAAGTCCCAGACGCCTAGGAGCGAACATATTATGCGGCTGGTGATGGCCCCGCTCTGCAAGAGATCCACTAGCTGTGGTAGCGATATGTCATCTTGGGACTCCGATAATGGCAGTTTGCCGCCGTCGATCTGTGGGGCGACTTGTGATAAGACCATCAATAGTGCCTTCTTCGTGGAGTCGAGGAGGTTCTTGTAGGAGGCTGCATATGTCTGAAGTATTGCTTCCTTATCGAAAGTACTCTTGTTTGATCCGGAAGCAAAGAGTCTCAATAAGCAACCGGCGATGATCCATAAAAGCGTCACGTTGGATGCGTGGTCTGTATAATGGTCGCTCTTACTGTTGTGCTTCAATTCGTGGAGAATGGAGCCCAATAGATTCACGAGTGTCGCGTAGGACTTATTCACCACGAGCACCGTCGCAACATCTAAACTTATGCGAGACAATCGCCTCGAGAGCAATTCCCGATCTGCCAGAGACGAACGTAATCGCAACTGGTAACTGAGTTTATAAAACTCGTTGGCCAAATTCAAGTTTGGCACTGACTTGAGCCGCAAAATGAGCACCAGAAGCTCGTGATCTATCAACCCATTGTTGTTCGTAGGAAGAGGATTGACCGCTGACGGGTTGGAGTTGCCCTGGTTTTCCTGTTCATAAAGTGCATTGTTCAAGTTGATAGCCTCTCTCTTAGCCACTGGTAGCATATTCCCGAAAAGAAGAAGTGTCAACCGCACCTTCCACAATTTGAGCTTTGTCTCCAGCCCTACCAGCGGGCCACAGAGAAGATAATACGTCAGATCAATCAACGCCGAAAGCAGCTTCCCGGTATCCAAATCATCACAGAACAGCTCTAACGTGACTTCTGTGCTGCTAGGTGGCGGCACCTTTGCAAATAATGCACTATTCAGCAATGCCAACTCCATGGTGCCTTTAACCAACAACCATAGGAGTGTTGGTGTCTCGGACCTGATACCGTGTGGTGCCGTATGCAGGATTCGTTAAATATGGCAGACAGCAGGTACCCAATGTGTTGGCGGTCTTTAAAGCTGGCTGAGCAGTGGTATGCATTTCGGTGCTGTCGTTCATTTTCTTCCTTGTGTTCCTTGTGTTCACTGCCATCGTTATGCTCCAGGTCTAGACGGTTTGCTTGGAGATCCATACACCATCATTATTGTGGGGAATCAGCCGCCACTATGTAAGCAGGGTTTCTCAACCAGGGTGGATGCTTTAACATGGCAGAAACGCTGATACCGCATCTGGAATTAGTCCAGCTCGCAAAAAAGAAACAGCAGAAGCATGCTCAAGACTCGAAAGTCCTTGTGGATCAACTCCGGAAAACCCTTCAGGCACTAGTACTGGCCAACTCAAACGACGTGGGTGTATGTGCACCACCGTTGCTAGATAAGATAGCCACCATACATGAGTTGGATAGGGAGATCGATCTACAATTGAATAACGATATTGTGTTGGAGTTTGAAGAACTTATGGACCTCAAAGGACGACTCAAGCGGCTAATCGACCGAAGTAATAAGAAGTTGCACTACGACGAAAACCGGACTGTAGTAGACGAGATGCAAAGACGTGCAGAATTGATAGACCAGGAACTTCGAATATTGGAGCTCACAATGGACCAGGTACGGAAATAAATAGGTAACGGGTGGATGCTAATATAAATGCATGACAATGAGACGGCAACGACTATGGAACTATGGAAGTCCTTTTGCTGCCCGCTCCCATTTCTCTTCTGCTATCCAGCCGGCGTTAATGATCTTGGTGAGGTCCTCCAAGTTGACGTATCTATCCTGCTTCAAGACTCGGCCACGGTCAACAAGATTGATGTATACTTTGGGAAGTGCTTCTCGAGGCAAGTGTGCTAATGATTGCAGCTCGATACGCTCGTTAATTTCGTCTTCGTTCTTCGATGGTGTCAACCACATATTGCGTCTGTAGCTCCATAGTTTCTCTCCCAAGCAACTGCCGGACGGGTCCTCCTCCTCTTGGCCCTCGGACTCCATCTGTTCACGAAGCTTGCAAACATCGAGTTCTTCATAGCTGGTGCTCTCTAGAGCGGTGCTGCCAGCCTCATGGTGTTCGTTCATAATGCGCTTCAGGTTCAACATGCCGTTTTCGTGACCGGTTGGAGAATCCGAACCCACCGTAGTCGACGACCGTACTTCGTCGTTTCCCTGTTGGTGCAGTTCGTACATCTTTTCAAGGCTCTTGTGCTTGCGGTACTCCTGTAGGAAAGCCTCTTCGGCCGATGTGTATAGCTTATTAGTCCTGGCCAAACGTTCAAATGTGCCCTCGGAGTCACTGGATTCAAAAAGCTCGTCAAAACTATCCTCTGGGACGAAAACAACGTCGGATAATGAACGTATTCGAGTCCAGAAGTTCCCCCACTCGGTTGTCGCTCGTCTGAACAATGTGTTTACCTTGCTTTTTTTGTTTTTCTTGCTTTTGTGGACGTCTTTACTTGGTAGCGGCGTCAGCGAACTATCCTGTGCTTGCATAGGTGTCTCTCGTAGAATATAAACCCGTACAGATAGTCGAAAGTAGAAGATGTCAAAGTTTTGCGCTTAACCCGAGAAGACTGTACAGCAAGGATATATATGTGTTTATCCCGCCACAGCCGATCTTCGCAGTAAGAATATTGTCACCTTCTATCGTCCTGTCCCGAGATGATGTCCTGCGCCGTACCCCACCACTCTGTTAGGTATGCTATTATGTAAGACAACGGTGGGACCCGGGGCCGGGTTAACCTAGGTAACATTATCGTAATTAGTATCTAGCTATCTGCTCTAACTGTTGACTGTCTTTCTCTTGAGTTCCTGGTAGTACTCGTGATCTAGGTTCCATTCACGTTTTTTCAATTCTTGTCTAGAATCGGTGTCGCCGTCTACCTCGCTGCGCAATCTTTTCACAGTAGCATGGTCCATAATGGAGGTTCCGGGAGCACCCCACTCGACGTTGAAGACAGCAATGGAGAGCCCATTGTGCACACCGGGTCCTGGCCATGTTCGTGAGTTTATGTCGTTAGCGTAGTACCCGTGGTAGACGGGCAAAGGTGGAAGAAGAAGTACGGTGACGGAAATGTCGCCTTTGAACTCCTCTGGGGCTGCCTGGGCAGCAGTCCACCGTTCATTCCATTCGCGAAGATCAAGGGCATTGTTGAACAAGCCTTGGTGCGCCAACACGTATAGTATGTCCGAATCGTCGGTGTACATGCCACTAGCACCACCCCATAGTATTCTGTCTTCTGCCACCTTCCCTTCGTCTAAGTTCAGCAAAAACGCTACAACGTGGCTGTAGGGGATTTTGATCTCAAGGAGGTTATTAATGTACTCTTGTGGAAGCGGGGGTATCATGGGAATGTAGCTAACACGGTCCTTGAAATACGGCTGTTCTTCTCGTTGAGCAATAAATCGGGCACGAATGTCTTCAAATTCTTTATAGTGTTCAGGCTTCAACCCGGTCAATTGCGACGCTTGCAATGTTTCCCAGGTTGTGGTAGGGTTGTACACGATACTGCCTAGGACTTTGCGCTGTGGGTATAACTCTTCGAGCAATTGCACAATTGGACCCTTGTCTAAAATGGGTCTATTAGGCTTGAAAGGTTTATACAGCGAACTGCTTACACTGACTGCAGTCTCTGGTACGGGTGCGCTGTGCTGGGGAGACTGTTCCTCCTTGGCTCCCGTCAATGGGGAAGCAGAAGCTGTCTTGGCCGGCTGGTCTAGACCTGTCGAGTGTGTATGTGTGGAGTGGTGGTGGCTATGGTGATGGTGGTGGTGGTGATGGTGGTGATGGTGATGGTGACTATGAGGGTTCAGATCAACCTCAACCTTGTTCGTTGTCGTGGTATTAAGCTCATCCTTGGGGTCGGAATTGTTGTTCAAAGGGGCTAGTGATGTATTTGAGCCAGGATTCTCGGCAGGGGACAAGTTCTGTCTTCCCTGAGACAATCCACTGCCTACCAGCGTATCACCCTGACTGTTTGTTTGCGACTGAAATTGAGATGACGTTGCTGGCTCACCGAGACTGGGCACACCTTTAGTAGTGGTGGCCAGATTATCACCGGTTGTGCTATTCAGCGAAGCCTGTGGTAGCCGAGAAGGACCATTGGCTGAACCAGAACCCTGGTTGTCGTTTACCGTGTCAGACATCTTGTCAACAGTTGCTGAAAGTTCAACACCAGTTTATAATGTGTTATTATGCAGGATTTATTATGTACGAGAGGCAGGTGTCTAAGCATTGTAGCAGCTATAATGCACTATCTGCTCGTTGGAGTCTATGGTAAAGACGCCATAGCCCAATTTCTTCCGGCAGATGGCGCATGGCTGCCGGCCAGAGTCCACCTTGTATGCTTGACTCTGTGCGGTTGCAAGCTCATGCCGTAATTTTATGTGCCCCACCTTATTCAACTGCGCCTGTAAGTTGGTATTCTGGGAAGTTTGTTTCGACTGTAGAAGATTAGTCCTCAAGAAATTGGAAAGCCTCGAGAGGGGAAACAGCGCCGGAAGCGCCGCAAGTATATGCAAGACAGACATTTTGGACCCGTGAAGTTCAAGAAGACGTTCTATCTTGCTCGCATTCTGACGGTAGTCCATGAGAATATCCTCAAGAAGCTTGAACAAGAGTCTCTTTCCCCTCTCCTCGTTGCTTCCTGAAACTTGTGGTGCAGTTGTTGAGAGCATCTGGTAAATGCTAGCGGCATAGTCCATAGCGCTTTCAAAGTCATTGAGTTGCCCAAACAACACGTCAACGGCCTTGTCGTGCTCACCAAGTAATTTATAGATGTAAACGGTTAACCGCAAATAACGATCATCCGAGGTCTTGATATTCTTGAGCACTGTCCATGGCTCGTACTGCGTCCATTCTTGCAAGAATTTGGTAAGTTTGTCATAGACCGCCTCGTCAAACTCGTCATAGAGTACCTTCAAGTAGAGCAAGCATAACCTAGTCTGGAATTTCGTGATCATCTGATGCTTGTTGCTCTTGCTTTCGAGAATATCCGACTCGGAAAGAAGCCATTCTAAATAACGAATAGTGAGCGTATCGCTCTCAAAGAAGCCTCCTTCGCCTTGGAGAAACTCAAGTACCTTAAAGTTATCGTAGCCTTCACATTCAAACGTATCGTTCATGAAGATTAATTTGCCATTTTCAATGGTGTCGTCAGAGGACTCTTTAAGAACCCAAGATGCAAACTCAAATATGAGATCCAACTCCAGATTAGTGAGTTTTTGAAGATATTGGATTGTTAAAGAGGGGCCGTTCAAAAATTCATCAAATTGATCATCATGGTCCATTATCTCTTTATGAGCCATTTCATATAGCATCTCAAGGGCCTCTCTATGAAGGCTCCTAGTGTAATAAAAATCTAGAAGCTCCTTGATGAAAACAGGATTCGAACTATGATCATGAAGACCACTGAGTAAACATTCGTGGACCACTTTTGAATTACAGAAATTGTTAGGAAGTCGAAGAAGCGGTCCCAAGAGCATTGGCTTGAGATAGAAATAACAAAGAAACAATGATGTGTCAATGGCAATGGCACCCTTGCGGAGCTCCTCTGAGCTCTCGTCTCCGAATAAATCGCTCGGTGCGAGTTTAACTCCTTTCCAGTCAATTGTGGTGCTGGGATCATTCAAAAATGTTAAAATAATTCGCCTTTGATCGGTGAGATAGATAATAAGATTATTCACCGCTTTGGTGAACTTTTTCATCAATGGTGACTCTTTATTTTGAGGTTCTCCTTGTGCTGCTTCATTTTCCGTTCCTGACTCTCCGGTCTGTGAGCCGAACTCTTTGTAGTTGGAGAGTTCCTTGACAGTAATCAGTTTCAAGATGTTATCGTCATCTTTTTCGTCATTACTATAAGATTCAAGGCCATTGAGGAAATTCGGAAACATGTTGAGGATTTCTCTATAGTTAAGGATCCATTCGGAGCCAATATCTACCAATGATTCATGGTACCGGTGGTACAGTTTGAAGATTATTTTGGCTCGTAAGTTGTAAAAATTCCTTATTCGCAAAAGCACATTCTTAGAGTATGGAGCTTGGGGGTCCAATTGGTTGTATGAGTATCCAGTCTTTAATAGCTGAATAGCTCTGCCTAGACTCAACAACCGAACATCCCGTTTGGGGTCAAGCTTATACACCAGGACAGGAGCATCCACTATTTTCAAGTACTGATCAACCTGAAATTCTTGCTTCGTGGTGGCGAAACTCAAGACATCGTTTCCGGTGGCAAAAATCAATGTGTCTTTGGTAAAAGATGTTAATATGGAATTCGAATTTGCTTGATGTTGGTAAGTCTGGACTGTTTCGCCAGTATAGATTTCCACAATTTCCATCTTCTTTGCGTAGACGAGAAGCACATATGAAGGTGGGAGAAAGACCGCTGATAAAGGTATGGCGCTCGACTTTATCAATGATGGCTTGAATGACTCTGCCTCCATGTCGAGGATGGCGGCTTGCATATCTCTTATCAATAAATATTTAGAGTGCTTGACAGGCACTACAAAGGACAGTGGTCCAGAACTCGAGAGGCTGAAATAGCTGAATGACGATGCCAGTGCAAAATTTTGGAGTTCTTCTTCGTTCACGGGGAGAGATGAGAGTTGGAAATTAGGCTTGAGAACTTTGTAATCGTTAACGAGTTCGATGATATGTTCCAGAGCATCGATATTTATGATTCGCTTGATTCTTTCCTTGCAAATGACCTCCTTGTGCAAAATAACATGAACCTTGTTATCGCTTTTCAATGTCAAGGAGAAAACCAAGAGTTTCTTCTTTACAGCTGCAAGCAAGAATAGCTGGCCATTTGCGGCTTTGAATAGTCGGGAGTCGTAACATGGCTTCACCTCGTTCAATTCCTGTATTAGATTTAGTTGTGTTTCGCTCCTTTCAAACAATCGTATGCTATCTGTCTTGGACACCAAAACGTAGACGGGGCCTAGGTTCTCAAACTGGAAACACTCAATCTTCTCGATTCCACGATTGTCTCCGGTTGCATTACGAAACGTAATGTCGATTGCTAATGCTTGGGTATCTGTTTGTCTAACAAAATGCTGCTTGACCTCGCTGAACGACTTGGAGGCTCGCAATGTTCTGGGCTCAGGCTTTGGATTATCGACTGACGCATTGACTTTTATCACTGTTATACTTCCATTGGCTGATCCTATGTAAACATCCGAGCCGAATTTCGCTATAGCACTCGCTACCAGCCCCTGTGGTAGCTGGACCCTTTCAGCCGGGACGAGGACATCGATATTCATTATGGAGTTTTGGGATCCTCTGACATTCACTATCGCGCAGAATTGTATGCAAGAGCCATTGGCTGCGAACAGGTTTTGTGTCATGAGCGGCGATAACTACGACTACGAGTTGATGACTTGATATGGTATTTTATGTTCTCTACATCGTATCAAACTGTAGACAAGAAGTTGATAACACCAGCACAATACTTCACTTGGGAATCCAAGTTTGCTGCCATCTGGTCGTTCACGTCACTCCATTGCTGGAGGCTCTCCAGAAGCGGTTTCTCCATTGGATGGTTCACAATGACATCTCCATGGATCCTGAGGAATATCGACACGACCGATTCGAGCATGTCAAAGTTCTTCTTGGATTGGAGTCCCTGCACCATAGCTTCCATGAAGCTGGTCATTTCATCTAGTGGTGCAAATGAATTCAACGACCGAACTTCAAGGTCAATGGTGGCAGGTGCACAGCCCACCAAGTACGCAAGGAAATCCTGGTAGTCACCGCTTTCATTGCCGGAACGCAATAGAAGAGTAAAGCGGGACTCGAAGTTATGCTTGCCGTTTTCTTTGAGCTTGAGAAGTTTACTTTCAGCTTCTTCCTCTCCACCTTCATTCAGGTCCTGGTTGTCACTGCCAGTCTCATTGACGCGAGCTTGGTCTCCCACCTGGCTTCCAGAAAGTGACAAAAAGAAAGGTGCTTGCTTTGGCTTCTGGGCCGATTCCTTGGGCTTGTTGCGCTGCTTGATATTCTCCAAATGAAGTACAGTGCTATACTTACCTCTAGTGCCGAGGTACATGGTGGTCATGTCTTCAATCTGGGCCTTGGATTCGTATGAATCAATGGCAATTGCTGTTTCATCGTCTTCCTCAAAAGCAGCGTCAAGAATTGTGGATCCACCATGGCCAGAGGTATTAGGAAGCATCGTGGTTGCAAACTCTTCCTCAGTGACGTGCCTTGAAGAAACGGTCTTGAATTGTGCTTTGTTTGTCCAAAGAGACACTCCGTTTCCTGACACATGGGCGGTTGCGATGTAGTCCCCAAGCGGCGAAAACTTGACTGCAGTTACAACACTTGGCAACCTAATACCGTCGATGCAGCCACCAGTTGGAAGGTCCCATGTTCTCATGGTGGCATCCAACGAGGTCAGGACTATCCATCTACCATTGGGTGAAAAATCGAGACCGGTGATCCTGTTTGTATGTCCATACAAGACTCTTATCACCTTTTGTGTGATTGTGTCAATGACAACGATGGAAAGGTCGTCGAGAGCACAAGCAACCAAGTCTGAAGACTTGTGGTACGCCATGAATGTAATAGGAGCGTCGAGCTGCAATTTGCCAAGGTACTTCAGGTTGGTGAAATCATAAAAACCAACAATACCGTCCAATCCACAACTCACCATGTTCCTATTCATACCATCAATAGCGAGTCCAGTAACCGCAGAGTTACGATGCAAGACGTATCTTTTACGGAGCAACCCAGACTGCAAGTTGTATACGCCGATTCCACCTTTTGCTGAACCCACAAGGGCAAAGTTTCCACACTGGGAGATGCAAACAGACTTTACAGTGCCGTTATCGATGGTATCTAAGCTGTGTCTACCAACACGCTTCGTGCGAGAGTTCCAGGTTCTGGCAAATGTCTCATCTTTGTGACCTGTGATTATGTTTTCCCATTCGCCTTCACGAGCTTGGGATGAAGAAATGCAGATAATTTCTGGGAACTTTTCCTTCATGGAGGAAACAGGGCCAGCAATTCGCTTACCGTTCTCGCCCTTAGGAAGTCTTTGTGACAACTCTTGGGCTTGTGCATCCTTTCTAAGAGAAAAGCTCCAGAACGAACGGTCACGAGAAGCACTAAAGAGGAAGTGAGATTTGTTCTCCTGGGGAAACTCAAGAGCTATTGGAGGGGCTGAATGACCACCTCTCGATCTTAATTGACGAGGAGGAGATGCCACGGAAGAAGTGGTTGAAAGAGATGGGTCAAAAACGTACTCCTTCAACTGGTTGTCTGCTCCATTGGTGATGACGATCGGCTGGCCGTTCAAGAACTTGACGTTGGAGACACCACCGTATATCTCCTTGTGAGCGTTGTGGAGAGTATGTACTCGGCTCTTCTTTTCCAAGTCATAGAAGTATAAGTCACCATTGGAAAGACCGGCCACGAGATGGTGCGATCCGTCGGTTCTGAAGGAAACGGCCACAACCTTTGATTCTCCTGCCTTGATCAATGGGCCAACTGTCTTACCCTTTTTCAAGTGGAATAAATGCACAGTACCAGCGGAAGTTCCTAAAGCCACTATATCGAGAGCTGGTGCAGTTTCGATGCTGGAAATGGAACCCTGGACCTCCTCACCCGAGGACTTGTACAACAACTTGCCCGTACGAATGTTGTAAAGGAACAAGTGATTTGTCGTTGCCACAACAATCTTGTTCAAATAAGTGGGTGGGTGAGCCACGCCAACAATGTCTCCATCCAAGTCAGGGTTGATGCCCGTGAGTGTAGTGTGCAATTCAGTAGGATACTTTTCCTGCTGTCTTCTATATACAAGCAATTGTCCACTGGAAGCGGTGGCTATAAGGTACTCACCGAAGCATAAGAGATGGCTGATGGTGACTCCAGTGGGACATTCGATGGAGTGCTCGAGTCTTCCTCGTCTGAAAATACCAATTGTGGAGCCGTATGCTGCAAAAACGTAATGGAAGTGGGTAGCTAGACAAGTGATCTTGGATGTGGCTTGAACCTGGGAAACAAAAAGCAAGTGAAGAGTGGCAGCATCGTATACTTGGAACGAGCGGCCCACAGACGTGACAATATAGAAGGTTGATCCGAGAGTTCCCAAGGCAAATGGGGTCTCGTTAGACACGCATCCTATCACTCTGAACGGACTGAATATCCTAGAAGCCCGCTTACGGCTCTCAGAGGGCGAGTCTACCCTTCTCTTCTTATCTACGGTAGCCATGAAAATTGCAGATTTCCATCGCATCTCATCACTGAAAAAATCGGTTATCTGCAGGATCTTGGAGACGTGGGGAAGAAGATGAAGACGGAGATTGAGAGACGGAGGAGGTCACAGAGAAATAACTCAGGACGATACGCTTGGCCGTGTGTCTGTTCTGCTTCGGTGTGTTGTCTTTTTGCAGTGTTTTGCAGTGATTTAGTGTCGGTAGGAGCCGATGAGCATCGCACTAGTTGCAGGAACCAAAATCCAATCCAGACTTCGACCTATTCTCCATGACTACCGAAACAGAGAAACGAGCTTTAGAGGAGGACTCTGGAGAATCCAAGAGAATCAAGTACGAAAGGGGCGTGGCACCTATAAAGCCAGAATTCATTATTGAAAACCCATCGGTTCCTGTGAACGACCGCTATGTCAACGACGACGATGCTGAAGCTGGTGATCGTAATGCCGACGATAACAGCAACGGCAAGAAGAAGAGGCGTGGACAGAACAAGAAAAGAGATATGAGACAACAGCACGAGGATGTGAGACTCTGCTCTTCCTTGGTGGACCCAAGCAATCCCGGCACTTGTCGCTTTGGACCTGAGCACTGTAGAAGCACCCATGATATTGCCACCTACTTGGCTGCCAAGGCACCGGATGTGGAAGGGATCTGCCCAGTCTACAAGGCCATTGGATACTGTCCTGCTGGCTTGAAGTGTAGATGGCTCAATTCCCATTATGCCGACGGAAAACTCACCAGAGACGAGAGCCAGATCGAGGCTCATGCTGCCAGCGGGTACTCCGAGGTGAACAAGATCACCACTGATGCCAAGCTTGCCCTTCAGAAGAAGAAGTATATTTTTGAAGTCTCTGATAAGGTGATTGCCTACTTGGACCTGCAAGTGCAGAGCGACGAGAACATTGCTAAGCGGGAAGAGACGAAGGACAACAGTGCCGGCTACGTCGAGGCTCCGTTTAAGATTGCCGAGAAGAAGAAGCTTGACTTGAGAAGGGCCAAGATCGTTTCGCCCTTGACCACCGTGGGAAACTTGCCCTACCGTAGACTCATGAAGACGTTGGGTGCGGACGTCACCTACTCGGAAATGGCACTTTCTCTTCCGTTGCTTCAGGCAACTAACTCTGAGTGGGCGCTTCCAAAGGCACACAGTACTGAGTATCCTGGTTTTGGTGTGCAAATTGCTACCTCGAAGCACTGGGCAGCTTCCAAGGCTGCCGAAGTCATCTACAAGGAAACGACTCACGTTTCCGAACTCAACTTGAACTGTGGTTGTCCCATTGACTTGCTTTACCGTCAAGGACAGGGTTCGGCGTTGATGGAGCAGCCTGCTAGGTTGTTGCGTATCTTGAAGGGTATGAATGCCAGTTCTGGTGACATTCCCGTGACGGTGAAGATCAGAACCGGAACCAAGGACAACAAAAACACGGCCAAGGCTTTGGTGGAACGTGTGTTGGCAGAGAACGACGTTGCTGCCATCACCTTGCATGGCAGATCGAGACAGCAGAGATACACCAAGGACGCCGACTGGGAGTACATCAAAGAGGTTGGAGCCGTCGTTACAGAATGGAACAACAAGAAGGAGGAGGACAAGGAAGCTCGCGACACCCAGCGAACTAACTTTGTTGGTAACGGAGACGTTTTCACCCACGAGGACTGGTACAATGCCGTCGAGACCGAGGGAGTCGACTCGGTAATGGTTGCAAGAGGAGCCTTGATCAAGCCATGGATATTCGAAGAGGTGGAGGCGCAACAGTACCTTGACAAGTCAGCCACTGAGAGACTTGAGATCCTCCGCAAGTTTGCGGACTTCTCTCTTGAGCACTGGGGATCCGACGAGTACGGTGTTGGTTTGTCGAGACGGTTCATGTGCGAGTTCTTGAGTTTCACCCACCGGTACATTCCCGAGGGCATCTTGGAGAGATTACCCCCCAAGATCAACGAGCGTCCACCCCAGTGGAGAGGACGCAACGAGCTTGAGACCTTGTTGGGGTCCACCGACTACAAGGACTGGATCAAGATCACCGAGATGTTCTACGGCAAGGCAGGACCAAATTTCACGTTTATTCCCAAGCACAAGAGCAATGCTTTCGAGAGTGGATAAATACGGCAGTCATAAATAGAGAATATTCATGCTTTTCTTTGCTTGGCGGAGCCGCTGTCGACGTCCTTGGACGCCGAGGTCGCCAGTTCTTTCAAGACGTCTACGGCATCCTTCTCGCTCGACTTGGAAGACGAGCCGTCGTAGTCCTTGGACAAGGAGGCAGCCTGGTCTCTCAAGATGCTCAAGTCCTCGTCCTTCTGGCTCAATTCCTTCTTGAGCTTCTCGATTTCGGGAGAGGTCTCGCCGCTGGTTTTGGCGCCATCCAACTTGTCCTTGGTGTCAATTAGTTCGGTCACCAACGAGTAGGTTCTGGTCAAGATGAGGGTCAAGAACAAGGTGAACCCACAGAGATACATGTTTCTCTGGGCATAGAAACGTCTTGCTTGCACGTCGGATCTGTCGTTGATCACGCCAGTGACGGAGCCGGTGTGGCCGCCTGGACTGGTAGCGTGCAACTCGGCAGTCACGGTCCACACCTTGTTCACCGAGTCTATGAACAACACCAACACAAACCCGAGAATGCACTTTATGGCCACCTGGAATTGCTCGTTTCGGAACGGCGCTGACACCGTGGACAACACGCTCTTTCTCACTTTTCTGGGGTAGGGCAAGGAGAGCACTGTGAAGAAGCTCATCTCGATGACGAGCAAGCCGAAGACTAGGTTGTAGTATAAAGCCATTATTGAACTATAAAATCAATTCTGATGATACTTATGCGATCGTGCGTCGTTAGCAATCATCTGTCACCGTCGCCTGCAGGAGGGCTGCTGCCTGGTTCCTGCGGCGGAGCAACCGATTGCTAATCGACTAATGGGGAATGATGTAGTTTCACATATTGAGGGACACCTTGATGGTGAACACCACGAGAAAGGGCAATGTGATGAAGAGGATCAGGTACTGTGCAATGAGACACACCGCCAAACAGTCCATCTGTAGGTGGTCGTCCAGGTTGGGATCGGTGTAGAATGCCGTGAAGTACACTAGAGCTGTAGCGTTGGGCAAGCCGAACTCGAGCACACTCACAAAGCGGATGAGCTTGTCCTCGCCGTACCAGCCACCCTTGTAGAAGCCTGTGGTCAACCCCACGCCGATTATGGGCAAGATGATCAACCGCGCAGCGGTGATGGAGACGGCAGTCTTCCAGAAGCCGGGTGGCATTTTCTTCACCTCTAGACGGTAGATGGTGGCTCCGAGCAAGAGGAGGCCGAGCGGCACCGACGCCGCACCAATGTAGCTGGCAAGGTCCAAGACGAACGAAAGCGGAGGCTGGTGGTCTGGAGCGTCCTTCATCGAGAAGGACGACTTGACAAACAAGGCCTTGAGCGGCGGCGACATGGCAAGTGCAATCGAGACAATCAACGACACCGAGTTGGGCGCCAAAAAGTTGCGCAAGAACAGAAGAACCCGTCTGCGGATGGTCTTCTTTCTGGAGTCGTCGTCGTCCTCCATTGGCTCTGCCGCCACGTCGGTGGTGACAGACACCGCACGTCTGAGCTCGTGGCTGCGCAAGCCTTCGAACTCCGAATACTCGTTGATCACGTCGGACATTCCCTGCGATGGGAGATGCCGCAACTCGGTGGCCCGCGAAACGGACGTTATCAGGTCGAGTTTGGTCATTGGACTGCCCGAATTGGCTCTCGAGCGCCGGCGACGTACTCTCGATCGACTGGAGCCCTCGCTGTCCTTGGAGTAAAGATGCACTGGTGCCAGACTGTGCTCGTTAGCTGGAGGTGGATGGAGATGGCCGTCGTCGGGATGGTCTTCTTCGGACTGGATCGAGCTGAGCGACAAGTTCAGGCTCGACTGGTCGTCCTTGGACTCCGAGACCCGGTTCCCGCCATCGCTATGGTCGTCTCGGGGGGTATTTTCGCTGCTAGCAACTGGTGAAGATTCTTGCGACGCAGTTTTCTCGTCGTCTTCGGGCTTGGGAAGAAGCTGTTCTCGAAAGTCCCAGCTGATGAGCTTGTACAACCCAAAGCAAAACTGGTAGAGCACCTGGGAAGCCAAGAAGATAATGACGTACGCCACACCCTTGTCCACCTCGCTCGGAGTGAAGATGGTTCCGGTGTTTCCCATGGTCTGGAGATATGCAATAGGTAGGTCGGAAATGTTGGGGAAGAGTCCCACGGATAGCAAGCCTCCGAGCCATCTTTTGGGCAGCTTGGTCAAGAAACCGATTGCCCCTGCGAGAGCCACACCTATGGAAAAGAGCAAGGTGCCGCTGAAAAAGATGATGCCCAAGTTCTTGATATCCGACGACTGCAAGTTGACCACCACGTTGTTGAAAATCAAACACGGCATGATTGCCGTGACAATAGCATCGCTGATATCACGACAGGTGCTCACAGAAAGGATATTTCTGTGGGCCAAAAAGCTGCCCAAGCCTATGATGAAGTAGATTTTGAATATGGGTTTGACTGCCGCATACAAGACTGTGCCGAATGGTAGGGACATGGCTGCTGCTCTTACGGGCTGTACATCTATCACACACGAGCTTTTTTCAATAAGAAACCCTAATATGACACATCGGTTTATGCAGGAAGCACTCCGGTGAAGGGCCGGCTGCAACAGTATTCCAGTGGGGTCCAGACATACGGGGAACTAGAGAGCTCTGATGGGGGTTGTCGCTGGGGATAAACACAACAATCACAATTGCATTTATTTGGAAAAGTGACGAAACTAACGAAATTGACGAAATTGAAAAATTATGTGATTGGAACCAACCGGTGCGGCCTCAGGTGTGGAGTCGAAGCACACACTACAACTGCTACAATTGCTAAAACATCATATATCTGCTAAATGGGTATCAAAAACATGCTGCTTGCGGTATATTAGGTCCGCAGCATAGAAGAAAGAAGAAAGGAACGGAATGAAGATCATGTCATGAGCGTATAAGAATGCACCTAGGTCCTAATTGGGCCAATGCCGCTGGACATAGCCACAATATGTACCTTTTCGTCAACTGACTGGATGATATTCAGCTTGGACGTGGGGCCGGAGATTTCGATTTCGTCAAGGAGAGCAACGATATCGTCGATGCCGCTGAGATCCAAGCCAAACTCGTCCAACTCAACGGGATCCTTGGCAGGAGCATCGGAGAAAATGGAGTCATTGAACGACCCCGGACTGTTGTTCCACGAATGCGACGACGACATGGCGTCTTCGAACGACTCGTTGGCAGATGCACTGTGGTATATAGGGGATGGCGCAGCCTTCTGGAGTCTTGCGGGAGATCGTTGTGGGATGACTGGACTGGGCAAAGTGGATTCCGACTCGGTGGCGTCTGAGTAGACTATATAGTCGTGAAGAATTGACTCCAAATCCATAGGGGATGATTCAAATGTTAAACTTTTGTTAAACTTTGTTAAACGTTTGTCAAACAGCAATTTTCGCAACGGTGCTATATTTAGTAGCGTGATCGCACCTGGAGACTCCTGACCGGCTAAATGTTCAATCACCTAATTTGGGGAAATAAATTCTCTAGAAGCGATTTGCAAAAAGCCGGAACTGAAAACCCAACCCATATATACCTAACGCGTGGGACGCCAGCCATCGGGGCTGTTTCCCCTGATAAAGACCCTCCTGCACGCTATTAATGCACCACGCTGGTTCTTTACCCAAATAGGAAATCTAAGTGAAGCTTTGACGGAAGTCGCGACTACCCCTGCACGTATATGCAAGAGGGGTTTCCCCAACGGACGGTCGCTCCTCGCTACCGGGGGCCAACAGGAAACGATAGTCTAATTTGAATTACGTCGCATGCGTTCTGCTGCTGTGTGCACTTTTGGTTTCTTCTATTGCTATAACCAGCGCCCTCCTGCGCACACTCTCGTAACCGCTAACACAATGTATTGTTAGCAGCAGGTCTATTCCTCCTTCACCTTCTTTTTTGGTGGCTCCTCGTCGCCTCCGGAATCAGATGCCGACGCATCAGAGTCAAACTCCTCTGCCACATCACTCTCGCTTTGCGCATCAAAGTCGTCGTCGTCGCTTTCGGAATCAGCGCTTCCCATATCGACGTCTTCGTCAGCCTCGTTGATGGCCTTGGCAATCATCGCCTTTGCAATCTTCTCCTCATTCTGCACCCGCAAGCCCTTCAGGGTACAGTAATTCTCGATAGTCTCTTGCTCCTCTTTCTCGATGTTGGCAAACACATGCGAACCCGTGCCCTTGAGGGTCACCTCGAGGTCAAATGTACGCGAGGTGACGCCGCCGGTGCCGGTTCTCGACATCGATACCGACAGAACCTCCGAGAATGGAATGTAGATCGTGGGCTTGGTGACAAAGAGGAAGCACCGTTCAAGAGGGTACAAGTACCCTTCCGATGCCTTGAGCGAACAAGACACACCTGGTTGGGCAAACCGGGATTGGAAAGAGCCCGGAACAATGAGACGACGCTCACTCAAGCCCTTGAAGCAGTGGGACATCACCAAGTACGTTTGGGCATCGTATGTTCTCTTGAGTCTGTCCTTGTATCTTTCGTAATCTTCGTCAGACACGTTAAGCTCCACTTCTATCTCCTCCTCCTTGGCGAACTGCATGACAAGGAAGGGGTACCTTGTCTGGCCCTGTCTCAAAGGAGGATCTATCTGGAGCACCATCAATTGGTGGGTGTCGTCGGGCTTGGGAAGCGAGAAGATACGCTCGATTTGCTTGTACTGGATCTTGTAGTCGTAGGTCTTGCCTCGCAAACGCAACGAGCCTGGGTACATGTCGATGTCGTAACGGCCACGAGGAGTCAAGAAGAGCACGTCTGAGAACGACACGATGGCCTCGCCGGCCACCTGGCCAATATCGGCTCTGTCTTTGAGCAGCTCGTAGAACACGGATGCCTGGGTTTCGGTGGAGGCCTGGGCCTCGCCCTTTTCGCTCTTGACCTCGTCAGTCTCGTCGTTCTCCACCATGCCGGGAATGTAGAACCGCATCTCCACCAACTCGTCGCCAGCCTTGCCGGAGTCCAAGTTGAACTCCACAGCCACCTCGTTTTTGCCGGTGAGATTGGCATTGCTGATTTCCGAGTACGGGAGCTCGAACGCTGGCTTGTTGTTCACCTGGAACACCAACTCGTTACGGGCCAAGTCGGTTTTTCCCCAGTTCCATCCGCGCAACGAGTGTTCACGGTGCTCCAAAGCAAGCAGAAAGTTGCGCTGCATCTCCTGTTTCAACTGGGCAAAGTCCTCTGCGGCGAATCCGTCCAACAGAACCACGCCCTTGTTCTTGGTCTGGACCCGGAGCTCGTAGCCACGACACCCACGCGACCACATGATGGAGAGCATCTCCTCGGTAGGCAAGAGAAACGGTTCTTTGGCTTCGCCAGACGCCTTCCATCCTAGTCCCAGATCCGCCACACGCATACGACCACTCTGCTTGGACTGGTTGAGATAGATCTTCTCAAAGTCAATGTTCACCATGGTACGCGAGTGAGCATCGAAGCGCGCTCGAGACAAGTGCGGTGAGAGACGGACTGCAGACAACCATGTGAACGACGCTCTATCCTGCAGTTAGGCGGTAGTTGCAACCGCCCTCCTGTAGTTCGGTGTCGAACCAAATCGCCACGACTGATATCCAATGTGCTCAGAATTGGAGAAGATGCAAATGGACTGTTTCCCGCGCAGCCCACCTGAAAGCCAGGTCCTACAGAATTGTCTGTTCAAAAATCTCATTCAACAGAGTTGGCTTTTACTTACGGCGATTACCTTTTCTAACATCCTTGGCGGGTCATTGTTGGTTGACATTGCACCCCAAAGCTGAACTAGCAGGCAGATGCGTTGCTGCTATTTCGAGCACGTCTTTGGGATCTCCGATCGCTCTCACGTTTGTGCAAAACTAGACCCATGCACAACAACTCCAACGTTGCATCGTCAACAGACAATATGCTCTCAGGGTCTGCAGCAGGCAGGGTTTTTGGAACTTTCAAGTCCATGAGTGCATCCGCGGTGTAGGTATGGAAAGTGTAACCTCGCAACGATTGGATACCACCTATCGGCATGCCCCCTTTGAATTCATTCTTGACGGTTCTATGGGGAGTTCCAAATGCCGATAGTCTACTTCCAACTAGTCTGTTTGAAGAGTTCAACTTGTTTCGTTTTTCGTCCATACCATCGAGTAAAGACGGCTGGCTGGATAGAAGCCTATCGATGTCATAACGGTAGTAACTTCTCATTAAGCTATAGTCGGAATGCATCCAACGGTAGCGCACATCGCTATCCGTGAAACAAACATCACCAATTGGGTGCTTTCTGTGGAGAAAGAACGTCATTTTTCTGTTGGACTTGGCGAAATTGAATTCGTACCTATAGTACTGGGCCGATGTATTCAACTTGACAATGCAAAATATGCTTCTGTCGCGTTTCTTGTCCAACAATTGTCCTTTGGGTGGACACTGGTACTTGTAAATGGTTATTTTTTGTCCAAACTTGATGCAATCCGCCAACGGATTGTGAGACGTTAGTAGCGGGATGCCTATACCCTGATGTTGAAACGCAGCAACTTTACGGAAACTGTCGATAGACAGATCCGCATCCACACCCTTGAACGACTTGAATTTGCCTAGAGAATCTTTGGACATGAAGATATAATGATGTTGCTTAAGCTGCTTTTCCGTGAAGACGAATTGATAGTGGTGCATTCCAGCATGGTCTGCCAGTTGATAATCGGGCAATTGTGGGTTACCATAGATCAAGGCATGCTGATCTGGCCCCAGATATGGTGGAATCTGATCCACTGGTTCGACTTTGATGTCTTCTTCTGCTTCCTCTTGCTTCTTGTAACTCATACAATTGCAGCTGAATTGTCCCCGCTTTATACACCGGCGGCATCAAACGGCTAACTCATATTGCCTGCAGACAGACGTGATGTGCATATTTATGTTACACAAAAGGGTAAAAATGTGATTCTATGCTGCGGCTCGTGCATTCGATAACTGCGCTTACATCATCACGTCGGCTCCACCGCCGAGGAGAATGCTACCACCGGTGGTTCGGGCCGGTACCTTTTCGTGATGGGTAATGACGTAGTCACAATGTGGCTGTGTGGATTGTGCTGTTGCAAAAAGTGCGTTGAAGTGTTTCGTGAATGACGTCATTGAAGTGGGAATTGTCTTGTGGAGTATGTCAAAGAAGCAGTTTTTCGGTTTCATCCGCGTTACCGTTCCAGCTGATAACTTCTTGAGAAGTCATGGAAGCCACGCAGATCTTCTCTCGCCCCATATCACACGCTTAATTATGCAGCAGCACACACCACCAGCCGTCACAAGCACCTCTACACCAGCGACTCGCACCTCGCAACCGCACTGCATACAACCCACGCACCGGCGCCTGCACCGGCGCCATAAGTTCTCTCGCGGCGTGAGTCAGATCCAGTTTATCATGAAAAAAGCCGGAGTTTTGGGAGCAACAGGCTCAGTGGGCCAGAGGTTCATTTTGCTATTGGCAAATCACCCTGATTTCGAGATCCATGCTTTGGGAGCATCTTCGCGTTCCGCGGGCAAGAAATACCGTGATGCGGTGGCCTGGAAGCAGACAGACTTGTTGCCGGAAAAGGCCAAAGATGTGGTGGTGACCGAGTGTGAAGCCAAGAACTTTGCCGAGTGCGACGTGGTGTTTTCTGGGCTTGACTCGGACTATGCTGGAGAGATCGAAAAGGCGTTTGTGGAGGCCGGATTGACGGTGATCTCCAACGCCAAGAACTACAGAAGAGAGCCGGGGGTGCCTCTTATCGTGCCAATCGTCAACCCCGAGCACTTGTCGGTGGTGGAGAACAAGGTCAAGCTGGCCAAGGCTGCTGGCGAGAAGAAGCCCGGCGTTTTGGTGTGCATCTCCAACTGTTCCACCGCCGGCTTGGTGGCACCTTTGAAGCCGTTGGTGGAGAAGTACGGGCCCATCGACTTGTTGACAGCTACCACTTTGCAGGCCATCTCGGGTGCTGGCTTCTCGCCCGGTGTTCCGGGCATTGACGTGTTGGACAACATTGTGCCATACATCTCGGGCGAAGAGGACAAGATGGAGTGGGAAACCAAAAAGATCTTGGGTGGTGTCAACGACAAGGGCGACACCTTTGTGCCGTTGGCCGACGACAAGATGAAGGTCAGTGCCCAGTGCAACCGAGTGGCTGTCTCTGACGGACACACCGAGTGCATCTCGTTCCGGTTCGCCAACCGGCCGGCGCCCAGCGTCGACGACATTAAGAAGACGTTGTCGGACTACGTGTGTGACGCCAAGAAGTTGGGCTGTCCTTCTGCCCCCGAGCAGACCATCCATGTGCTCGAGGAGCCCGACAGACCCCAGCCCAGATTGGACAGGAACAGAGACGCCGGCTACGGCGTCTCTGTGGGCCGGGTCAGAGAGGACCCGGTGCTCGACTTCAAAATGGTGGTCTTGTCCCACAACACCGTCATCGGCGCTGCTGGTGCCGGCATCTTGATCGCCGAGATCTTGAACGCAAAAAACGTTATCTAGCCTATAGACCACAGTACATCATTCCCACCGTCTTTCTACGCCGTGCGCATCGCGCTCATCATGTTGCGGGCTGAGCTCAGCCAGCTCGACCACCTCCAGGCCGATGACATCTACGAGCATTTGTTCGAGCTATATAGTACCCGTGCACCTTCGCAGGAGCACCATTTGGGGTACGTGGACAGAAGCGGCGACAGCATCACCGTGGCGCTAGCAATGACAGGCGTCGAATTGCACATAATCCAGTCGCTTTCTGCATTCAATTCTCGGACTCAGACGTCCTCCACCGGCTTTGTTTGCTGGCAGACCTCCATATACTTGGCCGACTGGCTCGTGGGCGACCCATTGTGTCCATTGAGGCCATTGCTAGAGAACAAACCCACCATTCTCGAACTCGGTGCTGGCTCATCGGGCATCTTGGCGTCGGTTATAGGACCACAAGCGTCGACGTATGTAGCCACCGACCACCAGAAGCATCTCTGCAAGCTTCTGAGAAGGAACACCGAGGAAAATGTGCAAGCAAAGGTGTATTTTTCACCACCAGAACCAAACGATGCTCTCTCCAAAAGACAGCCACGAGCAATAATTCTCTTCGAGGAGCACGACTGGGAGGACAGCAGCACCCAGCTGTTCTTTGGACAGCTTTTAGACACCACAGAGTGTCCCGACATAATCATAGCCAGCGACACCATCTACAACGAGTACCTCATACCTCATTTTGTGAATTGTGTCGCCCGTGACTGTGGGCCGACGACGGTGGCCATCGTGGCACTACAGTTGCGAGACGAGACCATCATAGAGTCGTTTCTAGACTGCGTAGTAGCCGCCAACATGTGCTTGTACAGCGTCCCCACGTCCCTCCTCAGCGACAAGCTCAAACACGGCTTTGCCGTTTACTGCATCGCAAAGAAACCCCTGGCCTCGATAGACTAGGCTGCATCACCCACGAGACATATCCTCTACTAAATTTACAATACACGAATCCGGGCCATTTCTCCACCACTTGATTACTGCAAACTTAACGTGCGCGATGAAAATTTAGTGACAGTAACTACTCTGGCAAAGCTGGTCGTGTGCATGAAGGTGATATTTTAACCATTGTCACAGTCCATGTCGGTTCCTGTAGCACACAGTGGCCCGGATAAGCGACTGAATGGTTCTGATCGCCGCCAGAAACGCAAACCGGGGACGAGAACGGTATCCTCCAACAACAACCAGTCTGCCAACAACAACACGTTTGGCCAAAATAAATCTCCAGCAGGCAGCAGTCACAGCAACGGCGACCCCAGCCGCAAGAACGACCGCCGCAGAACCCGCGACGACAAGAGAAACACCAGCAGCGGCCAGCAGAAACCGCCGAAAGCTGGCGATGGTTTCTCTCCCTCTGAAATAGCATCCACAGGGCCAATTGTGCCGGACCCGGCGTCGCTAGGCTACAAGAAACAAAACAAGATCCCGCGACCGAAACCAAAGTACTTGCTTCCCCAACTGAAGGTTCTCACGGCTCCTCCGTTTGTCCAGGACAAATGGGACAAAGACAACCAGCAGAAAATGCTCGCCATGGAGGAGAAAAGCTCCGGGCTGGACTACCAGGGGCTCTACGAAGAGCTCCAAGCGATGCGCGAGGTGGAAAGAAAGCATATGGAGTTGGCTGGACTTGTCGACGCCGAGAATACCAGAAAGGACTTGAACGACGCCATTTCTTTTCGTGGCACATGTCAGGATATGTGCCCGGTGTTCGAGAGAGTCAGACGTGCTCTTGAAAACAACGTCAAGCAGCTCGAGCGTGATCTGGCCACAAATAAGATCTCGCGTTCCCGAGCGGTCAAAGCGTTCTCAAGACCGGCCGCCGGCCAACCACCTCCACTTCCCTCCGAGGTAAGACCGCCTCATATCCTCAAGAATACCCTCGATTACTTGGTGAATGACATCCTTCCCCATCTCCCCGACGCCCACTCGTTCATATGGGACAGAACTAGATCCATCCGGCAAGATTTCACCTACCAGAACTACTTTGGTCCGGAAGCCATCGACTGTAATGAGCACATCGTCCGCATCCACCTCGTCTCCCTTCACATAATGGCAGGCAGTGACGTCGAATACTCCCAGCAACAAGAATTGGAACAGTTCAATAAAGCTCTTCAGACGCTTATGGAAATATACCAAGATATCAGGAACCAAGGCGGAAAAGCCCCAAACGAAGCAGAGTTCCGCTCATACTATCTACTCAGTCATATCCGAGACCCAGAACTTGACCGTGAAGTTCAAAGATTACCAGAAAATCTCTTGAACGACCCGCAAATTCAATTGGCACTCATGTTCCGCAACATCATTTCACAGTCTAATGTGGTAGAAAGAGGCTTCAAGAATTCGGTGGGTGCCCTTAACCTATACCGTGAATTCTTCCACTTGATTTATGATCAGAAAGTGCCATACTTGATGGCCTGTTTACTAGAAACTCATTTCAATGTTGTCAGGTTCTACGCCCTCAAAGCGATATCACGGGCCTTTCACTCGAAAGGAAAGCCTTATTCAGTCTCGTTGTTGACTGAAGTACTTGGATTCAACTCGATTGAAGCATTTGAATCATTTGTTAACCATTATGATATCGACATCGTTGTGGTTAATGGCGAAAGAGTGGTCGACTTGTTTAACAGAGAAAAGTTGGAACTGAAGTATAAACTAACTTCTATTCACGACAAGGCAAAACAGTCGCAGGCGTTCACTCCACAGATTGATACCAAGTTACGTGGTGACCTAAAACATGTTGTCAACCTGGGGAAACCAAACGATTCTCTTCAATTGAAAAACAGCTCACAACAGGTAATTGTCGAAACTAAGAAACCTGCATCGTCAGTTAAACCCTCCATTCAAAATAATATAGAGCCAAAGGCTGGTTCATTGGCAGATTTTTTGAGCAAAGGTGGAAATACTATTGACGTATCCAAGTCTGCATTTTCTTTTGGCAAATCTGCGACACCCACTGTTCAGACTGAAAAGAGTAAGTCTGTCACTTTTGGTTCTGCGAATACTCCAAGGGAACCGGATGCCATAAGCGTACCTTCCTTTACCCCTTCCTTTACCCCTTCACTTGTCACGCCAAAAATTGTTCCTGAGAAAAAGGAAATCAAGGAGCCGCCAAAAGTCAAAGAACTCATTTTCAAACCATTAGAGGATTCGAAGTCTACACTCAATTTCAGTTTAGAGGCTCCAAAGGCGAAAGAAGTTCCAGGTTCGTTTCCAAAGCCTAGCACAGTTCCCACCTTCCAAAAGTCTCTCGTTACTCCCCCAATACAAACAGCGCCGTCCAAACTTGTTGATAATCCGCTTTTTCAGAAAGCATCCAAGCAAGTGACGGACCAGCTTATCCAACAATGCATTGAGAACGAGATGTTAGCTGCTCTTCCAGAGTTTGTTAATCGCGAGCGTCATCTGCGAGCTCGTTCTCAAATAATATCGTCTCTCTCCAAGGAGCTCTTCGATGCTTTTATGTCCGAGACTATCTACCAAAGAGTTTTAGCAAGCATCGCCGACGATCACTACGCTAAACATTTGAGATCGGTAATGCTGCAGAGAATTGTGAAACGGGTGCACGATGTATCTCGAAACGTTCAAAGAAAGAGAACTCGGTGGAACGAGCTTAGTCAATCCAACTTTCACAAGCCTATCAGGAAAAGAACTTCCGCGGACTCGACTTTGCAGTCTGTAACTTCATCCTTTGTAAAAAGGCGCACGATGGAATCCGACCGAACAGTCGATAATATCGGCGAAAGACGCGACGAGATAAAAGCACTATGGCAACCAATAGACTGGAATGAATTCGCAAGGCAATGCTCCGCGAAGCTTCCACTCCATGCTGGCTCATTGCCACTAAAATTCGTCCTCGTTGTGAAAGACTGGTCGTCACCGTTTTCCAAATGGCTCAATACAAAATTGGGGTTGAAACTCAACAGAGAAAAGTTGGTGTACGAAAACTCAGTCAGCGCAAAGAAGTTGAGCATAGAAGTAACCAGCTTACCAGGAAACGACTATTTGACCAAGTCGTTTTTCCTGAACGGTTCTTTCATCTTGTTGGAGTGTGGCTTGGTTACTCCGAACCAGCTTGATCTGTATGGAATGGACGTGACCCAAAAGCTTGAGGCTGATGCCAGAACGCTTAACAAGATTATGCAGTTGGCCGAGAAGCATGCATACTATAAAACACAAGTGATAATCTTGTTTTGGGACGCCGGAGAGAATGGACTCCCAATCGAGAAAGTTGAGTCTATTTTGCAATTGCCAAAATGGAGGCAACTTGCCAACATATCAAGCATCGTGCTATGTGATATGACTGCCACTGATGTCGATGTTAATGCGGCATTAATTAACGCATTTCAAACTGTGGCCAATGCTTTCGACGGCAGCTTAACCAGAAGAGGCATTCGCAAGGCAGCACGGGCCAGCACGAACAGGACCCTTAATGTAACTGCCACCAACGATACGTTCAAGGAACAAGAACGGAAGATAGTACAGGCAGCACACGAAGCAAAGAAGTATGACTATTTGTCGAGCCATCTCAAAAGAACCATTCCCGCATCGGGTCCCGCCTCGGCAAACTCAAGTTTTGCGCCAGATCAAACTACGTTTATGAACATGTCGCGGTTGACCGGGTTTGGCCAGGGTATAGCGGAAGGAAGCACGCCGGTGGGCACGCCAGGACAACTGTTTGTTGAACCGAACGGGAAAAGTTTGCAGCAACTCCGAGACTTGACCGCCTCGATCCGTCAAAAGTACAAACATTAATAGCATCTATATGAAAAATACATTATCATTATATTAAAATTCTATAAATATCCTATACCGTAATTCGTAACCCAATTAGTTCGTCATGAAGTTTAATCTCTGACAGTCGACAACCACTTCTGGTAGTTTGCCAACAAGAGATGCTCATGGGGAGAACTATGCTCTATGGATTCGTAGGACTTGGGAACAAAACTAAGGTTGTCCAGTATCAGCAATGGTTCGGGTTCGGCGGTATAGGAATAGGCTGCGTTGCATGGGCTAGCAGGTCCGTGGGGGTGCAGGCAAAAAAGGCATTCGTAAAGGAAGGGTTCTTCTTGGTATGTCTCCAAGGGCAGCTGTGGCATCGAGTTGACCTCGTCTTGCATTCGGCATTCTTCACAGCAGTAGAGGGAGTTTTCAACCACTGGGCGGCCATGGGCTTCGCAATAATCTTGAAACATGATAAAGGGGTTCAAATAAGTGTGAGACAAAAGTGTGGAAATCTGATTGTAATTTGCAGCAACCACGGGTCGGAGCAAGTATCGATGTATGGAGTATGGAGATGTATGTGAACAGGTTCTAGGGTATCAACTAGACAGTAACAGACGAAGACAAGCTAGAACGGATGTCGGGAAGATTTATTTTTCGATGGTGATCCACGGCTGCAATATCTGCTTATATACTTTTTTGCCTGACTCATCATCCACCGCGCCTGCACGTGTAACCACCACAGTCGGAAGTGTGGAGTGTGGTGGCTGCAAGACACACCTGGGCAGTTTTGTTTTGATTTCCCCAGCAATTGTGGATGCGGACCCACCACAGATCGTTCTGCGAGCTGTCAAAGCCTTCTGTGGGCACATTGTGGTGGACCCCAGGGTCTTGGAACTGTGGGTTGCATTGCCGATACGGGAGTCCGACGCGGGTTTCCACGTGACCCAATGAGTCTTGACTCACCCAGGCGGGTCTGAGTCAGCGTTTGTCAGCGCTGACATATTGCACCCATCGTTGGCGCGGGTTTGGGTTTGGCGTTGTTGGCATGATCCATTCCTTCTACATTTTTGACCGCCACTGCGAGTGTATCTACAGTCGTGACTATGTGGAGGGCACCATAAACAAGAACAATGATTCAGACAGCTCCAAGTTGCTTTTTGGCATCTTGTATTCGTTGAAGAATATTGCCTCCAAACTAGGCGACTCCGAGTCGGTGGCCAACAGCATGAAGTCGTTTGCCACTGGTGCCATGCGCGTGCATATGATGGAGCTGGCCACGGGATTGAGGTTTGTGTTGGTGTCAGGCTTGGAGGTTGATAATCTCCAGGGTGTTTTGCACGAGCTCTACACCAGCCACTACCTCAAATGGGTGGTATATAACGGCTTAAGTCCGGTGGAAATGGGTACCCAAAAGCTCGGAGGCATGTTTATCAGCGAAACAGACAAGTACTTGCAGGCGGTGAGTTCCTCGATGTAGCTGGCTACCGAGAAGAACAGATGAAATGTATGGCATACCGCAGAAATGGTGCCACCAAGAGGTACCAAGAAGTACCAAGGAGTACCACCAAGGATACCACCACTGGAGTAGGCCATTGGCCCTTCTTCACGGTGGTACCACGCAATTGCTCTCTACGGCAGTGCCACGCTCCTGTGGTACTCCCAGGGTCCTGTAGTCACGTTCATCACTACTATTTATAGCATACGATAGCATTAATTCAAAAACAAAAAGTACCGTGGCATTGCACACCACTCACGCATCCCCACCTCCCACCAATATCTCTCCTCGTGCAACCACCAACCACAAGCGCTGTCGTCTGGGGTTCCACTATGCTGAAAAATTGTCCTGCACACCGCCTAACCTCCTCAATTTCAACATCGTCTGTTGATTCTTGCCAACACAATGGATCTTCTCAAAGACGCAGCCAAGAACCTCAACTTGTACGAGGTGAAGGCATATGTGCGGAAGGCACAGAATGGTACGTGATAGATCGAGATGACACCCGTCACGATGATTTGGCCGTGGCCCACAACTAACCCAGTCGCCTTAAACTTGACGGAAATGGAAGCCAAGGTCCGGGAGGCTACTAATAACGAACCGTGGGGCGCGCCTTCCACACTCATGGCCCAGATTGCCAGCGGCACCTACAACTACCGGGAAAGGGAAGAGATCATCTCGTTCATCTTCCGGCGGTTTACCGAGAAAGCCGCCAACGAATGGCGCCAAATCTACAAGTCGCTCCAGTTGCTCGACTACTTGATCAAAAACGGGTCCGAGAGACTCATCGACGACGTGCGCTCCAACGTCTCCATCATACAGATGCTCAAGCTGTTCCATTACATCGACTCCAAGGGCCGTGACCAGGGCATCAACGTGCGCAACCGGGCCAAGAACTTGGTCAACTTCCTCAACGACGACAACCAGGTCCGGGCCGAGCGCAAGAAGGCCCGCAACAACGCCAAGAAGTTTGGCGGCGTGTCGTCCGCAGCATTTGGCGGCGCTTCCTCCATCACCACCGGCCCGGGCTACGGCGCCGACGACGACTTCACCAACCGCGTGTACGGCGACGGCGGAGTGTACGGCGAGCGCTACGAGGACTCCGCTGCCGGCTTCACCAACGGCGACAACGACAACTTTGAAGAGTACGAGGTGGGCACCTCTGCGGCCTCCAACGCGGCCAGCAAGCCCACCACCGGCTCCTCCAAGGTCAATGCCACCGCCAAGCCGCAGCCAAAAGAACCATCGCCCGACTTGTTGGGCGATCTCTTGGGCGGCTCCACGGCCACCTCGAGCCAGGCTCCTGCGGCAGCTGCCGAGGCCGACGACGACGACGACGACTTTGACGACTTCCAGGCTGCTCCCTCGCACCCCAAGCAGAACATCTCGAACTTGGCCAACCTCTACAACACCCAGCCCCAGCAGCCTGCTGTCTTTGGCGGTGTCAACTTCAACCAGCCCAGCGCGGCGCCAGTGCAGCAACAGCCATCGTACAACGGCTCGTCGTCGTCGGCCGGTCCTATTTCTGTCCCTAAAACCAACAACGATGCATTCTCGTCGTTGTTCTCCACTGCAAAATCGGCCAAACCCAAGGCATCGACGGGATCTGCTAAACCTACCCCACCTCCAAAGCCAGCACAAGATGATGACTTTGCCGATTTCTCATCGAACAACCGCAAGCCCAGTCAAAACCAGACACTGTCCAATAACGGCGAGATAGATTTACTTAGCTTTTAAATTATGTACCCAAGTATCAAAGCAACCAAGAACCAATTGCCGTAACCGCCGTACCACTAAAGATCCTGCCCCTGTTAGCGGCGCTGGTAGCCGCGGACAGCCGCAGGCTCCGCACTAAATATGCTCGGATTTTTGTCGCAAATGCTCAACTTTTCACCAATGTTTAAGGCCGTCGGATCTACCGCTAGACACTTTTCCACCAGCTCCAGAGTGTTGGGAACCAAGGTGTTCATCACCCCATCTATCGGTGGCGAGCTCCAGGCTCCCATCAAGTTTGAATTGTACGACGATGTCGTTCCCAAGACCGCTGAAAACTTCAGAGCCTTGTGTACGGGCGAAAAGGGCTTTGGCTACAACGGCTCGATCTTCCACAGAGTCATTCCCAGCTTCATGTTGCAGGGTGGAGACTTTGAGACCGGCAAGGGTTACGGAGGAAAGTCCATCTACGGCAAGAAGTTTGAGGACGAAAACTTCAGCATCAGACACACCAAGCCCGGCTTGTTGAGCATGGCCAACGCTGGACCTAACACCAACGGCTCGCAGTTCTTCATCACCACCGTGCCATGCCCATGGTTGGACGGCAAGCACGTTGTTTTCGGCGAGGTCATCGAGGGTATGGACACCGTCAAGAAGATCGAAGGTGTTGGATCGAACAGCGGCCAGACCAGAGCCCCAATTGTCATTGAGGACTGTGGCGAGTCCAAGGACTAGAGCCCAAGTTCAGGTTGTAGTGCTCAGTATATAGTCAATGTGTTACAGTTTATGCATTGGTGATGCTATTTCTAAATCTTGAGGTTGGGGTTGACCTCGTCCTTAGGAAGCAAATCTTTGGGCAACTTCTTCTTCAACTCGGCCAACTTGTCGTAATCTCCACCCAAGATTCTTGCCACCACCAAGTCGTCTCTGTCTCTGATCTCTCTCTGCGACTTGCCCTCGTCGCTCAAGAACTGCTTGGCCTTTTCGGTGTCGCCGTGGAAGTAGTCCTCCATGGCTCTCAAACGCAACTCCTTCTCAGCCCAGTCCGGTCCGTCAAGCTCTCTTCTGCGCATCAGAGCTGTGTATTTAGAGTAGGCCACATAGGCGAAGATGGGCAACACCAAGTAGAAGTAGGGGAATTCCCAGCCCTCCGCCTTCTCGGTTTCTCTGACTATTTTCCACTTCAACTCGCCGGTGGTCTCGTCTTTATATGGTATCTTGTCGATGATCTTGCCTGCGTCCTTGGTGACAAACTGAAAGTTCTTCAAGTCCTGGCTATTATCTTTGTACAAGTTCAACTGCTCTCGGGGGATCCCGGGGAGAATGAAGTTCCATTCAGAATGATTTCTCTGGTAGTATAAGTTCTGGAGCTCGGCAATGGTCTTGAACTCTTGGTCGCTGGGAACTCTGGGGGTGCCGTCAGGGTTGGTGTAGATTTTGGTTACCGACGACAACGAATCCAACTTTTGGCGGATGTCTTGTTCCAACTGATAACTGAACTTGGCTGGCTTATATTTGAACAAGGCCCCCAAGGGCGACTTCCAGGTGAACCGCATATCTGGAGTTTCTTGATGCTGGTGGTAATCGTCGTTTTGAAATTATTTTTATTGGCGGACGTGTACATCCATACACCCGCTATAACGCCTGGGGGGCCCCTCTCTACATGCCCTGCGTGTTCTGGCTGGGGTGTTGCTATGGACGGTGCTGGCACGGCTAGGGGTGGAGGCGTGCGTATATGTAGTCGTTGGTCTCGTTTTTGCCGGCTAATTTTTCTGTCTCTGTTTCTCGCCAAAGCTGCCGAATCCCATGGCGGCCAGTATTTCGTCATCTTCAGAGACAGCCTGGTTCTTTTTGCGGGCCCGGCGCCGGTTCCGCCGTTTCTGCAACTGCTGCTGCTCAAACTGCCGTCGTTTCTCTATCCGTTCTTCGATGGACTGCTGCGGCTCACTGGCTGCAAGTTGTTGCTGAACCAACTTTTCGATGGTGTCACGCACTTCCTCCACGGTAGCACGCTTCACGCCGTCGATCTCCGGTCGGTCTTCGTCTCCGTCACTGGGTTTGGTGGCGGATTTGACGTTATTTATGTGCTGTGGCGAGTTGAGATGGTCAATCAACCCCAAATTATCCCGGTAGCTCAAGTCACAGATGGGACAAAGAAAGCCAAACTTCTTCTGCTTGCCAAGGTGGGCCAAGGGATTCACTATAGTGAACTTGTTGACCGCCGAAGTCAGCTGGGTGTACAATTGCTGACGATGTGACAAGTAGGTTGATGACCTGTCAGTGTCTATTCGTGGCCCACTGACGGGCTTCTCGCCAGTGTTCTTCTTTCTGCGTTTGGCATCAGCTGCGTATGCATCGACATCCCACTGCTTACGTCCATACTGATCCACCGACACCTTTGATTTCTCGTCAGCCGATTCTGCCATTAGCAAACATCAACAAGAAACTCGCACCAAGATTCCGCAGCTTACACACCACACAAATGGCCAGGGACGTACTCTCTATGTTGGGAGGGAGAGGAGTGGCTAAGCCCAGGGTGAACAAGCCGTCACCGGGCCAGACTACAGCACAAAAAACGCCACTCAAACCCTTCAAGAGCGACAGCTTCCCGTTGCAATGGAAGGTGGCGGGAACGCACCTCATCACAAATATCCCATCGACGAAATTTCTAGGAGAAAAACCGGTCAAAATCGCTGCATTTGACTTGGACGGAACCATAGTGGCCACCAAATCAGGGCTGAGCTTTGCTCGTGGTGCTGACGATTGGCGATGGTTTGACAAGAACCTCGACAAGAACCTCGTACCCCACAAACTAAAGCTGCTCCACGAACAGAACTACACCATAGCCATATTCACGAACCAGGGAGGCGTGGTGGCTGGAAAGGGTCCCAAGAGCAAGTCGTACCATAACTTTTGTACCAGGGTCAACCAGATCCAGCTGGAGTTGCGGCTGCTTGACTCTCAATTCAAGATGATGGTGTTTGCGTCACCGAAAAAGCCCGCAGGTTCAAAGGCGGTCTCCACCGTAAACTGGCATGCAACCATGCGCAAGCCACAGATCGGGATGTGGCAGGAGCTTGAAAAGTATGTACAATCCCAGGGCACAGCCATAGACAAGGACCAGAGCTTTTTCGTGGGAGATGCTGCTGGGCGCAAAGCAGACTTTCTGGACAGCGACAAGCAGTTTGCCAGTAACGTGGGAATAAAGTTCTATGTACCTGAGGATTTTTGGCCCAACTAACTATATATCTTCGAGGACAATCTCCTGCAACTTGTCGTCCATTTCGTCATGCTGAGCCACGAGGGTCTTCACCTTATCCACGGTGCTGAAGTACCCGATCACATTATCCACCTGGCGAGCTGCTTCTGGACTAGTGACCTTGGGAAGCTCGTTGATCATGTCGTAGTGCAAGACAAGGCACTTTTCCACATCGCCAATGTCGTTCTCAAACTTGATAGCCTCGTCAGTCGTTTGCGGGTAGTTTTTGATCAAAAAGTTGGTGTCAAACGTCCCGCCTCTCGTGTTCAAGAAAAGGTTCACCTCTTCCTTGATCAAGGCAGTGACGAGTCCCTTGGGGTACGGCTTACCGCTCACCTTCAAATCCTGGAGCAAATAAGAGTATTTGCGGGTCTCGTCCTCCATCTCCTTCTCAACAAGCTCGTTGGTGTCAATGACTCTGACCTGGCGGCCCAACGACTGCAATCTGTTTGCAATCTTGTCCACCGAGGAATCGAGATGGACATAGGGTATGACGTAGAAGCCGTAATGCGAAGCCTGGTCGGCCCCTATCAACCTCGAACGGATCTTCAAGCCGTTCATCTCATCATACGCCTTCAATTCCGCTTCACTGTTAAAGGTGGTCTTCTTTTTCTGGCCGAGTTGGTTGGTGACTGCCCATAAGACACCAGTGGAAAATATCACCGTGTAAAAAATGTATCTGACTTTGGGAGCCGATTCTGGATTTTGCTGCGAGTACAAACGGGTGCTCTGGCGAAACTGCCGTGGTATGGCTCTAGCCAATCTGGCGGCCCGAAACATGATGAGAATTGGCTGATCGGCTGCCTCACGTATAGTATGGGTGCACGGATGCACAAGCGGCAACCGCCAGATCGATACCGGGAACGGCCAAAAATGGCGCCAAGAGGCCTGGGGACGACGTGCGATATACCTTGTGGGTGCTGCATCAGCAGGTTGAATGCTGTTCTCCTGACAGGAGTCTCGCAGCAGTAATTTGCTTGACATCCACCACTCCACCTAGCATCTGTGCCTCCGTGCAGTACCTGTATCGCGACAAAAATCTTTCACTTCGACTCCAAAGGCATGTCGTACGTCCACTTGGCACACTTGTGTAGCCACATAAAAAACTGTACAAACGTACGTGTGGCCACCACATCGATCCCCTTTAGTCGATTACATCTCCAAATCGCCCTCGGGTTGTACAGAGAAGGGTTCATATCGTCGGTCCAAAAAGGCTCCACTTCCGGCCCTGACTTGTACCCGGTCGACGTCACTCCCGACAACATAGCGACCAGAAGATTATGGTTGGGGCTCAAGTACCGTAACAACCAGTCTGTCATCAGAGATTTCTCGTTGATTCTGAAGCCCAGTAGGAAGGTCAACTTGACTGCGACTGAGGTCAAGGCATTGGCGTCGGGGCTTGCCGTGCGGTTCATCAAGCCATTGCAGCCAACAGAGAGCATATTCATAAAGACCGCCGACAAACAAATCTTGGAGATCCAGGAGGCAGCCAAGAAGAACTTAAAGGGCACTGCCTTGTGCCGGATCAAATGATGTACATAGTGAATGCATACTTACGAGTATTTGCGTATGTAGTATTACAGTTACAATGCTATCTGCGGACCACTGGCCCACAGGGTCATGTCTACTTGCCATCCCTTCCATGCAAGTAGGCGTTCTCGGAAGTCCTCGTTGGCGGTGGTATTCACGTTCTCGTGCGAGGCGGAAGCAAAGCTGTTCGACGTGATCACCGGCTCTGCTGGCACATATTTGGGAGCTTCAGGAACACTGGCATGGCTGCCACCAGCGAGTCTACTCTCGAGCTCCGTAATCTTATCCTTGAGGTCCATTCTGCCGAGCTTCAAGTCGGTGATTTCGTCACGAAGTTTGTTGATCGTGGCTTTTTGCAGCTCAATTGTTTCCTTTAATGCAGCAATTTCAGCAATCGAATCGCCAGAAGCTGCCGGAAGGTCGTTGGCCCCGCTTTCCTTGATCGCTGCCTGCTTATTGTCAACGTTTTGAGCTGTGTCTGATACCGTGTCGTCTTCTTTGTCTTCTTTTTTGTCCTCTTCTTTAGCTTCTGTCTCTGCCTTTTCTTCTACTTTGTTGTTACTTGCACTGGTCTCTGGTTCTTCGGTGGCTTCGTTATCCGGCTGTACTCCTTCAGGATCGGGAGTGGGGGACTCAGCCTTTTCGTCATCCTTCTTCTTCTTCTTTCCCTTTTTCTTCTTCTTCTTCATATCCTCAAACTTCTTACGCGCTGCCTCAAGTCTCTCTTCCTTGGACAACTCGTCATCCTGTGTTTCAGTCCTTTCTTCTTCTTTGTCTGACATTGTTTGTGACCACAGCGACTGGCGGCTACGTATCAGTCTGCTTATATAAGCAACACACTGACAAAATGTGGTAGTTTCTACCAAGTTGCTGTTGTGCTACATTTAGTCGAGAGTAGAGTGCCTCTAATCACATGATATCATTAACGTTGTACTTGATTTCCGAAACTTAAAATCTAGGAAGAAAATTCTTGAGCATTCATAAATCCTTCGGATTCTCGTACACACGTACAATACGAACGAATGGATTAGCGACGCTTAGCTGTCAATAATGCTCTGCTACCTCATGGATAAAGCTGCAAGATACGAAGATGACAAGGTGATGCCGATCAGAAAAAAATAAAACTTGCATAATGCCGCAACCTGCGCGGGCTATTGCTGCTCGTATTGGGCTTCTAACGAAAAGTACTACACACAAGAATTTGCAACACAGACGAGAGCCAACACAGCCACCATCCTATGCAGCCGCTAGCCACACCCCCATGAAAAGATATTCCATTCTACGCAATCGGTGGCACAATTCTTAAAACTCGGAAACTCGCGCAGTTGACCGAAGTGTCTCACTGCACCCTTGCTCACAATTCCGAGGGCTAAGCTTCAAAAATATGGCCCAATGGTGTCAAAGCTGCATATGCATATGCATATTGTACTGACCATCGAAAACCTTGGCGGTACTATGTGGCACGTCAGGGCCGTTGGACGGTGCGGCTCCTTGACATGCTGGAAAAGACAATTCCAAAAAGCAAACTTGTCCCCGCACCTATTGTGGCCAACACGCCCACCCTATTCCGGGAGTCATCCAATATTAGAAAGCAACGAAGAAAATCGGCAAACGATAACCTGATGTTGCAAAGCGTTGATGTACTAACCACTGGGGTAGCCCTCGGAAGTCACCAGTTAGTGAGGCACATATCACGTGCATTACCCAATTAGGCGCCATCTCTGGACCGGAAGTGCAATTAGTCCGATAACACCTTGGTAGTTAATGCGGATGACAAAAAAATTAGCCCGCTATTATTCGTTATTTAAGGGGCACGTCCTTGGCATTTTACTCCAGACACTAGATTAAATCCAAAATAGATAGGTTGCAATGAGCTTGGCAGACGCGTCTATCTTTGAGCAGTTCTTGAGCAAACGAGACACTTGCGAAACTTCTAATGAGTATAACGGTGAACATATGGGTGCCCGTATCTCGGCCATTTTTGTCATTATGGCAACGTCCGCCTTTGGTGCGTTCCTTCCATTGTTGTCGTCAAAATACTCCGCCATCAGGCTTCCTTCTTGGGTGTTTTTCACCGCTAAATTCTTCGGTTCTGGTGTAATCATCGCTACTGCATTTATCCATTTATTGGAACCAGCATCCGATGCTTTGGGAAACGAGTGTCTTGGTGGCACCTTCGACGACTACCCATGGGCGTTCGGCATTTGCTTGATGACGTTGTTCGTCTTGTTCTTGGCCGAACTTATTGTCTACAGAGTCATTGACAAGAAGATGGAGGTTCAGGACAGCAATGCACACTCTCACTTTGGCGACGAGGCCCTTTACACCAAAAAGGCCGAGTCCGATGAAGAGGAAAAGGACGAGCCCGACAACACATCTGTTAGCAAGAAGGGCGAGTTGCAATACCCAAGCCACTTTCTGCATGCATCGGAGCACCAAGACCCAGAGACCATTGGCACTCTCGTCAACAACCAGGACAAGGAACAGTACTACGGACAGTTGGTGAGCGTGTTTGTTTTGGAGTTTGGTGTTCTTTTCCACTCGGTGTTCATTGGTTTGTCGTTGTCGGTGGCTGGTGACGAGTTCGTCTCGTTGTACATCGTGTTGGTGTTCCACCAAATGTTCGAAGGCTTGGGATTGGGTACGCGTATTGCCACAGCCAGCTGGCCCAAGAACAGGAGATGGACCCCATGGTTGTTGTCTCTTGGCTACACATTGTGTACACCTATTGCCATTGCCATTGGGTTAGGTGTGCGCAAGTCGTACCCACCTGAGTCCAGAAGAGCCTTGATCACCAACGGATGCTTCGACGCCATTTCTGCCGGTATTTTGATTTACACTGGTATCGTGGAGTTGATGGCCCACGAGTTCTTGTACTCCAACGAGTTCAAGGGAGATGCTGGATTCAAGAAAATGTTGCAAGCATACTTTATCATGTGCTGGGGAGCCGGTTTGATGGCCTTATTGGGTAAATGGGCTTAATAGACACTAGATTAATTTATCAATAACACACTAATTTATGCAGCCACATGACCACCATAGCGAATCCCTGTCCGGTTAGGGCAGGTGCACACTCAAAAAACCTCACTGGACGCGGCCCCTGTATGCCGGACGCGGCCCTGTCGTTTTCAGACAGTTTCTGGCTCCCTCGCTCCGTAATGACTGACGTAGCACCGGCCTCTACACCAAATGATTTCATCGAAAGCTTGTCAGAAGAGCAAATAGACCACGACCAGAAAATAGGCGTTCGTGCCATACGATTATTCCTCCAGAGTCGAACCTCGTACGATGTCTTACCCGTCAGTTACCGTCTCATTGTGTTGGATACGTCGTTATTGGTGAAGAAGTCGTTGAACATATTGCTCCAGAACAACGTGGTGTCGGCACCCTTGTGGAACAACAAGACGTCGAGGTTTGCTGGTCTCCTCACGTCGTCAGACTTCATTAACGTCATCCAATACTACTTCCAGTACCCAGACAAGTTTGACTTGGTAGACCAGCTTACCTTGGATGGTCTCCGGGACATCGAAAAGGCTATCGGCGTAGACCCGATTGAAAAAGCCTCTATCCATCCGTTCAAGTCGCTCTACGAAGCGTGTGTCAAGATGCTCGAGTCCAAGGCCAGAAGAATCCCATTGATAGACGAGGACGAGAAAACCCACCGGGAGATCGTGGTGTCGGTGTTGACCCAGTACCGTATATTGAAGTTTGTGGCTCTCAACTGCAAAGAAACAAAGATGCTTCTCAAGCCCATCAAACACTTGCCTACGTTGAACAAGAACATGGAGATTTCCACCTGCACCATGGAGACCCCGGTGATCGAGGTGATCCACTTCCTAGCACACAAATCCGTGTCGTCCATTCCCATCGTGGACGAGACCGGCAAGCTCATCAACGTGTACGAGGCGGTCGACGTGCTCGCCTTGGTCAAGAACGGCGGCATGTACACCGACCTAGACCTCACTGTGGGCGATGCGCTCTTGAAGCGTCCAGAGGACTTCGAGGGCGTTCACACCTGCACGGTCAACGACAGACTCAGCACCATCATGGACACCATCAGAAAGTCGAGATTGCACAGACTCTTTGTCGTTGACGACGAGGGCAAGTTGGTGTCGGTGGTCTCGTTGAGCGACATTCTCAGATACCTCTTGTTTGAAGAGGAGTAGATAAAGACACGATGACACCCGGTATTTTGCTATAGTAACTTGGTATTGCTCTGTAATTACGCATTCCTGCTGACTCTGGCGTATCGCTATCCGGCGCCGCATTCAGTATCTAAATCCGCCGCAATTACTAAGCTCGAATTCAACGGTGGCTCAAAATTGTTCATAGACCAAGACAGTGACTAAATAAGGCTATCTGCTGTGTATAGACCGTCATTTATTGCAGCCAGAGTTCCTTTTGAGGAAGCAGAACCACACTATGTCGGCGAAAAATGGACTCCCAGTCAGGCACCATCGCGAGTCCGTACAATCGCAAACACTGAACACTATAGATGACGGTAGCTCGTGGTACTTGAAGCTTGAAGCTCCCCAGGTCACGCTCCGGGCCACCGCAGTGGGTCTCTTCATCGGAAGCATCGTTCTCATCTCGAATTTCCAGTTTGGACTCCAGACCGGTTGGGTCTCGATGATGTCGTTGCCGTCCGCGTTGCTCGGCTACGTCATCTTTGCTGTGTCTCCGTGGAAACGAAGCTTCACGGACGTGGAGAACGTATACATACAGAGCATTGCCGTGGCCACCGGAACTGGACCATTAGCATACGGCTTGATCGGCATCGTTCCAGCCATTGAAAAATTCCTTACGGCAGGAGAGACCGGAATAGGAAAAACCATCACCTTGTCAATTTCACAGCTCATGGTGTGGTCCTTGGGACTAGCGCTATTTGGCGTGTTCTTTGCAATCCCGTTGCGGAAGCAGGTGGTTGTGAAGGAGAAACTTCCATTTCCCTCCGGCAGCGCAACGGCCACCCTCATTTCTGTTCTTCACAAGACCAAGATGAGGAGCGATGACGAGCTGGTCACAGAACAAACCACCGCAAAGGACGACTCGCCGTTCGAGGCCAGTTCCAGCTCCTTGTTCTGGACTTTCACCGCATCTTCTGCATTTACTGTCTTGTCGTACTTCTTCCCCATATTGAACAAGATCCCGATCTTTGGTCCCAATGCGTCCCGGACATACTTGTGGGACTTCAAGCCTTCTCCAGCATATATTGGACAGGGTATAATCATGGGTCTCCCCACTGTATCCTATATGCTCTTTGGAAGCATTTTGGGATGGGCCGTTTTGGCACCATATGCTAAACACAAAGGGTGGGCTCCTGGCGACGTGGACGATTGGATCGAGGGCGGACAGGGCTGGATCTTATGGATCAGTTTGTCAGTGATGATAAGCGACTCCCTAGTTTCCTTTGCAGTCGTTACTTTCAAGTCAATACGAAACGGCATCGCCAGCATGAAGTCATACCGTCTCCTGGACATAGAGGAGCAGCAGTCTCTTCTCAGCAGCGGAAGCTCTACCAAGTCTGAGCTGGAGGTCGACCAGAAGTATCTTGTGAGCACCCGTACCGCCGTCATCGGCGTCATATTCTCATCAGTCTTGTGCATTTTATCTGTTCACCACGTCTTTGGCACCATCGTGCCCGTCTACTCGACAGTGGTGGCCATAATTCTTGCCTTATTCTTCTCCATTCTTGGTGTCAGGGCTCTCGGAGAGACCGACTTGAACCCCGTGAGTGGCATTGGTAAGCTTTCTCAATTGATCTTTGCATTTGTTGTCCCAAAGGGCCATCCAGCACGTATGCTCATCAACCTCATAGCAGGTGGTATTGCAGAAGCCGGTGCCCAACAAGCTGGCGACTTGATGCAAGACTTGAAGACTGGCCACCTCATTGGCGCCTCGCCAAGAGCACAATGTATTGCTCAAATCATCGGAACTTTGTACTCAGTCGTCTTGAGCAGTGTCATGTATGCCATCTACAACAGCGTTTACCAGATTCCCAGCGACACTTACAGGATACCTACTGCGGTAGTGTGGGTTGACTGTGCCAGATTGGTTACCGGAGAAGGGCTTCCTCCGAAGGCATTTGAATTTTCTATTGTATTTGGCATAATATGTGCTGCCATATCCTTGGCCAAGAACTTGTGTCCCAGAGAACACAAGTTTCAAAAATATTTAATCTACTTGCCAAACGGGGTTGCAGTCGGAATCGGCATCTACAACTCCCCCAACTTCACACTTGCACGGTTTTGCGGAGGAGTCTTGGCCTACTGGTGGACCCGGAAGCATGGCAAGCAGAACAAAATCACCATGATCATATTCAGCAGTGGTCTTATCCTCGGCGAAGGATTGTTTAGCGGGCTCACCATGCTTTTCACAAGCATGGGCGTCCGTCATTTCTGACGGTTAATAATGATTTATGCACAGGTACTTTACATTTATTCTTACATATTTCTCTCCTTGTCAGCACTGATTCGTTGGTTGATCAAGTATATTGCTGTTTGGATCAGGTTTATTGATCCCGTCAACGTCAATTTTCTGATACTTGTCATTCCTCTTCCTCTTCCAAGCATGATTGTTTGGTGCTGATCCGGCTCTATCTTGACGTAGCTGCAACCACTCGTTTCTCTGATCTGCTTGATGTTGTTTCCTCCCTTGCCAATCACCGATCCGATGTTGGTATTGGCCACAAAGACATCTTCGCTGAACTTATCGGTGCCGGTGCCGGCGGGTACGGGCGTGCTAGTGATGACATCTCCAATCATGGTATTGCCATGTTCGTCGGTGTACAGCTGAGTGGAGACCAGAGCAGACAACTGAGGTTGTAATGGTGCCGCAGACTGGAACTGTCTTTGATAGTCAAAGGACCGCTGTTGGAAAGGGACTCCACCCTGTATCTGGTCGTTTCCAATCATGCCGTTGTTTCCGTAGGCATTATTTGAAATGAGGCCCATGGGGTTGCTCATGACTTGAGCGGTTCCAGGATTGTAGTATGCAATTTTGTGCTTTTTAAGGACATCCTTGTGCTCGAGAAGCACCTGCGAGATGTAGTACACGGCAATGTGGATGGCATCTCCGACGCCTAGTATGGATAATACACGGTCTGTGGAATTGGGCAATGGTTGTTCCGCAGCCTTGAGCTTAGCAGCCGAGTTCTCCTCTATTTCCCGGAACTTGCTGCCGCCCTTCCCTATGATGTACCCCACCAAAGGATGAGGAATGAGCACTTTGAGGTTGTACTGGCGACTCATTATAGACGCGGGTTCGTCTTCTGGTTCTTCGAGAATGGCTCGCGTGATCAACCCGAACGCCTTAGCCACGTTTTCCGCCGGTCCCTTGACCAGGATGATGCGCTCTCGCACATCCTTGATGTTTTCACTCACCTGGATTCGAGTGTTGGACTTTTCACGAAGATGGTTAATGGTGTCTCCACGCTTGCCGATCACAAAACTGGCCTCTTTGACAGGACAGTACATGCGAAACGAGACGTAGGTGGGGTCCAGCTCGTGATCCGGCTGCTGGTTCATCACCGGTTTGGAGCTATAGTCGAGATGGCTAGCAAATGGCACAGGCTCGTATGCAGCAGAGGAACCATAGTTGGTGGCGCCAACGGGCTGATTTATGGCTGCCAGAGGAGCTGCAGAAGCGGCGGGAGAGCCATAAGCATTAATCAAAGAACCAAGTTGTCCTAGAGCCAGAGATCTACTGTATGGGCTTTGGCGAGGAGGCGAAGCAGGAGGTGGCGAAGGCTGAGGGTGTGATTCAATGGGTGCCAGAGTAGAGTGAGATGGCACCGGTGGTGACGTACTGGGACTGGCAACAGGAACGGGCAGCTCTATTGCTGGTTTCAGAGATGTGTCTTGAGCAGACTCTTGGGCAGACTCTTGGGCAGGCTCTGCCTTGTCGCCATCGTTTTCAGACAGACTAAGAGGCTCTGGTTTATTCAGAGATGATTCGGTGGTTTCTTTGTTGGGTGACTCAGCGGCCAAAACAGGACTGGGAGGACCCTCCGGTTCTGGCGTCTTGCCTGTAGTATCATCCAAGGCTAGACGCTTCAGAACCGGCTCCTCTACCCCCTGTTCGTCATTTTTACGTTTCAACGTGTTGTCCGACATGGTTTGCAAGTTGTTGACAGACTCATCGAGAACATAGCTACTGGTGTACGGGTGTGTAAATATATTATGCAGCGATGCAGCCTGGGGTTGCAAAGTGATTGCAAGTGATGCTAAGTATTGTTGAGTTTCCATTGGCGCTGGCGCTCAGCCTCACGGGCCTCCACGTAGTGTTTGTCGCGCTTGCTTTCCACGCGGCCAAGGAAATCCTGCTTGTCCAAGTAACCGGCCTTGTTGTGGAGCTGCAAGTCGTCCTTGATCTTGCGCTTGTCGACAAAGCTGGCCCAATCAAGCCGCGACTTCTCCAACGTGGAGAGCTTCAGCTTCTTGCCCTGCGAGCTCAAGAACTTGTCGATCAACGAGGGTCGTTTCAATTTTATGCGCAATTCTGTGGGCTCGCTGGTGCCGGGCACCTGCCTCAAGATGGGCACGAACGCACGGTGCACCTTGTTGCCCGACTCGTCTATCTGCGACAGGAAACTTGTCGAGTACATGTATGCCTTTGCCTCGGCCGAGTTGGCGTCGACCAACTTTGTTTCTGTCACAACTTTGCCCGCAAATGTGTATGACGTTTGTATTTTGATTTTTTCCAGCTCGTCGTCGTTGGCTGGTTCTCCCGATGCGTCGGGTGCTGGCTTTTCTTGCACGACAAAGTTTGCCGGGTCTTCGACCGTGCTCCGCCATTCGAGCGCTACCAGGGCCTTGGCCTTTCCCAGCCGCAATTCTTCAAAGACATCGTCGACATCAATGCTGACGCCCTCATTTGCACGCCGGAGTGACGAGTGCTGGTGTTTATCCAGCGTATCAGCGAGATCTCGCTGGCGCCGTGTCCTCACAGAAGACACCGTAGCCTGGATATCCGAGTAATCTGGAACTTTCTCCGCGTCCTCGTCACCACTCTGGTCGTCCTCCTCCCCATCGTCGTTCTTTTTCGACGGATCGTAGTCGTCATCCTCCTCCTCGTCATACTCCTCGTCTACAGGCTGCTCCGTGGGCGCCTCAGGCTCCTCCACCTTCTTTGCAGCCACCGGTTTCTTGTTCTTGGCCCTGCTCTTTGTTGGTGCCATGAGATCGTTCCGCGCTGGCAGCGTGGAAATGTTAGGCTTTGCACCCGTGCACCAACCACAGTTGCAGCCAAGTTCTGGCGGTGGGTTGTGCGCGCTGTGCAGTACAGCCGTTACATGCACGGCCCCCAACCACAGTGGGGTTTAAATTAGTCGTCCTACCAGTTTCGCCCACAAATGTCTCAAGCTTTCCACGCCGATGCTGGTGCGCCAGTGATCCTTTTGTCTGCGAAGAAACACTTCGACTCTCTTCCCAGCGACAAGGAGAAGAAGTATGCCCATTTCCTCTCGAGGGCGGCTCACCACGGAACGCGAGCCGTCCTCCGTTCCGTCTCTCCCGAGAGTGAGGACATCTACGACTGGATATTGACTGTCCACACAGCCCTCGACACACCCACCACCAACGACCAGTACATTGAGCGTTGGGGAACAAAGCTTCAAGGACAGCTGTTTGACACAGCCGGAGCTGTCACCCAGTACCTTGAGTATGCGTCGCAGTTTTTGTCCAACTTGGGAAACTACAAGTCGTTTGGCGACAAGAAGTTCATCCCCAGGATCCCTGCTGCTCAATTAGACATCCTCGTGGCGCAATTGCAGCATTCCGATGTGTCGGCCTTGTATGACAAGATCAAGGAGCCCTTGTACGACAGCGACGAAAAGAAGGGCTTGTTGGGATGGCCATCCCAGGGACACATGTCGGGCTACTACCCTGGCTCCAATGCTGGCAAAGGTGCGTCGACAACAATCACCAAAGACGAGGCTGAATTGGTCAATGCTGCATTAGCTGCGCAGGGCATAATGCCCGAAAACACCAGGGTGGAGAAGCTCGACGACAAGAAGTTCTTGGTGCACGTAGCCAGTGCTGCTGACGACAACACTACCTCGTACTACCCCAAGGAGCCCATCACCTACGAGTCGTCTACAATTACCTTTGCGTTCGGCGACCACAAGCAAGAGTTTGAGAAGATCGTCGAGTCGTTGGAAGAAGCCTCCAAGTACGTGGCGAACGACACACAGGCCAAGATGCTCAAAGCCTATATCGAGTCTTTCAAGACCGGCTCTATGAATGCCCACAAAGAATCGCAGGTCCAATGGGTCAAGGACTTGAAGCCATTGGTTGAAAGCAACATCGGCTTCATCGAGACTTACCGTGATCCCTCTGGTGTCAGAGGTGAATGGGAAGGTTTAATTGCAATGGTGAACCAGGACAGAACCGCCAAGTTCTCCAACTTGGTTGAGAATGCAACTAGCCTCATCAAACACCTTCCATGGGACCCCTTCTTCGAGAAGGACACCTTCACCCCTCCCGACTTTACATCCTTAGAAGTGTTGACCTTTGCTGGTTCGGGGGTTCCTGCCGGTATCAATATCCCCAACTATGACGATGTGCGGTTGAACATTGGATTCAAGAACGTGTCGCTCGGTAACGTGTTGTCTGCCAACCCAAAGAAGCCCAGAAAGGAGGAGGTTGTCACTTTCTTGAACCCAGAACTTCAGCAAAAGTTCCGCAAGTGGAGAGACGAGGCATTCGAGGTCCAGGTGGGTTTGCACGAGCTTTTGGGCCACGGCACTGGAAAGTTGTTACAGGAAACTGCTCCAGGAACTTTCAACTTTGACAGAGACAACAAATTGGCTACCTCTTACTACGGCCCTAACGACACCTGGGGCTCGTTGTTCGGTATTGTTGCTGGTTCTTTCGAAGAATGTCGTGCCGAGCTCGTGGCCCTTTACCTTATCTTGAAGGAGCCCTCTGCAGTTTTCGACATCTTTGGCATTGAAGGCGAAGAAGACCGAAACGACGTGATCCTTATCGCCACAGTACTCATGTGCCGTGCTGGTTTAGTTGGTCTCGAGTTCTGGGACCCGGCAACAAAAAAGTGGGGACAGCCACACATGCAAGCCAGGTTCAGTATCTTCAAGAGTTTGCACAAGGCCGGCGTCTGCGCTCTCCAATACAAAGACGACAACTACGACGACTTGGAAATCACTTTCGACGTCTCCAAGTTATCCAATGTTGCCGTGGACACTTTGGGCGACTACTTGCGCAACTTGCATGTTCTCAAGTGTACCGGCAATGTGTCAGAGGGTAAAAAATACTACCTTGAACAGACAGAGGTTACACCAGAGTACAGTAAGTTTAGAGACGTGGTGCTTGCCAAGAAGCTTCCCAGAAAACAGTTGATCCAAGGTAACACAGTGATCACCGAGTCCGGATCTGTGGAAGTCAACGAGTACGAGGAGTCAGAGGTTGGTCTTATCCGCAGTTTTGTCGACAGAGCCGTGTAAACACACACTAAATAGGGTCTAGAAATACACCTATGGTCCAAGGTGACACACACCTTTACACCCAGTCTTTATCTACGCTCGAGTTTTCGTCCCAACAATCTCCACCTTCGACTCGGCAACCACCGCCGTTTGATCATATGAGCCTTATACTCAGTAGGGCAGGGTCCTACGGGGCTGCAATAAGACCAAGTATGGTGCTAAATTCCATCCGAGGTGGAATTAGCAGACGCTACTTTGGCCGTGTGTCTTCGTCAATTTCTATGTGTCAACCGGGAATATCTGTTTCGAGAGTTACTATCCACAAGGTGCCTACTTTTTGCTTTTTAAGACATAGCAGATCATTTTCGTCATCAATCGGCCTTCTTGAGGCGCATAACGAGAAACACAACGAGTTGATAGAATCGCTCAAGAAATCGAATTTGCTTCTGAAGCACTTGGAATTGAACTCGATCAGAAAACGAGATATAAACGAGCAGGAAAAGCAGAACCAAAAGAAGCAGAAACAGAGCTTCAAAGAAAATATCCGCACGATTGGCAGAATCTTAAAGTTGGGCCGACCCGACTTGAAGCTCTTTTTGCTTGCATTGGGGTTCATTCTCTTTGCCGTACTCTATCCGACATCGCTTGTGAAGCTCGTGGGAGAGGCTATTGATGCATTCAACAACAAAACGTTCGATCAAGATGGCGACCTACTTATTTGGGGATACAAATATTCAACCGTCTTTGCGACTATGGTGCCATTCATGGTGGTACTGGCCGTATGCTTCTGGGCCCGTATCTGGGTTCTCAAGGTTTTGGGAGAAAGACTCGTGGCCAGATTGAGACTCAGAGTGATGAAACACTTATTGCGTCATGATTCGGCCTTTTATGACCAAGAGAAGCACAAAGTGGGTGACTTGATCTCGAGACTTTCCAGTGATGCCTACGTCGTATCGCGTTCAATCACCAGCAATCTTCCTGACGGCATGAAAAACATTTTATTTGGTATCATCAGTTCCTATATGATGTACCACATAAACCCTATATTATTCGGAGTGATGCTTTTGATCTCTCCCCCCATTACTATCGGCTCTGTTTGGTACGGCGAAAAGATTCGGCAGCTTTCAACCAGATTGCAAAATGCAACTGCAGGTTTGACAAAGGTTAGTGAGGAGACTCTCAATGCCGTGAAACTTGTGCAAGCGTTTAGCAGTGAACCAAAAGAGCTTACAAAGTACTCTGACCAGGTTCGTAATGTTATTAAAGTGGCACGAAAGGAAGCCCTTGCTCAATCCAACTACCTGGTGTCGATCTACAGTTTGTATCACACTGGTTACTTGTCATGCATTGCCTTAGGTATGTACCTTATTTTGCAAGGCAAGATGTCCACGGGTGATGTGGTTGCCTTTACCATGTACCTGGAGTTCTTCAATATGGCTCTTTACAGTTTAACAACCACCTACATGGAATTGATGAAGGGTGCAGGTGCTGGAGTCAAGCTTTTCAACTTGATAGACTACCTTGACGATGTTAACCCCGTTAAGGGCCAGCGAGTTCCCTCGAACTTGGCTAAAGATATCGAATTCCGCGACGTTGTTTTCAGTTTCCCTACGAGACCATACAACAAGATTTTCCGAGAATGTTCGTTCAAGATTCCTGCTGCTTCCAGTACTTGCTTTGTTGCACCATCTGGATGCGGTAAATCGACTATAGCGCTCTTACTTTTGCGGGCTTATAACTTAGAAAGTGGTCAGATTTTCATTGGAGGAAATGACATCAAACAGTTCCAGGTCCGTGATTTGAGAAGATCGGTGATTGCCATAGTTCAGCAGGAGCCAGTTCTTTTGTCGGGCAGCATTCTTGAAAACATCGTTTATGGTTTGACCCCAGCTCAAATCAACGAACTCACCATGGACGATGTCATTGAAGTAGCCCAACAAGCCAACTGTCACGATTTTATCACGGCGCTTCCTGACGGTTATGACACCTTGATTGGATCCAGAGGAGCATCGCTTTCGGGAGGACAGAAGCAGCGGGTTGCCATTGCCAGAGCATTGATCAAGAAACCATCCATCCTTGTGTTGGACGAAGCAACTTCAGCGCTCGACTCAAAGCTGGAAAGTCTCATCAACAATACACTCAAGAACTTGACGTCCGAAGGCAAAATGACAATTATCTCGATTGCACACAGGCTCTCGACGATCTCGAAGTCAGAGAACGTCATTGTTCTTGGCAAGAAGGGCAAGGTCATAGAACAGGGAAGATTTGTGGACCTTTTCAGCGATCCGCGCTCGGAGCTTTCCAAGCTTCTTGACGAGTCCAGCTCACAGAAGAAGGAGGATAGTGAACAGGAAGACGAACAGGAACGTCTTGACAAAGAAGCCAAAGAAATAGAGATGCGTCAACGCATTGAACGAGGGGAGATTGACTGGGTCAAGTCGTTGATATGCGACTTGCCATATACTTCCAAGATAGAACTTATCAGGCAGATGGAACAAGAACTAGAAGAGCAAGAAGTGTACGACGAAGAGCAGTCATCTCTGGCCACCCCCTAATCACCACTGTATATATATCCACATAGAGAAGACATATTATTACGACAATCATTTTTCGAGGATAAATTCAACCACCGTCTCTACAACTCAATCAGTGCTTCACAGCCTTTTTCGGAGGTTTATTGACTTATGTATATTTTGTTGGGTCATCGAGTACATGGTACTCTTCTTACTGGCTCAATGGCTTGGCCTCAGAAGCAACACCGTTCTCGTACTTCAACACCTTGACTTCGGTGATGCCTCTTCTTTCAGCGGCAACCTTGAACTCAGGCTTCAAGGAGTTTCTGACGGCCTTGGCGGCGATAGCCATGGCCTTGTTCAACGAGATACCAGCTTGTTTGTAGGCAGACATATTGTAGAACCTAGTTTGGTGTGAATTAGTTGTTCGGGTTTCCTCGCTCTCGCTGTAATTGGTGCTGAAATTTACGCACAGGCGCGCACAATCCAAGAGGTGCCACCAGGCCTCTTGGTTGCAAACTGGGAGGTGCGCAGTATATTCCCTAATGGTTTTCACGCGAAGAGTAAATTAGTGTGGTGTCGGAGCGTTTATCCATCTATATATCGCTCGTATTACAATTGTATCTTTGATAGTCTCGTATATGTTCTTTCTAGATGCTTGTTGCCATTTACTTTCTCTTGGAGTTTATCCAGTTAATGAAGTCAAAGAACATCGAGGCTTGGATCTTGCTTTTGGGTTCAGTGGCCCATTGTTTCATGCTGGAAGAATAGATATCAACGACCGTTTCGATATTCTCTTGCTTGAGGGAAGTAAGTGCCTTCGCGACAATAAGTCCTGCCTGGTTGCATGCAAGAGTCTGGGCCTGGGTTTTGCTTTTTGCAGCAATTGTGTGCACCTTGCCCAACAACCCAACCAAGTACTCTTCCACTTCTTGTGGGTCTTCGCTGATAGCACTAAAATCGGAAATTTTGGTTCTGTTGAACTTATTTTTCATCAATTTGTGGGCCTTGTTGCTAATAGCCTTGTCCAACGTCAAGCCTATCAACACAACAAGTGGCTCTATCATCGTGAGGACTAAAGACGAATCGGATTGTTTGCGCACAAATAACTCAAGCAAATCCAAGACCCTATTCTTGAAGAAGGCCATTTGTTCCTTGGCCTCGATAACTTCCGCCTTTCTCTTATTGCCTGTTGTGACGTTGTCAAGCGCATCCTTGCGCTCCTTGAAGATCTTGGACAACTGGTCATCCATTTCCATCATTTGCTCATCGTCCATAGAATCAGATTCGCCCGAGCCGTCAGAATCATCGGAAAGATCCGAAAATTTAACCTCCCCGTTGTGCTCCGTCTCAATACCAAGAGCAGCAGCTAGCTTTTTGTTTGTCGCTTTTTCAACCTCAGAGACTTCATCATCCTTGCCTTGGACATCAGAGTCACTGTCCAGGTCCTCGTCACCCTCATCTTCACTCTCTTCTTCTTCTTCTTCCTCATCATCGCCTTCCTGTTCCTGATCGTTCTCATACTCCTCTTCTCCTTCAAATAGTTGCTGTTGACCTTCCTTGTTCTCCTTGGCAACGAGAATGTCATACAAGAGTTGCATACTTGAAGCATCAGCATTTGTCTTGCCATTTTCATCCGAGGTGCAGAGAAACGTGTCCCAGATTATCAACGAAAGCTTCTTGAGCAAGGCAGATTTTCTAGAGACAAACGAAAGCACGATTTCGGTCAACACTATCGCAGATGAAGAGTCGTCTCCAGAGCTTTCAATCTTGTCGTAACAGCTCATCAAGTCCTCGAAGGTTGCTACTGCCTCTGTATCACCCATATACAACTGGATGTACACCATGGAAAACATAAGCCCAATGCACATATTCTGTGGGTTTGTCTCTTCGGCACGAAGATCGCCAATCTTTTCATAGCATGAGTCTGCGATTGTTGCAAGCTCCCCTTCGAGTTCTGAAATTATGGTATACTTACTCGAGGCAGTAAGTTTGCGAATATACTCCACACAGAGAAGTGGCCAGTTGCCCTCCGTACGTGGAACCGAGATCAACTCCGCAAGGATGGAGTTGATTCTTTCTTGTGAAGTTTTGTGAATTACCTCACTAATGGTTGGCTTACTATTCTGTTCGAAGAAAGCAATCTTGACAAGATGTTTAAGTATATCTTCGGCAAACTCGTACTGAGAAGCAATGTCATTTTTGGTGTGTCTTACTAGGAGTAAGTACTTGTCTAATACCCACTTTTGTTTGCTTTCGGATCGTTTGATCAACTCTGGGTCTTGTGTTTGCATGGCGTCCTCAAAGAGAGCTTTCAGTATGCTCACTACCTCTGTCGTGAAGTATCGTATTCCCAGGCTGTTGCTGTTGGTAGAGATGGAACTGATTATGGAGTCAACAGTCTTTGTTTTAGTCACCAAATCAAAGTTCCAACAACCACCTATGGACTCATTCAAAAGCGACGACAAGATGAATGGAGCCTTGAACAAGTCCTTGGAGACCTCAATGAGGCAACCAAGCAGCTTTCCGGCCATTTTATGTAAGAGTCTGTTGGAATGAGCAGACTGGTTTATTAAGCATCTCATCAAGTTGGGCGAAAAGAGGTCGGGCAACGACTCAGCTTCGACCCCTGCAACAAACTTGCAGAAAATCTCAAATCCCCAGTACTTTCTCTCTGGAGATGATTTAATGGAAAAGAAAGACTCGTCGACAACCACAGTCCAGAATTCGCTAATGGTAATTCTTGTCGACAGAACACCAACCTGGTCTTCTACTTTGCGTTTCTTTGATCCCTTCGAGGAGCTCTTAGCCCGTTTTTTATCTTTGACCACTGTTTCACTTTCGGACGACAGCGTTATGAGATCTTGCAACACAATATCCCAGACAAATGGTAGCCTCTGGGTCCAACTGCTCTTTTGCTGAGCCTTTTGCTGAGCTTCGCCGTCTTCATCAGCATCAGAATTAGGTTCTCCTACTTCCTTCAAGGTCCTAGCTAATACCGCAAGGTTACCTTTAGACAAGGGATCACCCAACTTCCAGGATGAGGCGCCAGTAACCACTTCTTGAGAGATGGTTCGGAGATCAGAAGGGATGGACAAGTATACTGCAACACCTTCTGAAGTAAGAGTCAATCCCAGACCATTCAACTTGCGGAAAATATGGCCAACGTTGCGCAGAGAAAGCTGGCCAACCACCTGTAATTGCTTGATGAATGAACAGAGAGTAAAGATGGCTGTTTCACGTAGCCAAGGTTTCGTGGTGGACAATTCGATCAAAAGTGAAACAAACGTCTCCTGTTCCTCAGCCACAGATCCCTCATTGGTAATGGAACCCGAGTTAAGAAGTGCCTGAAGTCCGAAAAGCCTTCCAAAGAGAATCGAACGTTCTTCCTTGCCTTTCATCGACGATCTAACCTGAGTAGACTCGGTTATTTTATCGTAGAAACCAGATGTGGATATGATGTTCGAATTAGACAGGATGAGTTCCCGCAAGAGCTCGGCTAGAGCCATCGAAAACCCGAAACGGGCGCTCTGGCGAGTGGTGGACAAACCCTTTATGAGACGCTCCAAAGCATAGGTCCACTCCTTTTCGCTGTCTGCTTTCGAGAGATCTGATATCAAACCAGAGGCAGCACTGATTCGTTCTTCAGGGACCTCTGAAGCTAAACGATAGTAGTAGTCCCTCAGGACCGTAGAATCCCCAGCCATAAAATTAACTTGTTCGCAAATATCGCGATGATCTTCGGCCTCGCCGCACCTGGTACCGTAAGTTGAATTAAAGTCTATACAAGTATATAAATGGCACAGGACGTGTCCTCTAGACAATGGTAGCATGGCGGTGGCCACTGATACCGTATGTAAGTGGTTAAAAAAAAGGTCATAAGTCATGTTGAATGACAATCAGCGTGTTGAGCGGCTGATTGTTTAAGCGTAGGATTGCTTTGGGAAAGGGAAAGATGGACCAATCTCCTGAATAGACAAAGCAGCGGCCCACTGTCCGATATCAACAGAGCTGTCCAAGTCCTTTCCTTGAACCAAACCAGCCATGAAACCAGCAGCGAAAGCGTCACCGGCACCGTTGGTGTCAGTGACCTTCTCAGCAGCCAACTCTCTGACAGGGTAGCTCTTGACAGCAGAGTTACCGGTGGAGTGGTCGTAGGTGACCACCACAGTGGGCTCCAAACCGTGGGTGAAGACAACGGTTCTTGGTCTTTGGGTGTTGGCCTTTGGCAACTGGGCAACGTGCTTAGCAAGAGCCTCCAAGTCCTGGGCCTTGTCAGCCAAGCCGTGGGACTCGGCGTAGGCCGCAGCCTCGGACTCGTTGGCGATAACGTAGTCGACGTATGGAAGACTGTTGTCCAATGGCTCCTTGAAGAACTGAGGAATGAAAGGAGCAGAGAAGTTGAGAGCAAACACCTTGTTGGTCTCAGCAGCATGCTTACCCAACAACTCGATGGCTGGTGGGCTGACAGTCAAGTGGAAGCCACCAATGTAGAAGAACTTGGCGTTCTCAACAAGCTTCCAGTTCTCCGGCTTCTGCAAGTGAGTCTCCTTGAAGTGGTTGGCAGCAGCCAAGTCGGTAGCCAACGATCTGTGGGAGCCGGTGATAAGAGCAGCACACTTACCGGTAGCGATGTCGTCCTGGATCTGGTACTCGGTTCTCAAGCCGTACTTTTGGTTGGCCTCGTTGAGCTTGTCGGCGTAAACGTCACGACCAACGGAGCCAAAGTAAACCACCGAGTTGGGCTCCAAAATGTACTGAGCACCACGAGCGGTGTTCTGAGCAGCACCTCCGGCGACAATGTTCAAGTTGTCCATCTTGAGCACCTCCTCAAAAATAGGCATGTGCTTTTCCTCGACAAGAATAGCATCATCAGCCTTCAAGTCGTACTTTTGCAAGTACTCGGGAGACACATCGGACTGCAAGTCCAACAAAGGGTTACCTAAACACACAAGGGGGAAAGACATCGTGATTTGGGGGTGGAAATGGGCCCGAAATTTTCATAGGCACGTGGTGTAATGGATGAGATCTCTACACGATCGTTTAAAGAACCTCCTACCCGTGGCGAAACCGTGCACAAGCGAGATATCGAGGCAACTGCACCAACACACCGACAAAGACTTTACCAACGTTGAGTATGCCGCCTTTTGTCCTCCTGGATGCTTGTTTCTCGGTTATCGGTCCGGGTTGGGTGGCACACCCAAACACCCACCCAACATGCTGCGAGTGCCATGCTGGGGTAGGCTCTTCCGCTTGGGATTCCTGAACCAGAGGCATCATGAGCTTTCTTCCCGTTTACACCAATGACTGGCTTCTAGAATACAGACCATTCCCTGCAAATCCACGTAATGAGTTCGAGGCCCACTGGCACGAAATTCTTTTATCGCTCGTGTTTTACGGAACCATACACTTGATTTCTCCGTACTTGCTGACACGGTTTGTTGGCAAGCACTACACGTCGCTCCCTAAGCGCACACGACTCAACTTTGATGTCCATGTCGTTTCCATGGTCCAATGTTTTATATCCCTTGCCATTCTTGCTCCGATGTGGAACCATCCCCACTGGCTGAACCGGTTAGACGACCCCAAGAGCTCGATTGAGGGATCCACTCCTTACGGTGGATTTGTGGCTGCTTTCACGATTGGCTACTTTGTATGGGACGTGATTGTGTGCACCGTGTTCTTCAAGCTTTTTGGTGTCGGGTTCTTGGTCCACGGACTTGCCGCTCTTTACGTGTTTTCATGGTGTTTGAAGCCGTATGCCCAGCCATGGATCCCAGGGTTCTTGTTGTTTGAGCTCAGTACGCCCTTTGTCAACGTCAATTGGTTTGCATCCAAGCTCCCTGCCGGTGCGATAAGTAACAGTGTTTTCCTCGTCAACGGTGTCTGCTTGTTGATAACCTTCTTCACTGTGAGAATCGTGTGGGGCTTCTACGCGGTTACAATCGTGGCCCGTGACATGTTTGCGGTATGGGACGACAACCCCAAATTCTTGCCTGTGACCATCTTGGGGTTGAACATCATCTTGGACGTGCTCAACGTGTTTTGGTTCCAGAAGATGGTCAAAATCGCAGCCAAGAAGGCGAGGGGAGACTCCAGCACCCGTTCTGTTGCCAAAGAAGCTGCAAACAAGTTGGAGTAGGCTTGGTTAACCGAGAAACATTCGTCCTCGGTGGCGAATCTATCACCAAAAGTATGTTTTATACTTAGACACCATCTGACACATTATGCGTAGGCGTCCTCCCAGTGTGATACGCCCCCCTAATCAATTATATACCTGTTATACTTTAGAATACTGTTTACTTGCGTGTCTGTTTGCAGCCGCAGCGGCTGCTGCCCGCTCTGTGACTGGTCGTGCCGCACACAAACGCTATTTTCTGGAACGGTGTTGATAGCGATCATTATTGTTTTTGGTGGCAGAACTCGTGTGGTGAATACATCCAACCAGCATCTTTGACACATATCAGGCAGCGTTCTAAGAGTTAGACAGCGACGTGATACACTTAGAATTGCTGATAAGTCATCACATCTAATATATTTCTCGACAGCAATTTCAAGTCCCTACAATCACACCCTAGTGGCAAATCCGACCTGGTGACTGAGCTATATTCCTTGAACAATGAATAACGAATACGACTATCTTTTCAAGTTGTTGTTGATCGGAGACTCCGGTGTGGGCAAATCCTGTTTGCTCTTGAGATTTGCCGATGACACCTACACCCCTGACTACATTTCCACCATTGGTGTGGACTTCAAGATCAGAACCATCGAGTTGGATGGTAAAACAATCAAGTTGCAGATTTGGGACACCGCCGGTCAGGAACGATTCAGAACCATCACTTCGTCGTACTACCGTGGCGCCCACGGTATCATCATCGTCTACGATGTCACCGACCAGGAATCATTCAATAATGTCAAGCAATGGCTCCAGGAAATCGACCGTTATGCCACGGGCGGGGTGATGAAGTTGTTGGTGGGTAATAAGGCCGATTTATCCGACAAGAAGATTGTCGAGTACACTGCCGCGAAGGAGTTTGCCGATGCCTTGGACATTCCATTTTTGGAGACTTCGGCATTGTCATCTACCAATGTTGAGCAGGCATTCTACACCATGGCCAGACAGATCAAGGCACAGATGACAAACAACGCTTCTAGCGGTGCTGCTGGAGGCGCCAACGCAGGCAAATCCAACGTAAACTTGAGAGGGCAATCGTTGACCTCGAACCAATCTAATGGCTGTTGTTAGTAGCTACATTAATAAATGATGTATTAGAAGGGTGCCATGCGGGGGAATTGGAACTGTCATCTGGTTCAACTAGACTGGGTACTTTTTGACCGTTTAGAGTGATTGAAAGACTGCTTTTAACACGTCACAATTGCACCATCATTTTGTATCTTATTTGAAAACCAGAAATATCAGTGCTTTATACCATGGTACAAATAGTTAATAGCAGAGGTATCCATGGCTTGTTGATCCACCAAACACAGGACACGAAGCACTGTGGCCAAGTGGCAGGTTTCATCAATTTCATCAAAATCCACCTTTTGACTTGTTATATCACATTTCACCTCAAGTGACACGCACGATGCGAGTAAGAACACCAACCACACCCAAAAACCACTCTACATCTACATATATCCCCCTACGTCTTTCTCACTAGTACCACCACCAAAGACGGTTCTGCCTCGACCACCACCCTACCCTGCTTAGATAAGCAACAACCCTCAAAATCCACGTCCACTACAGTGGCAACGCAGCATGGTTGACACCGAGATGAATGGTGTTGCACCAAACGTCAGTGATGAATTGATCACGGAAATAGAACTGTCCTTTGGCTTGCTCCACAAGGCTGCAGCCAACTTTGACAACCGCTACATATCTCGGGTATTCCGCGACTTGGGTCCGTTGAGAAGAAAGTTGGCCAAGCACGGTGACGCTTTAAGCACTGTTATTGACCGCTTGTACCCACAAAACAGTGCCAACCGTGCCTACTTGCTCGAGACTGTCGGAAAGCCAGATGACTCCATGGATGAAGAGAAAAAGTCTGCCGTCAAGCCAGAAACCGATTTGTACATCCACTTGTTGGTGCAGGTGTATCTTCTCGACAACAACAAGCTTGACGAGCTCGACAAGTTCAACGACAAGGTGATCTATCTTCTTGAAAGCTACAATCGCAGATCACTTGATTTCCTCCAAGCAAAGATCTGGTTCTACATCTCCCGCACCAAAGAGTTGAAGGAAGATCTCCACTCTATCCGTCCTGCTTTGTTGTCAGCATTGCGTTCTGCTACGTTGCGCCACGACACCGAGACCGCGGCTTCGGTGATAACGCTTTTGCTCCGCAACTACCTGTTGTGCCACGAGGTGAACCAGGCCATGAACTTGGTGGAGAAGACCGAGTTCCCTGAAAACGCCGGCAGCTCGCTTGTGGCGAGGTACTACTACTACCTTGCTCGGATCAATGCTATCCAGTTGGACTACTCATCGGCGAACGAATACGTGATTGCTGCTACAAGAAAAGCCCCCCAAACGCAGCTGGCTGTTGGATTCTTACAAGCAGCTACCAAGCTCAGCATCATCATAGAATTATTAATGGGAGACCTTCCAGAGCTCCAGCTCTTCAGAAAGCAGTCTGACAGTCTTGAGCCGTACTTTATGTTGACCAAAGCGGTGAGATTGGGTGACTTGAAGTTGTTCGAAGAGGTGCTCAACAAGTACGAACTGGCGTTCAAGGAGGACGACAACTTTACCTTGGTGTCTCGTTTGCGTCAGAACGTCATCAAAACCGGTATCAGAATCATTTCGTTGTCCTACTCAAAAATCTCCTTGAAGGATATATGCATCAAGTTGCTCTTGGACTCCGAGGAACTGGCAGAATACATAGTTGCCAAGGCTATTCGTGACGGAGTCATCGAGGCCACCATCAACCACGAACATGGCTACATGAAGAGCAAGGAGTTGTTGGATGTGTACTCCACCAAATTGCCACAAGAAGACTTTGACCAAAGAATCAAGTTTTGCTTGAGTTTGCACAATGATAGTGTTAAGTCCATGAGGTACCCATCCGCAGACAACCGCTCAGACATAAACAAACACAACTTGGCTGCCAAAGAGGATGAGATGGACCTTCTTAAGGCTATTGAAGAAGGCGATCTCGATGATTTTATGGACTAGCGAATACACCTATCCCGCTCTAGTTAACTCGTAGTTTTGCCGTGCGCAGTAGATTTCGGCTCCACAACTTTCTCGCGAAAAATACCAAGTTCACTATGGTGCAACTTGAGCTAGATCCCAAGATATTGGGAGAAAAACATGGCGATCAGTTCCTACAAGATGAGTATGTATATCGTGTGAACATGCAATAGAGCAATCATAACTAACACTTAGAGATAAGCTCTCAGTTGCCGAATTAATTCCTCGCATTTTGCAAGAGCGGCACTCGTTTCTTTATATCAGTGAAGAGTCACTAGAGAATGAAATTGAACAGAGTACGTCTCAGGATACAGAGGTTGAAGAGCCAGAGAGTGGGTTTGCCGAACCAAGTGAGATCGATAGCTTTGAATTGTTCCAAAAACACAAGGTTGAACTAGCACAACAACTCAATTCAGCTCTCAACGAAACTTCGCTTTCGCTTGACTTTGTATCGTTATTGTTGTCCTCTGTCAAGGTCAGCTTGGGAAAGTCAACAATGTCGCCACATCTCACGCAAAATGTACCTCCAGGATCTTTGAATGCTGACAGATTGTCCAGGTATGACGATCCCAACGACATGCAAAGCAAAGTGGCAAACCTAGGAAACGGCTGGAAGGGAGAATCGATCGAGAAAATTACGGAATCCTTCAGAAATGCTAGCTTGAAACTTAAGGAGCAGGTTCTGAGAGAGAAAACATACTGGGAGCTGCTTATTACCGTATTGGACCACGACGAGGTCCTTTATAAAACTAGAGATCCGTTTGATAACACAAGAGCAATTGGTGTCAAATACGGCTATGCTGCATCAGGATCTAGCTATCGTGATGAGGGTAATGCGATATTGAGGAAAGACCATCTCTCAGGTGACATCTCATTCGTGCCAATCTCCCGTGGAAGAGCAGGCACCAAGATATGCAAATTTATCAAAGTCCGGATTCTTACCAAGGTGGACGAAGATTATTTATTGACAGGGCAGTCTTTGTTTGACAAGAAGTTGGCGGGACAAGAATCGAGTCCCATAATCAATGAAATCGAGAAGGCCAGATACTTTGTCTTCCAAGAGGATCTCTTCTATCATTTGACCCGCGAGGCTAAAGGATTGATCAACTACAACATCCTGATCATCTCTAATAAAATCATTATTGAGGTGGACAACGAGCTCATTGAAATCGAATCAGTGGTCTTCGATGAGGACGACGACGAAGAATTGAACAATCTCTACCAGAATACAAACAAGTTATCTTCATCCAACAATGAAAGGGCAAATGCCATTTTGATATTCATGAACCTCATGCTTTGCTGCTTCTACAAGTACAACCTCTCGCTCAAGCAAAAAGTTCCTACAGCAGTAACGAAATGGAAGCAACAGAATTCACACCCACTCATTTTGCGCCCATTGTTGGGCCACATACGACACGAGCTTAACGTCAACTCTTTACGCAGCATTTTGAAGAACCATATCGGTGCATTCAAACAGGTCCTTGAACTGGATCTTCAAGTCAAACAATACTCTAATTTGCAAGCACAAGATACGGGCAAAAATGTCGAGAATCCTTTCCAAAAGGCGATTGAGCCACCATGTACCACATTCAAACTCAAATGTAAGCGCAAGGACGGACAGGTGTTGGAGACAGCCATCGACTTAACGTCAACTGAGATTTTCGTCAACTTGGTATTGAACCTCAATGTCACCAAGTACCACAACAGTCTGGACTGTGAGCAACACAACAGCGGTGCCAATGTGTTACAGAATACTTTCTACGACCTTAACGAGGTGGACGAATGTTTGAACTGGACTATTATGAATTTTATACATCAGGATTCGACAATAACGTCAGCCGAAGGTTGAATTTGGTCACCGTGTTTTTCAACGAAATGTTTCAACCGGTAAAACTTTTCGTCACGCAAGTTGTTGTATATCAAAAAGTTGAACCACACTTCAAAGAACGAGTACACAAACACCACGTTGTTGCCAAACACAACATTCTTAGAAATGTAGGCATAGGCAGCGAGGAAGAAGAAGATGGTCAATCTGGTAGGAACGATGGTTTCAAAGTAGTCCACGTTTTCAGCCAATAACGGAACCAACTCGCCGACGGCCTGCAAGCCAAATACAAGACTAATCAAGCCATAAAGAACCGAATCGACCTCGGTCTCGATTGCTGGAATAACCATAGGCAATTCCATGGCCTGGCCAAGCAATAATAGGAAGTGACTTCCAAGAATGGTACTGGGACTTGTGGCCATAAAGTAGCATATCGCCAACAAGAACGCGACTCTGGCATATAGAATCACCTTGGAAGTGAAAAACTGCATTTCTTGTTCTTCCTAGTTGCGTCTCAAGTTTCCTGAGCATTTTGCCATCTCGGCTGTGTACAGGAAAGTACGCGGTTGCAACGGCTGCGGTTGCAAATGTTACGCCAATGGGCCATGGCGTGATGTATTAGCTTAAAAAGACTCACCGGCGTTCTATTTGTGTTTATGCGTTGCTTGAGTGTATTAGCTAGCCTCTTGCTTATTTTGAGCACCTGTGCTGCCCTGGATTACCCTCCAGGAGCAGTGGTACGTAAGTACACCCTCACGCTTACACACGCGTACCATAACCCAGATGGGAAATTCAAGGGTACCTATTTGATTAATGGACAGTCTCCAGGCCCTACTATTGAAGGAGACGAAGGAGACTGGGTTGAGATTCTTGTAGAGAATCTTTTGCCAGTCGGAATCTCCATTCACTTCCATGGCGTGTTGCAAAAGGGAACTCCTTGGGCCGATGGTGTTCCTGGAGTGACTCAATACCCTATTATTAGCGGCGATACGTACAAGTACGTTTTCCAGTTGCGAGATCAGTATGGAGCCTCGTGGTACCATGCGCATTATCGTGGATATGCTTCGGATGGCATATATGGTGCTATCAACATCCGGGCCTCGAAGGCAAGGCCACGGCCGTACAGAATGATAACCAATGATACAGCTACAATACGGTTATGGGAAAAGTTGGAATATTCTCCGTATCCCATTATCGGCGACGACTCCTTTAGATTGACTATGGACGACAACATGGCTCGAATGCAACACTTTGGCATAGATCCTGTTTGTATCCAAAGCATCATCATCAATGGAAAGGGCCGTATTTATTGCCACGAATATTCCAAATTTGCATCATTGGCAATGAAGAACAAGGTTCCAAAGATACCTGCCTTTGACTCAATGGGTTGCATTCCAGATTTAGAAGCCAATGGATATCACGACTTGACAGTTGACAATTTTGACCTTGAGGCACCCGGTTTCTCACCCACCTGTCAAGCCACAAACAGTGACAAGTTTGTACTTTTCGTCAACAACTCACCATGGCAGATGCTTAATGTTTTGAACGCAGGCGGACAGTACACAAAGTCATTTTCGATCGATGGCCATAGCATGTATGTAATCGCTGTTGATGGAGTCTTCATCAATCCACTTCACGTGGAACAGCTTGTTCTTCCGGTGGGATCCAGGTTTACCGTTCTAGTGGAAACCCTGACGGGACATCCGGGCGCTGTCTATGGCATAAGATTTGGTGCTTACAAGACCCCGCAGATCATTGAAGGAAGTGGCTTGTTGATATATGCATCTCAAGGCCAAGTTTCAGCGGATGAAATGAAGAATTACCAGTCCCAAACTGTGTTGGACGGACGTCGGTTACAGGATTTGGATGGTATACTCATTAATTCCAACCACCGAAGCGTTGCACCTCGTATGACAGTACCATTCTCCAACAGTGATCGCGTGAAGAATAAGGGAGCGGCAGACCACACTTACCGATTATACCTACATCGCACCGGAGTTGTCCAGTTTACAATGTTCAAGAATGGAGCAAGAATCCCTGGCCACTTGGATTTACACGAACCACTTTTGCACCGCCACTCCAAGGGGACATTAGAAGGCGCAAATGAGCCATATTGGATTACTGGAGTAGAATACAACAGTACGGTTGACTTTATTATTGAAAATCACCGGCACATGCCTCACCCGTTCCATATTCATGGCCATCATTTGCATCAAATAGCCTTCAGTATGGGGAGGTTCCCGTTTGATTCTGTGGAGGAAGCGCTCCAAAATGATTATGAGGATCTAGACATGAACACGGCTCCTCGCTTTGACGTGGCATGGGTTCCTCCTGGTGGCCATATAATTGTGAGAATGACGGCGGATAATCCTGGATTGTGGTTGATGCACTGTCATAATCTTGGGCATCTAATGGCAGGAATGGGGGCTGTTCTCTTTGAAGCAACTGACAAAATTCCCCAAGTGCCAGGCTATGTCTTAGAGCAATTACATCCAGCGACGAGGAAACGGAAAGTGGGAATCAGTGAGATGATTGACAATCCGCATGACGGGTCTTTGGACGAGTGACACAAATGAGTTTGTGAAAAGAACTGCAAGCGGTTAAAACCAAGTCTAAGAAACAACTTTTTATTAATGATCGGCATTCTGGCCGTGTATGTCCACGCCATGATCCTTCTTTCATGCATATTCTTTGTCATATTTAGTAAGTCAGCGTTACTTGTTACTGTTCCCTGTACTTACAAAGGTATAATACTTTTGCCATGTCTCCTGTTGATTGCTTTCTTCCTTTTGATACTTTACTACTGCAACCTTATCCGCTGTGAAGGAACACAGATGAATTTTGCACCCAAATTGTTGTGGAAGAATGCTTTGTACCCTATTTCGTGGATAGTCCATCAAGGATATACAGTGAAAGATTCGCCTCCAGGAAAGTCAACTGAATGGGGAATGGAAGACTTTTTAACGGTTTCATTGTTAGGAACCTTTCAGGATGAAGAATGAAAGATTCCAACATGCAGATCATCATGATAGAATGTGTGAGAATCCAGAGGAAATAAAAAAGGTGTATCTTACAAAAAAGCAAAACTTAGCTCTGAAGAATATACATGAAACAAAACCATTATGCAAATTACCAATAGTCTTGATTAACTCAATCTCGGGTAATTGATTCAAGAAGTGCAGGTTATTTCGTTAGGAGCCTTTGATTAATTGCTGCAAAACTACCCCTGTGCAAAACCTCCATACCCACCAGGGTTATAGAATCCATCAAGGTGTTGTATAAGAGGTCTTCGTGTATAAGCATGCGATGATATCTTCAAAGCCATAGATTCTTTGCCAATGGATCCAGCCGATATCACTCTTGGTGATGAATCGTTTTCAGATGCCTTCAAAGTGTGCTACCTTACTGGCGTGGAAGGTGGAGGAAATGACTACTCAAAGTACCTTGGAGCTCGGATATCATCCATATTTGTTATCTTTGTTGTCTCCACATTTTTCACCGCCTTCCCATTGCTTGCAACCAGATACAAAAAGTTGAAAATTCCCCTTTATTGCTACTTATTAGCAAGATACTTTGGTACGGGAGTGATAATTTCGACCGCCTATATCCATTTGATGGATCCAGCATATGCAGAAATTGGACCAAACTCGTGCGTTGGAATGACAGGGAACTGGGCACTGTACACCTGGGTGCTGGCGATAATACTTGCCTCGATTTTCTTCATATTTCTCGTGGATATCATATCGGCAGTCATTGTCGAAAGACAAGGTGTTATTCCCAACCTGCGCAGCATCAATGTTGAAAATTTCATTGTAGCTGACCAGGAAGTTCCAGCTTGCACTCCAGCTTCTGTTACAGCTCCAGGCCAGGCGCCTCTGTTTGGGCACGATGCAAGTGAGAAAGAAAAGTCATACGCTTATACTGAATGCGAGTCGGTCACCAATACCGAAGCTGAAATTAGCTTCAAGAGGCAATTCACCGCATTTCTTGTCATGGAGTTTGGTATTATTTTCCACTCGGTAATGATCGGTCTCAATCTCGGTGTGGTAAACGGTGACGAATTCAAGACATTATATATCGTTTTGGTGTTTCACCAAACTTTTGAAGGTCTTGGAATTGGGGCCAGACTCTCTGCCATCCCATGGTCCGCTGAGAAACCCTTGTGGATCCCGTGGATGTGTTGCCTTGCCTACGGTTTGGTGACACCAGTGTGTGTGGCCATTGGTTTGGGAGTCAGGAAAACATATTTTTCCAACTCGTATAACGCAAATGTCATCCTGGGAGTTTTAGATGCTATTTCTGCCGGTATATTGATGTACACGGGCTTGGTTGAATTGTTAGCTCGGGACTTTATATTTGATCCTCACAGAACCAAGGACCTCAAGCGGTTGACATTCATGGTGGTGGTCACGATATTCGGTGCAGCTGTTATGTCTCTTTTAGGCAAATGGGCTTAGCCTGTAAAACATAGAGCTTTGTACTCGAAGGATGTAAAAAGTTCATAGTTGTTGCAGCCGCAAGTAAGTGTCCACGAGCTCACTTTTTGCAGCTAATAGTTGCAACTTTTTTTTAGGATATAAACCGAAAATAATGTTCTACCATAACAATTGGCACCGTTTGATAGCCCCAGGAGGCCATACCATCCTCCGCTAGGCGTGGCTGGCACCAGTCGTGGGGGAGGTCTTATGGGTGGGTGTAGGGATGTCCAATAACAGCCACGTCAAGTTCGCTGCAACTAGCGAACAGTAATAATGAGGTTGGCAGTGTATATTGGCGCAGTGGCCCAATTGGCCATTGGCGTTATGTCGTACTCGATCGAGTCGGGGCTCGCGAGAGTCGACGAGGACATTATTCAGTACGGGGAAGCAGAAATCCAGCTGATCCGAACCCTCACGTTGGAGAACATGAAGGATAAACTTGACGTGGAACTCAAGTTGGACTACCAGGATGTGGAGAAGAGACCACATCAGTTTGTGATTACGCTTGGTGATGACCAGGGCCACGACTTGCTGTTTGTGCCCAACTATTTGGAGACATACGACGTGTACAAGTTGAGCGTTCCCGTGAAGAAGATTCCTCTCAGTTTGAGGGTGAAGGACAAGCTTTTCTTGAAGGCTGTCGTAGCAAGCAGTGGCCCTAAGAAGCACGGCGAGAACTTGCGTCGTAACTTGGCGGAAGTCAAGTTTGGAGATGACTTGAAACTCGCTGCCGAGGCAACATACAAGCCCGCGGAGCGTTTTGGCTTGAAGCCCGAAATACACCACCAGTTTGCGTCGGACGCGCCTACTGTGAACGCAACTATCCCTATAGTCTTCAGTGCCGGAGCCGTGGTGTTGCTCGCTGCGTTGCTTGGCGCGTGGGTGTCTCTTCTTGGAAACGACTTGCTCGGCAACTTCCGCCGGTTGACGGGAGCGCAGGTTTTGAACCACGGGATCTTCTTGACGTCGTTGGTCGGCTATGTGGGTGTGTTCTACCGCTACTACTTGGGCGCCTCCATCTTCACCACCTTGTTCCACGCGTTCATATTGGTGGCTCCGTCCATCTACTTTGGCTCTCGGTCCTTGAGGGACTTGGCCGTTTTCCGGAAACTCGAGGTGAATGCATAGATCATGGGTACATAGGCTTCATATAATCACTCGTCGACAAAGCTATTACTTATTTCCCGGTAGTTCCACACCAGCCATTTCCCGTCAGCGCTGGTGAAGCCGTGGTTCATCGAGTTTGCAGCGGCTATCTTGCCTCGTATCAATCCCATCGGCAACACAGAATAGGACCGGGAGTCCAACGAGTGGCACAAGTTGTCTCCGGTCACCCACACATGGCCGTCTGGCACCCGTATATACTTGCTGAATCCATTGTGCGCTGCTCTCTCCCCCGCAGTGTTGGTCAACTCGGACGAGGAGGAAGGATCGATCAATATAATATCTCCCGGCATGCCAGTTATTCGTTTGCACACCCGGTGGTCAGGATCGCTTGGTTTGGTGGCCACCACACAATCCCCAATATCTATATTTCGGCCCAACTTGTACTTCTTCAACACATGTACGTAATCGGCGTGGGACTGAAGCGTCGGAAGCATGGACTCTCCTCGGGTTTCGGTGAACTCGTAGACATACTCGTGTATGAGATGGGCCACACAGCCGGCCCGAAGTGTCCAGGTCAACGTGGATCCGAGAAACTTGACCGACTCAGGAACCATAAAGAAATGCGAAGAGAGCAGGTGATAATGCAGTGGAAGCTGGAAATCGTAAATTGATTGTAATCTCCGCTGCGGGCTCTGGATGCTTGATAAAGTACCGCAACACCAGCCTGCGACGTATATGACATAGCTACGGCAATCTACGACAGCATACTTTACTCTTTATATTTTGTTCGTCATTACACTAGTATACAAAGCCCAAGATCTTACCGGACACATGCTTTCTTCTAGCCTCTTCGTGGTCCATAATACCAGCAGAGGTGGTCAACACAACCAAACCGAATTGTCTAGCAGGCAACAAGTTGTCGGTCCATCTCTCGATGTCGCCAATCTTGACGTTGAATCTGGGAGAAATGACGCCACACTTGTTCAATCTACCGGTGAGCTGAACAACGATCTTTCCGGATCTGTGGTCGTCAATGTATTCGAATTCACCAATGTAACCTGGAGTTAGTCTAAGAAACTTTGCAGTCATAACGGTGATGTCTGGCTCCCGCCGAATGAACCCGGCGAACGCACCGAGCTCAGGTTGACGGGCTCCATTTTGATTTTCCGAACACTTAAAAGACAGAAAGGGACTGAACACCGATCAATCCATCCAGTTATCAGTTCGGTCACCTGAAAAGTTAGTACTTACCGTGCTTTTGCATAACGCTCAAAAACTTGATGATCACCTTGGAGGAAGGACGAATCAACACCTGGCGCTTGCCAGTCTTCTCGGCGTTGTTGATGGCGTTCAAGGCGTCTGCTAATACGGATGTTCTGGTCATTTTCTATCAGCCTGTCTGTTAGTACTCAGCACATGAGTGTCCCAGCAACCGCCAGGATTCATGAGCCATTAGATGCCACAAGGTATTAGCCACTCCGCAATGTTCCTATTCCGCAAATTGACAACGCAATCAACTGAATAACCAACACCGAAGGAAACCAATTCTTATGGCACGAATAGTCAAACTAGCAGGGTCTACTTACTAGTTGTCTAGAGTGAGTTGTAACTTGCGAAAAAATTTTCGTTGAGGAAATCCTGGGAACCTCGCCATATACAGGATACTACTGGATTATGTACCGGAAAATCGGAGCTGACAGTAGTTGCAATGGTGACTCCTGATCCTGCTCAGTTCCCGGGTGTTCGACGGTCTGGGCAAGACTTGTCAGTCCTGCTCTTCCAGATTGTGAAACCAATATGTGTGGACTTGTCACTGAAGGCTGTCCTTCCACCTAACGAACTCCAGCTAGCATTGCCACAGATATCTACTTTGTTGAAGCAGCTTATTGCAGCACTTGATAGTCATTACGAACAGCACAGGGACAGCCACTTGTACATACTCGCTCCCAAGCTCGCTGACTACATATTTTTCCCTATATCTTGCTTGCTAAAGAACCCTGACACTATTGATCAAGCTATCACTACTCGCATTTTCCAAGTGATTCTGTTTCTAATTGACCATTGCTGGGCTACAGAAGAGATTAGCGGAATTGCTGACCAGATGTACCCCTTGATATTGTTTCTTGTCCAGAAACTCAAAATTGATACAAGTACATTTGCAGCTCAAAAGGTACTTATACACTGCCTATCGTCATTGCTGAAGCATGTGCCTCCAGATTACTTCACAATGGATAAAAAGCGGCTAACGTGGCTAGGAGCATCCATCACACTTTACCTTGACGTGATAGAGTCAGCTGGAAGTGTGAAGGGTCACGATGAAACGGCGCTAGTCAAAGACACCATCGACAGTCTCCGGTACCTCTTATCTACGCAGATGACAAGTTCTCAAGCATCTGAGGTATTTCCTGGAGTGTCATCCCGTATAATTAAGTTCATCACTTCAACTTCAGGCCTACATGTCGATATTTATTCTAGCATTCTCAAGTTGCTTCTGTCTTTGATCATCAAAGTCCTCAATGACGAAGTACTAGGAGCATCAGTGACCACAGATCAAACAAAAGACATTGAATCTGTCAAGTTGCAATTTCAGTCTTCCAAAAACAAACATCTACCAATAACACTCACTAATGAATCGCACTTGCCCAAGGGCTGGCATAAAGCAACTTCCGAGCAGTTGCTAATCCTCCTTAATGTTTTCTTTCGAGATTTGCTCAAGAATCCCAACAAGAACAAAATGTTGTATACTAGTATTGCATTGGCCGACAACTTGCAATCATTTTTCCTTTCTATTATGGAAAATTGCTTCTTATCCCTATTCCAAGGCTGCATCCCATTATTCATAGACTCATTAGTGCTCTTGATATCGCACAGTCCCGTTAATGGACGCAGAGCTAAAATCAAATCGGTGGTAACTGAGCTTGTTCATAGCATATCCTTCTCAGATCAGTCCAGAGCCAAGCTTTTCTATGATTTGGTGAAAGAAAAGTTGGACGGTCTCATATTCCAAAAGATGTCCAGCGTGCTTCTATCTACTGACGAGGATCGAATATTAGACTATTTGTGTTCAGTCGAGGTTCATTTCCAGCTTATTGTCTCTATTCAGCATGATATCTATTCTAGCGATCTAACTGACTTTGGAGGCAAAATTTTGCTTTGTTTAAGAGATAACCTTTGCAATACTTATTCTTTTAGTCGACTTCAAAAGCATTCTCCATCGAAACCTCAAACACAATCTTTGAACAATGAGGAAGAACACTACCTTGATGGAATTAATCTCGGACCGAACATTAATACGAAGAGCCTTGTAAAGACAAAAAAGACGTCAAATTTTGGCGAGCCTGGTGCTGCTCACAATATGCTTGCTTTGTCACATTATTGGGCGGAATACGAGAATACCATAGTTTCAGATAAACCAACAAGAAAATTCATCTTCCAAGGAATTTACACGCCCAACGTGGAAGTACAGATAGCTAATCTTGCACAGTTCATTATTGGGTGTGGTACTTGGCATCAAGACGACATAACTCAACTTACAGAAGCACTTTTATCCCAGGGAGTTAATTCCAGACAGTCGCCTGCCGAAGAGAAGTTAGCTCATAGCGTTGCATTGTGGCTCTCGACTTTGATATTGCTGCTGCAACCGCAAACTTTTAATTCCAATGTTGACGAATTTCTTGATTTTGGAGACGACATTGCTAGTTCAAGTGATCTATTGTATTTGATTATGGCGAATTCCCAAGATATAGTTGACCTGGCAACACAACAACTCGAATCTCCCGAGGACATTACAAATGAAGGTCGTCAACAAACTGATATGTCAGAAATGAGTATGGCAGTAGCTATGGATTCTATTGCCGAATTGAGTGTTCATTTCAGTCGTGAAGAGTTCCAAAATATATTCCTAATGGACAACCTTTACATTATGTTCGAAGGAATTGCAATGCAGTCAGACCTGGTTCGATCAAGTTCGCTCCGTGCTTTGAGTATGGTAGTCAATAACTATTACGACGGCTCAATTGAAAAACTCGTTCGAGACAACCTGGATTACATTGTGGATTCTATAAGTTTGCGGCTAGCTCTGGCAAATACCCTCACGTTAACATTGCCATCGATTTTATTGATAGTGGTCAAGGTGGCTGGAAAAGAGCTTTTATTGCGCAATCAACTTTCAGATATCCTAACTCAGGTGTTTATCATGATTGATGCCTATCACGGTTACTCTTCGTTGGTGGAGTGTTTCTTTATCATTTTCGATGAATTAATATCTCAAGTTGCCCTTGACTATACAAAACCCGAGGTGCTTGAAGATACTGCCAATTCAGCCTTCTCACCTTGGGGCATGCAGCTGCTCGAAGAGCTATCACGATTGATGAGCGATTCAGAACGGGTAGTGGATCCTTTCAATGCATATGAATCAGAAAAAGAATACTTTAAGAGAGAAGATGGGGTTCCTTTTGCTGATCAACCTTTCGATTCTGATGATGAAGAAGAGGGAGAATCCGGGTCTAATAATGAAGAGGAGACATACTCGTCGCCAGTTCCCAAGACAGTTTATTTCACGTTACAGAAAATCTATGTATATGGTTTCAGGCTATTGACGAATCCTTCTGTTGCTTTGAAACGCCAGATCTTGGCCACTTTGTTTAAGGTATACCCGTTGCTTGCAACAGAGTATTCTTTAGTGATGCCTCTTGTGGCAGACCAGTGGCCCTCACTTATATCTGTTGCGAGCGGGCAGCATGAAGAGAACAGTATACACAATAGTACTCTTACGGCCTCTGCGTTAGAACTAGCTATTGTGATGGTTCGTGAAGACTCGAAACATAGTGACCGATTTTTGTGTTCTCGATTCATTGATCTGTGGAGTTATTTGGAGAAAGTTTTGTCATTTCGAGGGTCTGGCGACCGGCATTTGTTCACGCCTACAATTAAAACGTTGGTAGTGAAGTATCTTTTAGAAGGTCTAATTGCTTATGGGGAGAAAGTTCCTGATTCTGTGTCTTATATCATGCTTGAAGCGTGCGTGAAATTAGGGTTGCCCGATGATGTTGGATTGACGAGGGAGATGAAGAATATTTTGTGGGTGGTTAGACGAGGACAATAAATAGCAATGTATGCATTTTATGCGTTGTCGTCGGTCATGAGATTATGTATGACGGCTTTCTTGACGGGAGCTGGGCTTGGGGCACCAAAGGATAACGTTTGCTGGCCCTTTGGTATGGGCACCGGGGTGTTTCCGTTGGTATCTTGATCTTTAGTCGACTCGTCAAAGACATCTGGTTGATCTGTGGTGACGTTGATTTTCAGCTGCTGTATGAGTTGGCCAATGGGTTGAGACTTGGGTACGGTGTCGCTTAAGAAGTGAAGCGACTCTTGCGCCGAAACGGCGGAACTGAAGTCCTTGTATTGCAATTTCTTTCTCTTCTCCATTCGAGCATTTACGGAAGCCTGCTCCACTAAGTATTGCACAAAGAGCTCGGTCGCCAACCCGGTCGCGTAAAGAGCGCCAGACGAAGCCGAGACGTAGTCGAGGTCCATTCTGAATATCTTTTTGATCTTGGAGATGGGAAGAGAGAGAGCCGAGTCTGCATCTTCTGGGTCGTCTTCGTCCATGGGTTCGTGTTCGTGTTGGTCTTGTGTATTTGAATTTACGTCTTTCGCGTTGCCATGTGGTAGAGAAGCTTCGGTGTCGATTTCCATGGCTTCTGGTTCATCAGTGGGGTTTACATTCTCGGGCCTATTTTCGCCATGTAGGAAGTCTTCTGGGTTTGGTGTGGCGGTAGCCGACATGACAGGTGGAGTAGTGTTGGGGGTATCGTGCAACTCAGGTTGTGAACTAGGGGCACTCATAAAGGTGGACACTAAAGAAATACGCGTACTGTAGGCTCGGGAATATGTGCAGGTGCACAGAAGGTGTTCCCCGTCCACTTCACAAAACCACCAGTTTTGGTTACTCTAGCCTATAATGCATTAACTATGTACATACCGAGCGTTGCCGGTGCCATCATTGTTGCTTTTCTGGGTTGGACTCGACATTCTTGTTGGCGCTTTTCTGGAGGGGGTTCTCGAATACTTCGCGGAAGTCATTCTTTTCCACATCCTGGAAGTCGTAGTTTTCTCCGTGCTCTACAAAGTCAACAATGTTCTGCCACGCCAACTCGGCACTCTTGGGCCCATCACTGTATCCTACCCACTGTTGCAAAAGCTGAGGAGTGTTGGGAGACACCAAAGGACGTAATTCGGAGGACTGCAAGTCTGGAGGAACAACATAGGTCCTCACCTTGGACCAGTTCATCACGTACGTTCCGTTCTTGTTGAGCTTACCGTATCCACTGGAACCGGTACCTTTGTAGTAATGCTTGTTTCCCTGTTTGGTGGTTAGCGGATGACGCTTGGAGCCCCTGGTGGTGATGCCGTACCAGATCTGGCCATCCTTGAACGTCTGCCATGGCCTCCTCAAACTGCTGGCCGGCGTCGAGTGGAACGACCGTATAAATGCTGTGTTCATGGGTTCGGGTGGAGGTGAGAAGCTTGTCAAGTTGAAAATTTCTGTACCCGTGCCCTGCTTATGTAATACATGGAAGCAGGGCACCGCTATTGTTGCTTCCATACACCCACGTTTATCAGCTGGATTGCCGTGGAGACGGATAATGGGGATTCCAGAGAGGCCCGCTGACACGGGGCACTTTGAGCCACAGAAGGGCTATGCTAACATTCAGTTCAAAACACACACATATTCCGATAAGCCTACGCCGTATGCTGCAAAACAGGGCAAGGCGCTGGAGTTCATCAGCAATCATACCGACAAAGAGCACCGCAAGAAGTACGGCAAGCAGATATTTTCGTTCTTGGTGAACTTTGTTTGCAGGTAGAAGCGAGTGTGTATGTATTTTAGAGAGATTCAAGCTTCTTAGATATGTATTGTTTGAAATATCACGTTGTGTATGTATTGTTGTAAGTCTTCATGACATGTGCATTTGTCTAAGATTTGTAGTGGATCCAAATGTTAGAGTTTCTGTTTGTTTGTCCGCCGAGAAAGTAGCTGGGTCACTCGCTGGCTGAATCCGTAACTTCCCTGGTAGCCACCAGCGCCAGCACCGTAGCTGTGAAGGAGCCATTCGTGTTCTGGGTCCCACTCTATTCTTGGTCCACCCTCTCTAAACGGACGCAATCCAAGGTTCACCTGGACAACATCTATGCTTTCCGGGTTATTGTGGTAGTTTTTATCGATCAATTCCGGTGCTAACTTTGTTGCCCGTTCTATTATTCGCTTGGTTAGTTCTTTGTCCTCTTGCGGCACACCAGCAGGTATATTTCTGCGGAAACAGCCGCCTATAATCGAGCCGCCTTCCTTGCGGGGAAAGATGTACACTGCGTCATCAGGAAACTTTTCATCGTGCATTTCAAGAATCTGGATCTTTTCTGCATTGTTGCGAACAAGCAACACCTGGCCAAACACAGGGTACAGTTTGTTGGTGTCTTTAAAGCCGCCTAGCTGTGACACCAAGATTCCAGCGCAGTTGATGACAGTATCGGCCTTTTTTCCGCTGCTATGTAAGAGTCGGGCTTCTTGCACTGTTTTCAACTGCTTCGTTCTTCTCACGGTGACACCTTCTTGTGAACATTTACTGAGTAGAAAGTTCAAGTAAAAGGGCACAGATATGACCATTCCACCATATCTATAGCCCCATGCAACGCCCTCTGGTAGCTCAGAAGGACCTAACTCTCGGAAATTCTTCACAGCGTCCACAAACCAGGGACGCAATTTCAGGGGGTCAGAGTCATGCTGCTTTAAACTGGCATGGTCAAAGTAGATGCAGTTTTCTTTGTGCCAAATAGCAGCAGCGGGATCAGACGCGAGTTCCATGAGTCTATGATACCCAACTAGGTCCATTTCCTGGAGATCTTTATCTTCATCGCTTGCGAAAGAGTCCCAATTTGCACCCGCAAAAGGCAGAGTATACTCAGGGGAAATATCACCAGGGAGGTTTTTGGCCACTATCGTCACTGACGTATCAGGCATGTTTCGCTTGATCTCTAAAGCATTGGTCAAACCAACCACACCAGCACCAATCACCACGACATTATGCATTCTGATAAAGCATAGGAGGTATCAGATATTTCCCTTTTTAGACCAGTTCCGTGGACTGTATATAATTATTTGACGGCCTCTTCACTTGATCCGTAGACGAGTATTATTAGCGCATGATTCACAAAAACCATTAGCCGAGTGATCAGGATATCGCATACTGGATACCGGACTGATTCGGTCCATCCTCGGCTATTCCGCCGCAGTCAGTGTTCGGTTTATCGTTTCGTGAACGTAAACAAGGCGCATGATGGTCATCGCCTAGGCTTGGTTCCTATGGCGTCACCTCGCATCCACCCTGAAACGTTAAATGGTACAGGCATCGGCGACGCCGAAGACCTGGTTGCCGGCTCAAACTGGAAGGTTCCTTGTATAGGTGTTTGGGTGTCTAGGTTCCGGAGGCTGGCTCCTGCACTATTTAGCTGCAAAAACGTCACTCGGTGCAAGTCGTGACGAGCCGACCGTTTTCAACCAGCTATTGTGGCTCAATGGTGCCTTGCTGGTAGGCATTATACTCTGCCCTTGTTAGCCAAGCATCGTCACCATATGCTGGGCCTCCCTGCGTCGTTTGGCTATTTCATGTTTCTTATATATAGTCAGGCCCGTATACTGTAAAATCATCATTCCGACTCTTGTCTTTCGTTAAACTTCACTAGGACTTCATTCTTGTACCATTCTTTTAAACAAGATGAAATTATCCTGGGCCACGGTATTGGCTGCGTCGAAGCTTTTTCTTGCTGCTTCTGCCGAAGAAACCTTCACCGTTACTCACACAAATTATATTACCCCGGCTTGCTTTGAGCAGCAATTACATACTGCTCTCGAGGCCAACCCCGAGTCGTTGACAACCGGGATTCCAATCGTGTTCCACTACGAAAATGGTGCCGAAAATGAGGAGCCCGAAAAGTTCTTCTCCACCGAATATCTCACCCACACCAAGTGCTCCCAAAAGATTTGTTTCACAAGCTTGGAAACGAAGCAATACGTCACCACATTGACTCCCAGTAATGTGGAACCCACAGCAGTGACAACGGATGAGGCTGCAAATGGAAAATCCAAATCCAAGGCAAGATCCACCATTTACGCCTATGACACAGTTACGGCAAATGATGAAACTCAAAAAACCGTCACTGGAGCTGAAACCACCACCACCAAGACCATCTTCAAGGCCACTGTGACCCCAGACGTGATCTACACGCCATCGACCTCGGTTGAGACCGTCACACAAACCATGAAGAATCCTCTTGTAACAGCTTCTTCAAGATCAAGGCAATTGTCTCGCACAATTGACGAGTCGCTGATAACCACAGGGGCTACCATTTCCGCTTCTAGAAGTCTTCCCAATACTACTAGGGCCGCCTCCAATGCCAGCACCACCAGTATAATTGACTTGAGAATTTCCAGTACTCTCTTGACGAGATCCTCGCCTACCAGAGCTGCAGCCATATCTTACGGAAACAGCTCAACTTTGGCAGGATCACTGAATGTCATCCTGGCCTATACTGATCTGCTGTCCAGTGCTGCTGCATCCTTGACTTCCTTAGGAGCCAGCGTTAGCAGTGTTGGCCTCTCCCTTTCCCTGTCAGAACCATCAGAGACACCTAGCTCGCCCAACATGGTCGCCGCAGTCGCTAGTTCCGGTGGATACTCTGGAAATTTGTTCAGTGCCATCTCCACCGAAGAACCACCTTCAGTGTTCGCAAGAAGGGAGTTGCCCTTATCGATTCCTTCCGGTGTCTCGAATGATGATGTACCCTATGAAACAAACAAATTTTTTGTTAACTTATTCTTGGACGACCAAAGCAATATGATCTGGTCGTATCCATATGGCTTATACTGGAAGAAGCAGGACTATTACGGCTTTGCTGTGCAACACACAAACAAGAGCAATAGAGTGTTTGGTTCTTCGGACACCAACAATGAGGGCGTCGACTCGTACTACTTCAACCCAATTCTTAACGGCGAGTTGATCTTCTCCTCTACTTCTTTGTCAAGCAATGCTAACGAGTTGACCGTTTCAGACATGAAGAGTATGTCTGCGCTCGTGCAATTGTCCGAGGATGGCGATGCTTCCTCGAACTATGTCGAGATCCCTATTGTTCAAGGTATGGGATTTGTGAGTGCTATCTACCACGGAAACTTTGTCGCTGAGTTGAACACAATGGTTGGCTTTGACGAAATCACTGAGGAGTCTTCCAACTCGTTGGGTTCCAATGTGCTCAAGTACAGAATCAAGTTGTTCAACGGTCTTGAATGGTTGGCATATGTCACTCTTCCAAATGGTTCTGGTGATTTCAGCTTATCGGCCAAGTCTTCGTTCTCGATTGAGGGTTCCGAGGCAGTTGATGGGCTTCTCTTGCAAGTTGCAGTAGCTCCTAGCGATTCCAGTGATGAAAAGTACTATGACCAGGCAGCCGGAAAATACGCCGTCTCTGCTAGTGTTGAGGGACAAGTGTCAGGAAGCAGCTCAGCGGAGTACTCTTTCAAGTATGAGACCGAGGGAAGCTCCAGCTCCGGCAAGACTATTGTCTTTGCTTTGCCCCATCACTTGGAGAACTTGAGTGCCGACACCAAACTGTGCTCCACTGGAATCCAGCTCACTTCAACCACGAAGGGTGACATGACCGGTTTCTTGACAAACGAGTTGAGCTTCACGGAAACCTTGAAGTCTGCTGAAGTGCTGTTCCTTCCATGGACAAGTCAAATGACATCAGGACTTTCTTATACCAGGGAAATGCTCCAATTGTTGGCCAGAACCGCTAACAGCGAGCTCTCTGTGGATATTTCCAACGCCATTACTTCTGTTGACTCCACATACTCGTCAGGAAAGGTGTTGGATAAGTTTGCCTACATTCTTCTTGTGGTGAAGGACATTATCGGAGACGATGATGTGGCCAAGGACACTCTTTCGCAGCTCAAGGATGCTTTCGAGGTGTTCACTTCCAACCAGCAATTCTATCCGTTGATGTACGACACCAAGTTTGGAGGCGTGACTTCCACTGCTTCTCAAGGTGGTGATACCGGTGCTGATTTCGGTAGTTCGTACTACAACGACCACCATTTCCACTATGGATATTACATCCATGCTGCTGCTGTGGTGGGATACGTCGACAAAGAGTTTGGTGGCACCTGGGCAGAGGACAACAAGGAATGGGTCAATTCGTTGGTTCGTGATGTTGCCAATCCTTCCGAAGACGACACATACTTCCCAGTGTCGAGAATGTTCGACTGGTTTGCCGGCCACTCGTGGGCAGGTGGGTTGTTTGCCTCTGGTGATGGCCGTAACGAAGAGTCCTCTTCTGAAGACTACAACTTTGCATACGGCATGAAGTTGTGGGGTAACGTTATTGGTGACGGTGCCATGGAAGCCCGTGGTGATTTGATGATCTCGATTATGAGCAGAGCCATGAACAAGTACTTTTACTATTCGGACGACAACGATGTGGAGCCCAGAGAGATCATCCCCAACAAGGTGTCTGGTATCTTGTTCGACAACAAGGTCGCGTACACCACCTACTTTGGTAGTCCATCTGACCATCCAGAATACGTTCATGGAATCCACATGCTTCCCATCACACCAATCTCGTCTCTCATCAGGGGCCCAACATATGTCCAGGAGGAGTGGGACCAGCAAATTTCTACGTTCATTGACGATGTCAACAGCGGCTGGACTGGCATCTTGAAGCTCAACCAAGCGTTGTATGATGCAGAATCGTCCTACGAGTTCTTTTCGTCTTCTGACTGGACTTCCGATTACTTGGACGATGGCCAGAGTCGGACGTGGAGTTTGGCGTTCGCAGGAGGCGTTTCCAACCTGGTGTAGTGTATAGTAGTTTTAATGTTTATGAATGTGTCTCGATTTAAATTTGTGCGACCCTGGTATCAATTCAGCCACCATGTTCTCGTTTGCCAAAAGATTGGTCGATCGTCTTGAGGGCACCAACGGGCAGAATCAGACCGACTCCTACTTCAAGAACGTGCTCCAGATCAACAACAAGGGCTATGGCCTTCGTGTCTTGAAAGTGACACCACATTCGATTGCCCACCAGGTGGGTCTCGAGTCATGGTTCGACTACATAATACGTGTCAATGGCCACGAACTTCCGATGATGTACCCATCGCTCTCTAACTTCTCCTACAGTATCAACGAAGACGGCCTGATGAACTACGGCGGACAAACCACCGCCGAACAAGCAGGCATGATAAACACAGACTTACTCGTGCAAGAATTGACATCCATCTCCAAAAACGAACATTCTGCCAAGGAAATCACCGTGGACGTCTGGAGTGCAAAGGGTGGTATTATCCGCCAGGTCCGCTTGCCATTGAACACCCCAGTCGACAGCGGAGAGACCAACCCGTCCCAGTTGTTCGCCGGCTTGTTTGCTGAAATCGGTGTCGTGCTTCTGTCGCAGCATTTGAACACCTCGACGTACGTGTGGCGCATTCTTCAGACCCACATGGGCTCGCCAGCCTTCCAGGCGCAATTGGTGCCTTATTCAGACTACATCATAGGATGTGAAGCTATATCTCCTGACGGCTCGCAAACCCAGGGCCTCACCACCGGAGGAGAGGCGTTGTTGTCGAGATTTGTCTTGAACCACTACAACCAAAACTACCTGCAAACGAACAACGACTTTGTTCCTATCACGCTCTACGTCTACAACCACGACTACGACATTCTTCGTCCCGTCACCGTGAATTTGTCGCGTTCTTGGGGAACCGGCCAAAACAAGGGTGTTCTTGGCTGTGACGTGGGCTATGGGCTACTCCACCGTGTCCCTGAGGTCATAGGGAAGTTCGGAAGCCATGAAATCGTTGACGATATTCTTTTCGAGAACAAGGACGACTTTGCGTACAACTTGCAGCAGCCAGCAGAACCCGCGCCAGCCCATCCTGAACCAGCGGCACCAGGCCCGGCTGCTTTTGTTCCATTGAGTGCAGCTGCTCCTCCACCACCTAGAGGGGCCGCAAAGAAAAAGAGACATGCCGCACCAACAAGTGGTTTGGGTGGCCTTGAGGATTACATGAATGAGGAGATAGCCAAATCCAAGGAACAAGATGTAGCCACAGGTGCTACATCGCCATCAAAAGAATCGGTACCCCCTCCCCCAGCTCATAAATAGGTAATCAATAATAGTTTCATAAAAAGCGTACACTGATAAAAAAACGAAAATGCCCACTGTCGGAATCGAACCGACGATCGCTCCATTACGAGTGGAGCGCCTTACCACTTGGCCAAGCGGGCTTTTCGGTGTATATAAGCGTTGCCATGCTTACATTACGTATATGTACTATCCATCTCTATTCTGTTGGTAATCCAATTAAATTGGCTTTTGCAGTAGCTGGAGGTCACTGAGGGTGTGGGCGCTGACTTTTCGAACTGCGTCACTTCGGGCATATAATAAAAGCCCTTCATGCAACACTGGTTACGTAACGGTTGGTGCCTGTTCTCAAAGACATTTTCTTATGGAACACTTTCCAAGTCTTTGCAAACCGGTTTCTGGAGATTACATGTCACTCAAGAAGGGCTTGTTCGGCTCATAGATCAGCAATTAATTGTGTTTGCAACCTTCTTCCCTGTATACAAGAATTCTCAACTTCGCATACTGGAGATAAGAACCAAGAAACAAAGTATTTGTGTCCTATAAACCAACCTACACTTTCAATCTTCATTAGCATATATTAATAGACTGAAGCTGTTCCCTGAAGTTAGAAATGGCTCTCTTTTGCACCCTTGGAATGTTCATAATCGATGAGAATCGATATCCTCCGTCTTCCAATAGAAAGAACGACTACGATATCATCGGTGGTGCAGGTCTGTATGCGTTGATAGGTGCAAGAATCATAGCCGGAAAGGCAAGAAGTGAGTCTGTGTGTGCAATTATAGATAAAGGGTCAGATTTTCCAACGCAGGTTGAGGAAGAATTGGACGCGTGGAACACTGGAACAATGTTTCGAGAAGACAAAACAAGGTTAACTTCTCGTGGTGCAAACACATACGACGAGAAAGGTATACGTCATTTTGAATATCTTACTCCCAGGAAGAGAATCGTTGCACAAGATATTTTGGCCAATGAATATCTCTTGAACTCCAAGACTTTCCATTTGATCTGTTCAGTTGATCGGTGTCGAGAATTGGTGAAAAGTATCAGCGAGAAGACAGCAGAATCTCCCATATTTGTTTACGAACCTTTGCCAGATGATTGTGTTCCTGAGAACTTTGAAAAGTTGCTGCATTTATTACCTCTCATTGACGTTTTCACCCCCAATCTAAATGAAGCTTGTCTGTTCGTGGGTGAAGAAGAACTCCCGGAGACCGAGGAACAGCTAGCGATCGTCGCATCCAAGTTCACAAAATATTTAGCCAAAGAAAATTCCGGGGCTGTCTTGCGTTGTGGTCCTCTTGGGTGCTACGTTACTTCGAAAAATATCAATGTCTTATATCCAGCATACCATCAGGATCAAGCCTATGTGGTCGACGTAACCGGCGGAGGTAACCTGTTCTGTGGAGGGTTTGCAACTGCTCTTGCTCTAACAGGTGACTGGCAAACAGCTGCTGTGTGCGGAAACATAGCAAGTGGGTGTATTATAGAACGCCTTGGGGTGCCGCAATTGGGATATACACCTGGCGAAACGTGGAACGGTAAATCGTTGAAGGACCGTCTAATGATCTACGCAAAACTGAACCCGGGATTGAAAATTGAGGAGGACATAAGTAGATTATTCTAAAAGAAAAATGAAATGTATCAACTAACCATCTTTTTGTGTCGTGGTAGAATCCGGTGACGGATCAGTAATATCGTTTTTTGCTTCCATGTCATCTTCTGCTTCAGTGTTGGAGTCTTCTGCTTCGTCGGTTCTGTCGTGAGACGTTTCCAGGGCAGAATCCGACCTGGTAACTGGAACATTGTCTTCGTGATACAAACTTCTCAAGATCTCACGATCGTCAGTCCAGCTTCTAAGCTTTTTGCCGTAAATGTAGAGCGGGATACCAAAGAAACTGACAAATAACTGAACCATCCCGTAGGCGATGAATATATTTCTGCCGCCTCTAGCGTCAAATGCGGCATTGTTGAAGATTGAGAATATGAAGCCGAGGAAGTTTTTCAAAAAGTTAAACGACACCAAAGCTTCGGCAGCAAACATTCTATAGGAGTCGATTGTGAAAGTGATTGCGGTGGTGGAAGCCATTGAACTTCCAAACGCAAGACATCCAAAGAATATAACGGGGCCTGCCCACATGTCCTCAGCTTGAGAGGACCAACCATAACCAATAAGGCCAAATGCAATGAAAAATGTAGCTGGAATCATCATTATTAGTCTGAATTCAGGTTCATAAATGCCATGATTCCTGGAAACCAAGTATCTAGAAAGTCTGTCACTAATAATTCCGGTGCTCAAAGATCCCAAGATTCCGCCGATGAATGGCGAGACATAGAAGAGACCAACTGTTTGCTGATTGTAGCCGTACGGAGCGCCATGAAATATGTCCGCAATTGTCTCCGAAATCACGATCAACCAGACAACAGCTAAAGAGTAAATGAATGATCCGAAGAGCACAGATGGATACAAGTAAAGGAAAAATGGGCGAAGTGCAATCATCCACCATTTATCAATGGACTGGCGCCCGTCAATAATAGCAAGTGACTTCAAGTATGGAGTTGGAGCCGCTACGGGGGCTGCTTCTGCTGGTTGCTCTGTGATAGCGACCGGAGCCTGTGCGTTAGCAGAATGGGCGGCACGAGAGACATTAGCCATTGATGATGAGAGACTTTCAATGTCTAGGACGTTATCCGTCGTGCCCCTATGAAGGGCAAATGCATTAGGACGGCGCTCAGGAGGATAGTAGTCGGACACGTTGTGTGCGGCTTCCGTTTCCTCCAACGAGCGCTTGTTCGGGGTGGGAGATCTATCCCAAAATGTATCGGGAACGAAGAAGAATGTCAAGAGAAGGTTCATGCCGAGGAACATGGCGAGGATCCAGAAGAGCCAGTGGCGGTCCAACAGCTGGAACACAAGCCCCGACAAAAGGGGAACAATGTTCTTGCCTCCAAGCATGAGCATGGTGTATATGCCTATCCGGTAGGCTCTTTCGTGAGCAAAGTAGATTTCTGCTATGGTAGCACTCGGAAGAGACTCGGTTGGGGATGCGCCCAATCCGGTGATCACTCTTCCTGCCATGAGAGCGCCAAACGACTTGGACGCGCCAGCCACGATGGAGCCCACGAGAAAGAGCAAGATGCCTAACAAGTATACGAACCGCTTGCCGTACACGATGGCAGTGGGACTGGCAAACACGGAGCCCACTCCTAGGGCCAACATGAAGCCACCAACAAGATATGCAACGGTGGTGAGGGGTTTATCAAACTCCACGTGGAGCGAGTCCATACCGGCTGCAAGTAACGGCGACTGGCCGCCTCCTAGGAACGAGTGGAATCCCACAATCAAGAGACACAAGTCTCGCTTCCACATGGGCCAGTTGAGAGGGTCGTTGGGATTATCCTGCGGTTGTGGATGAAGGATGATACCAGTAACAGACCGCTTCAAAGCCGCCGAATCAGCGTCGTGCAGGGCGCCGGACACGGCGTCGTTGTCCATCATAATGATGGTACCAGTCACCTGGCGTCTCAGTGGCTGTTTGATACCTAGACATGACATTTTGGCGATGCTAGTATGTTAAATCGGTGGGGTATTTATAGCCCTGTAAGATATCAAAACAATAACCACTTTTTGTACACAAAATGTTCTCCGCATCTAACCATAAAGGTCACGGAGGTGTGCGGCGCCGAAGGATGATGACGACATAGCTAAGGCTGGGCAGAGGGGCACAGCCAAGAATAATAGTACGTCATCCCTATGGATCGTAGACAACCACCAAATGATACCTGTTGATACAATCGAGTACCTGGACTAGTCCTTTGCCCCAGCAAGGTCACGCTTCCAGCTCACCATTGCTGATCCGTGGTTATCGCTTACATTGTTTCGCAACCAGTGTCGTGCAGGTGCGCGTTGATGGGCCGACCACAACTGTCAACAAACGGAGGGGTTGAACACGGTGCTGCGTGGGAAGGAAGACATCCTGTGGTTCTGCAGCAGAGACAACTGCTTAGACCGAAACTCCGATGTATATGTTTTCCACCAAATTCTTACGAATCGCGTTAGCTGGTTTTTTGACAAACTGCACATTTTTGTAAAAATGTACAATTCCAGATATGAGGACCAAGAAGTCTTGCCTCATTCGAAACCGCCACAAGCAAGGACGCGCTACATCACTCTAAACCCGCCACTACTCATCTACCATTTCACATCTATTGTTTACTCCACGACCATTTGTCTTCGCTCTACACATGGCAATTTCCGTAAATGGCTGGCAACAGCAAATCGTCAAGCACTGCATATAACATCACGCGTCAAGCCCAGAATTTCTAATTTGTTCAAGGTCCGACAATTTGCTCAGTGGTGGACACGGTTAAATATGACTACGGAATCGCCGCTGGTATACATTGCAACGTATTCGAATGTAAGTATCGACACGCGTGTGATACGCGACCCAAAGTTCGCCTACACGTCTTGAAGTGGTTTTTTCCCAACTACGGTAAATTTGTGGAATCGTCGTGTTTCCAGCCTTAAAGTGACGTCCTTGAGCTCACAATCACATGGCAAGACTGGCGGCTCGCCGTTGGCTACTTGCTAATGCCCAATGTCACTTGTCCTGCTGCCTCCGAATAACCATAAAACCCTAGTATGTGTTTGAAGCGCGAGGTCCGCGTCACCGCATATACCTGTTTTGCACCCAGCTACTAACCCAGACGGATGTGTACGAATGCTGCATTAACGACTCGCCGATAATGCGACGGGTGAAGGATAACTGGGTCAACGCCACCCAGATATTGAAATGTTGCAACTTTCCCAAGGCGAAAAGAACGAAAATTTTGGAGAAAGGGGTACAACAGGGTCTCCACGAAAAGATCCAAGGTGGATACGGGCGGTTCCAGGGTACGTGGATCCCGTTACAGGACGCCCAAAGGTTGGCTGCCAACTACGGTCTCTCCCCGGAAATGGCTCCAGTGTTGTATCTTGACCTAGACATGAACACGGTTCTTCCGAAGAAAGCACGCCAGCTCAATAAGGACGGTACCCCGGTCAAGCGTAAATACGTAAAGCGGAACAAACCTGGTGACACTCCGTCAAAGAAGCCACGTACCGACATGGATCCGGCCATGAACCAGGAGGCATATCGCATGCAGTTAATGGCAGCGGCTCAACAAGGATCCGGACCCGCTTCTGCGCCTCTTCCTCAGTCTGGAGTCCCATATCAAAACTTCCTGAACGACATTATGGGGGGCATGGTGCCACCCGCCGTGTCTCAATCCTCGATCCAAAGCGAGTACCAGAATTACCAGCTCCAGTTTCAGCGAATGCAACAACAACAACCAGTTCAGCCCACACCCCCACAACAGGCTTCCTTCTATCCAAACCAACAGCCAATGTTGAATTACCAACATACCAAGGCATCTCTGTCGCAATCCACCAACGAGACCAACTGGTCATATGACGAACATAAGGATTCAGACACTTCGGAATCGTCCAATGATGGGGCTAAGGGCAAGTCCACCGAGACCTATGCTTCTCAAATACTAAGATTCTTCACCGAAGAGAATGCGCCCGTGCCGTATTTCATTCACAATCCACCTTACGACTTCAACATCAATGAAGCTATCGATGACGAGGGCCACACCGCTCTTCATTGGGCCGCTTCCATTGGAAATTACCACATGACCCACCTTCTCATATCAAAAGGAGCCAATCCGTTGGAGGTAAATAACTTTGGTCTCAACCCATTGTCAAAATTGATCCTGTTCAATAACTGTTACGAGATGAAGAACTTTCCAAAGATGTTGGACGAATTAGAGTTGTGTTTGATAAATACAGACAGCAACGGCAGAACGCCCCTTCATTATCTATGCCAATTCTCGTCAATGGAATCAAAGTACGAAAGTTTCCGTTACTACTTGAATGTCATGATGTCTAAATTAACAAGCATTCTGAACCAAGATGCCAACTCGTTGAACTTGTTGAAGAATGTGCTCGACCATCAAGATGTCAATAGAGATACTTGTTTGCATTTAGCTGCAAGAGCCGGTTCTGCAAAACTCATAAGAAAGCTTCTCAGTCACGGTGCAAGAGACGATTTGCCAAACGTTCAGAACGAAACCGCAAAGCACTTGATAGTAAAGCTCAACATTTTGAGTGAAAACTCTAACCAGCTGCTCTTGGTAACTCCGATGCAACCGCTGTATAATGCGATCCATACTCCCGACACACAGCGGACTACTTTGCAGGAGGAGGGTGACGGAGACAAAGTCAAGATAGATGACAATAAAGAGAACATCTTTATGGACGAAACGATAAAGTCATCCTTCGAAGCTATGTCGACACCGACACCAGACAAGAACGGCATTCACGCGCCAAATCGACCTTTGACCATAATCTCCGAGCGAACAGTGGAAAGCACGCCAGTAAAAGCAGATGAGCAGAAACTCTCCTTGGGAGCTGCTATTACCCAAACCTATTCACCACATCCTCCGAAATTGGACAAAGACGGTCTCGTTGTGGAGGATCGTGCAGCCAAAAAGTTATCGATGCAAGACCTTTCATCGATGGTTAACGGCATGCTCAATGCGCTTGCAGACTCATTCAACCTGCAGCTAGCCAAGCTCAAGCAGCAGCAGATGACTCTCGAGTCCAGCATTTCGGAGAAGAATGAGATCAACGCGAAGACGGAGCAATGGTTGAGTTCGTTGTTCCAGATATACTTTGACAGTGTAGAATCCAACGAACATGGCAAGGCACTTACCGATGAGACGATCAAAGAGTATGAGGGCACCATCCATATCAAGGAACAATCGTTACAGCGAATATTGGAAAAGAAAGACGCGTATAGGTTGGCCCAGATGGTGGAGTCTCACGAGAACCAGATTGAGGATGACGATGCTCCACTTGAGGACAACATGAAGTTGGAGCTTGCATCGAAGCTCACGAGGCTCCAGCACGAACGGGCGCAACTCCTGGCCAACACTGTAGCGGCAATTAAGAATTACGGGATTGATTCAAAGCTCTACAAGTACAAGAAGTTGATCAGTTTAAGCAGTAACTTGAAGGTTGAAGATATCGATGGCCTTATCAATGGTATAGAAGAATCCTTGATGGAAGCTTCTTGAGATTATATATGTATAGATACTACAATATTTTCCCGTTAGTTGGAATTATGATACAAGAGAAGACTTAACCACGCTACGATCCATATGCAGTTTAGAACACAATTATCACCAGAATCGCATTTTGAAGACGCAAGTTGTTTACGCGGTCATGCTGGCAAATAGGGTAGATGTGGCATCGCAGGAGCCCAAGGAGACGTTGGTGAACTTCCCGCTGTCGATTATGAGCGGGGTGACTAAAGAAGGGAGTTTGGTGTCGCTCACATTCAAGTCTATCAAAACGGCAGATTTGGTGGAGAATTTGGATATGATGCGCCAGTCGTTGATACGGCCAACAGAAGAATATTTGCCTACGAGGATATCCGGCGAAAAATTTGACCCAGAAGCCATAAAAGAAAGACTCAATAATGCCACGCAACCAATAGAGTACACCCTGGAAACGGAGGAGATATCCGCTTTGCATCGTAAACTTCAGAACAACGACGCTGACGTGGGCGACATTTTAAGGCAAAAGATGGAAGCAAAAGAGTCAACCAGACTTGTGGTGGCGGAAACCAAGGTCCAGTCGTTTGCCTATAACATAGACGTTGACGTTGCGCCCAGCCAGTGAATGATTTCATGGAAATTGGCTATATAATGTATAATATGTATAAGTGTTGATCTACAACTCCATATCCGCCGCGCCGTCGTCGCTCGACAAGCTGCCAATGTCACTGAGTTCGTCATCGTCATTGTCGTCGTGGGTCTTGCCGTTCGAGTTGCCGTTCTCGTGGGAATAGCTCTCGTCCTCGTCGTTGGCTATGTTCTGGGCGTACTGCTGCACATACTGCTTGACGGTGGAGTTGTACTTGGCCTCGTCCTTGTTCATGAGCGTCGAGGCCTCTGTGTTGAGCGGGTCGCTGGGATTGGCGTAGCGGAGCAAGTGTGGCAAAAAGTTCTCAAATATGTTTACGAGGCCAAACATGGGCGACCAGGTCTGGTTGATGACGTCTAGACACACCGAGCCAGAGCTCTCGTCGATGTTGGGGTGGAAGATCTTGTTGGTGAAGCCTATCGAGGGCGACTTGAGAGGGTACTGGTCGGGGAGTTCTACACGAACTTTCCACTTGCCGCCAGCGTACGGGGTGTCGGACGGACCGTTGAAGATGACGTGGAACTGCTGGATGGAGTCGTTGACAAGGGCAACGTCATGGCCACTCATCATGAGATCCATAACGTCCTTCTCTATGCGTCTTTTGGGAGAACTCATGGTGGATATGAAGGCCGGGGACCTGGTGAGGAAATGCTGTCTATTTAAGGAGTCTGCTTGCAGATGCGGCAAACGGGGATGGAAATCTGGTGCGATTGTGAAACGGGGTTGAAAATGCAAGAATAACGGTGTTAACTGCTGGTGGTCACAGGGGTGACCCCATACCGCGCCTGCAGGAACATCAGTGGGGGTCCACCGTTTCGGCTGCGAGTCGCAAAGTGGCAACCATGCTGCAAAACGGACCGCAGGTCGCGGCGAGCATGGGGAATGGATGTAAGAATGTTTATTAGCTATATATGTCAGTTCATTAGTCGTATCCCTTGGTGTGGGGCTTCTTGTCCTTTTTCACAACCTCGATGGTCCAGTCACACGAGAAGATCGCCTTGCCGTTCTCGAGAAACGTCGACTTGGCTGGGTACTTTCCACGTATCACCGATCCTCCAGGGAGAGTGTGGGGCTCAAAAATCACCTGGTGGACGGTGTCGTCAACGTTGGGCACGATGTTTTCGCCCACTGGCAACTTTCTAGTGTCAAAGGGAATCCCGTGCTTCTTCACCACCTGGTGGTAGGTGAGCAGACGGATCGGTCTTCTGGCCCGGTACCGGATCGTCAAGGTGTAGGTGCTTCTTTCCGGGAGCACAAAGTGTAGCCGCTGGGGCATATCCTCCATGTCCTGCGAGAACTCGAGGGGCTCGTCGTGGCCGTCAACCGCAATGGTCATGGCGCACAATTCCAAGTCGTCGTTCTGGAACTCGGCAATTAGTTCTTCTCTGCTTTTCATTTGCTTGTGTACTGGTCACTACGCGCTTCTATTTATATGGCCCAGCAAACATGTGAATGTGCACCCTCAGCTCATCAGCAGCGCGACTCCGAGATTTCGGACACTTTCACATGCTCTCCGCCGGTGCGCAATAGCCATCTCGCAATTATACGCAGCGCCGCATTGTTGCGCGCAGCTAGTGGCACCTTGTAGAAACCCAGCAGTTCCAGAGGACGTGTCATTCGAGTTTTCTCAGGCTACTTTCTCCGCTCCGCTCAACTTGACGGCGGCGCCGTATTTCTGTAACTTGGTCAAGAGCTGGTCGCCCTGCTTGATAAGCAAATGGTACTGGTTGTTCTTGTTATCGGGCCTGTTGGTTTCGATAATGCCATTCACCTTGTCGATGGTGCAGTTGAGCTTCTTGGTGGGGATGAACCGGCAAAGGTCCTGGTCCAAAAAGTCCTCGCTGATGTTGAAGCTCTGCGCCATGGATTTTATCGACAACGACTTGTAGCTCTCGAGTAGCTGGCCGTAGGCCTTGCAGCGCAACTCTCGCAAAATGTACTGCGCGTGTTGCTGGAGGTACTTGTTGCCAATAAGCAAATGGTCGTGGGTCTCCAACAAGTACTGGAAGAAGCAGCCGTACTGACAGGTGTACAACGAGTTGGTGAGGTTGACGATGGGCTCCAACAACTCCTGCGAGTTGGAGTAGATCGACAAGATTTCCGGCAGGTCGATGATCTTGGCCTTGAGGTCGACCCGGTCCAACGACAACACGCCGCATACGATAGCGTATTGGGCCACCTGTTCGTAGGTGCACAACTCGGTCGACGTGAACGTGGCCAACGAGTCTATCAAGAGCTTGGCCGCCTCGGCAAACTTGCGGGTCGCCATCAAATAAATTCCGTTGTATGTCTTGTAGCGGTTGCGGCGCTCCCAGTCTCCTCCCTTGTCGATGTGGGTCTGGACCTGGTCCAAGTACTTGCCAACCAGGGCATAGTCGTTGAAGAAGAATTCGATGCGCACGATGGTGAGCAAAATGTCTATTTTGGAGCCACTGCTCTGGGGGAGCTCCAATGCCTTCTTATAGCTCTCCACGGCGTTGGAACGGTCAATGATTTTGGCGTAGTATTTCGCGAGGTCCAAGTTGCAGGCCAAGGCGTCCAACTCGGTTTCCTCGTCTCCCTCTGCTTCTTTGATCTTCTGTGTCAATGCAGTGATCTCCTTCTCGTTGGCAGCCGCCAATTCCTGGTACAAGCCTTCGTCATATGGGAAGTTGGCCAAGTTCTCCTTCAAGTGGCGATAATATGGAGCCATGGAGTTGGCGGTAATTTCCTTGACCAAGCGATCGAGTGTCGCCAGAGACGACTCGCCAGAGCTTCCCAGCTGCAACAAGTATTGATCTTCCGACAAGGTGTAGTCTGGGATCTTTTCGATGTCCGAATCAATTTCCATGGTGTAACAGTTTGTGGCGACGACGAAGGACGCACTTGAGACGCACGAGACTGCATACACCCTGTATGGGCGCCCCCAGAATATGCGATACCATGGCGCTTGCCGCACCAGTCCTGTGTGTTACGGCATTGTGGCCGAGTGGTTAAGGCGATGCACTCGAATCTCTCGAGTTATGCATTGGGATTTCCCGCGCAGGTTCGAATCCTGCTGATGTCGTTATTTTTTTTTTGGCGTTGCAGCAATTTTTTGTAGCACGCAAGGTGTTTATCGTGGCCCCACGCATCCCCGTCTACTCAATTGGCACGGCGGCCACCAATCGCGCCACCCCTATGTCTGGTCCGTCGGCTTCGGCAACCCCTCATTGCCAAATCGAGGTTCGCAGCCGAGGTATCCTGCCCGGCATATAGACGGTATAAATACCGGTACCCTAAACCCCGTCTTTATCCAGCATGTCGGCCAAAGAGGACATTCCCGCTATTTTTCTTGACAAGATCTCGCCCCGCGGGTTGGAGGCGATCCAGAAGTGCAAGGACTTTGTCGAGCAGTACTGTCTCCCTGCCGATGAGCTCTACCACTCGCAGCTCGATCCGGACCCCACAAAACGGTGGAAGTCTACCCCACAGATTACAGAAAAGTTGAAAAAAAAGGCCCAGGAGTTGGGGCTCTGGAACATGTTCTTGTCCAAGCACTATGCCGAGGGCGCTGGGTACACCAACTTGGAGTACGGACTTATGGCGGGATACTTGGGCCGGTCTTTTGTTGCCCCGGAAGCCACCAATACCAACGCGCCCGACACGGGAAACATGGAATTGCTTGCTAAATACGGCACCAAGTACCACAAGGAGCGGTGGCTCCGGCCGTTGTTGGACGGCGAGATCCGGTCCGCGTTCTTGATGACCGAAAAAGGCACGTCTTCCTCCAACGCCTTGAACATTTCCGTCACCGCCAAGAAGAACGCCCGCGGCAACTGGGTGTTGAACGGCGTCAAGTGGTTCTCGTCTGGCGCCGGCGACCCCCGCTGTGCTGTGTGGTTGGTGATGTGCAAAACCGCCGAGTCCAAAGACTTGTACCACAACCACACCGTGCTTGTCGTCGACGCCAAGAAGGCGGTGGCTTCCGGCAGGGCCAAGTTGATCAGGGCATTGCAGGTGTTTGGCTACGACGACGCTCCCCACGGCCACTTTGAAGTGGCGTTTGACAACTTTGAGATTGCCAGTGAAGACATGCCCCACTCGCTCTTGGCGTCGGAGGGCCAGGGCTTTGAGCTCATCCAGTCCAGACTCGGTCCCGGCCGGATCCACCACTGTATGAGACTGATTGGCGTCGGGGAACAGGCGTTGCTCCTTGCCAGCCACCGCGCCAACACCCGTCTCATCTTCGGCACCCTCATGGCCAAGCGTGAGTCGTTCATCACCGCCTTTGCCCAGCACAAGATCAACCTTCAGCAGTGCCGGTTGCTCGTGCTCAACGCGGCGCACAAGATCGACATCAGCAACGCCAAGGCAGCGCAGCGGGAGATTGCCATGGCCAAGATCGAGACCCCGAGAACCGTCGGCCGGGTGCTAGACTGGGGCATCCAGGTCTTTGGCGCCGAAGGTGTTTCGCAGGACACCGCGTTGGCCCGGCTGTACGCCCACAACCGGACACTCCAGATCGCCGACGGCCCGGACGAGGCACACTTGAACCAGTTGGGCAGAGCCGAGGCCAAGTCGTTCCATCTCGCCAGCCAGTTCTACGCCAAGCAGGAGGACTACCGCAAGCGGTTGGCCAGTCTCTAGAGGAAAAGTATATTACGAGTAGATTATATATCAGTACAAGTCGGATTTGACAAAGTCATTAATAAGCCCCTTGGCTAGGAGCCGCTTGGACTTGGCGGACTCGAATTTGATTTTGGCCGCTTGCCGGGCCTTCAACTCGGATTCGGCCTCGGCGAACGGGATTTGCTGCAACTTTTCTAGGTGGTCGTCTTCGGTGTCGATGTCCAACTCGCCCATCATCACCACGTTTTCTCCTCTGATCATGAATACCCCTCGATACGTTTCAGAATAGCGTTGTGGGCCCAGGCTCTCGTCATTCACGTCGTTCAAATATATTCTTTCGACAGCGTCTTGAAGAACAAGATTCGCAAACTGGTCAAACGTTCTCAATATGCCAAACAATTTGCGCCCGTCTCTCATAAGTACGAAGATCTTTCTGTCGACTGATCCTACTATGGCAGCAGCCGTTGTGAAGGCATACGACTCGAGGTAGAGGTCCTCGACATTAGGACCAAATTCTGTCATGGTTTATGGATGGATGGATGGGACACGGGTATGCACGGAGTACAAAAATAGGGAAGAAAGGTTAGCTCGGCTGCTTTGGTGTTGTAACTTGTGATACGTATTTAGTCTTTATTCCGACGAGCCTGGCAGGTTGATAATTTGGCGGTGCGCGCACGACCTGAAGAAGTCTCAAGGAACAAGAAGGAAAGGGACTAGTAGGGCCTGCCTCCATGTCAATGGTTTATACGAAAGTAAACTTGCAGACATTGAATGGTGGATTGTTTCTGTTCCCAAGTATTCTGAACTTGTAGTATTTTTCTACGTGGCCAATGCCACTTGACAGCCAAAGCCACCCTCTAGTCCACTAGAACTCCATATCGCAACCAGTGTCTAGTGGTCGCTGTGCGTTGTGGTCGCTGTGTGTTGTGGTCGCTACTGTGTGTACCCTATACCCCAGTACCTTCGTCTGAGGTAGGTGATTTTGTGCAGGACCCGATGAGATATGAGCCAGAAAAAATCACCTACAGCAGCATGTCGTTCTACGCCTACAAAGACGTTATAGAAGAGGGGGATCTCGTTCTCGCCTTTATAAGCAGAGGAAACATAAAACCGCTTCATGTCACGAAGGGACAGACATTGAATACCCGATATGGCCAGTATGATCACGACCGAATGATTGGCATGAAGTTTGGCGAACAGATGGCAGGAGCCAAAGGCCACGGATTCATCCATTTATTGCATCCTACTCCAGAATTGTGGACCTTATCGCTTCCCCACCGTACTCAGATTGTGTATACCCACGATTCCTCATACATTACCCAAAGATTGGGTGTCACCAGTGGCACCAGGGTCATTGAAGCAGGTACCGGATCGGCTTCTTTCACTCATGCTTTTGCACGTACCGTTGGACTCGAGGGCCGTGTGTTCACATACGAGTTCCACGAGCCTCGTTTTCTAGAGGCTAAAGCAGAAATCGAGAAGCACGGCCTCGATAAGAACACCTTCATCACCCATCGAGACGTCTGCAATGATGGTTTCGAGATAGCTAGCATCCCGGCCAGCTTCAATGCGGGCGAGGGAATCGCAAGCGATGTCGTTTTCCTTGATTTACCCTCGCCGTGGGATGCAATTCCACACTTGCCAAAGGTGATTTCGCAAAAATCTCGTGTTGGCATTTGCTGCTTCTCGCCATGTATGGAGCAGGTGACCAAGACCGTTGATGCACTCAAAGAGAACGGCTGGATCAGCATTGAGATGGTGGAAGTTGCAGGCCGCAGATGGGAAGCTCGTAAAGAGATGGTGCGGGACATTTCAGACGTTGTCAAACGAATAAAGGATATAGGGGGCAGAAAGAACCAGGGCATAGAAAGCAGAAGAACTGCCAAAGTGCAAGAAAACAGAAAGAGAGAATTCTCCGAGGTCGACTCGCCGCAGGAATCACCAGAACCATTCCAAAACCTCACCCCCGGCTTCAACCCATTCGGCCGTGGCCAAAGAGTCAAAGAAGGAGACGATAAGTTCACCTGGAGAAACGTCACCAGGGTAGAAGTCGACGTCAAGAGCCATACGTCGTATCTTACGTTTGCCTACAAAATGCCCTCGTCCCAGTGAGTACTGCATACAGATAGGGAGCCTGGTGTAAACTTTCGGGAGACAATTTGAGGTCAGCGACTCAGCTTGGGAAAGGCACAAGCCAGTATATAATCAGAGCATAAATTAGGAATAATTCCTCAGTCATATATACACCTGTACCATGAGCTCTCCAATTGGTAAGTTTGATGCCGGTATTTTCGATTTATTGCCCGTGTACTAACCTAGTTCTTGACCAGGGTACTGGTTTCGTCAAGATTGGACGAGCTGGAACCAACTTCCCTGACCATACATTCCCGTCAATTGTTGGTAGACCCATCTTAAGAGCAGAGGAAAGGAATGTATTGATTCCTTCCGACGTTGAAATCAAGGATATTATGTGTGGCAGTGAAGCCAGCGACGTCAGATCATTATTACAGATTAGCTACCCAATGGAGAATGGTATCATCAAGAATTGGGAGGATATGGAGCATTTGTGGGACTATGCCTTCTATGAAAGAATGAAGATTCCCACCGAAGGACAAAAAATTCTCCTTACAGAACCCCCCATGAACCCGTTGAAGAATAGGGAAACTATGTGCGATGTTATGTTCGAGAAGTACCAATTTGGAGGTGTCTACGTTGCCATCCAAGCTGTCTTGGCATTGTATGCTCAGGGTTTGAGTTCGGGTGTCGTGGTCGACTCCGGTGATGGTGTCACTCATATTGTTCCAGTGTACGAGTCGGTCGTCTTGAACCACTTGACAAGAAGATTGGATGTCGCCGGTAGAGACGTTACCCGTAACTTGATCAACTTGTTGTTACGTCGTGGTTATGCATTTAACAGAACCGCTGACTTTGAAACAGTGAGACAAATAAAGGAAAAGTTGTGCTACGTTTCCTACGACTTGAACTTGGATACAAAATTGGCGCAAGAAACCACAACATTGGTAGAATCATACGAATTGCCCGATGGAAGAGTTATCAAGGTCGGCTCAGAAAGATTTGAGGCTCCTGAATGTTTATTCCAACCTCATTTGGTTGACGTTGAACTGCCTGGTGTCGGCGAGACTCTCTTCAACACTATCCAAGCTGCTGATGTCGATGTCAGAGCATCCCTCTTCAAAGCCATTGTTTTGTCTGGTGGATCATCCATGTACCCAGGTTTGCCATCCAGATTGGAGAAAGAATTAAAACAGTTGTGGTTAACCAGAGTGTTAAACAACGACGCCTCAAGATTGGATAAATTCAAGGTAAGAATTGAAGATCCTCCAAGAAGAAGACACATGGTGTTCATAGGTGGTGCTGTGTTGGCCAATATCATGGCTGACAAGGACCATATGTGGATCTCAAAGCAAGAATGGGAAGAACAGGGCCCCAGAGTGTTGGAAAAATTAGGTCCACGTTAACAGTTAGATGTAAAAGTATGATGTTCTGTATATTGTAGAGTTATATCAACCGTAGTTCAAATCTGCTATTCCCTTCAATACAGTGTCGACCAATCTGTCGTACAAGTCGGATGTTATGGACCCAGTTCCGTTGTTTCTACTATTATACCCAAAATTGACGGCCAGATGCACAAGATCACGGACAAAAGCTTCACTAACAATTTTGGGCTTCAAGAAGTCGCTTTGCAAGCACTCTTCAACAGTATATCTCTCATTGGGGTCTCTAGCAAGACACTTTTGCAATAGTTCGATAGCACTTTTCGGAACAGGGATATTACCCAATCCTTTGGAAGGGTAGGCAATCTTAATCTGCGGATTCATAATAGCCATAATCCTTTGATTCCCAGAGTATCCACCATATGGAGGCATGCCGTATATCATTTGGTACATGATACAACCACAAGACCATACATCGGAAGGTTTACCGACCCTCCATGTGTTCTTACTTTTGAGCATGCCATTATCAGGGCTCATGAGACTAGGTGATACATGACCAACGCCAATAAGAGTTTCAGGGGCCATATAGTTTGGAGTTCCAATTTGTGACTCACGGTATATGTTTGCAGTATGCTCCGGAACAGCATTGGCAATTCCGAAGTCAATGATCTTTAGTTCCCCCTTGATGAAAAGGAAATTTGCCGGTTTCAAATCACTGTGAACTATTTCAGCATCGTGAACAGCTTTCACGCAATTGAGCATTTCAATTGCGTGGAACTTGACAAAGTTGAGGTCTAGTATATGCGGTGCTGCTAATTTGTTCTGAAAAACGTGAGCTAAATCAATCTCACCGCATTCCATTACCAAGTAAATTGAGCCCTCACTTATGACATGGTCTACCAACTGAACGACTCTTGGGGTACCTTTCAATTTTAATAAAAGGTCTATCTCCCCTTTAAATCCTTTCACACATACCTCATCAAATTGATCAAAAGTAACCTTTTTGATAGCATATAATCGCTGATTTGTCATTGACTTTACCTTGTAAACTTTGGATGTTCCTCCACGACCCATCAACTCAAGCTTTTCGTATTGAGTACCGTTAATTGCAATGTATTTCCTTTTCTTACCATCGTCGGATGAACTGAGTGTAGCGAAAGCGCCAGGCTTCACTACTTTGGGTTTTCGAAATGTTTCTGCTTCGTGTTGAATGTTCAACACGTTTGACGAAATATGCTGAAGGGGCCGTCTTGAAACATCCCGAGGGTGGAACTCTGGCACATCGATGTTTTCCTTGTCTCTCGAAGAGCTAGACGAACTAGGAGGCGTCCGCCGACTTTGATAGTTATCATGTGGCCCTGCCATTTCAATATCTTCACTGCGTGCTTTTTTGGAAACCCTATCAAGTTCGTTGAGTCGTTTTTGTTCGTCGATACGCAGCCTAAGTTCCAGCTCTCTCTCTTTCCATAGTTCGATTTCATTGTCAATTGGCGGTTGCAGATCGGAATGCATAGATAATCCAGATTCAAGGGTACTCCTTTTTGAATGCCAGGGTGTAGGTGTAGATGCAATATTGTCTTCATTATTGGGTTCGGTAACCTTTGGAGCTCTCATTGGTGGCCCAAGCAGACGGCCGAAGTGGCGAGACCCTCGTATACGTTTAGAAAGTCGGGGCTGAGGCTGCTTAAATATTTCTCCGGGAGTGGTGGTTGCCGTTTGAGTAGAGAGACCATCCTTAAGGTGGGACTCTGATTCGTCCATAGAATTAGGTTGTTCGTCAGTGATGGAATTGTGGGTATGTGAAGCGTCTTGACTACCAAGTTTGAATGAATGACTTGGATGTGAATTTTCAAACGCTGGGTATGATGCAGGTGGAGGGAAAGCTTCCAGGGAAGGTTGAAATGCTGAGGAACCGTGATCACTAAAGTGCACGGAGAGTTTGTTCTTTAAACTTTTCAGCTGTGGAAAGTCTAATTCATAAACCCCTGTGACCTGTGAGTTCTGCACTTGTCTGGTGCGTTCGTTCAACAATGCAATGCTATACGAGCTGAGTGCTGGGGGTACAAACGTGGCATCGTCTTCGAAATAGGGAAACTTATCGTCTTTAATTACCACTTTTCGTGGACGGGGCGTTATATTGTCTGATGGCATCTCATATGGGGAGTATTAAAATAATTTGTTCTGACTTCTGAGATAGAAAGTCAAAATAGCGCCTGCTATATGCAATCGTGAAAACCAAATGAACTTGTAAACAAGAGTACACAGAAGAAAATACGCGTTTCCGACTGCATATAAGGGTGATCCGAGATGAAAAAAAGCAATTGCTCCACGGCAGGTTCGAACTGTCGACCTTCAGATGACACAGTGCGAAACTATGAGACTGACGCTCTGCCAACTGAGCTAGTGAAGCTAATTGCTGATGGAGAGGGAGGGACAAGGCACTAAGACATTAAGATGTTTTCAGAAGCGCAGTTCGGGTTAGAAGAGGTAGAAGATTGGGGTTAGAAGATATGCATAGTGGTTTTGCACGTTTAAATGCATCAATTCTATCACACGAGCGAAAGAAATGAGTGGCAGAAGTATGTAATGTCTAAGGAATTGATTTTGTACGAAAAAGCATTTTGGTTGCTTCCAGACTCTGGCTCAAAATGTACCGACCATCAATTCTGGTGATCTTCTACACTGATCATAATTATCTCTTTTACTGAACTAAGTATTGGTGAGGTAGGTGGTGAACTAGAATCCGCCTGTCATGTCTCTTATCTTGTCTACTTCCTCTTGCAAAGCACGAAGATCCTGGAGAATATCTGTGGTGCTATTACTTTGTTCTTGCGTGTAAAATGTAGATTGAGGCGGTTCCCCGTTGAGAGCCACCTTTGGTGGGAGCGCAGGTGGTTGTGGAGAAGATACCGACGGAGACGCTCTGCGGCGTGAAGGTGGAGGTGGTGGGGGAAGCTGTCTTCCATTGCTCCGCGATGGAGACGACTGGTCTTGTCCAGTATTCCAGTTTGGTATAGGCGATGACATTGAGCGGTTTCTCCTGGCCGGGACAGGCGGAGGAGGAAGTGGACGATCAGCAGGTGCACCCAACTGGGCATTTCGAAGAGTATTGTCTAATGTATTGCCAGTCATCTGGTCAGTGAAGGACTGCAACGACACGCGAGGTGCCGGTTCATTGTGGATAGTCGGGTCAGGAGAGAATAGCTGTGCCATTTGTTCTGGATTAGTGACCTGTGGTGGAACAGGCTGCTCGTCTTGCGCGCCGTCAAGGCCGTATAGCTGCGCCATTTGAGCAGGTCCAGTCATATTTGGACGGAGAAGTTGCTGGCCCTGTCGAGAAGGCGATGGGCTGAGCATGTGTGCCATTTGAGCGGGCCCGGTCATGTTAGGACGAAGAAAGTTCTCCGACCGATGATGCGGATGTATGTTGGACGGAACGCCATCTATGGACGCCGTGTCTACCGAGTTTAGATGCTGAAAATGATTGATCTGGGGCTCCATATCTTTCAATATCTGAGCCTCTTCTTCGTCAGGCTTCTTGGAACTGAGATTATTCAATAGCTGGTTCATGGGAAGCGAGTAATCCAACGGCTGGGGCAGCGGAGACTGTCCTGGAGAGTTTAGCTGGGCCGAGTCGTGGACGTCGGTTACAATCTGGTCCGAGAACTTGACGGACTTGCGTTTCTTTGACGGGGCTTTGCGTGTATCCGGTCGTTCTCCCGTGAGCATGAACTGGGTGAAGCTGTCCAAGTCGAGCGGTTTGTCCTGACTTTGCGGCGAGGGCTCCGATGCAGCAGCGTCTTCTTCTTCGTCATTTTGGCGCTTTTTGGACAAGATCGACGGCGGGGTGGGCACCGACGTGGGGAGGGTGATAAGCCTTCGTGCGGGCTCGGCGCCGCCCAAGGTGTGAGCAATGACCCTGAGCAATGCGAAAAACTCTCCAATGTTGATGGAGTATAATATTTTATTGAAGATGCGGTTGAGGTGGTTCTTGATTTCAGCACTGATCTTGAAGTTGCCGAGAAAGTTGTAGACGTCATTCATGGTGATGGTACGAGTATTGGTGCGTGCAAGAATGTCGCTGTACCATCTCATGTAGGTCTTGGACTCCTGGAGGGTGAGATCCTGGGCTGTGAGCGAGAGCGGGATGCTCAGCTGGTCTCCCGTGTCCTCGTACTCGTTGCTGGTGCGTTGGTACGGAAGATGATCTGCCAGAGCGGCAGAGAGCGAGTGGGTTCTTGTGCCAGGTGACGGTGGTTGGAGCAGGGGGTTTGAGCCAAAAGACACTGCTGGTGCTGGGGAAGTGGAGCCTGACGGCGTGGGCACGTTGAGCCAATTGAATCCTTCCATAATTCGGAGTAATTATAGTGCTGATGGAGAGGGTGGCTGATGGGGGGTTGGGGGTGTGGAAGCAGGGTGCTGGCAAGGTTGTCTATTATCTGGATGCGAGCCTGGTCACTGTCGGTGTTTCTATCTCTACTGCGGATGGCTGGTGGTCGTTTTCTGGGTTATGGTGGTTACGTGTATGTCTCCTTCAACTCTGATTCTCGGCAGGCGCGCACAGTTTCTCTGGAACAAGAACGGCTGCGAGTTATGCGGTTTCAATTGAAGCAGGGAAGTGGGGGCCAAAAAGTGGGGGCACTGAGAGGGGGCAAAAGCAGTGCGAGTGTGGCGACAAAGAAGAAGAGTGCTTCTACAAAGGCGGCATTTGCCGATGAAAGTGGCTCTGAAAGTGACGACGGATTTGCAGCTAGAATCCAGCGGAAACGGCAAAAAGTGGAAGCCGAAACAGCCGCCGCGGACCAGGAATGGACACTGCAGCCAGAAGTAAAAACCACCGATTCCGTACCGGCTCACAAATCACAAGAATCGAAATATATGGCAGGCATTCTTAATGCCAAGAAACAGCGGGAACAGGACGACGCCGAATACCGCCAGCAAATAGTAGCCAAACAGATTGATCTGACCCCGGGGATGGTGGTGTTTGAAAGCGCCAACTACCAGGAACAAAATGTTTCAGACAGAAACAAGAAAACCAGAGAGAAAACCGATACCTACGGCAGCCAGTCCAGGATGTCCAGGACTGCCAACCAATCAGTTTCCGAGCCAGAAAGTCAAAGACCCCAGCAATCGTTGCTCGAACGCCTTCAGCACTTGGTCAGGTCAAAGGTCTCCAGAGAGGAGCTACAGGGCTACAGAGAAAGGTACTTTCAACGTAAGGCATAAAATATTAAGATTCGTCAAGAAATTCGATCAAAGACCCTCGGCCCCGTTCTCGGTGGGAGCCATTGCCTCCTGAAGGGCAACCGTGTTGGCAATATTGCGGTTGTTCAAGCCTGAGCCTGTGTGATGTGGCGTGGATTGGGCCCACTCGGGGTCTTCTTCCTCAATTCTGGGAGCAGCGGTTCCAGCGCCCTCTCCTACATTTCCAGCCATGCGTTCGATTTCCTGGGCCGAGGGCATGAAGATGACCCTGGTACCTGGCGACTTGGCCATATTCTGCATGGCATCCAAGTACCTGATTTGCATGGCCGGCTTGGAAGCCAAAATATCGGCAGCCTTTCTCATCAACTTGGCACTCTCCACCTCGGCCTTGGCATTGATGATCTTACCCTCACCGATTCTCTTGGCCTCGGCAGCCATCGACAACGACGACTGCACCTTTGGAGGCAATTGCAAGTCCTTGATCAAGATGGACTCGATGTTGACACCCCAGTCGTAGGCAGTCTTGGCGATGATCAGCTCGATGCTGTCGGCAATCTCCTCTCTCTTCTCCACCACGTCCTGCAAGACACGGCAGCCGATAACGTCTCTCAACGTGGTCTGGGTACGCTCGACAATGGCCTCGTGGATGTTGGAGATGGAGAAGATGGCCTTCTGCGGGTCGATGATGTTGTAGTACACCACCGACGTGACAACAACACTGACATTGTCTCTGGTGAAACAGCTCTGGGCGGGGATTTCACGGATGTTGACCTTGACATTGACGCGGACCAACGACTCCGACCAGGTGTTGACATAGGAAAGACCGGGCTCCACGGTACGCGACAAGGCACCAAACGTCTGCACCAAGCCGACCTCACCTTGATCCACCTTCTTGTATGGGTTCTCACACAAACAACAGAAGATACCGCAGGTACCGAACATGGAACCGAGATTGGTGATGAACTTCTGGTAGCTGTTCTGCGGTGGCGTGGGGTACTCCTTGGCGAAATTCTTCAACACCATTTCCGGCTTGACCTGGGGTTCATCACGCACCGGAGGGTGGTATGGGGTACTCTTGTCGAAGGACTCGACAGATCCTTCGTACTGGGCATTGCTATTGGACTCCTCAATCATATTGCAATTGATGTAATTTGGGTTGCGTTTGTCTGTGCAAAATAATGAGAAGCGGGCAGGTGGGCTGTCTTTATATGCACTGACTTAAACCGGCGCCAAGCCCGGCTCACTATGCATGACGTTTTCCACCCGACCACGCGGCTGGCCTACAATATGCAGAATGCCAGACCCTCTTTACGAGTATTTGACGAGGTCAACGCCGTCTGTGGTCATGATTATGCGCCTCCAATCTAATGCATGTATAGCCGCATCGGATGGTGGGGCGCGCTATGTCCCGATCGTGCATGAATTCGACGGTGCCGGTGACGTCACATGACCCTAACGCGGGTGGAGATCGTGACCCAGGATCGGTGCTGCAGCGCCGAGCCGACTCGTGGGCGTGTAATTGGCAATACCGATCGCTGCAGCGGGCTCAATATGTGACTTGCGTTTGTTTCGAGCAATGACCATCTTCGCTTCTGAGCAACGTAGATCCTTGCATGCGAGCCCGTGTGCGTGTGCCTGGTGTTGTGGGGTTCTCGTGCACGTGCAAAATTTGTGTCTGATTTCCCAACGATTAGTGTTCGTTTTTGCAATCGCAGTTGATCTCTACAGACACGATGGGTTACTTCATTCCACCTAACAAGCTTGGGAATTTGAAGTCGTACAAGTACTCGTCCGAGGATCATTCCATCATCTCGAGGTATATCCTCAAGAGATGGTGGAATTACTTTGTCCAGATCTTCCCGCTGTCGATGGCCCCCAATGTGATCACGTTGCTAGGCCTCGTGTTCGTGATTGTCAATCTCTTTGTGGTGTTCTACTACTCGCCGTATTTGGACCAGCCCCAGCCCAGATGGTGCTATTTTTTCTATGCATTTGGCTTGTTCATGTACCAAACCTTTGACGGTTGCGACGGCTGCCACGCACGTAATACCGGCCAAAGTGGCCCGTTGGGAGAATTGTTCGATCACTCGATTGACGCCATCAACACCACGTTGGGCACCCTCGTGTTTGCTTCCGTGTTCAAGATGGGCTTTGGCAAATTGACCTTGTTGTCCCAGTTTGCTTCCGTGTGCAACTTTTATGCCTCGACTTGGGAAGAATACCACACCCACACATTGTTCTTGTCGTCGTTCAGTGGTCCCGTGGAGGGAATTTTGATGATCTGCGGTGTCTATGTCATCACCGGATTTTTGGGCCCCGATATCTGGGATACCAAGTTGGTGAGCTTTGACTTGTCGTCGTTGGACATCGGCATCAACGAGGTGATTATTGACGGCAAGACCGCGTGTGCTGTCCTTGGCTTGGCTTCGCTCTACTTCAACATTGCCTCAGCCATGAACAATGTCAAGAAAAAGTACCTGGAGAAGAACAAGGACAACCAGACCAAGGTACAAAATAAAACCTTGAAGGCGTTCCGTGGCTTATACCCCTTCTTCGGCTACTACTTGAGCGTCATTCTCTTGGTTTGGATCTATCCAGACGTCTTGTACACCCATGCCTTGCCGTTGGTGTTGTCGATCGGTCTCACCGTGGCCTTCTCGGTGGGAAGAATCATCTTGGCCCACTTGACTTTGCAAGACTTCCCCATGATCCAGTTCCCCATGTTCTTGCCGCTCATACAGTTGTTCTTGAGTCTGTTGCTCGTGAATATCTACAACTACAACGAGGAGGACGTCTTGATCTGCGTGAGCTGGCTCGGGTTCGGGGTCACTTTGGGTATCCATGCCATGTTCATCAACGAGATCATCTATGAGATCACCACCTACTTGGACATCTACGCCTTGTCCATCAAGCACAAGCGTGCATAAAGACACTATCTTAGATCTGTTTTTTTACTAGCTAGAACTTATGTACAAGCGTCATCATCAACCTCAAGCGGTGGCAGCCTTCTTTTGCTCGCCAAACGCAGCCTCTGAACCAGGGGCCAATACGTCCTGAGCAGACTGCTGCAACGACATTTCCTTCTCCATCTCCTGCAACTGGGTCTCGGCCAAGATGGCCAACGACAATGGCACACCCAATAATAATGCTGATGAGGTCAAGCCCCACAATAAGTTACCTGACTTGTGCACGGCGGTGAAAAGGTAGCTCTTTACGGTCTCGCTGGCGTTCACAATCTGTGTTCTGTTCTGGGGTGGAATGATGTCCTTCAAAGCGACCAATCTGTCGATCAAGGTTTCGTTCTCAAGGTCAAAGTCGTCTTCAATGTCAGAGTCGGAATCACTGGCCTCGGAATCACTGGCAGCAGCTTGTGCGAACTGTTCCTTCTCGGATTTAGTGAAGTCGTTAGCAGTAGCGTCGTCAACTTGGGTCAATTTTACCATTCTGTCTTGAGTTCAACGGCTCTCTTGCTGTTCGGTGAGCTACTAAAAATTTGATGAAATGCGCACGACTCCTGCAGGTGGGTTGATAAGGTCGAATTAAGGTTGCAACCGGTGCAATGGTTACTGCTATACATAGGTGCCGTCGATCTCAATGTCAAGCCGGGGGATATTGGATGTTTCGTAGCCCAACTCCTTCATTTGTGCCGGATATCGTCGCATGTTGAAATATTGTAGGAAGCCTCGCAACGCAATCTCCTGCTCATATGCTGTGTTGAAGTCGCTCTCGAGGTCTCTTCCGCTGAGCCAGTCATCTTTAAGAGAGAGATCACACTTGAGGTATATGATAGAGATGATGTCCATGTTGGAGGCTTTCCACTTTCTTCCTTGGTAAGGAACCAATTTTTTCAATATGCTGAGAATGGGCCCCATGAGACATTCATTCTCGTAGTTGATCACGATTGCCTTCAAAACATCGGTGGGTTTTAACTCGTTGAGTACAAACACCCTCTGGCTCATATTCTCAATAAGCATCTCGTCTGCTATCCTGAGCATCCATTCTGCTGCAGCGCATGCATTGTGGTTAAACGTGGTTATCTTTCTCTCCTTTAGACCCTTGTCAAAGGGAATATCGCCCAAAGGCGTATTGTTGATCAAGCTATAGGGTTGAGCATCCCTCTTCCCGAGACAAATTTTGAAAAAATTGAAATTGGGGAGCTTTATTTGGGGGTTCAAAAGCCGGTTTTGATACACCCATGTTGGGCCCTGGTTATCTGCATCCTGTTTCCGGCTTTGGATATTGCTGTTATCAAAGCAATCGTTTAAAAACTCGAGTAGTGCTTCAAAGTATTGCTGGTCATATAGGATGGAGGTCAAATGGTGGCATTTTAATATATGGCTCACTTTGAGCCATGAAAGTAGAATCTCTATGATCCCACTGATTGTTTTTAACGTGATTTCTTTAGCGGCGATAATCTCAATGTCTTTTTGAATACTGACACTTAGCCTTTCGGCCGAGATATCAGCGTATTGGCTTTCTCCCAGGAGACATTTGTTAAGTTCAAATTCAGCATAAGGCAACGGATAATCGATCTTGTTGATCCTTATAATCTCAATAAAGAGCAGCACAAAATCATAAAAGTCGGCCAAGCTTATCTCGTAAAATGATTCAACTCGTAACAACGAAGTTATTTGATGAACGTTCTCCGGGAATTGTTCAAAAAGTGCTGGATCATACCGATATTTGTCGTCTGCAACTTCTGTGGCTTTTTCCGCGAACCCTCGTTCTTGTTTCATAAATCGTTGTCGCTCGTCCCAAAATTGTTGACTACTCAAGTCTTCCTTAACAGCTTTACTAAAGACGCTGTATGCTTCATCCACAGCTTTGGGAATTGCGACATGGTCGTCAGTAGGGTATATAAATGGCATACCCTGGTTTATTTGATACAGTTTTCTTATTTTTTCTCCGCCAGACATGAACTCAGAAGCCACTGAGGGCGGTGAGGGGGTCGGGGTGGCAATGTGTACAGTTTGAGCAGGAAGTTGGCTCTGGGCCGTGTGGGCTCTATTGGGTCGCGGGTTCTCCAAAAGGTTAGACAATGAGTTAGAGAATGTGTTGGCGGCCATAAAGGTGCCATAGTGATTTTCAACTTCCAGAGTTCTCGCGGTCTGCATCAATGGATGCTGGGGATACTTGTCCATCAAATTTTCTCTTACTGTGAAATACTGCAACGGTGAGCAGGTGAGCAGTCCGGAGTCAGCTTCGGCTTCAATGCCATGAAAGGTATTTAAAAAAGTCTTTGTCGATTCTAGCCTTTCCCTCGGACCGAATTGTAGGAGCATGAGATCTTTGATTATTTTGAGAAAGTTTCTAATGCGATGCTGAGGAGCACTCTCGATGTGTTTAAGGGACACAAACGAGAATAAGCGGGAAAGGATATCATGTTCGTCCATTATGCAGGATACCTCTTTGGCGTAGTCACTGCCGGCGGAATGTAAGCTCAGGATGACTGTAAGGTACAATATTGTGATGACCGTGAGCAATAGCACATCATCAACGTCTTGCAGTATATTCGTCGTCAACTCTTTGGTGAATAGCGCAACCACCTCAGTCATTCCGAGATTGTGCAACGTCTGTAGGTTTCTTTGCATGGAAGTTACTTGCTCCGCCTCTGAGGTACAATCACGAAACTCGCCAAGAGCAAAGTAGAGAAGTGCTTTCCAAGAGTCTGTACGTTCCGCAGCTGGTATACTCGGCAGCTCCTTCAGCTTCAAAATCAACTCCTGTACTTCTTTGTCTTCGAGCTTATCACGGATCAACAGATCAATTTGTAATAACTCAAGATCGTGAGACACAAACCACTCACCAATCTGGGTTTCGAAAGACTCTAGCTCGATGCTATTGTAAAGCAAATTGTTTTTTATAGACACCGGCGGTTCTCTTCTGCCCGTGCTGCTCTCCATCTCGTCGGTGCCATCCTCTGCACCTTGAAACACAGCATGTTGATCTGCAATCTGTTCCGCCCGAGCATTGAGTTTTTTCTGGAAAGTTTCGTCCAACGTTTCAGCAGTCAACAGCTTCCTGGTCTTGGCGTCAGGGTGGTCGATGAGCTGATCCTCCAATTGATCTATCAGAATGGTATCATTTTGCATCTTTGAACATAACCCAGAAATAAGGACACCTTCGCAGGGTGTCAACAGTGCAGGAACAGGCTTGGGTGCACAAGACCGAGATGTTTTGCGGGAGCAAACCTCGAAGGAGAAGAAATTTAGAAATGTGCCAAACTGAGAAAAGCGGCATGCCAGTTGCATCAGAACCTATTCCAAGGCACACCAGAAACGTACCACAGCACCACCGCCCAAGGACGCTGTTCCAGTTACACCCACAACAGGCGTGCCTGGAACCTGTCAATTGTGTGCAGTCCTGCTGATATCAGATCCAAGCGAAAATTGCACTTGTCGTACAAAACATCACCGCAATTACATTCCCTACCCTTTCATGATCGCATATCCATGAACAAAATAGAGCAGGCATCAAACTTAAAAGTCAAGATCACAACGTTGTTGGACCAGACTACCACGGGAACCATCTATGCCACTGCTAGCAACCAGCAAGTGATTGTTCTCAAAGTCAAGTCGACGAAAAGTGGTGACCAGAGTTTCAGGTTCATAAATACTGCATTCATAAAGTCGATCCAGGTTCTCCCGCCATTTCCGTCCAAGAAGAATGGCTTCAATATACTGAAAACCAAACCGACCCTCTACCATCTCCCGGTTGAAAAATTGGAACTGTCGTTACAGAAAGCATTGGAAGAGAAGCCAGCCAAAACACCCCACGACCTGGGACGTCAGGAACGTAAATCCATCGCCTCAAGGGTGTTTCGGCACTTGGTGGATGCCTTTGGCAAGAGCAACGTGAAATGGGACAATGACAAAATCGTTGTCAACGACAACGTCAGGGTTTCTCGTCCTTTCACCCTCGGCAAGAACAATGTCGTTTCTCTCGCTCCCAGTGCAAAGGATGATCTCGACAAGGTCCAAGCGGCCATCAAAGAGTTCTGGCTTGCTCTTGACAACGAAAAGAGAGGTGGTTAATAACAAGCATTGCATTTACATTATCTCCAAAACTTCATAGCTATACACTTATAAATTATTCCATTGACCAGCAAATCTTAATCTCGTTGAAGCTCTGCGGCCCTCGAAACTGCGACCCCAAGTATCCGTCGAACGACTCCCACGGCGCCGAGTACAGGTCAGACGTCTCGAAATATGGGCACAACCACGTTGTGCAAGAGTCACTGATAACCAACCGCAAATCCAGCGTGGACGGCAATCGTATCGAAGGTACCTCTATAGTGACGTCAGCCATGTCCTCCGTGGAGCTCACATGGTGACTAAACAACTCCGTTGTACCTTTGACTCCTTGGTAGTTTTCTAAAAGTTTGTATGTCTCGAGCCGTACCGTGAACTCTCCGTGGGCTCCCTTCACGATTACTTTGTCAATGATACTGGTTTGATCCAGGGTCAATGGCTCGGTTACATCTTCGTCTTGTCGCTCCACAAGAAAGCGGTACCAATACTCCAAGTACCGTCGTTGCGATAGAATTGAAACCCCGTCTCCAAAATAGCTGCGCATGCGCTTCGAAGTGAATATGTCGTTAGCTTCCTGCGGATGGATAACACCTTTTCCGACGCTCTTATACATGAGGTATGCACATGCAATGGTTCCAGACCGCCCCTTTCCTGCTTTGCAATGTAGTACCGCTACATTATTCTCGTCTTCACTCAAGTAGTCATCGATATCCGCGACGCACCTGATGATGACGTTTATCGGTGGTGGATGGTGATCAGGAAACGGGACAAAAGTGACCCTGTCGTCAAACTCGCTGGATAGATAGCCTTGCCCTTCTCCTCTAAAGTTCCAGATGTGCCAGCACTGTTCTCCTTCCAGTATATGTCTGTGATTAAGAAATTGGAGTAACGTGGCGGTTGTATATCTGTACCACGATTTCCGGTAAGACGTGACGGGACCTGAACAAACAATTAGCTGGGGCGTAATGTAGGATAGATCCAACTTCAAGTCAAGTTCTGGCACGCTGAAGGACCTAGTGGATAGTGTGGCCACTTTACGGAAAAACCAGGACATGCTGCTAAACAAAAGCTAGCATGGTACAAATGAAACAGGAGCGCAAAAAGTACGGGCAAACAAACACATGTAGTTAATTTCCGGATCGGAGGCTCTACTAACAATATATACAACGACTTTAAATACACCCCAGTGTAGCATTGCAGGCTCTGTTCAGCTCTGCTGTTGCATCATAGCCTGCTTCATAACCTCATTGATCTTGGCAGCCAATACAGGGTCCTGTTTGATGCGCTTTTGCATTTTGGTAGCCTCAGCAAATGAAGTGGCCTGTACCTTCTCCTCGATGGTTCTGGCGAGCTTGGACGACTCCTCGAACAACACGATAGCCTCGTCGACTTCCTCCTTCTGCAACTTGATCTGGGCCAAGGTGATTCTGGCAAGCTCAGACTTAGGGTCCAAAGCACAGGCTTCGGTGAGCAACTTCTCGGCCTCGTCGATTCTGTCCATCGATTCCCTGGAGATCAAACTGGCCTTGTTGATCAACGGAAGAGCACCAACAGAGTAGGTTGGCAATGCTTGTTGTAATCTCGCAGAAATTTCAAATTGCTTGCATGCCAATTCGATGTCGCCGCGGTCAGCCAAGATCTCACCAAAGTAGTTTGGCACCTCGGGAGAGGTGGTGAACTTCAACTTGGCCTCGGTGAACTTGTCCTCGGCTTCCTTGACGGCGCCGTTCTTGTAGGTGATACAAGCCAACTGGATGTGGGCGTAAACGTTCTTGGGGTTCAATTCCAGGGCCTTGGTGAAGTTCTCCTTGGCCTTCTCCAAGTCACCAGTAAGGTAGTACAATTGTCCCAATTGGTAGAACACGTCCGAGCTCTTGGGGTCCAAGGACACGGCAGTGGAGAAGTCTTGGAGAGCCTCGGCGAATGATGACTTGTCGGCACTGATCAAAGCTCTGAACACATAAGTTCTTGCTCTTGGCTTCAACTCGACGGCCTTGGCGATGTCAGCGGCAGCATCATTGGGCTCGTTCTTCAAGAACTTCATGGCAGCCGAGTACTCCAAAGCGATAGCAGCCTTGGCGGCGTTCTCGGAGCTGGCAGTCAACTCGCTCACATTGTAGGCTTCGACGGCCTGGTTGGCCAAGGTGTCGGCAGCTTCGTATCCCGCGATGGAGTTGGCGTTCAAGTTGGCAATTGTGTCGAACAAAAACTTGTCGGCTCCCGTAGACTCCTCGCTGATGCCTTCAGGGTTGATGTCGGGAGCGAAGGCACCAAAGAAGGAAGAAATGGTGGAGGCAGAGGGCAACTCAGGGACCCTGTGCTTCAAGTCCTCCTCGACGATCTTGACGGCGTGTTTCTTCAACACTCTCTCCAACACTTCCTCGACAGACTTGTTGCTGAAACCACCGTAGATGGTCAATGCGGTCAAGTCAAACATGGCGTCGGTGTAGTTCTCCAACACCTCGTACGAGGTGGCTCTTCTCAACACACACTTGGTGTAGTCGGGCTTCAACTTGATGGCCTCGGTGGTATCCTTGATGACGTTCTCGTGGTCCTGGAGGGCGGCGTAGCACGCAGATCTATTGGAGTAGAACACTGGGTCGGTCTTCAATTGCAAAGCTGCGGTGTAGTAGGCGATTCCCTCCTCGTACTTTTTGTTTTTGAACTCGGCGTTGCCGTCCTCCTTCAATGCCAATGCCCAGGCCTCGCGGTCCTTGGCGGCCAATTTGCTGATATCCTCGTCAGTGATGTTTGGCAAGCCTGTCTTGGAGTCTGTGGGATAGATCCGGGCAGCAGTGTTGCCGGAAGATGGCGCAGCACCATTGGCGGTTCCAGAAGTAGTTTTTTCCTTCTTTTTGGACTTCTTCTTCTTCTTCTTTTTGTCTGCGTCTTGGGATTCCACTTGCTGTGTGTAATAGTAGTAGGCGCCAAGCGCCGATACACCTGCCAAGGTGGTCACAGCGATGGCTGTTCTGTTTCTTACAAAAAAGCTTTCGGAAGCCATAATAAACGTAGCTGAAACCGCGTCCGCAACTGAAGGTTGTTCCTGTCGGTTCGCCTCTCGAATCACAATTTTTCAACAGTACGGTGCGCGCACGACTGCGCTTGACACACTGGCTGCAACAGCCTGCTGGGTGCGACTACACGCATATGGTCGTTCTCGTCATAGGGCTATAAGGCATATAAATAGTGGTTTTTTTCGGCGTTTCCATCGTGTTTCCGTCGCTGGCAGTCGACTGTTATCTTCTGCTAGGCGCAGCACTACTGGAACCCTCTTGCATAACGTCGTCATAGGAGGGAAGCAGCATGGGGGGTGGCGCATCCGATTCCTGGTAGGTGGGTGCTGATTCTGGGGCTGCAGGCTGCTGTTCCTGTTCTTGTGCCATCAATTGAGATTTTTCTGGTAGAGGTGGTGCTTCTGGTCGGCGCGGAGTCTTTGGTGGTAGTGGTTCTTTTCCTGGCGGAGCCATTGGGGGTGCCTTGACCTGCCCTGGAACCCCTATTCCACCCAAAACTCTAATGTTCTCGTAATCGAGGTCAACATAGCGCAATTTCGCCTCAGACTCGTACTTATTGCCAAAGTCGGTGATTTTCTCACTGGAAAAACCCGCCGTGACTCGCATGTCATACCGCCGGGAAATGTTGCACGTTTCGAATGTTGGGGGAATACGCTCCGGCAAAATGCTGTTCTCGTACAACCGCGACGGAATTTCGATCTCGTACATTGCTTCTGGTGCCCATTCCGTCTTGCTTGAAGAGGACGAAGGCAGGTGTCTCTGAGCGGAACTGAAGTCAAATTTCACGTTATGGATACTGTTGTCGGCCATGGGGATAACCTCTTCGTGCTTGGAGTAGTGCTTCGATCTGATGCGCCCATCTGACTCAAGTACTGAAATCGTTGTGATGGCACAGACATGCACCACGAGTCGCTGCAAGTACACCACTCCAAGGCCATTGGACTCGTCAGGACGTCCAAATCGGGCATTCGTGTAGGTATTTGGGTTGGCGGTGGAGACTAAAAAGAGCCTGAACGAGGGCCGCTTCCCTGGCACGAGGAAGGCTGGGTGACGGAAACGCATCTCAAACCCAAAGGGCACGTCCATGGTCTCTTCGTCACGTCGAGAGCCTCGCGACGACTGCAGGCTTCCAGGACCAGGGTCCAAAAACCTGCGGAAAAATCCCTTGGGTTGCGGATCAGGAGGAAGCACCTTATCGCTGGGAATCTTGATGCCGTTTACGTCTGGCGTTCTGTTTTTGAATACAATCTCCTTCCTTATGTACCCCTCGCGGTATTCAGTGGGTGAGTTCACCAGTCCCAAGGGCTGGTTGTTTTCATCCAAGTCCAAGGGAACGAACCTGAATGGGTCCATGGCACGAAGGTTGATCTTGAGCAACGACGATCTCTTGCAGGTGACTTTAATAAAATAATTCACCGTTGCAAAGGTTCCCTGGGACCTGAATGTCGGCGGCAACTGGCTCACAATGTGGTAGTCAGACTGTTGTGATTGCCCCTGTCCTTGTGATCCCAGTCTTCCGTTGGCATACCTGGAAGCCATGTTAGTGATCGTTTGTCGATCAAAATTGCCGTTATTAATGGTAAAGTCGAATCTCTGGGGATTGAACTTGACGGCATTGGTTATGCCTTGTACCTTGACACACGAATTGTTGAGGGGAATCCTGAATTCAAAGGGATAACGGTAGTTTCCTGGGGTCAAGGTGAACTCCTTCGCCTTGGACACCTGGCGCACATTATCCGGAGGAAATACGATCATTGTGTCGTATAGCACCTTGTGATCATCCTGGAGCCGTTTGTCTCGCTCTCTGTCCTTCCCTCTTCTTTCCCGGGGAACAACGAGCTCGGTCCTGGCTATGCCCTCGAGTTTCACCTGGATGTGGTTGACCGAAATTGACGAGGTTACCACCAACGTGACCGTACCGCGAATGATATCGTTGTTCGTAAACGTCCCGCCCGTCGAGTCATGGTCAATCTCGATCTTGATGTCGTTCACCATCACTGCCCACTGCCGTACGGAGTGTACATTAGCCCACCAGAAGGGGCTTTCACCGCCGTTTCCCCTGCACACAATCAGCCCTCGGCGCAAACGATGCAATGTTAAAGGCCAGCTTTAGAGTTCTCCCTAGAAGTCAATTCAGATCGTTCACAACTACAAGAATTATGTCTGCTCCTCAAACTACCCAAATTGAAATTTTGCAGGAAGGTGATGGCAAGACCTTTGCCAAGCCTGGAGACTTGGTCACCATCCACTACACTGGTACTTTGGAAAACGGCAAGAAGTTCGACTCTTCTCGTGACAGAGGAAAGCCATTCCAGTGCACCATCGGTGTTGGCCAGGTCATTGTGGGCTGGGACACTGGTATTCCAAAGTTGTCTGTTGGTTCTCGTGCCAAATTGACCATTCCCGGTCACGAGGCTTACGGTCCAAGAGGCTTCCCAGGATTGATTCCACCAAACGCTACTTTGCTCTTTGACGTGGAATTGTTGAAGGTTAATTAGGTGCTGCGAATTGTTTGATTATGCTATAGTTACGTATTGCTTTCAATGATATTTTCCTCCTGCTTGCTGCTCTTCATCCACTTGAGACTCTTGTGCACCAATTTGACGTTGCGGGTCACCGACAATGGGGGTAGAAACAACTTGTAGAAAACGTCGTACACCTTGATCCGGGGTAGGTCCACTGCACTGCTGTCGCTACTGGTGCGACAATAGTACTCCATCACATGGCGGTTGAACGGTAAAACGGGGAAAGCTGGCTGATCAAGTGGTAACAGGTTACGTACGTCGCTCAAGTCCCATACAGTTCCGTCGGTGGTTTCGTCTGGTGCTAGCAGGGTGGTGAAGGTGTATATCCGTGCAGATGGATTTTCAATAATGTACTTGAGTTTCACGCTGTTCGAGTCTAGCTCCTCGACATCAAGAAGCACTCGTGGTCCCATGAGAGGAACAGTTATCTCCCACTCATCGCTTTCAAACACATTGATTCTCTCTTGTGGACCTTGTCCTGGACGTCTCCATTCGATAGCCACCGACGTTATGACAACCACACTACGGTGTGATCCACTCTTGCTGCGAGTAGTAAATAGCTGCGAAAATGAGTTGGGTCCTTCTTCAATATTGTCCACCTTTTCAACATTGACTTCGGGATGCTTTGTCCGGATATTAAATGACGTCTTCACAATTTCTGGAAGTTGACCATCAAAAGCAGCTTCTTCTGGTAGTAAGCGCAAGCTAGCTTCCCAAAGGCGTGCCACGAGTGGCATTGACGTTCCTTCACCGTCCAGGATTATGAATGGGCAGGGAATATCACTTCTTCCTTCCACCTTATACCTGGCAAATATACTAAACTGACATTGGAATGGCTTGTTGATAATCGGATATGCAAATTGGGCAGTGTCGTAAACTAAAAGTTTCGTTTCGTCATCCTCTGCTGCTTCTGAATGTCTATCCTTCACCCAAGTTTGCATCGCAATATTCACGCTGTACAAATTTGAGCCGAGCCGAGGACCATTTGGCCGTGTATGCAATGTTATATGAAGCTTATGCTCCTCAGAGCCAGTCTTTGTGGAAAGCTGATCCAAAGACAAAGACTCGTCATCTTTCAAACCATCCCAATTTACTTGCGCGGTAATAAGCTCATTCTCTGTGTCGTCGCCGCCAATGATATCTATTTCGGCGGAAAGCAGGACTTGCCCGTAGTCAATTGTACTATCCCCTCTCAGTTCATGCCCAATTGTAAATGGTATGGTCACTTTTTCTCCAACTACTATACTTTTGATGTTGTCAGGCTGTGTGCTAACACTCACTCTGGGCTTCAACGGACTTATTCTCGCCATATGAGGAGGGTCATTGTGGAGACGTAACGCAAGTCTATTTGTAGTGTTGTTCACATCATCCCTCGAATAGACCCACCCATGGTGCCATACTTCTGGCAATGGCTCGGTCGTACTAACTGCAATATATTTGTCTTGGAAAATCCTCAAGGAACCATCTTTGCTCGAAAGCACAATTTGCGCATCGATTCCGCTGACCACATAAGTGCCTGCCCGTTGACATGGCTGGAAGACCTGTACCACCTTTCTGGACTTAGATGCATGGTCAATTGATAAATCTGTCAGTCCCTTTAAAATATCTTGTTCTTCTTCCAATTTTGGGATAAGGGGGTAGATCGATGGCTCATCACTAGCTTCGTGTGTAATTACAGTCTTCTTTAACCCGCCCTTGTTCAGTCCATCCAATTTTGTGTAGTTAATGGTTAAGGATTGGATGACAATAGACAAATCTCCCTCGATATTCAATAAATTTCCTAGTTGGTTAAGGTCAATAAGTTGGTCAAGAGTGATTTGCGTACCTAAGTCTTCGTATACGCTTACGGTTCTGGTACGTTCGTCCTTGAAACACAATATCCCTACGTCAATCAAATTGTAGTCGTTGTCAAGCTTCGTTTCGTTGAGAGGAAGCTTCTTGATTTTAAACGAAAGTTGGGGTTTGCTTTTCATACATGAAGCTCGGATAGCAGTAGCAATAATCTTTTGGTTATTATTTCTTAATTCATATTCGCTCACAAGTTTTGAAACCAAAGCTGAATCAAGTTGTGACCAACTTGCATCGATGCTACTGTATGAGAAGCAGGACTCGTAATACTCCAATGCTTTGTCTCCTTTGGGTAAAAGTTTTTCGAAAGACTGTGCAAGTTCCCAGTTTAAGTACTGAAGGAATCTTTCAGTGGTGTCGTTTGGATTACTGCCAGATATTGCCTCGGGTTCAGTCTTGAAGCATTTCGATGCTTGCTCAAGAAGCTCAGTTCGATGAAGTATACTCGCTTTATCGGTTAATAAACTAGCTGCTTTCATGAATATGAAACCAGGATGCGAATACACATCATAGTAGTCACCGTCAAAGAACTGGAAGCCTCCAAAAAATGGCATCGTTGGAACCTTGTTCTTTGCTTTCTTGTTTTGCTTCGCATCGACAATGTTGAGGATCGATGGTGGTACTATGGACATCAACTCTGCGAGCCATTCGTATTGGTTTGAAAGCCATTTCTCGTTGCTATATTCTAGGACTTCAGTCACATTGACAATGTGTGCCGTGTGCTTTTTGAGGGCTACGACGGATTTTTCGACAGAAAGGTAGCCTCGAACAATATGAAATGCAACAGTGTCTATGAGGTTTTGAAACTGTGCCATCAATGACTTATCGACCTCAGACAATTCTTCTATGACGCTGGGAGGAAAATTCTCACCAAGAAGTTCAATCAAGTTCTGGTACGCTGTTTCGTACGTGGGAAGCGTGGGCTCCAAATTGTGTGGGTTGATAAACTCGTTCACGAGCGCTTCTTTTATAAGGTTTCTGGTCTCGAGGAACTTTGGGGTCAATGTTATTCTAGTGTCGATGTCGGTCGCTTCAGTTAGGGTATAATACTTCTTATGTCGCTGTTTGATCCGATGCTGTATATCCGAGTAGAACGTGGATGCTGATGCCTTTAGGTTACTCGTGATTGTTGCAACCATGGAGTCTGAGTCCTTCAGTAGATTAGCCGAGTCAGCCAACCTATAAAGATCAGCTTTGGCAATGTTCACCTCCAGCCGAATCGTGGTTAGTCTGTCGTCGTCGGTTTGGTTTCCAATCACTATTACGACAAACCGAATTCTTGAGGACGTGTATAATGTTTTCATCTCTCTCAAGCGCTCGACAAGGTTGTCGTCATCCTCCGTAATGTACACCACGGCAAACGGATGCTTCTCGTAGTACTTTCTAAACCAGTATTGAGAAAGAATACCATTAGGAAAAAGGTCCGACTCGGGATTGAATGGTGAAAATACCAGATGTCCGTCGCTTTCAACCACAAAATCATTGTACATGCCATCTGTGCGATGAAACTTGATTATATACTTGAGATTCAGTAGCCGATTCTTGAGGATAGAATTGTCCCAAACACAGGATCCCAAATCGTAGCGGGAAAAGGCATCATTCAATGTGTCCACGATAGAATTGCTGGCCGTGGAATGCACCACGAGTAAGGGTGATGCTTGCCGGAAGAAAACCAGGTCATAGTTGTCCATAATGGCTGCACGAGACTAACCCAGAAATCAGTCTCGCTGGGGTATGTATTGGTGTACTGGTGTACTGGGGTTCCGATATAATGATTAATCAGATTTCGAGCAAAAACCCTCTTCATGTCAGACCCCATCAACGCTAACCCTACGGTTATCGATACTTCACAGTTGCCCACGCGGTTGGGAAAGGGTAGTGGTGAGCAGAAGCCATCGGATAAGTTGGTTCTGAAGATCTTGAATTTGTCCTTGTTAAGATCTGATGCTGCCGAAAGCGATGAGCTGGTTCCTGAGTTGGTGTCTGATGTGGATATGGAATCTAGTGATGATGAGTTGGAAGGTGACGTCAAGGAAGGAATCGATGCCCAGGAGATATTTGACTTGATTTCCACAATTTCTGATCCAGAGCACCCTTTGACGCTAGCACAACTTGCTGTGGTGAACCTTAAAGATATCCACGTTAGGGATGTTCCTGGAGCGATTTCCGAGGTCTTGGTAAAGATCACACCCACTATCACACACTGTTCGCTTGCCACGTTGATTGGTTTAGGACTCAGAGTTCGTTTGGAGCGTAGTTTACCAGCTCGGTTCCGCATCAAGATCTTGATCAAAGAAGGTACCCACCAGTCGGAGAACCAAGTGAACAAGCAACTCAATGACAAGGAGAGAGTAGCGGCCGCGTGCGAGAACGAGCAGTTGTTGGGGGTTATTCTGCAGATGCTCAGCACCTGCAAGTGACCAAGTTGCATATGCTACGCCCAAATACTGGTTATTTGAGGGGGTAATAAATACATATATAGTACATAGTGAGGCGTCCAATAACATTAAGGTCTCCTTGACATTTCGCGAGCTTTGGAAATGGCACAAGACGTGGTCAAGTGGTATATGTCGACGACCACCATTCGCAACACATACATCTTGATGAACTCTAAAAAGCGTATCATCACTCCGATGTTGGGAGTTCTCTCCGACAAGATGATATAGTTCTCGACGAGCTGTTTCGTGCGCAACACCTGAGTATAGTACTCATATTTGTCACGCTGGTTCTCCTGTCGCTGTACAGGGGACAACGCCACGGGGGAAGGCTGTTGGTACAGGTACACCTTGTTCTCATCTATAGGCGTGGTGGGGAGTGTGGTGCTTGTTCGGCGCCTTGAAACGTTGGAATGCGACGTGATTGATGTACTGACACTGTTTCTGTTGCTCCCAGCAGTGCCGTTCTTGTTGTATGCCAGGTACAGACTGCTCCGGTTGCTGGTGGTGAAGCTGCTGGGGGAAGATATTATCGAGGAGACCGAGCTGTACAGATCTCGAGACTTTTTAATCTTGTTGTACAATTTGGATTTGTGAAGAAACCCGTGTTTCTTTACCGGTTCGGGCTCCTCCGGAGTAGAGACTGGGTACGGGGGACTGATATCCACCGCCGGTTCGTTGATATTCCCCAAAAACATCAGAAACCGTTTACGCAGATTGGCACCAGGGCTGCGTTTGGCGCCATTGACGTTGTTCAACGAGTTCTGGGACGACTGGCTGGACTTCGTTCTGACGACTGGCGATGAGCCCAATGTTGACTCCTCGCCAAAGTCGTCCTCCTCGTCCTCTTCTTGGAGCGACATGGGGTGGGGGGTGTAGAGTGGGGTTGCGATGGACAGCGGGAGCTCCAAGAAGTTGTATGCCACAATGATTTTTTCGTAGTATGTCAAAACGCCGTCGTCGACAAATAGTGAGTCGTCGCCGCTGGCGGTCGCCCGCAAGTACTCGCTCTCGAGCATGTTGTTTATATCCTGAAGGATAGGCGTCTTGGCCCTGACATCCTTGATGGTCACGTCATCGCGGAGCCACGCGTCTGGGGCTATAGCTATGTCCGGGAGGATTTCGGACGCCCTTCTTCGGGATTCTGGCTCGTCTTTCTGTCGCTTGTTGTTTTTGTTTGTTTCGAGTATCTTCATTTTGTCCTGGAGGTTGAGGGCTCGGGACAAAAACAAGGGGATGTGTTCGTAGTTTCTGGACTCGAACGGGATACCGAGCGACAAGGTGTCAAAGCGCATGGCCACTTCGGACTCCACCATGGTCATAATCAATGTCGCCTGTTTGCTGGTATGTAATTTAGACGCTGCGGCTGAACGCACAAACCAGCGACCCTCTGCGATTAAACGCCCTGTCAATCATGTGACGTCTCACCCAAACACGCTGTGTGCACTACCTCCCCCACCCAGCGTTTCCAGCGCGGAACCGGTTCCGTAACACCATCGGAGCTGGTGGGAACAAGCGTGTGAGCCATGTTCCAATCCGGCAGACCCAAGTTCAGCTTGGATCTCACGATCAAGGATCTCTCCAACATCCCCCAGATAAAGGGTTCCTGTTATGTGGATATCCAGATCCGCGAGAGCCCGGGGATGAAGTCGTTTCCCACCTTCAAACACAGGACTGTTCACGTCAAGGACAGCGGCTCCAGCGGGCTGTCGAGGGCACTGTCGCGTGCGGAAGAGTCGCAGACGTCTGTGTCGTCCAACCTGATTTCCGTACATACCACCAACAAGCATATCCATAACTTCAAGTGTGCTTTCAACTATAATCTCCGCTGCAACTTGCGGTTTCCACTCAATAAGAAAGAGAACTTGATCGGCAACAAGTACCTCATGATGCGAGTCTACTACGTGGACGACCCGCATGAGTCATCGCCTGGAGTGTCCCATCATGCGACAGAGTTGGGCCGCTTGGAACTCAACTTGTCAGAATACTTGAACTTCGACGAGCCCACCACGTCAAAGTACTTGCTCCAGAACTCCAAAGTCAACTCGATCATGACTTTGGTGGTGTACCTCGAGGAGCTTCCTACCGACTATGATTTCCACACCCAGTTGCAAATCACCGACAATGCCTCGTTGTCTGCGTCCACCAAGACCTCCACCCAGTTGAGCCGCGGCGCTACAAAGAAGAAGCTGTTCAACATTCCTCAGTTTGAGCGAAATAAGGTTTTCAGTGGGTTCAATGGCGTCCTAGACGGCCAGGCTGCTGGTAAGACGTCTTCCCGGTCCAGCGCCCTGGAAACATCTTCGGCGGGCGAAAGCGATGGCGAAGAGAAGCCGGACCGGTCCTCGCGCAAGAAGTGCGTGTTCCGAAGCAGCGATACTCGTACTGGAGGAGGGGCGCTGCAGCAAGAAACGAGGTCCAAGAATGAAGATTTGCCCATCGGGGAAAAGGGAGCGTTTATGATGGACCCTACGATAAGTAATCTCTACAAGAAGATCTTGGAGTCGACGTGGGACCCAGAGCTTCACAAGCTCTTGAAGTTTGACCCGGAAATGTGTATCGAGGACATATTCAAGAACGGCGGTGACGGATGGAACAAGTATTTGTTGGAGAACTTCGGGTCTTGGGAAGGCAACGAGCACGAGGGCGATGATGACTACTACACTGTGAATGGGTTGATTGACGAGCCCTCGTATAGGGATGACCTCAAGAGCTGGAACGTTGACGTTCAAAATGTGCTCTCCAAGTAAGGTGCAGACATTCCAATGTGATACGAAAAATGTACATTATGACACATGGCCATTAATAAGACCGTTGCTCTCCTACTCTTTTTGCTTTTTTGGCATTACTATATGTTACAAACCGTCCTATTATTTCCCCCCGTTGGATGTAGAATGCTGTTGCTGGTTAGTCTGACGGCGGTGGTGCTGGTTATTGTAGCCGCCATTTCGGTTGGGTCCATGGCCCCTTCTATTCGAGTTGAAGTTGTTGAAACCTCCTCCGCCTCTTCTCTTCTGGGTCCTGTTGCGCTGTTCCATGTTGATGAGGTTCTGTTCCTTCGCATGGTCCATGATTTCGTCGGGCATTCTCATATATTTGATGTGGATTCCTCTGATGTAGATCTCTGGGAGCTTCAAAAACTCCTCTCCGCTAGCAGACGACTGAATCACATCCTTCAATGTCAAGTTCATCCAAGAATCGCAGTTTACAAGAAGGCCATTTAACGTTTCTCCATTTTTTAGTTCCACCAAAATAGGCAGATTCTTTGCTGCCGTCAACAAGTACAAAGGTAACTGTGTTAGGTGCGTTCAGGGTATTTCCTCGAAAGATTACTTACCATAGCTGTGGTGAAGGATAAAGGACCGTCGACCGAGTTGTCCTCGTTAGTTGGTGTGCACACGACATTTATGAAGAGTTGCGACTTTTGGAGGGGTCTGCATAAAACGACTACTGGTACTGCTACGTTCTTTCTCTCTCAATTGTATTACTAAAACAAAGCACAGTCACGCCTCATTGGCTCAGGCTGGTGGCACGGAGTTGCCTCTCAAGGTCAAAGGATAATGATCATGTTGGTCATCTTCATCATCGTCTTTGTTGCCCAACTTGAAGCCAATATAATCCTCCGAGTCAAAGTGCTGTTGTGCCTCTTGCAATGAGCCCAAGTCACCAGGAGTCATAAGGCCTACTTTTCCTCTGGGTGAGCCTGGGACAGACAAAGGTCTAGTGAGCTTGAGGTTTTCAGTGTTGTTGAATGGGTTGGCCCCGTTTTTGAACTTGTCGGGATATGCTCTCTTCAACGACAACTGTCTTGCCTTGATGTATTCTAATCCCATACGCTTCCAGTCCAACAAGTCGGACAACCTTTCGGTACGGTTACGCTGGTTGATTCTCTGCCGTCTGGTCTTCATGGAGAAGTCGTACATACAGTCGGCCAACTGGTTGATAGACTCATCCACCGACTTCATTCTTCTGTCGATAATGTAGATACCATAGTCGGAGGTGTTTTCGATTAAGTCCTCCATGTAGCAGCCGAATCCTGACAAATTAGTGGTGATAGATGGAACTCCCATGACAGTACATTCAGCTGGAGTGTAGCCCCAAGGTTCGTAGTACGAGGGGAAGACACCCAAGTGGCAACCTCTGACAAACTCGTCGTAGTCCAACGACAAAATCGGGTTGTTGGCGTTCAAGAACTCGGGGTGGAAAATGATCTTCACTCTGTCCTCGGGCTTGTTGAACAACTGGACCCTTCTAATGTGGTTCAAGACGGGGTCGGACGCATCGTCGGTCATGTTGTGGGTGACAATGGGTGGGAGCCCCTCTCTCTTCAAGGCGAAAATACGCCTCTTTAACAAGACACGGTCAGCGGGCTTGATCAACTCGTCAATAGAAGGCACCTCCTTGCCCTGGGTGGTGGCAATGGAGTGCTCGTTGGGGAAACGGGCACAGTGCTCGAACAATCTCTCGCCGACCTTTTTCTGCACCTCTTCGATGGTGCTTTCCAACTGCTTGATCACCGCCTGTCCCTTCAACGTCTCCACGGTGTAGGAGTGGGACTTGCCAGGCATGATGATGAAGGCCACGACGGTGGTCTTGGAGCCGGACTCCTTCAAGCGGTGGTTCAATCTGGCCAAGGCCTCGATGAAGAAGTCGCAGCCCTTGTTTCTGAACTCGTATCTTCCGGCGATGAAGAAGTACAAGGTGTTGTCCAAATCAAAGTCGTAGTTGCCGTAGAAGTGGCCCTTGACGAACTCGTTAATATTAGCCTTCTTGATGGCATGCAAGTTTTGGAACTCGTGGACCGCCTGGAACTTGACCACGTTCAAACCGTTGGGAAGCACTCCGTCGGGCTTTCTCTTCAACAAGTGCTCGGACTCGTATGCGGTGATGTGGGACACCGTGGTGAACACGTCGGCCGAGTGGGTGGCGGCCCGCTCAATACAGTACCGGTGGTAGATACCCCTCTTTCCCGCCTCGGAGTCAACGTCAAAGTTGGACAAGTTGTTGTAGAAGTCGGTGGAGCCCGCACACAAGTAGCGGCCCAAAAGCGTGGCGTGCGTGGTGAAGATGGTGGTGACGTCGATTCTTCTCTTGCGGCACAACGGCAAGGCGACACCGGCCAACCACTCGTGGCAGTGGCAGATGACGGCCCGCTCCTGGTCATGGTAGACCAACTCGCCCAAGAACCAGGCCACCAAGTAGCCCAACAAGATGGCGTCGTTGCTCTCCTGGTCGTGGTCCGGGGTGGGGATTCCCGCCAAGTTCCACAAGTCCGACTTCCACTCGTTGAGGTGGTGGCCGGCCGAGTGGATGTCAAAAAGAAGCACCCGGGGAGCACCCTCGATCAACCAGCGGCCGTAGAGCCACTTGACGCCCCGCTCGCTCATCGAGTCGAGGGTGGTTTTGATTTTGGGGTCCTTCACCGGCAACTCTTCCACCTCAATTTGGGCGGACCGGTAGTTCAACGGACCAATCAAGGTGTACCTTTCCCGGTATTCTGCCACCGTGATGGGGGCCTTGGACTTGAGAACCGAGTAAATGCCGCCCACCTTGTGGGCGACTTCGGTGGCAACCTCGAAAAGAAGGTGGCTGTTGATATCTCTGGTCATGGCCAGTAATAATTGTTCCTGGAAAGTACGGTTGCGAAGGGGTTACGCTTCACAAAACAGGGAGTCACTTTCTGAACAGGAGTCGATACCGAAAGCAAGTGGGTTCCAAAATAGAGAGTCTGCAGCAATATCCGCTTGAAAAGAATTGTTCTTTTTATAAATGTTGCTGATCCTTGAAGTGGTACCCTCAAAGTGGGGGGGTCCGCCAGCAATATGGGGAGAGTTCCCGTCCCATACAGGAATGACACAAAGACATGACTCGGAGTGCCGGATCCGGCCAGGTTGGAGTGCCCGAGATCGGGAGATTCTTGGTGTCGGCGACATGTGTCAGCGTTTGCGTCACACGTCCCTGCGGTCGTCCCTGGGAACGTGCTATGGCGCTGGTGCTCGGGGGACAATAATGAGGTTCCGAACCCTACATGCTGGCTATGTGGGGAAGCCTGCGGGGACTGGGTCCGCCTGCAGCCCACCACATTTTCGTCAAGAGTGGGGGGCATTTTGCGGACAACAGATGTTGCAGAATTTTGCTGCAAATGGCGCTTTGATCGAACCATCGGCCACACCGTTCGCTTGCAGACTTGGCGCGTATCCTGCCGCATTTTTCTCCGACGCCCGCGCAATGCGTAATGCGTAATAGTGGCTCGAGATTTGCGGCGCTTCTCCGAAATTAACCGAGACCAGTTTTTCCGCCTGCATCTCGTTTTTGCAGCCTAGCGTGTTCCATGCGTATGCGCCGCCGTCGGGGCTCCGAGGTACGAATACAATATATTTTGTGCTATGCTAGTTTTCGTCACTGTCGTCCAGCTCCTCTTCCTCTGGTTGGAATGCCCCGTTCATCTTTTTCTCGGGCACGATCCACCCCTCGCCGTCCGACTCGTCGCCGTTCATCTCGTCGTCACTATCTTCCCCGCCATCTGCATCCGCGTCACTTGCGTCACCTGCGTCCGCGTCCGCAGAACCGGCGTCCTGCTGGCCCTCGATATTTTGCGCGGTCTGCAAGTACGACGCCAAGTGCCCGTTTCGCTTGGAAACGTCCACCACGTCTTTTGCAACCCGGTTGAGAAACCTTTGCAACAGTCGGATGGCGCTGGCATAGTGGTGCTTGTTGGCCGAGATGTGCTTGCCGTGGCTCGACAAGAGACACTGGATCCATTTCACGTTGAACTCGAGATGTGGCGATTCCATGGCCACGCCGCCAATAAAGTTGAGAATACGGTCCAAGTACACAACGGGCAACCCGGTGCTCACCAACTGGATGTCCTTCACGGGAATCGCCTCGTACACCCGCTGGATCAAGTAGTGCTCGTTGAGTCTGAACGCCATCACCAACGCAGTCAAGTACTCCTTTTCGTCGAGCGACTCCACCGTCGCCTCGGGGGTGATGTCCACGTCCAAGTCGAACGGATCGAAGATCAACGACTCGTCCACCGAGTACACTAGCAAGCCCTCGGTCGACGCAGCAGTGAACGCTGACGCCGTGGGCGAAAATGCTACCGACGTGACTCGCACCTCGGGCCGGACGTTTCGGGCGCTGGGGTCGCCGCGGTGGGACCCGGGAAGACTGGTGTCGAGGCGGTCCTCCAAGTCGCTGTTTTCGCCGTCGCGGTCGATCAAGTCGAGGGCGCCGGCCTCGGTCATGTTCTTGGAGTTGAGCTGCTGGAGCGTGCCGTTGAATTGCATGTTCTGCGACACCGTGAACCGCTTCAACAACACCTCGTTGGCGATGTCGTAGAGACACAACGAGTTGTTGTTTCCTCCGGCAACAATGCTAAGACCGTCGAACGAGTAGTCAATGGTGCTGAAGTAGGTTGCGCGCGCCGAGTTCTTGGCCTCGAACCGGTCCTCCAAGTGTCTGCCCTTCAAGATGTCCTTTCTTCCGTCAATCAAGTGCAACTGCTTGGCGTCCTCGATGTCAAAGATGGTAATGTGCCCGTCCAACGTGGACACCGCCACCTCCTTGGAGTCGGGCCGCATGCATATGCCCAAGACGTCAGACTGCACCTCCATGGGCTCGACACTTTGCGTGCGCCCGAAGATACTCCACACCCGGATCGTCCTGTCCCACGACGCGGATGCCAACACCGAGTTCTCGCTGCCAAAGGCAAGGCACGAGACGGGGCCCTCGTGGCCAGCAAGAGAATCGAGCAACTGCGCCGTCTGCACCGACCACACAAAGATCTCAAATGTGTCTTGCGACCCCGCAACCACCACCTCTCCACTGGGGTCTACTGCTAGGCAGTTGAACTGCACTCGCTCGGTGGCCGTGAAGGTTCTGAAGTTACGGAAACGAATCAAGTCCCACGCCCTGACGGTTCCGTCGAGCGACGACGAAAAGAGGACCTGGCCACGCTTGGCAAACTTCAAGCCGGTCACTGCAGCTGTGTGTTCCTGCAAAGTCACCAAGCAGAAGCCCGACACAATGTCCCAAACTTTGATTTTACCGTCGTCGGAAGCCGACACCACACGAGAGCCGTCGGGAGAGTAGCACACGCAGTTGGTGGAGTCAAAGTGGCCCTGCTGCTTGAGAATGTAGGATTCGGACTGCCATTCGTAGACGAGAAGCTGGCCCAAGGTTGACGAGCCAAAGGCAAGCCACTCGCCAGACTTGTTGATATTTACAGTGTTGACAGCGTTCTGGCCCATGCTGAGCTTTTGGATCATGTTGAACTCGGGCAATTCGTAGATGCGGAACTCGCCGTTGGTGAAACCCACAACCAAGATGTTGGACTCCGAGTGGAAAGTGGCACACTTGAGGTTGGCTTCGGCATAAAAGAATGATTTTGCCGTGATACGCCAGCTCATGGGCTTTTTCGGGGCTTCCATGTCCTCGTCCTCTTCCTCGCTCTCGTCGTCAGAACTGTCTGACGGTCTTTCGGTGTACTCCCACTTAAATAATGCTCCGTCTTTGCTGACGGTGTAGATGATTTCTTGTGATGCGTTGAAAAAAGCCTTCATGACGTAGTCCCTATGGCCAGCCAAAGTCATGGCGACATCCCTCTCCTCCGACAGAAGGGAGAAGATTCTGGCGGTGAGGTCTTTCGATGTGCTGATGAAGAACCGCGAGTCGTTGGACCAGGTGACGGAGGTTACGTCGGCATAGTGGCCAGCGTAGTTGCGGTGCTTGACGAATGGCGCAAACTGTCGGTCCTCCGAGAAGTCGGGTGTTTTCCACGTTTGGATGAATCTTCCAGCAGCCACGGCAAAGTAATGGCCGTCGGGACTGAACTGCAAGTCGGTGACTTTGTCTTTAAAGTTGAAATGATGGAGCACGGTTCTCGCTACGTTGTTGACCAAGATCGCTCTACCGTCCTCGTCTACCGAGAAGAGCAAGGTGCCATTTTTATTCAATGCAATCCGGGCGATGTTTTTGCAATGCTCGTAGTCGTAGGTGAATGATTTGTTGTTGACCAAGTCAAAGCAGGTGACTCGGTTGCCAACAGGGCTGTACAACCTGGTACCGTCCTCGCTGTAGACCAAGTTACCCTTTCTATAGACCGTACCTATAAGGTTCGAGAACTTGAAGTCAGACTTCATTGATGCAAGGCTTGTCTATATGGCACTGTGAGATGAGCATCTCAAAAAAATTACATAAATATTTTCTCTCGCGCACGAAGCACCACCAACACACAACATCCACAAGCAATAGCAGCGGCCATGAGTGGGTTATCGAGCCGGGTCAAGAGCATGAAATTCATGCAGCGGGCAGATGCGTCTGACCCGAAGGTCATTGAGGACACCACCCAGAAGAAAAGTATGCCGCTGTCGGAATGGAGCCTACCCCACGCCCGAGAAATACGAGCAAAAAGTAAGCAGAAAACACAGGTGGAGACTGTTGGCTTCGGGTCTATCAGCTCGTTCGAATCTCCTGACGACGCTGTGGTGCCACAGGGTAGAAAAGTCTACGGCAAGCCAGACGATAACGTACCCCAAATTGACATTGGACGAATAAAAGATTCCGTCAACGCTGAAGCCAAAAACGACGATGCCCCCACAACTAAAGATGGGGAGGAGGCAGACGAGAACGATCTGTCGAAGAAGAAGGGCAAGCGCAAGTCGTCGGCTTCTCGCAAACCCAATAAGAAAGCTAAGAAATCTTGATTACTTCTTCGACTTCGTAACAAAATTCCCCTTTGTCACGGCATCACGGGCGGCCGAATTAATGTGTTTGAATCTGTCGGGACCCAAGTGGGTGCCTCCAAACCATCTGCTTACAACAACGATCACGTTCCATGCATCCATCATCGTCAATAGGTGGAGCAAACGGCCCCCGGCTGCAGTTTCTCCATCATCGTCACAGTCCTGAAACTGGATCCCGTCAGGGCGCCTGATTCGCCAACTGCTAATGTTGTGCGCAGCTCGTGCAATCTTCCTGTCGGTGATGAGGATATCTAGGTACTCCTTGGCTTGCTCAACTGAAGTCACAGCACGGGCAAATGCAATAAATATCGACCCCCGGTCAGAGATGGTCTCGGACGCTATCCACCCTTCTCTTGGATCATTTTGGGGCGTTTCAGGAACACTTGCTCGTTCGGTTTTTGTTTGCGATGGGCTCACAGTCTTCGGTTTGGGAGGAGTTGGCTCTGGCTCCGGATGAGCGACTGGTTTATACTTCAGAAGCACTGTCTCCAACTCAGTTATCACATCAAATAAACACACCATACCAACAGTGAATACAGAGTGTATCACCTTGGTTATGGTTTCCTCCAAGTAGCGAACATCTGCGTATCTTTGGCTGTCAAGGCTAGTCACTTGTACGAGCGATGGCTCAGTATCTGGGTATTCGATGGGAAATGCCAATTGGATAGCCAACTTTGGATGGTCTGGAATAGTCAATGTGTATATATGTGGACCCTGTAGGGTTATTGAGTCAGGATATATAGCCTGTATGGCATTCACCTCGTCATCCAACTCTTGTAGTGTCATAGTGAAAAATATGTCTCACTAGTTTTTGATCGCCCTCACTCCAAATCAATTCTCATTTATGCTGTCTGACGAACTCAAGCAACTAGGTAACACAGCATTCGCCAACAAGGAGTTCAAAAAGGCAGCTAAGATATATCGAGATGCAATAAAGTTGGACCCTACGAACCCAGTATTGTATTCAAACCGAGCTCTTAGTTTTATAAAGCTCGAAGACTGGGACCGTGCCCTTCGTGATTGTTCATACGGGCTAACTTTGGATCCGGATACTAAGTCAAAGGTGAAACTCCTCTATCGGAAAGGTTTGGTGTTGAAACACACTTCACAAATGGGCCAAGCAAAACGCTGCTTCGAGGAAGTTCTTGAAATTGATCCTCACAATGAAAGTGCTCGAAAAGAACTCGACTCCTCCAATACAAAGAAACACAAGTCTCATATAAGTGAGATACCGATCTCCACAGTTCAAACCCTACCTCCACAATTTCAAAAGCTACTTGACAATCACCCTGCAGAAACCATTGAGTCAAAAGATAAAGAGCATGTCCAGCTCAAACCCTCCACCAAGACTCCGCACCATAGTGACGAAGTGGAAAGAATATCCCAAGAACTCTTCTCTGATTCCAAAAAGAAGTCGGCAACAAAATCCCCAAAAGCATTTTCTGACTTGCCGTCTATGTTGCCATTAAATGCTCTCAAAAGCTTTAGTGGTGAGCGCCTTGAAAAAGGCTATCTCTATGTGTTAAATATCCCTGTATCAGACTACCAGGATATTTTTGAAACGGGAGTAGACCCTGAATTTTTGGAGTTCTTCCTTAAAGCAGCCTTGTTTGCTGCCCAGAAACATGTCGATGGCTGGGAACTTCGAGCAACTGATCGAATATTGTGCTTCTCCAAATTGAAGAAGTTCAACTTATCGCTCATGATGTGTCCTTCGCTGTTGGTCGAACAACTACTCGCCATTGTTGATAAAGACTCGAAATTGCATCATATACTCAATATTATCTAGGTGCATATCCTTTCCTTAATCCCCTACGGCCGTCATAAACCTGGTACGGTTGAATTAGAGGCTCTAATATTTCCGGCACAAATGCTTCCAAATCTACATCTAGGTGGTCAACCAAGACGGGAACAGATAAGATACCAGCAAACATTGTGATGCTCAATATAAAAAGAAGCACCAGTAGTTGGACATGAAACCTTCGCCAATTTCTTTGGGCTTTAGATAATAAGCGTGGCCTTAATTGATCTCTTGGTCTCAACCAGAATAACATAAAAGTATGCCAAACATCTATCAACGGGATCAATAAAATGGGAAATTGAACATAGAGTATACTATGCCCTAAAATGATTTCGGCGACGAAGTAGCTGTTTTCCATGGTTTTTGCAACAATTTCTCTCAACGGTTGCGTGAATATCCGCCATCCCAATCTCGCGTTCATCCATTTACCGGTCCACCATGCATAATTAGCCCTTCCGTGTGGAAGTTCCTTGCTCAATAGTGACGTTATGATTCTGAAAAATACTTTTTGGACTTGTACCATGCATATGACCCCTATGAGTGTATTTGGCACGTTCCAGTGTTGGGCAAACCAGAAAGCTTCAAAGAAGATCACGTATATCATGAAACTTGTGGAACGAATTAATCCTGAGATGGCCTTAGGATACTGGGAGAATATTGCTGTAAGTAGGGGGCCAAACACCAATGATAAGGGGAAGTAAACGAGCAAGATGGAAAAGTTGGTGATAATAGGCATCCCACTAAAAATTATTAACCTCAAGAATGCATGCGACGGCTCTGCGCCTGTTATTTCAAATTGAGCATTTGCGGATAGATATGTGGTACTGACCAAGAACAATTCAATGATGTCGAATAGAAGTTGAGTCATTATGAATGATTTCTTTGATGACCTGAATTGCTGTTTAGCTTTCGCTAATTCATTCTGAGCTTCCCTTTTTACCCCAGTTATTCTACTTCGGTTTTCTTTCGTGAAACGGTACCATGATTTATCAGCTCCATCACCATTGAGACTAAACATCCATCCGAGGTACTTCTGGTAGTCAATGTAAAACTCTACCCATGCAAATTGATGGGGGTTGTACAAAGAGGGGCAAATAAGAAGTGCAATTGCAATGAACCAGAAATATGTGATAATTGGCGTCCACATGGTAAGTGAACTGTATAATGCCAAACAAACCAATGTTGCTCCAAAATATAGGCTTGTCAGCGCATATCTAGCGTATAGCCTCGCAAACGGTGCTCGCGTGGTAGCGAACCCTCGGCCAGTTGACATATAACGGGCCCCTCCGTATGATATATCCCCGACTAATGAACTGGCATAAGTTTGGTTGACAAATACTTCAAAAAGTGGCGAAAATGAAGCCACTTGTTTGCTGATTCGTTTGACTGCTTTCATAAATCCTTTCTCAGTTAATTCTTGCACACCCAAAGGAACGAATGCAACAAAGCTCATTACTACAATTGACCAAACCTTACTCTCAATCCATCTAACCACTGGATAAAGGTTTTTACATCCTCTTGGAACGAGTGGATCAGTTATAGGCCTGTTGGGGTTGTATTCACAGAATTTGAGCTGTTTAGAGTAAGCTGCAAGGCTAGCCGAAAATGTGGAAAAGAGGATTAGGGATAGCATGATGAACACATTATTCAAATGAAACCCAGGATGTGCATAATAAAATGATAGAAATCTGTCGAGAGGCAAGCTTCCACCCAAGAAAAAATATTCTCGTGATAACATCTGTTCAGCCATTCCTGTCCCAATTTTGGTGGTGAAGCTTAGTATAGAGCTAAAGCCCAAGTCTCTACCTTTTCCACATTGCATATACTCGCAATGCTTGATTCTTCCTCCTCGTGCAATTGCATTGATACCGGCATAAATATCTTCGTTTAGATGGAGGCCACGTTGTGCCTTGGATACACCTCCTCTTGTCGACATAAATATGCTGTTGAGGAAATCAGGATGGCCGTAATGGAGCTTTCCCTCGATTTGAGCTAGAGTTCGTGCAAATAGCGTTCCGAAGGTCTGCTCCTTTGCAGCTGCAATATCTCCGAGAATTCCAATATTTTCAGAAAAGATATATTCTCTGGTCCCAATTATAGCAACAGGGTAAACTTTGCTATTAAAATCAAAGAGATCGTCTGGTAAAGACATTTCTTCGAATTCAGCAAGTACGCTTCTGACTTTCAAGCATTCTTCGATATAGTTGTCTTGGTTTGCGTCAACTAATTGAATGTATTCTCCTCTCGAGAAAACTATGGAATGGTTTTGGTTGTCTGATTTCCCATCCCCTAGAATGGGATTACCTGATAATCTGATTCTGTATCTGGGTTTTCGCTCTCCGTTTGCTAGAATTGGACAAGCTCCATCGATTAATGCCGAATAATAAGCAACATTTCCACTGGCGTCTGTGCTTTCGTCGAGATAAGCTATTTGCAACTCCGGATATATTCTGAGTAAAAGCTCCTTGTTGTCTCTTTCCTCATTATTGAACTTTTGCAATTTTTGCATTGAAACTATCAAACGAAACTTGCGCAGGGCCATTTCACAAGCTGCCTCAATCTTCAGAAACTCATCTGGGTAATTACTATCATCATTTTCCAAATCAAACAACAATTTTATTGCCCTGGAATAGTTCATGAAGCCGCTGATAGTTCGGTATAGGGTTTGTGCTCTTAGTGAAGCCCATATCCTTGTTCGAAGTATGTATTCGGGTGATGCAAATCTAAAGCCAACGGTTTCATAAGGTAGATTTCTCTCCATCTTATCCATGCTATTTTCAGACGAATCTGAATCGTATTCCTCGGCGAGCATCTTTGTATCACGCACAAAGGACTCCCATTCCTTGGGGTGTAACAGTTTTAGATATTCGAGCATTGTTACATGAGAGTACATATCCAGTTCCGTTATGATTTCTTTGAGAGATAGAATAGTTTTTTCCTCAAAATGGGGGATCAAACAGCAAAAGGAAGGCGTTGAGTCAATATTGTTGGCTGGACTCATTGGGGTTGACAATGACTGGGCAAAAAATGTTATTCTTCGCTCTGCTTCAGAATTACCATCAAACATGAACGCTTGGGATGTTCCGTCCTCTTGTGAATCAAAGAATTGAGGCGTCCTCATTTGGTCTGGGGCATGCGGGTAAGATTTGAAAATTAATGCTTTAACTTGTTCGATTGATATCAAATGATCACGATACATGGAAATAATAATGGAATTCCACACTTGCGATACTCCGCCTTTGTTTTGCTCTTTGCTTGAACTTGTTGGAGACAATATCTTTGAATTTATTCGCTTTGGTAACCTTGAGAAAATATTCTTCCATGGAGTCCATATTGACACTCCAACTTGAAATGAACGGCAGATTGAGAACATGCAGTTCCATATAATATACCATAGGTAGGTGTCGATAAAAAAAAGGACAAATTCAATAGCATACACTGTTCCTAAAAGCAATTTCGAGTGGCTTCGACATAAAAAAGTGCCAAGAATACCATCTCCGGCACAATTTGCCGGTATAAGTGTACTAAGGACTCTAACGGGATCTTTGGTTGCCAAGGCAATATAAAAATAAGACTCTATGAACTTGGATGCAAACACTGCCGTCCAAATTCCGTATGAGGCCCACCTATTATTTCCCTGAAGATTGTGATAATTTCCAATTATTGATTCTTCACTGCGTTTGTTGGAGAGCCAAAAAAGCTTGGAGGGAGGAACGAATGACAAATATAATGATGTGAAAACTGATAAAATTAGTTGGATAGCAGATATTGTCAACCCATTCTTGGTTTGCAAATTCAAAGGATAATAATAAAAAATGAAGGAACTAGGAAGGATATTCGTAAGAAGAAGAATCAATAAGAGAAATATTCTTACCAATAGTTTGTATGCACCTGGCCACTTCAAGGACACCATCCGAAACTCAATAATAGATGATAGAACACAAATAATAGAAGCCAAACTACCTGCAAATGACATCACTGCCATTCTTGCCTGGATAGTAGGTTGGTTATCAAGGCGTTGTTGGTAACGATGGACATATAAGGTGGGACTATTGAAGGTAGTGAAATACCAGAACATCGTGGTGTGAATGATCCAGATTCTGGTGAAATTTGCCCAAGCGTGACCCCAGGAGCGTCTTTCCTTAAATATCTTGTAGAAAGCTTTTTTCCAGACTATTTCATTTAAATAGAGATAGCGCTCCTGTGGATTTAATTTCATGAGTTTTGCTTTCCTCGTAAGCACAATACGTTCAAGACCACCCCTATACCAGAACAACTGATTCATATCATCATAGCCAATTTTATCCTTATGATCCTTGTCAGCTGCATGCAACGTGGCGTTCTTATCGATCGACTCGTTAAAATAGAACTCATAAAGAGGTGTGATGGCGTGGTCAAGGAAGTCTTCCTGTAGTATTGCTGTTTCCAGGTCTGGGGAGTAGTAGAAATCATTGCAACATTTAAATATAAAGCAGAGGCATTCTGGCATGAATCGGATGTTGTTCGCTTCACCCCAACATAGGAGGTACAATGCAACCTGTATGACACAGTCGAGGGCAGGTAGGGTAGCCATTGTTGAACACCATGATTCTAAGGCGGCACTTGGTGAAATTATTTTTCCATTAGACGGATATGGATCGTTGTAAAGCTCTGTGGTAAAGTACCACTTCCGGAAGTTCGCTTTGGGGCCACCGATGTAATCGGCATGTAAAGAACGAAGTGCTTTTTCCGCGTCCATTCTGGATGCTCTTGAGTCTAAAAGCTTGAGGTAATAGTCAAGCATATTCTTGGAACTATCTTTCTGAAAGCGAAAGGTTTTTGTAAGCTTGAGGAAAACACTCTCGATCTGTTCGGTGGTGACTGGTCGATGTGGCTGGGTGTTCCACGCGAAGTAGGGATCGCCCTTGTGTACCAGTGACAACACATTGCAAGTCCCAAGATCTTCAAGTCTGGAAGTGCGGTCTCCTCTTTTTGAGGCATGAAAATGTGAGCTTTTTGAACCACTGAAGGTGCTGTCAAGAACTTCATAGACGTTGTCGAACCGGCTCATGCCAGTCCGACGTTCTGATTCAATTTCTGAAGAGGTATATTGTGCCTCACTATTTACTGAATCTAGAACATTTGGTTTATCATATGTATTGCCAGACATATTAAAAAGCTTTCGATTGCAAAAAACTAACACAGATATGAAATATATATGCGGGCGCGCGACATCTTGCAGCCAATTATGTCGCGGTTGCAAAAACCGGAGATAGCCCGCCGTCCGTGCGGGAAAAACCGCCTAATATTTCCTGCGCCTGGAGACCCATAGCTACTCTGTTCGGAGTTCTTCCCTTGAAAAATAGACTTCTTCTTGGCATGCTATTGTGTAAGGCATCGGATAGAAGCCGTTGTCTAATATCGACAGGCTCCACTCCCTCACTCAAAAGGTTGGCTATTAGCCCACTAATTATTGGTGCTGCCATGGAGGTTCCTGAGAGCGGTTGACTCGCAGAAAAGTCTAGAGCGTGTAGGCTTTCAACTTCAGTTCCACTTGCAAATATATCAACACAGGGACCCCAGTTTGAAAAATCAGCCATACTTCCAGACGTATCGTTGATGGCACCAACAGTGATGGCTGCTCGACTACTAGCTGGACTCATATTGCAGGCATTTATGTTTGAGTTGCCAGACGCAGCAACCACAAGGATCCCTATATCCACCACTGCTGCTAATGCCTCATTGAGAACCGAATTTCTTGCTGCTCCAAGTGATAAATTTATCACCGCCAACAGATCCTCTTGCTGATCTCTCGCTACGAATTCCAATGCTGAAAGAATGTTGCTCAAACTGCCAGAACCATACCTGTCAAGGGCTTTTACTTCCACTATGGTCACCGCTTTGGATACCCCGTAAGTCTTGGAACCTATGATTCCTGCTACGTGGGTTCCATGCCCATTTTGGTCTCCTTCCTTCTCGGCCACCAAATTTATCCCTGTAACTGCTCGTCCTTCTAGTTCTGGGTGATCAATATTTATGCCTGAGTCAATCACGTATACTTTTACGCCTTGACCACTGGCTTCGTCATCATAGTAATAGCTGAGGTTTGGCTCATCTAGTGACAAATGCGAGAGCTTGGCTAAATGCCTTGGTGCATTTTGCTGTCCCATGATAGTGAAAGCCTGAACTTGTAGATCTGGTGTGACTTCTGCCACCACAGGACACTTTTTAAGTCTATGCAATATTGTAACAGTGAAATTCCCGCTGAATGCTAAGAAGTCTCCAATTTGGAATGAACGTTCGATGAAGGGGAATGCTCGTTGATTTTCCGGGTACTGTTGGTCGGCTTCTCTGAAATCGGCGATCGTCTTGGAGGTCTTTAAAGCCACAAGGTAGCTCTGTGATTCAACTAGCAGCAAGAAGCATAATAGAAAGAATTTGGAGACGAATATCATTTTCATAACTAAAATTGTGTTTGTAAATTATTTTCTATTAGTGGATGCAAATGCATCTGTCTGTACTAAATTTATTTAATAGATTTGAGGAACTGTTCTTTCTCGGAATCAGGAAGAGATGAAATCAAGTCCTTGACGATAGAGAGTGTACCCTCGGAGTCTTCTCTCAAAGATGCAGTAAGCTTTTGTCTAGCTGCCTCGTGTTTCAACTCGCCAATTCTTGCCTTGAGCTTCTCGTGGTTGTGCTCAATCCATTCAGCAACCTCCTTATCGTCCTCGTAGTCAACAGTAGGCATCCAACTCTTGAGTCTGGAAACCTTTTCCAACTTGCTGTTAGACTTGATCTGCTCCTCAATCATGTCAAGAACGTACTCCTCGTTCAATCTACGACGCAAACGCCAGAAGAAGAAACGACGGGCTTGGCGCCATTCCAATTCTTTTCTGATAACACCCTTAGCCAACATACGACCGGATCTGTCGTGCAAGTCAGCGAATTGGACAGAAATTTGAGCGTAAATAGGAAGCAACGCTTTCTCACGAGCCACAATCTTGGCTGAAACTTGAGCATGCTCTTCAGCGGAGAGAGTTTCGTCGCTGAGCTTCTTCTTTAACCCAGCGTAGGTGGGGTCCAAACGTGCCATGGTAGCCAACAACTTGTCCCTTCTATACTTGATACCAACAATACCCTCTGGTTCTAAGACACCGGCTCTGGAGTCGATATCAGCGTACATCTCCATCTTGTCAGCGTTGATCGTGGGATCAACAACGACCCATGATCCACCTCTCAATTCTCCGTTAGGAGGAATGTAAGTGAAAATAGGCTGCTTGAAATCAACCAAGGCATCAACAATGTAAGAACCGTATTTGAGAACTTCATTGTACATATCACGCTGACCTCCAGAAAATCCTCTCCAGTTCGCCAAGATCATCAATGGGAGGTTTTCTCCATTGTTGAAATCGTTGATCGCTTGAGCGGTCTTGAAGGCAGAGTTTGGATACCAAACTTGACCTGCCTCCTGTATCATCTGCTCGGTAGAGTCAGGGTTTGCAGGATCAGCTGGGATCAAGTTCTCCATGGTTCTTGTTTCGACACCAATAACACCAATTGGAATACCTCCGAGACGTGCTCTACCAACAACGACGGTCTTAGCCCATCCGGATAAAGTCTCTTGGAAGGAACCCTTGTCGAACAAACCTGACTCGTAGTCACCGTTGTCGAACTGGCGTCCCTCAATGAGCCATCTTACATCGTAAGCTTCACCCTTAGTAGGATAATACTCGATTTCCCTGTCCCAAGAATCGCTTGACTCCAATATTGGGATTGGGTTACCGCTCTTCGCAGGGACGTAAGAAAGCCATTGCATGATCTTCTCAACACCAGCCAAATCATCAGAAGCTGTCAAGTGAGAGACACCATTTCTGTACATGATTTGAGTGCCACCAAGTTGCAAGTTGGAGGAGTAAACCTCGCTACCAAGCAACTTGTTGATAGCTGGAGCACCTGTCAAAATAATAGGTTGACCCTCGATTTGAATGGCTCTTTGACCCAATCTCACCAAGTAAGCACCAATACCAACCGATCTGCAGGTTACCAATGTAATCGTGAAAATGTCCTTGTAGGCACGCGAAGTGCTTCCAGCAATCAAACCAGAGCCCTTCAAACACTCAACACCTAAGCCATCTTCTTCACCGACAATAGATTTGAGAACGTGTCTTTCTTCACCATTCTCAACAATTCTCTCAGTAACAACAGTATCGGTCTTACCAGCTGCATCCATAGCAGCCTTGTCTTCAGCGGACAAGTACAAGTACTTGAAACCCTTGGCTTGGTTCAGTTCATCATTCCATGCTGCCTTGAAAAGTGGAATCAACTCTTCAGCAACACCAATTCTTGCACCGGAATTAGCAGAAAGGTAGATTCGAGGAATGCGTAACTTTCTGGCATATTCGGTACATTTGTTGAAATAAATGTCTTCCTCTGGTCCAAAGGATCCAATCTTGTGGGTAATATCGTTGGCAACAATAACAAATTGACGGCCTCTTGGGTATTCGGGTGTCTTTGCGGTTACTTTGAAACCAACCATACCAATTTTGTTCGAGCCAGGCTCGCGATCAACAGGAGTTAACTCACCATTGTCATCTGCGATCAATTCTAACGAGGTGAACACTTCCTTTGGTGGCTTTCCCTTTCCTTGCAATTTCCATTGCGAAAGAGTGGCTTGACGGAACAACTCTGGGAAATCGTAAACGTAAGTAGTACCCATGTTGTGCGCCTTGTAACGCTTGGGTTGCAAGGACTCCTTCACTGGGTATGGAGTTGAGATAGATCTCAAATGCATTGAGCCAGGATGACCGATCGACTTGAACACCCATTCGCCCTTTGTATTCTTGACCTCCATGTACAACTCGGATTTCACCACATAACCGGACACATTATTGATGATAGCTCTGAGAGGGAATGAGGCGTTAGTGTTGGGGTCTGTGCAGACAATTCTAATTTCAGCACCAGTGACTCTTAATCTCCACAACCGTCTTCCAAATCTTTCCAAGAATGAACCAAAGGCAGCTTCAACCTCTTCTGGTAAAACATTGAAGACAGCCGAAAAGTTGATGAAAATGTGGTTCAAATCGGAGTTAGAAGTATCAATAACTTCCAAAGCGTCCAAAATATCTGACATTAAGCGGTTCGACTCAGAAATCAAATACTCACTAATGGAGATCTCGTCGTGGATGATACCAGTTCTAATAATACCACGAGTGAAAAATCTCTTATCAGAAGGAGCATTCTTTCCAACACCTTCGTAAACGTGAATGTTTCTGTTATCCGTGAAGATGGGCTTGATATTGAAGTTGACTAAGCGTCCCAACTCCAATTGGAAAGCAAGAGCTGGTTCAATGTGACGAATGACCTTGTTCTCTTCATAATCAGGAGCAGTGAACGTGTAGTACTTGGGGTAGGTACCGATATCATTAGCAATAACAAATGTTATTCTCTTAATTTGGGCAATTCTCAAGTCATCCTTATACTCATCAATGATCTCGCTGATTCTGCTCAAGATTTCCTCCTCTGTGATGTAGCCATCAATACTGTTCACAACAATATTGAAAACATTGAAATACGAATGCTCAGTACTAGTGGAAGGACGTAAGTGTATCTCGTCAGATGGTACTAATTGTTCCAAAGCTGCAGTCAACATTTCGTCAACATCATCAAGGTGCTTACATGGTACCAAGATACCGGTTCTGCCATGCTTTTCTTTGTCATCTGAAACAAATGACAAATCCGATACAGACATGGTTCTGTTCATTGAGCTGGATTCATCGGGCTTAGTATTCTGAAGAGCATTGATGTTTGATGAGTCGAGACTTGGCAACAGGAACTTCCAAGTAATAATAGGCAACTTGTCATGGAAGTGGTAAGAGATCTTACCCAATGAGTAGGCCCTGTAAGAACGTCTTACGTAGACCTCTGCTGCGGCAATGGCAACCCATTCATCTTCGTTAATCAAGAACTGTGGTAAAACATCGAAAACGGTATGCTTCGAATCAACCACTTCTTGAATCACATCAAGCTTGGGCTTGATGTGCAGAGCGTAGATCTCTCCGTATGAAGTCTGAAGAACAGAAGAACGCAAGATATGTTCCAATTGGTCAGATCTCTCTTTGATAGATGGCAAAGAGCACTGAATCAAAATTTCTCTCGCCTTCAAAGTCACCTTGGCAGTATTGCGAGTGTCCAATTCGACCAAATTCTTCAAGGCCTTACGAATGCTTTCTCCAACCTTAGAACCCTCAAGTAAAACAGGTTGGTAGATATCCAAAATGGCAAGAATCAAATTGTTCTTGGAACTAATTCTCGAGTGAGACAAAGCAATGTCGGTGACCTTCTGTAAATCAGTCTTGTTCTCATCACGAAGCTTCAAAATTACATCATCATTTCTGACGTTGTAAGGAGAGAAGAGAGACTCAACGGCGTAGTATTCGCCAATCACATCTGCAAAGTATGAAAACTCGTGTTCAAGCAAGCCAGAAGCGTAACGGGACGCAACGTTCAACAATGGCGTAACAACCTCGCGAAGTAAAGATCCAGATTCCTGATGGGCCAATTCCTTTTGAATGAGCTTCAAAAGTTGCTTGGCTGGGAAGTCTGCACCTCTGGAATGAGTTCTTTCAATGAGTTGTTCCATTGATTCATCCAACTTTGGTGGCAATCTTGAATGCAATGCCGAGACCTGTTGAGCCCATTCGCCGTAAGGTAATTCCCTGTCCTTCAAGACTTCTCTGATACCCTTAAGAGTTGAACTCATGATGACTTGGTTGTCAAAACCGGCCAAGATGTTGCTCAAGATAGTTGAATAGAACTGGAACTTGTGAACTGGCTTTGAACCTTGAATAATAGCATCTCCCAAATCTGGAAGGGTGCCTTCGAATGGATGCGCATGCTTGACCTTCGATGGGTCGTCCAACGACAAAATAGCCAAGATATCACCAGCATTGACCGTAGAACCAGGCTGTTTGATCAATTGAACCACGCCATCTTCTTGGGCAATCAAAGGCATGCACATTTTCATGACTTCCACTTCGGCATAAGCCTGACCAGCAACAACATGGTCTCCGCTCTCAACTAAGTACTTGACCAACTTACCGGGAGATGGTGTTCTCAACTGAGTAGGGTCATTCTCGACCTCCAACAAGCAGGTTTTGCTATCCACGGAAAGTCTTGTTGCAGAGGCTTCCTCCTTCCAGTAAACTGAGTGTGACTTGCCTCCGATAGCACACAACAAACCTCCATCAGACAATGGACGGACACCAACAACTCCTCTTGTACCATTAAGGAATAAAGTGTAAGCATCCTTCGAAGATTTGGTTGCGGTGAACTTGTAGCGCTGTCCCTCGTAAATGAATTCAATTGGGAAGATGGTTTTCAACAAGTTCTTGTTTGGGATCTGTCCCTTCTCAAGACTGGAAATGTAATCCTTTTTGTCTTCTTCTGCTTGAATGTGCGCCTTGGTGACGGCACCACAAACAACTGCGACAATAGGGTCTGGTCTCTCAGCGGTCAACTTCTTGGAAATCAACTCATCCAACCAACCGGTCGTAATGGTATTGTCTTCGAAATCTGGAGTTTCTAATAACTTGATCAAGTATTCAACAGTGGTTCTGAAATCACCACGAATGGACAACTCTTTCAAGGCAACCACCATATGCTTTCTTGAAGCTTGACGGTTCTCTCCGAAAGCGAAGATGTGTCCGAACTGGGAGTCTGAGAACGAGTGAATAGAAGATTGGTTACCAACAGAGAAGTAACCCCACACGTTGGAGGAAGATCTGAAGTTCAAATCGTGCAAATTACCTCCAGAAGGCTTGAATCCCTCACCAGGGTCCTCTGAGGTGATACGACAAGCAGTAGTGTGACCCTTGGGGACTGGTCTTCTTTGACTGATCAAGGACTCTTCCGTTTTGAATTCAAAATCAATTTCAGTGGAAGTGTGAGGGTCAACACCGTAGAGAGTTCTGATGTCTCTTATACGGTGCATTGGGATACCCATAGCAATTTGCAACTGAGCGGCTGGCAAGTTGACTCCAGTAACCATTTCCGTGGTGGGATGTTCAACTTGCAACCGAGGGTTCAACTCCAAAAAGTAGTATTTGTCTTCAGAGTGAGAGTACAAGTACTCGACTGTACCAGCAGACACGTAGCCCACCAATTTTCCTAATCTGACGGCGGCATTTTCCATAGAAGTAAAGGTATCCCTGTCGGCCACGGTGACAGGAGCCTCTTCAATGATTTTCTGGTGTCTTCTTTGCACGGAACAATCTCTTCCGAACAAGGAAATATTAGTGCCGTACTGATCAGCCAACAATTGGACTTCCAAGTGTCTGGCGTCACCAGCCAACTTCATAATGAAGATAGGGGAGCCAGGAATTTCATTGGCGGCTTGCTTGTAGAGCGCGATGAAGTCAGCCTCGTTGTCGACCTTACGGATACCCTTACCACCTCCACCTTCGGAGGCCTTGATCATGACGGGGAATCCGATTTCCTTGGCCTTAACCAAGCCGTCTTCAGGCAGGTCGCAACAACCCTTTTGGTACACGTCTTGCGACACAGACACCAAGTTTGTGCTTGGATCGATGGTTACTTCGTCCACACCAGTTCCTGACCATGGTATACAGGGCACGTTGGCGTGCTGTGCGACAATCGTAGAGGAGATTTTGTCACCCAAAGAGCGCATTGCCAGTCCGGGAGGACCAATAAATAGGATCTTTTTGGGCGAAGCAGCCAACTTCTCGGGCAACAATGGGTTCTCTGAAGCATGTCCCCAACCGGCCCACACAGCGTGGACGTTGGTGGTTTCTGCAATCTCGACAATGAGATCGACGTTGGCGTAATTGTTGTTGTTGGTGCCACCGGGGACCTCGACGAACTGGTCGGCCATTCTGATGTATTCAGCATTGGCGGCCAAGTCCTCTGGGGTAGCCATCACGGTGAACTGGATGGCGCGCTCGTCGCCAAAGGTCTCGTAAGCCCATTTGCGGACAGACCTTATTTCCTTGACGGCGGCAATACCGTTATTAGCGATCAACACGCGGCTGATCACGGTGTGACCCTCGCAATTACGCACAAAGTCGGTCACCTTTCCGGGTTCGGCAGCATCGACGGAATTTAAACCTCTGAAGTGCGCTGGCAATTCCTTGTGGAGAGACGAAAAGTCTTGTGGCGTCTCTGTAGCGGAGGACATTATGGACAGTGTGTGCGATATCAATCTGGGGAACTGTCGTTTGGAGTTCAAGCGGCGATGACGAGAACGGGTAATGTAGTCTCTTATGTAAGAAGTGCCCCTATGTAATATGTGACTCCTGCGGATGAAAGGTCTGGGATGCGAGTCGACGATGCTTAAAAAAGGTTTATTGGCTCTAGCAGTTCTGATGTTAGTATAGGTGCATACAATTAGTGTACGCATGCAACTGACCAGGCCCAGCCCAAAAGTTCAACGTTTGGGCCCGTCTCTATACAGTCCGTGTCCAGCGCTGTGGCCAGTGATGGGTCTGGCAAATTGCCCACGGCCGCAAGGCTGGTACTGCCTCAATTGCATTCACTGGCTTGGTAGCCGGTGGTGGATCTCTGTCTGAGACTCGTTCGAAGCAATTTTGGAAATTTTATCGTGGGCCAAGATCGGAGGTGGCGCCGCTGGTGGATGCATGGACGTGGAAAGTGTACGGGTAATTAGATGGCCCTGGTATACCCATGGCAGTTACATGGTGTAAAATACATACTTCAACCAATATTTTTGAAAGAATCTCGTCTCGAATTGTAATTCTCGTAATCCGGGATTGTTATAAAAAGTGACACCTCCCCCAACAAACCGTTGATGTTGGCCCAAAATGCTTGGGTAAATCAGTACGATCGCTGACGTCAGCGCTGCGATGCGGTGTGAGGCAGTGGACGGGACAAATCTGGCCGAAGGGCGTCTACACGCCGCATTGTACTCCTATATGATCTGCGTTTCAGCACCGACTAAGACTGTGATTCGAGTAAGTAGCTGGACCCTCGCTTAGCTTAAAATGAAAAGTCTACCAACATGAGGAACTACGAAGAAATGCGCCAGGCTACCGTGCTGCAGATGGGCCCGGCACGACGCTACAGTACCCTCCTGCCGAAACACGCGTCCACCACCTACAAAATGCTCGAGCGGACCGAACGTGCCTCAGCAAGTTGGAGACTAAAGTTGTTGGGACGTGGCCCTGTGTTGTATGCAGTACGTGAACGCCGAAAGCTGGAAGCTTGCCACTTATAACTTTTGCTGAGGCAGCCGCGCTTATGTCAGGGTGGTGGGTGGTGGTGGTGCAAAGCTCCGAGTACTGTGCAGGATTATTCTATGCAGTGTCGGTGATTCCCGGTTCTGGCACGTCCCCCTCGATTGCCCCCCACTGTCGTGTGCGCGCCGCAACCCTGTCAAACCCTGCATTAGTGACGTATGGTTCCATACGAGACATAACCGTGTCCGCAGACGCATTGGGCGAGCTTTCGGGTGTCCCCACCTTTCAGTGCGTGCGGCGGTCAGCTCACTTTCGTGGGCGTGAAACTGTCGGTTGGCCGGCACTTCGGAAGCCCCACTGTCACCAATCAAAACGTATTGTGGAATTGTCTCGCCGCATGTCGGAAATAATGCATGAATACGTGCGAGTTTGATGTGGGGGCTAATTTGGGGGAGATCCAGCTACTCGGCCGCTTGGTTTCAGCGGCCCAGGTTTCGCAATCGGTCTTGTCTAATTACATGCTGGCGGTCCAGCCGTGGCTTTCGTTTGTTGCAACCGCTGATTTTAGCACCGGCGGGCTGCAACTTTTTTTTTGCAAGTGCCGCACAAAGTGCGCCGCGCAGTTAGAAGCATTGGCCGCGGAGAAGTTGCACCAACCCCACATATAAAAGGTACGTGTTTCGGTTGCTGTTGAGAAAAGATGCTGAATTCAAGCTATAGCGACGTTGCGCCGGAAGAAAAGGCAAATGACTCGGTAGTAGCAAGTACCGAGGAGATTCCCACCTATTTGGGCATGAGTGGCAGCAAGTTGCACAACGCGGTTGCTGGGATGTGTGGTGTGGGGTTCTTGTTGTTTGGCTACGACCAGGGTGTGATGTCCAGTTTGTTGACGTTGAATGCCTTCAAGAACACGTTCGGAGTCTACCGGAATGGGTCTCCCATCATCCAAAGTTTGATCATTGCCATCTACGAGATTGGCTGCATGGTGGGTGCTCTTTCCACGCTCTACTTGGGGGACAAGTACGGCCGAGTCCGGTTGGTTTTCGTGGGAGCCTTCATCATGTTGATTGGCGGCGCTCTCCAGGGCTGCGCCTATACGGTGGCCCACTTGATTGTGGCCAGAATCGTGTCCGGTCTTGGGAACGGTCTCATCACCAGTACGGTGCCGGTGTGGCAGGCCGAGATCGCCCGTCCCGAGAAGCGTGGTAAGCTCATTGCCCTCCAGGGTGCCCAGATCACGCTCGGCATTGCCATTTCCTACTGGATCGATTTTGCGTTCTACTTTACCGACCCCAGCCCCGCCGCTTGGAGAGTGCCGGTGTCGCTTCAGTGTGTGTTCCCGCTCGTGATCCTCCCATTTGTCACCAGGTTGCCCGAGTCGCCTCGTTGGTTGATCCGAGTCAAGAGAGAAGAAGAGGGCAGACGGGTGTTTGCAGCCTTGTTGGAGAAACCGCTCAACGACTACTTGGTGAACCAGCATATGGCCGAGGTCGAGGAGTCGTTGGCGGAAGAGCGTGCGCTGGGGGCGGATACGTTCCTGATGAAGAAGCTTTTCCACCAGGGCGAAAAGAGAAACTTCCACAGATTGTGCTTGGCGGGCTGGGCCCAGCTCATGCAGCAGATTTCGGGTATCAACTTGATCACCTACTATGCGGGCACCATCTTTGAAAAGTACATTGGCATCAAGCCTCTTCCTTCCCGGATCTTGGCAGCCTGCAACGGTACCGAGTACTTTTTGGCGTCCTTGATCCCGTTGTGGACCATCGAGCGTTTCGGCAGACGGCCGCTTTTGTTGATCGGAACCGTGGGGCAAACCCTCAGTATGGTGGTGCTTACGGTGTCGACCAAGGTGTCGGACAACCAAGGCAAATCGCAGGGCCCCGCCATTGTGGCCGCTGTGTTCCTTTTCGTGTTCAACTCGTTTTTTGCAATCGGCATGTTGAGTATCACCTGGTTGTACTCGCCCGAGGTGAACTCCATCGAGATGCGGGCGCCGGGTGCTGCTATCTCTACTGCGTGCAACTGGATCTCCAATTTTGCCATTGTCTTGATCACCATCCCTGCCTTTGATAACATCAACAGTTTCACCTATCTTATTTTTGGCATGATCAACTTTTTGATGTTGCCAGTGATCTACTTTTTGTTCCCCGAAACCGCCGGCAGAAGTTTGGAGGAGATGGACCTCATTTTCAACCAGACTCCTGTTTGGAAACCATGGGAGGCAGTCAGGATTGCTCGCGAGATGCCCTTCATCCACGCTGGTGCCGTGGAGGATGTGGAAGAAAAGAGAAGAGCGTCCATCCACCATGAAGAGCATGCTGGCATCTTCACAAGACGCAGCGTTGGCCAGCAGTCAGCCAACGAGAAGGAATGATATATGCATTGTACATTATGACAATATAGATCCCGCTTCTTCCGTCTCGTCCAAGGAGAACCGCAACTTTCTCGTAGGCCTACGGCTCAACTCAAAGCTGCCGCTGAGGGACGCGTTGATTCTGGCCTCCTCCGAAAGCTGCTGCTGCCTCCACTGCTCCTCAAACTTGTAGGCCTTGAAGACATATAGCCGGTGCATAAAGTTCAAAAGGTGGGTGTTTGTCTTCGCCACCGGGAGCGTGGGCTCCTTTGGTGGAGTCACCTTGTAGCTGTACGCAGAGTACACGGCTCGGGCGCCAAACACGCTGAACAGGTTTGGTGGACAATACTTTGGGAACTCAATTTCGGGGTCTTTCATGGCCGACTTGTAAGGCATTTCCAAGGGGATAACCATCCTCGACCGTCTCGCAGGAGAACTTCTGACGGCAATGCTGCACTGTCTGTTGACACGTCTCTCCACTTCTTCCCAAGAAATGGACAAGCTGGTGTCGTAGTCGTTGTCAATCACGTCGATAGCAGGCATGGTCAGCTGTCGGGTCTGAGATCCAGGAAACGAATCAGCACCATTTGATATCTTTTATACATGGAAGTTGCCAAGTGTATTTGCAGCCGATCAGATGCAGAAAGCTTGTTGTTGCGAATCGTGTACAAGTTGCAAAAATGGCAAAAGTTGCAAAAGTCGCAAAACGCTAAAATGCAAACTCGAAAGTGAACGCCAAGCAACCACACGCATTTATTGTGCATTCACTGCTGCTACCACGGGCAGGTGCAGAGCATGTTCTTTGCCACTGCTTTGTCTACAATTTCTGGCCTTGCGGTTCGGCATTACCCGCATGACTCTTTGGTTATTCTGCCCGGAAATTGAATGGCCAAAAAGTAAAAGGAACCTGCGTCAAACAAGAACCTACAAGTCCCCAGTTCACCAGCCCCTCTGCCCTCCCCAGTACTGGGCCCCACCTACTCCGGGGAGTCGCGCCTGCATACAGCCGGGCCGGGTAACTGCGAAAATTGTCACCGAAATTTTGAACTACGGCAAAAGATCGAGAGTCACAGGCACGAATAGTAGTATGTCTTGGTTGTTTGGCGGGAAACAGGACCAGAAGACCGAGTCAGCGGGCACCAACTCGCTTGGATTTGACCCTGCTCAAGTCTCCGATGTGTCGTCGATCATACAGAGTCCTGGTGTTTTCAACACCGCACAGTTGCATCCATTAGCCGGGTTAGATAAAGGCATAGAGTACTTGGATCTTGAAGAGGAGCAGTTGAGCAGCGTCGAGGGTGCACAGGGCCTCATTCCATCGAGAAACTGGACCGACGACTTGTGTTACGGTACCGGTGCCGTCTACCTTCTCGGCTTGGGTATCGGAGGTGCCTACGGAATGCAAGAGGGCCTCCGTAATCTCCCACCACAAGCCACACCTAGATTGCAGCTCAACACTGTATTAAATCACATCACCAAGAGAGGACCCTTCTTGGGTAACTCTGCCGGCGTGTTGGCATTAACGTATAACTTGATCGATTCGTCGTTGGATGCTTTGAGAGAAAAGCACGACGATGCCAACTCCATTGCTGCTGGTGCGTTGGCAGGTGCTCTTTTCCGTAGTAGTGCTGGTCTCAAACCAATGGGCTACTCCACTGCATTGATGGCAGGTGCTGCTGGCGCCTGGTGTGGACTCAAACGTCTTTTGGCTTGAACTAAAATCCTCGGTCGTGGTGTCTTATATCTTGAATGTCCCACCGGCCCCCGCTGTACATATTTGGGTCATGATAATGAATGTTATTATACACTATCGTGTAGAATGCTAGAGTAGTATGTACTATGTGACTTAGTCGGCCACGGCTACTGCCTTTGGCTTTTTGTTTGCCACTGATGGTTCGTCAAGGGAGTGCTTCTGCGACGCTTTTACTTCTGTAGTGAGTTCGACCTTGGCCTCAGGATTGACTTCAGCCTTCACTTCAGCCTTCACTTCGGTCAATACATCCTTCTGGAGGTATTTTGTCAACACCCTATTCCCGGCCTCTCCCACCGTTTCTGCAACCGCGAGCAAGTCCTTGTTGCTTTTCATTTGGCAGAACTTCTGGTAAAATGGCGACTTGCCAGGAACCTGGTTCAACAAAACGTACTTGGTGTTGCTGGGATGGTTATCGAACTCAGTTGCGATTTGGATGAATTCTTTCACAACTGCCCCCCACGGTTTAGGCGACATCAGAAACACCGTTGGGTTCGCCTCGGCACTTTCCGCTATCATACCACCTATTGTAGGGCCATACTGGGCCTGAAGAGCGAGAAACTCCTCGCGAGTCCGAACTGCACCATTCAATATGAAACTGACATTATTGGCGTGGACCGTCTCGATGATTTCTGGCAAAAACGTCCTGATGGGAGGTTGTCGGTTCCTCATGGGTTTCGTACGACAATGCAAAGTTAAGTTGGCCACGCCTGTCTTGCAGATCCGATCAATAAGGTTGATACTTGGTTGCGGATCGCTAGCGTCCAATAGTCTGATTTTAACACTGATCGGTATCCGATACACGTTGCCTACTTTTTCCACGAGGTTTTTAAGGATCAGAACCAAGAGGTCGGGCGTGGACAAAAGCTCAGCACCCATGCCTGAATGGGTGGAGAAGTTCTTCGGACACCCACAATTGAGATCGATGCCATCGACATCACGAGCCACGATTCTGGCAGCTTCTACTGCTAGATCGGGATTGGCAGAACCCATCTGGAATATCAACCTGCCTCTCTCGCTAGCAGGATGCGTCCTGAACACCACCTTCTCATTAGAATCGACAAAATCAGTGGTGGCCAACTTTGCGTTTTCTACCCGCTTACACTGAATAATTTTTTTATCGACGATTTCGGGACTCCAGACCAAATCTGCACCGTACCTGAGCGCCATCAATCTAGTAGGAAGTTCTCCACTTCGCACCATAGGTGCCAAGACGAGCTTACCGGCGTACGTCACCATGGGAATGTGTCAAGATCTTCAAGCTTCCTCTGGAGTGCATGCATGGAAAACGCAGGCAACGCACGGAGAGCCAGTCACGTGCACAGAACGCAAGCTACGCGCACACGACCACTTGCTGGTGGTGCCAAGCCAAAAGTGCTGCCGGGACACATGGAATCCCAGCTGGGAGGTAAGCCGCGAGAACCGACGAATCGGAAAGCACGGATTGATGCACCTATAGTTACGTAGGCGATTATTACCAACTAGGCGAAGTGGAGAAAAAGCCAAACACCATTTCTGCAGTTCCAATTTTGCGCAGGGTGACGCGTAAATTTCATCACCCATGACTGTGTCAGATTACGGACCACAGTATCCGGAAAGCAATCGGAAAAAGGAGCTTCGTGGAACAGGAACCAATTTCGCATCCACCGAATAACTCTTTTCAAGCGTTTCAGCCCGGTTGCCCAGCTACAATTTTCCCCATTCGGCTTTTATCTGTTTGGGGAACCCCAGTTCCGTATCAGCTTGGATTGACGCATGTGCAGTACCTGCATACGGCAACATCCCGCCTAGGCGATGAGATCGAAATGTTTTGGCATATGACGGGCCATTGGCGGGCCAAAAGTGCCTAAAAAACAGTGATTAGGTCTAATACATGCCTTAGTAATGCAATGGCACAAGATTGTATGGAAATAGTACCATGTAGCCAAGTTCTGGCAGCTAGAATGACTGCCTGTATAAAAAGAAATAAAATTTTTGCAACCGTACAAAAAAAAAAGAAATTGCAGTCATCTAAAATCGCAGAATATTTACACTACTTTTAGAAATAAAACTTTACTCATCCTATTTCAAGCATTTATATTTTCTTACTTTGTTATTAGTCGTCAGATTCATATCACTGCTAACGCCAATTGCCACATTTGACTAGTAGAAAGCTCCGTCTTGGCTTATCAATTGTTGTCATTTGGTATCCTATTGTTTGTTTCTTTTATCAAAATATCTAATTGTTGTTAAAAGAAGAAGTTCAACTCGACTAAACTGAGTTATACCTACTCCAAACATACTCAATTGACCTTTTGGGACCCCCAAATCCCACAAAAAATCCCATTGACTATTTATAGCCACTCAGCGTGTGAGCATTAGTCATTTTCCCATATACCACAACTACAAATTTTGGGAACTCAATCAATTGTTCTCGTAGCAACAGAAAGGAAATGAGTAGTCTTTTCCATCCAATGTCACGAACCGTGAATCTGAGAGGTGCTTCGGGTTGTCTTACCCCACACCAAGCAGAACTCAAACAAAGCTTCAACAGAAAGTCAGAGGATTTGTCATCATCTTCAGGGTCCAATCTGGCTACCACCAACACCATATTATCACCACCATTATCACCATACCAACGCTCCAGCGAGTCTACAGACGACCACGATGAGGAATTCTTGAATACGGAACTGTCCAAGAAGTCATATGTTCCCTCCACCCAGCCATTCAAGGTGGAGAACTACGAAGAGTACAAGATGGTCTTGAACCCATGGTCTAACCTTGATCGTCACTACAAGAGCCGGCAACTTGACTTCTTGGAGCGGTACTCAGTTATTTCTGCACGTGAAGCAATGCTGTCATCGACACGTCTTGTCGAAGCTAGAAGAAGAAGACGTGCACCACTTGCATTTGGCGGCTCTGACAGCGATTCAGAGTCTGGTTTGGACCGTGTTAGAACCAGAAGAGTTGCCAAGGAGTCATCTGTAACAGCCTCCGATAAGGAGGATATATCATCGATACCACCATCGACACCAAAGCGCAAGAAGCCAAGAAAGGAAGCAAGTTACGCTGGCTCGCCATTGGCTTTACAGCAAGCTGCATTGATTGACGAAAACATTCCTGACTACTCTCCAAGCACCGAGAACTTGTCCAAGACAAACAACCGCAGCTTAAAGGTCGAGTGGAAGGGACAGCCCATGGACTTGCGCGCAGACCCCAATATTGAGAAGTTGCACCCCGCTGAGGTTTTGCTTGCTTCGACATTGCGGTTACCCTGCAATGTCTACTTGGACTCTAAGAGAAGACTCTTTTTCGAGAAGGTGCAGAGGATGAGAGGAGGAATGCAATTCAGAAGAACTGATGCCCAAAAGGCTTGCCGCATAGATGTCAACAAAGCTAGTAGGCTATTTGCAGCATTCGAGAAGGTCGGGTGGTTAGACGACAGTTTATTCGTGAAGTACCTTTAGAACTTCACGGCGCTACATTTACGGGTGTTCAGTTCAGCACAATATTTACTTATGGGTCGGTCATAAAGGAAGAGGCGTTTGATTCTTTGCTCACATCTTGGCACAGATGTGTATTATGTTTTATTTTGGTTTTAATTTACGTTGGGTTAAACTTCCTGTAGGGTCCTGTAGGGTGGTGCCACACAGACATCACGGAATTAGTAACATCCCGCCAATCCTGCAGATAATTTTGACGGGTCACCTTATCGAATATGTCACGGGTGTTTGCCATTGCCGGCGTAGGAAGCTGGGAACTCGGAGCGTGGCACCAGTGCTGTACACCCCTACCGCCCTCATCGCCCCGATCGCTCTCATTTCCCTGATTTCGTGCACAACCAGCCATTGCAACCAAGGGCTGGCCAGGTAATATGCAGTACACCCACCCAGCAGCGGAAGCGGAGAAATTACCAGGACCAAAAATATAATTAGTACCACCATTCGTTAGCCAAGTAGACAGCTTACACCCGGTTTTATTATCAACGCAGGAGAAAGAGAAAGAGAATAGCGGAAGCGTGTGCTCTCAGCAGAAGGTAGAGCTTGATTCACGGCGTATTAGAGAGGCACACTTGAATTAGGATTTTGCCCACGAGGAAGACGCCTCATTTATCCGGAATCCACGCTTTTGTTTGTTGGATAAACATAGAAGCTGCCCACCCAACTACGAAGAAGCCGTATACAAAACCAGGAACCGGTGTTTTGTTCTTTCTTAAAACGCCGACGTTCTGTCCCTGTTTGCAAACTCGATTAGGTCGAAAAAATCCCTATCACATTCGCTACATTTGACATTTCCCATTAAGGCTCCGACTCTACCATGAGCCAGGACACATTCGTTCAGAAGACCTACTCAGGAGGTGCCATTCCCCAGCAGCGGTATGCGCCGGTGTCGTACCTGTCATACCCTACCCCTAAACCAGGGCCACATTATCCACCTGTGGACCGGCCCATTGTTGCCAATAATACAGCGATGAAGTCTCCCGATGGCTTCTTGGCATCGCAGATGAACGGCTTCCATCTCCAGTCTCCAGCTACCGACAGCAACGCTATGTTCTCGTCCTTTACCTACAACACCACTCCTCCGATGGCCCCTTTCCAACGGCTGGTCAAGATCCCCGTCAGCCCCACCTCGAATACGGTGCCAAAGAACATCACTAAAAACACCTCTTTCACCACGCCGCAAATGGCGAACACCGCTGTTTTTAACGGCAATCCATTGCCTCATACTCCAGGACCTTCCATGATACCAGCAGCTGCGGGACAGCTCGGGCAGGCCCTCCCATCACCCGCGGAAGGGTCGGTAGCCATGTCTTCGCACTCGGTCCCCAACTACTATTCGTCCTCGTCGGAGATGGTTCGTGTTCACAAGCGGTCGTCGTCCCAGGGCAAGGCCAAGGGCGAAACACTGCCCGGCATTTTGGGTGAAATAAACGGCATCACGCCCGAGGATATGTTTGCCACGCTGACGGAGCCCGAGGAGGGTGACTTCCCAGACACCACCAACGTCACTATCGACGACATTTTGAAGGAGGACCCTTTCGTTGATCTCAAGCCCGAAGCGGCTGCCAACGAAGAGAGCTTCATGTCCTGCTTTTTGGACTTGGATGAATTCTCTGGTGACGAGGTGCCATCGCAGAGTGCTGATATGAGCGGTTTGGGCATTTATGGGATTGTGAATGAGGAGGAGGAGGAAGGTGCGGTGAAGCCCGGCAAAAGAAGTGGAGATATACTCGGACCCGAGTCTACCCGGGCCACGGCTGCCAAGTCAGAGCAGGCATCCAAGGAGAGGACGTTGAAGAAGTCCAAGTCATTCAGTGGTAACGCATCAATGATCACAAAATCGGGATCTGGATCCCCCAGCACGCCATCTTTACGGCAGCAGCCAAAATTTTCGTTCAGCGACTGCTCGGGAGCATTTGCTATCCAAAGTCTGTACTCATTTGTTTTAGAAAATCTGGTGATGGCTGGTAACAAGCCTTCCACGTCGAGAAGGCCCGACCGGCCGGTCATGAAGCGTGCTGTCACCTACGCGCTGGACAGCTCGCCTACGAGGACGTCCAGTGACGTTGCGCCGCCACCACCGCTCAAAAATATGGAGTCGGGATGCCTACAGTTTCAGGTCAACTTGGGCAAGAACGTGTAATATACCAACTAATTTTTTGTATTGAATAAAATTCATGCTATTCACTATTAACTCGGCGGGGTGCGATTCATGTATACATAACTGTGTGGCCACTTGGGGTCCAAATTGAGCCCACTACAAGTCCTTGGTTCTTGGAAGGTACTCCTCTCCGCTCAACACAGGTGCCTTTCTGAAACGTCTGTTCCAGGACATTTGGCCCTCTTCTTTGTAGGCGTAGTACACAAGCGATGCTGGAATGAGGCCCATAAACACTACATTGACAAGAACAGATCTGGGCTTGAAACGGAAGTGATGACCAAGGAGCTCCTTAGCAGTATTGAAGCGCTGGAACTCTGGATCTGGTCTTAAAGTGCCGGCCATGGTTGAAGAACACACAGGGTAATTTGCGAAAACGACATCCTCATTGGCGGGCCAGGTGCAGGACCAAGCCCTGGTTGCGCTGATTTTGGTACTGGTGGAGGATTCCGGAAAAGGGCTGTTCAAAGACCGGGATGGTTGTACTATACATATATAATTACACAGCGAAGCTAATTGTTGCGCATGTTTTCTCGAATGGCGTTCACAATGTCTAGATCGCTTTCAGTCACAGGGTTGACTGGGTTCGTAGAGTATTTAGCATCGTCTGGCGAGCTGGAGAGGCCCACGCGTTCCAAGAGCTTGGAGGACTTTGCCTGGATATATCGATCTCGTGAAGAGAGCGGGAACGCGGCCACTTGGATGTCGCCAGAAACCATGTCGTTGAGGTGGTGCGCCTGGCGAACTAAGTCGTCCACCTGGGTGATGAGGAAGTGGAAGGTCTGGTCGACGGGGGAGATGGACTTGAGGGCAGCTTTCGCCTCGGCAGACAAGAGTTCGTTTTTGGCATCTGCCTTGAACGCACGCATGCATGCCTGGAAATTGCGAAGAAGCGAGATGATTTTCTTGGTCTTTACCACCTGGACATGGATGAGCTTGCGGACGGTGAGCTCCTGGTTGATCTTTTTGATTAGGTTCTGGATGCGTTCGTCTGCAGCGGCGCCGGCCGAGTCGTCTGACACCACGGCAACGTCGCTGTGGTGTTTGAGTCTGACGTAGCCCTGCTCCACAAGCGGCTGGGGGATGGTGAAGATATTACGTAGGGCGTAGAGCTCAAACTTGTCAAAGTTCTTGTCGACATTGCTTTCCAACAACGTCTCCAACTTGGCGGTGCCAATCTGGATCTCTTCGCGGATGGGTTTGTCGTTGCCAGCTCCAAACTTGTTGGTTCTTTCCAGGAGAAATGTATCCATAGCTGCCACGCACTTGTACATGATCTCGTTGACGGCGTTGATCACGTCGTCTATCACCACTGTAGCTGGGAAGCCTAGATGTTCTGTGACGAGGGCATTGACCCGGTAGTCCATGGCGCGTACTCAAGCAGCGGATAGGGCTAGGGAGACAGTGTGGTGGGACTAGAGAGGATTGTGGCTGTGGAGACGGAGCCAGTGTGCTTGCTTGTGGTTCTGCTTCAAAAGAACAAAGGTGAACGAATGTATGGCAGGTTTGTGCTGTGATGTTTTGGTGAAATCAACACAACCACGAAGGAAATATTCGCGCGGTGCGAGTAGGAACGGCTAATAGGAGGCCAGAAAGAATGACGAGTAAACACCAAACGTGAGTCCCGAGCAAAGATGCGCCGAACACACGTAACGGTGCCCTTTATACAAGAGATATCCCTTTCTCTTGACCCTCGTCGTAGCCACCGTGGCAACTAGATCCTCCGCTGGTGACGTATCTTGCTCCCTTGCCAAGAATTATTTCTGTTATAGTTTAATCACCGATTGTAGCCTCGTGTAAGTGACGCCCCCACAAACTTGCCTGCCATTATCATCTTTTTCTATTCTTCGTCACCCCCCATTGTGCTCCTTTCCGCTCCAGATTTTGGAGCCGTTGTTTTCGCGGCCGCCTCACTTCGCTCTTCTCCACTACTACACGCGTTAACTACTGGGATGCAAAGGCAGCCGCCCCCTGCGGTAGCCACAGTGGCCACATACACGTTCACCAGCTTGGATGCCAAGATAGCACAGTACAAGTACGCCATCTTCAAGTGCCAGCTGGTAATCACCCGGATTTCCGCCCTCCAAGACAACCCCGACTTGTTGCTTGTGCACTCTATCGTGCCACTATGTGGGTCTTTGTTTGCCATCAGCGAGCCCTTGTACAGCGCCAGACTCCAGAAGTTGACCCAGTACCAGCTGTTCAAACCAGGCCCCATCAGCATATCTCCATCCGTGACTCACATTCCATACGACAGCCAGGACCAAACTCCGGAGCCCGTTGCCAATGTCCCCACTCCGGCAGATACGCTCAGGTGCTTGAACACGCTTCTGGTGCTATGCCACAGTGCCCTTCAGGGATACCAGAAGCGCTTGCAACAGGCTCTTTTGGAACCTTCCGCAAAGCAGTCCGAGGCGTATAACTCCACCGCCCTCGCTAAGACTTTGAATGCTAATGACGATTTCGACTTGGCGCTCCCCCAGGGCTTGGTGGCATACCCCCAGACGGCGGTCTCTGACAACTCCGAGGCGACATTGATGGATATTGACATCAGAACCTTGTTTGAAGTGACCAGGCTCACCAAGGAAAATTTGGCTAGACTCAAGCCGGACATCACAAAGTTGAAAAGCATAACCGCCATTCATCAGCAACTCCGCGAGAAGACATTGCGCTCATTCACTGACTGGCAGAGCAGCTTGCACCTTCTCATGATGCTTGCCACCAGGTTGAACGAGTTGTACACGATATTGCGCCGAATAGGAAGACACGCATACTTGACAAACTACCAACATCTCTATGACCAACGTTTGGCATTCCAGTCCAGAAACCCTGCCTTCTTCCGACAGCACATCCTCACCGAAACAGATTTGCATTTGAACTCACCAAAGAAGAACGGATCGCTCATTGCAACCTTGACGAGGCTCCTTCGCCAGAGCTCGCTGCACCCAGTCGATGCCAAATCGGTTGCCGATTTTGCTGGTTACATCAACCAGGGCTACATGATCGTGGAAAAGCTTTCTAACACCATTGAAGACTTTACATTTCACTGGATTGCTGCTGAGTTGAGGTTCAGAAAGGTACACAACCTTCCTGTCAAGTCACTACTCGATATCTACAATGCGTTTAAAGATACGTCTCAGTCACCGCAGCAAGTAAGAAAGCTGCCAGAAGCACCTGCACCGCAAGACACAAAGCCAGCTCCCAAAAAGCAAGACGCTGTCTTGAATAGTTCGCTTGCTTCGTTGAATATATCAGGTGAACCCAAGACGCGCACTTCGAGGTCTTCTTCTGTGTCCAGCACTTCAAGCATCAGCAGCAATAATGCTCGAAATGTCCCTGGAAATCGAAACTCCTTGATTATACCTCAGAAGACTCCTACCCCAAACAAGCCAAGACCGTCTTCTGCCATATTTCTAAACGCAAACTCGTCAATACCTACTCTTTCGCCAAGCAAAAAAGAAAACGATGCAAAGATTATGACGCCCACAGGTAGGCGCCGGTCAAATTCGCAGCCTATAAGAAGTCCACTAGCGACTAATGAACACAAAGGACTGCCCACCTTGGCATCTCCTACTGGTTCTTTGAGGTCGCCTGTTGGCTCAGTTAGAAGATCACCCTCGCTTACCAAGCGCAATCCTAAACTTCAAAGCGAAGCTCCACAAGAGGCCACTATAGCCGAAGAACCAGAGGCTCAACTCACGGCGGCGCAACGATTCCAGGCGCATTTGCGCCAGGCTGCAAAATCAGGTACCTTAATGACTCAGGAAAAGGAGGTTTTGAGTTCAGTGATCTTTGATCCCAATGACCCATCCAGTGTTAATCTCGGACGAAGGCTGGCCACTAAGGAAGCAGACCTTTCCGCGTCTGCCGCAAGCGCAGCATCAAAAATACACACTGCACCTCCAGTGGCATTACCTGGACCCTCCCCAACGACACCCAAGATCTCCAGGCGAGACCAGGTGACCAGACAGAATACTAAGAAGAATAGCATCAAGACTCTGCATGTATTTAGTGATACTGCGTCCTCGGTGGAGATAGAAACGAGAACCACTTCTTCCGAGTCGTCTGTTCTGTCATCTGGCAATTCTTCAATTGTGAAAAAAGTACGCTTCACTGGTGTTCCAGACTACACAGAGGCAGAAGATGCTCCTAAGAAGTATCTGGACAGATTGTTGAAGAATTTTGCTGTGTTCAAGACGCCGTCGCCAACTTTAGCATCATTTCGCAAACGAGACCAGCTTCTTCGAGAAGAGAGCCAGTCATTCAGAACCCATATCAAGCGTCCTGAATGAGAAGCATATACACTAATACCCATATAGATAATACTCTGTGCTCTGGCAAAACGAAACTAAGCTGTACTCCCCCCACTCTCTACTGTTGATGCTACGGTTTTGTGTCATGATCAATCTCATCTCAAAATTTTTTGAGAACAGAGCGATAACGAAGTATGCCTGTGGAAACGAGAAAAAGGGGCAAGGAACATCACAATACTTCTGCCAAGAAGGCCAAGATTGTGAACAACATCAACTCCGATGGTGTTTCAGAATGTTTCAAGAAAATCTCAACCGAATTATACGTCTCGTTAGCACCATGCTTCATCAACGATCCCATCAACGGTATTAAAGCTCAGCATCTAGACCCATTGGTGATGACATATTTCCCCAAGGCAAAGGGAGTCGTCATCGCTTACTCCAACCTTAAGCTCTCTCCAGAAAACAAGACCACAGATACCGATGACAATCAAATCTATGTATCACCAGTGTCCAGTTCGTCACCTTTCACATACTTGTGGGTCACAGTTGACCTCCTTATATGGCAACCTGGTGCAGGTGATATATTAGAAGGCTATAGCTACATGCAAACAGCCTCCCACATCGGTTTGCTTGTTCACGACACTTTTAATGCTACTATCAAAAAGTTCAACATTCCATCCGACTGGCGTTTTGTTCCCAACCAAGTGGACGAGTACGCCGAGGGCGACCAAGAGACCGGTAAATTCAAGTCCTTTGGCTACTGGGTGGATGAAAACGAAGTGAAGATCGAGGGAAAAGTAAAATTCACCGTCAAGTCCGTGCATGCTTCTGGCAGGGTTGTTTCCTTGGAAGGCACCTTAATCAAGCCGGGATCTGAGCGAGACGCACAGCCTGTCATCAGGGAGCGCCGTTCTTCTAATAGTGGCGCAAATGCCAGTGCTGGAAAACACAAAAAATTCGATGACGAAGATGTCCCCACAGTTACAGAAATTCCTGAGCCCGAAGCTGAGGCGATCGAGGCTACCATCCCAAAATATATCAATTCAGACGACGAAGAAGCTGAGGACGGAGCCATTGTAAATAACTCAGACTCCGATGAACCAGAATCTGATTAATGCATGCTAGAATAGAAGGTCTAAGTATCTATCAATAATATATACAAGTGATCATTTCAAAGGTTTATCATCGTTAATCATTCTCCACAACACATCTTTTTCCAGCGTGGTGGGTCTGTCGTATCTTGTCTTTCTTCTCCCTCCAAACCAGTACTTCCAAGTAAGTCTGCGGTCGATTTGCTGTCTTTGAGTATTCTTATTGCCCATCATGGCCAACTTCTGAACTCCTTTAAGTTTCCTGAAGTTGATGACAGTAATTATAATACCCTGGATGATGGAAAACACCACGACTGCGGCAAAACCAACGTTGGATTCTTCGATGTAATTCTTCAAATTCATTCCATAGAATGCGGGAAGCAACGTTGCGACAGTAAACCCCAATGTGTAAATAGAAACCTTCAACTCAAATAACATGAGTGAGTTTCTGTTGGCATCAAGAATGATGTTAACGATCTCCTCCGTGACCTTAATATCGTTCAAAAGTGATCCAGCCTGCTGGACTAGCTCGTCACAATGATTGTAGTAGGCTTCTAGTAACATTTCCAAGTCTGCGTAATCACTAGGATTCTCCATAGATGCATCATGCCGCTTGACGTTCGTCAAGTACATCGCCGCTAAATCATCGTCGTTATCTAGAAGATCGTCTAGGACATCACGAATCAAAAGCGTCCTCTGATGGAAACTAGACAAACGCTTCAGTCGAATCAAAAGCTCCTGCAACTTGGTTCTGTCCACATCCTTCTCTAAGTTTGCTAGAATTCTATTACACGTGGATGCATGACTCTTCATTTCTGCCTCCAAGTATGTTGTGATGCTTATAAGAATACCCTCAAGCACTCGAAACTCAAAGGGAGTATTTCCTGGCGGGAGCCGCAACACCATTTCCAAGTCGTACATGAAAAGACCAAGTTTCTTGGCTATTTCCGGCGTGGAGGTATCGAAGATCATGACTTGGTCTTTCTTGATTAATGCTTTAATGTGAAGTAAGTTGACTAAAATGGACGACGGAGACCTGATGATAAACAGGGGAATGATATCCAAGGACGACGTTTCAATATTCCGCAAATCCCGTGGAAACAAGGCATTGTCTTTAAGAAATTGCATCTTCGGATAGTTTTTAGACACTTCTACTATGTTTCCCTTTTTATCTAACTTGGTGCAAGATACGAAGAGATCGTTGGGGGTAACAGGCTTGAGTTTCCTGGTAATATCGACATCAACAGACCCTTCAGCCAAGTTTTGGTTCTCGAAGACCTCTTCTAAGCGATGATTTCGGTTCTTCGTGGAGGCTAAGCGAGATGCCTGGAACCCTCCAGCACCTGTGCGTGAATGCACACGCCTGTAGGCAAGTCGCCACAACTGCTGAATACTGGAACGATACATGCGCCCAACAGTCAGCCAGTGTAATTCAGGTGGAGTTGTAGATGCAGAAATAAAAACGCTGCGAAAGAAGTGAAAAGAGGCAGCGAGTACTGGCAATGAACTTTCAAGGAAGTAGGAGGGAGGAATGTTCCGGAAAAAGATGGATGGAGTTAAGGGTAGCAGGGAAGATAATTGAAGTATTCAGTGGAACATTTGTAGGGTTTTTAGGTTATTTAAATTTAGTATACCAACCTACAAAAGGCGCCTCTGGGCTTTACTCTTTCATTGTATGTATTATGACTAGTTGAAGAACTTTCTTGTCTTTGAAGGACCGAACAATTCCAATCTAATTCCGGGCAAGGCCTCCTCAGACAACAACTTCAATCTCTCCTCCAAGGTATTGTCCACCTCGATCTTGCCGGCAGCAGTAGAAAGAATAGCACCGCCAGCACTGTCCTTGGGCAAGAAGTCAGACTCGCTGATCTCAATGCCAACGGTCTCGAAACCAGACTTCTCCTTGAAGCCCTTGGCAGCGTCCTCGGCGGCCTCCTTGGCCACAGCGACATCGGCTTCTCTAACCTTGACGAGCACGTTTTCCTCCAACAATGCCAACAAACCCTCCTCAATCAATTTGGCCAAGATGGGCTTGTACTCGCCCTTCTTGGACGCAATGGAGCTCAACTTGTCCTTGGCAGCGTCGAATATGTCGTTCAACACTTCTTCCTTCGTGGCCAACGCCCGCAACCGGGTCTTGTTTCCAATCGTCGACTTGGTGATTTGCTGGGCCAAGGAAGCCTTCTTCACCTTTTGCTCGTAGTTGGCATCAATTGCGGCCGTTTCCGAACGAACAATGGAGGCCTTTTCAATCTCGTACTCCTCGTCAGCCTTCAACTTTATCTCCTTGGCTTTCTCCTGGGCCTCCTTCTCGATGAAGGCCTTCATTTTGCGGAGCTCTGCATTTACCTGGTGTTAGTCGCGGGCGCCAGCATTGTATATCTGCGACAAAACTTACCTGATCGTCCGTTAATGACATGGTTGGCTGGTGATGGTGGGAAGTTTCTCCTTATCGTCCACCGCCGGACACGACTGACAACCGGGTGCATTGGATGTATTCTACGAGAAGATAGGCACGATACTTTTATGAATAAATAGACTATACCATCTTGTCGAGGAAGGTTCTAGCCACTTCGACACCCAAGAAGGTCGCGGCGTTGGCGGGGAAGGACCTGGCCAAAGCAGGTCCCACGCCGGGGAAGAAGGCCTTGATGCCTCCGCGCTTGTAGATGTTCTTGGTGGTCTGCACAATGGAGACATTGGTGTTGGATGACTGCTGGGTGGACTTGATGGTGTCAATGGGGAACACGCCGAGCCACATGGACACTCCGGCACAGCCACCGGCCACGGTGATGGCCATAATCGACATGTCTTCGCCGGGAGTCGACAACCGCTGCTTCAAGTATTCGTAGGTAGCAAAGTAGAGGGCGGAGCCGGGGCCGTCTCTGGCCAACGTGGCAGCCGAGCCCTTGAAGATAGACCTGATACCGCCGGTTCTATACATCTCGGCAACCACCGAGCCCATCGACGATTTCTTGGCGCTGTCCTGGATCTGCATCATCACCTTGACACGCTCGAATGGAGCAGCCACCAACGTGGTGGGCACGGCAGAGATGAAACCAGCCGTACTGATGTCCCTGATCGTGAAATCGGACACAGCCGTGCCGGTGGCCGACAGCACAAGACGCTTACCAACATCGTAACCCCAGAAGGAAACAGCAAACATCGGGGTGACTCCCAACAACGGCGGCAACACACCTCTGTAGAAGCCTGTGGGACCGTCATTCACCAACGTTTGTTTGATACATTGTACAGACGAGTCGTACAAGCCGGTCTGAAGACGCACCTTGACCAAGTCAAACGGGTGTCCAGTCAAAACAGCACTGTTGTTAGTCACGTCCAGAAATCATCAGAAAGCAGTTGTACTTACCATATACCACCGAAACCACCGGCGCCAAACGACTTAACATTGTCTACCAAGGCACTGTCTACTTCTTCCATAATGTGCTTTTTCGCGATAACAACACGAGTGAAAAATCACCTGTCCTTTATATTTTCGCGGACCTCGGACTAAAATAGGTTTCGGCTTGTGCACCGCTCGTCACGCTAGACGCATGCGGTTACAGGTGCAGATGCCAATTTACGAGAATAATTGGGTTTGGCCTACCGGTACGGCTCCTCTGCGTTTTGCACGCTCTGTGTTTGCTATTTTTCTTCCCAACACTCTGTCTGGGGTAGTGTGGGGAAGTGATGCGCGTGCCGAGGAGCATGCCGATACTCTCTCTAGTATACAAGGATCTGGTGCTCGGTAGATCCAGTGGTCAGCATCCTAACCGTCGTGGCACAACTGGCACAACTGGCACAACTAGCCATATCCCTGCTTCGGGGGTTCCTGTAGCCCGTAGAGAGCTCACAAACTCCGGCCCAATGTCCTGAGCTCGTGGTCGCTCTTCAAGTCCCGTACAAACGTATCCATATGCGGCTTGAACTGGCCCAAGTACAACTCGGTGTAGATCTTATGGGTGAGTATCTGCAAGGATTCTTCGTTGCGCTCCAAGTCATCGTCGAGGTCCATAATATCGTCCGACCCTGTTCCTTCTTGTGTTAAACCCTTTTCAAGACTAACAATCCCCACGTAGTTGACCAAGAGAACAGCATATTGGTCCCAGCTGCTGGCATACTGGAACATCATCTCAAGAAACAGGTAGATCTGGCTGACGAAGCTTCGCCCCGAAACCTTCCCAACAACATCACTGTCCAACAAACGCGATGTGATAATGCTCTGCAAGTAATCCTGGTGGATCTCAGCAAGTTCGTCTAAATTGTATTCATGCACGTTAAGTGCCACATGCACCCCAGATCTGCCGGCGTCGGCTTGCGGCTTTTGGAACTCTGAAATCTGGTCACGGAACTTTTTGTTCAACGTAGGGATGCCCGAGTTGTTGCCAGTACCTCCCAGGGACTTGAAGAATTTTTGAAGCAATTTCCGTTGAAAACTGTCTTCAATAACATCAAAGGATAAATAATATGTGATTGCCTCCAAAAGAGAAAGCATTTCGTGCCTCACGATGTTAACAATATTGAATGTCTTGATGATCCAATACGTCCGGCGATCCCTCAGATTCATCAGAAATTCAGCCTTCTTCATCTGTTGTTTGAGCTGCGAAAACCGATGGTTGACCAACTTCAAGTCATTGCGTCTCAAATTGCAACTCTCGATGAATCCAGCATTTAGAATCGACGTGAAGTGCCGCACCTTCCAAAGAAAGTTAAACGTCTTTAGATAGTTTGTGATACCGCCATTGAAACTCAAAATGTTATCAATGGGCAAGTCGTTCACCTTATACTCCAAAGTGAACACTTCCCAGCCAATGGTGCCATGGCTTAACTCAAGGATCCTAGCATCCAAGCGGGACTGGTAACGAAAGTCTAGGTTCTTAACTGTGGATGTTTTTATAGAATCAACCAATATCCGCGCCAACTGGCCCGACGTCAATGACAAAGATGGTTCGTCAAAAACACCGCTACCATTGGCAATGATTCTCTCTATTAAGTCACTTGCTTCCATCAAGAGAAATTTCTTATAATGCACGAGATGGACAAAGAGCTCAAATTTGTAGAAGACAACGTACGTCGTATAATTCAAGAGTTCTCGGTACATTTGATTGACCAAATGTGACAATTGATGGGCACCCATTGACACAAGTCCGTGGGATGAACGTATACGAGCAGTATAATGGCCAGCAAATGAATTGATCCACTCGAGTTCTTTGCAGTATCTTGACAAGAATATTATCATCTTACCGATCTGGAATATGCTATACCCGATGTTCTTACCGATGGCAACAAGAAATACAGGGATCCTCAGCGGGAAAAACTGGATGATATCATTAATATTCTCAGCTTGAGGATCAAAAGCAATAAAGAACTCCTTCAGATTATCTGCGAGCAGTCCCTTCAATATCCAATATTCCATCATTTCGTAGTACGGTACAGACATCATTGAATATAGGCGACTAGTCATGGTTCTAACTGCGATGTCACCGAACTTGGTAAGATTGTAAACTTTTGCGAGTAGTTCATCCCCCTTTAAATCCAATTTATCAGAGAGGTGATATAAGATTCGTAAGGGTACCGTTAATGGATGTGTCTGTTTGAGAACCGATATTATTGACTGTGGATTCTCTTGAAAGATGGTATTAATAGTTGCTGAGTATGAGTTTAGTTCTGCCATTAAGAAGCTTAGGAACAGCCGCTTGATGAGGGAGTCGTCGGCAACTGACTGTTCGGTTCTTCTCTTCAACGCACGGAACAAGAGAGCCGGCTCTAGTACCTGATTGAGTAGTGATGCATAGCTGTTGTTGATTTTGGAAGGCAACAGGAGGGTGTCATCCTTGAACACGAATAACTTGGAGTCAATGCCAAGAAGCGTGTAGGGTAGGAATTGTAATATTGTTGTTTCTGAAAGCGTCTTGTAGTATGGCTTTATGATTTCGTCCAATGTACCCGCTGGACCAGTATTATGAAGTGGAGATGATCTGAGGTTTGTTATGCCCGGGTCTTGTTTGGATTCCAGCACGGGAGGAGCCATCTCTGGACGTGTCTTTGGTAGTGGGCTTAGGTCGTGTCTCAGTCTGTTGATGATCTCCTTCAAATAATCAACAATGGAGTCTGTAGAGGTCAACAGATCGATATCCTGCAATATGCCGTCAAACTGGCTACTAGACCAGCCTTTCAGAGCAAAGAGTGTTTGTACCTGTGACAAAACATCCATCTCTAAGTCTCTCCTTCTCGACAAAGACGCATCTATAAACGAGAGAAAATACTCATTCAAAGTCCTTATGAATTCTAGACCCGCCTGAGGAGGGAGTAGGATGTGAAGAACTCGGCTGATGTATATCAGCAACAAGTCCGAAGACATTCGGTGTATTGGTGAAGTTCTTTGTTTGTTTGTTCCTACGCGATCATAATATCGAAGCATACAGGACCAGAAGAGGGTAGTCTACAGGTTGGTGGTGTTGGCATATATAAGGAGTAAAAAAGCTATACTGCGCTAATTAAAGCACAGCGACGAACAAAGAAAGACAAGAAAGTTAAACAAGTGTTTTTGGGTGTAGATGGTTCAGTAGAGCTAAACCGCAACACCAGAGCTTACACCAACTGGGCTGATAACTGGCTCAAACACGTTAGGGTTCAAGTCCTTGTCTGTCAAGTTCAATTGTTCGTCGGTCCAAATATGGTTGATTGAAACAGAGTCCTTTTCGCCAACTCCACACAAGCCGCCTGTGGCTTCCCAGTCCGCAATCCGAGACAATTGCAACTCGTTGAAAACCGAATCAAGGGCAGTAATTAATTGATTAGAAATCTCAGGGCCATGGCCAGGGGTAGGAGTGATCCTCAACCGCTCTTGGCCAATAGGAACCGTTGGGAAGTTGATGGCCTGGACGTAAATATTATGCTTATCCAACAACAAGTCCGATGCTTTCTTGGCATCGGCAGCGTTGCCAACTAAAACGGGCACAATGTGCGAGGGGTTTGGAATCACTGGGATTCCAATATTGTTCAAACTGTTCTTCACGGATCTGGTGTTCTTCTGTTGGCCAATACGGTCGGCCAACGTGGATCTCTGGTAACGAATGGCTTCACTGGAGCCTGCCATAATGGCGGGAGGCAAACTGGTGGTGAAAATAAAACCTGGGGCGTATGATCTGAACCAATCGATCATCTTGGCCTTACCAGTAACGTAACCACCAACGGTACCGTAAGCCTTACCCAAAGTACCGGTCACCATGTCGATTCTGTTCATAACGGTCTCAATGTTTGGCTGTTCAATACCGGCCTTCAAGTGGGCCTCAAAGTTCAAGTGCTCGGCAACACCGGCACCGTGAGGGCCGTACATACCCACTGCGTGGACCTCGTCCAAAAATGTCAATGCACCATACTTGTCGGCCAAATCGCAAATCGCTTCAATTGGGGCAATAGAACCACACATCGAGTAAACAGATTCAAAGGCAATCAACTTGGGAGTAGACTTGGGGTACATAGCCAACTTTTCTTCCAAGTCTTCCAAGCTGTTATGCTTGAAAATGTGCTTCTTGGCTCTGGAGTTTCTTATACCTTGGATCATCGAGGCGTGGTTCAAGTTGTCAGAAAAAATGACCAAGTCGTTCATCTTCTGTCCCAATAAGGACAAGACAGCGTCGTTTGCGACAAAACACGAGGAGAAGACCAAGGCTGCCTCGTGCTTGTGCAAAGCAGCAAGTTCAGACTCCAACTTGATGGCATGCTTGTTGTGGCCGGCGATATTCCGGGTTCCACCGGCACCAGAGCCGTACTTGTCCAAGACGCGCTTCATTTCGTTCAAGGTTCTCTCGTTTTTACCCATGCCAAGGTAGTCGTTGGAGCACCAAACAGTAACCTTGTCTTCCTCAGCGGTACGATGAGCACGAGGGAACTCGTGCGCCAACCTGTTGATGTTGTTGAAGTAGCGGTAAGACTTGTCAGACCGCTTCTTCTCCAATTCGCTTCCCAAGAAGCCATCGTAGTCAAAAGCCTGCTCGTTGGAGCCAAGATCGACCTGATGGCCCGCAAGCTCGCTGGCCTTGTAGGCGTAAGGAGTGGAAATTGGCTGGCTTGCAGAAGCAGCAGTAGCACTGGCTGGTTTGGAAGCAGTGGTGTAGGACCTTCTAGCACCCTCACGGTCTTTCAAAGCAGCACTCATGAACGGACATTGCCGAGCCTGGTTGGCCAAGCCAGATTTCTGGCTCATTTGGCGCAAAGATTGGGCAGAGGCAGACTTGACGAAAGGGCATACCTTCAAAGAAGCACGAGTAACAACTTCCATACTGACGAACAATACAAAACTGAGGAAATAAGTATCAGCTTTTGTGTTGTGCTGGGTGTTTAGTAGTGACGCATACAAATTTTCACGTTCGCTGCCTGTACCGGATTCGGTAATAGTACCCGCGGGGAACACCGGTTAGCTGAGTGGTAACTCCGGAAGAAGCAACTTGGCAGCCTGACAGCGTGTCACCGGGTATGAAGGAAACGGAGTTACTTCCTGTAACCCCGTACTTGTCACGAATTCCGCCGGAGCAAATTGATGACTTACTAACTAACAAATCACAGTGCCGTTATTACCTATTACTAAGAATGTAATTAGGCTTAAGTAATGTTTCCCCGCGTCCGTCATGTGAACTCTCCAACACGGCCGTTATGGCCAGTGGTTCAATAGGCTTATAGTATAATTCTCTATCAGACTCCGTATCCACACTCCAGCCTCCTCAGATTTAATAGGTATTCTTCTGTACTAGAAATTTTGTGTATTTTCCTGCATACATACCCACATGGGGTTGCAGATTTGCAACCATTACTGCCATACTTGTATATCCTGTTCACGGACTCTATTGTTTCGCGTGTTGAAGGTTGCTGCACGAGTTTCCATGCCCCACTTTTTCTATTATGGAATTAGTATTTGGTACCCTTTACGGCACAATACATTGGCGCCAAGACTGTGCCAAGGCTACACTCCCCTGAATAGCAAGACACCCAAAAACGACTAAAGAGGCCTCATTAGAAGCATTTAGCTCATAGAAAGGGATACATTAACTAATCTGCACTAATTGTGGGGTCTAGGAAATTTCCAAGCCTAATTTTGCAATTTTATCTATAAAATTTGACACCATGACGGACGTATAGATTGCTAAGGACAGAACAAAAACATGCATGACGAACAAGCCTCAATCCCGTTTCCAAGAATATCGTGAACGAAACTGTTATGATTTAAGGTAGCGATTTACCTGAAAACTTTCTCACCACAATATGCTGCAACACGACAAGCCAGAACCAGAAGTCCTCGAGTTGTCGAGTGTCTCCGACACAAGCTCGGTTGACATGAAGGGTCTCGATGCCGGTGATAGCATTTTGCATCAAAAAATCAAACTAATCAATGATGCAATTGATGAGATAGGGTTTACGCCGTACCATCTCAAGATATTCTGTCTCAGTGGAATGGGGTATGCCACTGATTCTCAGTTGATGTACATTGAAAGCAGCGTCAGAACATTCGTCAACTATCAGTTTGGGTACACTTATCCCGTCAGTAACCAATGTCTTTACTTGGGTATGATTCTAGGTGCTTTCTTCTGGGGTTTTGGAGCCGACTTGATTGGCAGAAAATTGGCTTTCAATATCTCCCTTTTGCTTTCAGCGATACTCACAATTCTTGCTGGCGCAATGGGAACATTTGCAACCTATAATTTATTCGTTTTGCTTTCAGGATTTGCAGCTGGTGGAAATTTGGTTTTAGACACCTGTGTGTTCTTGGAGTTCCTCCCCAAGAAGAATCAATGGCTCTTGACATTCTATGCCTTTTTCTGGGGTATCGGTCAGACATTAGCGGTGCTTTTTGCCTGGGCATTCTTACCAAACTATTCTTGTGATTCTGCTGACTACTGTCCTTCTCCCATCAACAGGGGATGGAGATATACCTACTATGTCAATGGAGCATTCGTGCTAGTGATGGCACTTCTTCGAATCTTTGTCGTAAGATTGAAGGAAACCCCAAAGTTCTCCGTCTCCAATAATTGTGACGCTGACGCAATCCAGGTACTTCAAGATATTGCTACCAAGTACAATAGACCTTTATCCCTAACCTTGGAGGACCTTCAAAGCTGTGGAGATATCACAGCAAACCACGACTACCGGGCAAAGGCTGATGTTCTCAACACCTTTAGATATTCATGGAACCATATCAAGATCTTGTTTAGCAACAAGACCTCGGCAAGGTCCACCACTCTTTTGATTATCTCCTGGGCACTCTTGGGAATTGCATACCCACTTTACTCGGCGTTCTTACCACAGTACCTTGCATCAAGAGGTGCCAACATAAGTGCACCAGATATCTATGGGGTTTACCGGGACAATGCCATCAGTAATCTTTGCAGCTGCTTTGGCCCAATGATAGCAGGCTTGATGCTCTATTATGTTCCCTGGCTAGGAAGAAGAGGTGTGATGGCATTTGGAGGATTGACTACCATGGGTCTCCTTTTCGGTTATACGCAAGTCAACAACAGGGCTGGAAATGTTGGTTTGAGTTCAGCGGTCTACGTTGCACTCTATATCTACTATGGCTGCCTATATGCTTACACTCCGGAAGTGATGCCCTCAGCTGCTCGTGCTACTGGAAATGCCATGTGCATCGGAGCCACAAGAATCTGTGGAGTAATTGTACCAACAATTGCCTACTTTGCTGGTGTAACCACGTCTATCCCTATATGGATATGCGGTGCTGTAGTTGGCATAATTGGTTGCGTAGCCTTGTTCTTCCCGTATGAGCCCAGTAAAATGAGAGTAGTCTGAGTTCCCGCTCGAACTTCAGCTCTCTTCTGCCTTCACTTCTTCAGACTATACTTCGTTTATCATTCTACATCTATGTCGTTCAACACCCTTGTATTATATTATTTACTCGTCATCTTCCTCCTCCTCGTCAGCGACAGAGTAGAATTGCAATTGGTATTGGTTCTGCTTGACGGAGACGAATCTGATCCAGTCTCTGATCTGGTTCTTCTTCAAGTATCTCTTGGTCAAGTACTTCAAGTACTTACCGGAGAACTTGGTGTTGGAAACAACAACGACCTTGTTACCCTCCTCGGTAACGGAGATGTCGTCACCCAAGTTACCGACAATGTTGTCGACCTTGATGTGCTCAACCAAGTACTTGACGTAACCCTCTTGGTCGAAAACACCGTTCTCAACTGGAGCACTGGTGTCGACGACGAACTTCTTAGCAGCCTTAGCCTTCTTGTTGGTCTGTCCTGTTAGCCTACCGCACTATTATCGGGTGATAAAGACAGCATAGCCCAGGAACGGGGTGTTGAACTGGAGCAAAAAAGTCACTTGACAGAGTCAAGTCACCTAGAGGTGGATAAAAAAGCTCATGGTGGTAAAAACAATGCACGTTGGCAGGAATGGATGGGTGAAAAATTATGATAAATCATGAAAAAAAACCCAAAAATTCTGTCTTTGAACCGGTAAGGTATTGTCCTCTCAAACACACCCGTCATAGGGATACTAGTCTTCTAAGCGCTCATACTTACAATTGGAGCCATTATTAATAGAAAGTTATACTTTGAATTTACCTGCGACTGAAAAAATTATCCGAGCAGGCACCAGTGATGTGCGCACGTGTTGTGTGCACGTGTTTAGGGCGTGAGCCCTACTCGAGTCGCGACTCCAAGACAGTGCGGCTGGATTATCCAGCTTGAGTCATGACTCAAGCGATTTATGTTGGGAGCTCGGTATCACTAATGGCACGAGAATGATTTGCTGGAAACGAGGATTGAAGACTCTGCATTTTTTGGCTAAACCTTTCGTACAGGAGGGGGCAAGGTCCTCTATAACGATCCAACCATTGAATAACGTAGGAATGGTTGCAAATGTTCCCGCCCAATCTGCCTTGGATCGAGCCAAAACTGTCTCTGGTCCACTCAGCGATTGGACCAGAAAACAGATCAAGGAAATCTATGATATGCCACTCATGGAATTGGTGTTCCAGGCTCAATTGCAGCATCGTAGGTTCCACAATCCTTCCGATGTCCAATTGTGTACTCTTTTGTCTATTAAAACCGGTGGCTGTAGTGAGGACTGCAAATATTGCGCCCAGTCCTCACGCTATGATACTGGAACTAAGGCTGAGAAGTTGATCACCATTGACGAAGTAATGAAGGCAGCAACGACTGCCAAGGATAACGGTTCAACTCGCTTTTGTATGGGAGCAGCGTGGCGTGATATGAAGGGCCGCAAGTCAGGCATGAGAAAAATCTCAGAAATGGTGTCTAGAATCAACAAGGAACTTGGTATGGAGACTTGTGTGACGTTGGGCATGCTTGATGCTCAGCAGGCCAAAGACTTGGCCGATTCGGGTCTAACCGCATACAACCATAATATTGATACTTCCCGCGAGCACTACCCCAGTGTCATATCGACCAGATCGTATGACGATAGATTGCAGACAATCAAAAACGTCCAGAATGCAGGGATTCTGGCTTGCACCGGTGGCATACTTGGGCTTGGAGAGACTTCGGATGATCATGTTGGATTTCTCCACACACTTGCAAATATGGATCCGCAACCAGAATCGCTTCCAATTAATAGATTGGTCCCCATCGCTGGGACTCCCATGAAAGCCGAAATCGATGCTCTTCCGAAAGACTCAAAGAGAAGACTCAAGTTGGACCAAGTCGTGCGGACAATTGCCACCGCCAGAATGATCATGCCTGAGGCAATTATTCGTTTGGCTGCTGGAAGGTACACCATGAAAGAACACGAGCAGTTCATTTGCTTCATGGCTGGGTGTAATGCCATATTTACCGGTGAAAAGATGCTCACCACCATGTGCAACGGCTGGGACGAGGATATCAAGATGCTTGAAACTTGGGGGTTGAAGCCCATGAAAAGCTTTCAGAAACACGCCGTAAGTTAGCTGTCGTCAGGATGCAACATCACTGGCCCTCTGTATAGAACCAGATCTGAGTGTCCGATTTGAGGTAGTTCGAAAGATGTGTCTACTGGAGACGATGAACTTTCCGGCCCAGAATAAACTTGCACTGGAGTTGAGCGTCCTGAAGGTGGCTTCGGTTCGGCCGGTGGGTTATCTGTTTGTATAAGGTCCAAGGTATCGTCATTATCTGAATGTATGCTCTCGTTAGTAGCAAAGTCGTTCGATTCAGCTGGCGGTTCGTGCTCAGTAGAGGTTCCGAAGAGATCGGGTGCAATTGCCAAGAGCTCGTCGAGACCTCCCCCAGACCAACCTTTGCGGGCTATGCCTTCATATATTTCAAGCTGGGCTCTCACAAACGACCCTGTCTTCAAAACCAATTGGTCGCCGCTGAAATTCTCCAATATAGCATTCACCTCGTGATAGTAGTCATGTTTCAACCTGTCTATCTCGTCTACCTGGTTTGTGAGCTGGACAAGATTTAGCTTGTATGCATTGAGGTTTCTTGTCTTCAGTTTCGACAACTGGATGTTTTCAAGTTCCTTTTGACGGAGACTCTTGGTCTTCTCACGAACCTCCTGTTGATAGTACTCGTGGTTGGCCTTGTAGTCTAGCTTTACTTTCGCCAATGCCTCTGCAAGGGGGTTTTCAAAGTAGGTCTTGAGCGTGCGTGCTAGTATCAGCTCGTTGGTGCCTATTATGTACTGCAAGCCAGCGGCGTTAATAAGGCCCTCGCTGACATCCTTGCGATAATTGATCTTGGGACCCTTGACTGTTTCTTCTAACGCCTGGCCGAAATCACTCGCTGCTTCGGCTACCGCGTTAAGCGCAGTGTGGAATTTAGCTGCTTTACCAAGTAGCTCTTCGTAACACTCGACCGTCGACTGGAAGTCCTTTGGGCTGAGAATGTAGGGAAGATCCATTACCGACGGGGTGAAGGAAGTGAATGTATTCAACGATGGCTGACGCGTCACCTGCCTCGTACGAATCAAGTCTGGCAGAACGGGCAGCCTGGAGCTGACAGGAATTGGAGATGTCCTTGCTGCTGATACGTTACTTCGTTGCTTAATCTGAGCGTAAAACTCAGATAAAGGAGTAGAAGCGGCACCTGGGGCACCTGAAGCCTCGGGGGCCAGCGGCATGAAGGTGTTGTTCATGGGAAGTGAGGAAGCCAGTTCCTTTGGACTAGTGCTCGACATTAGAGTTGCAAGATAAATAATGTTTGAAACAAAAAATAAAAAAGAATGGACGAGTCCGGAGTCGAACCGGAGACCTTTCGCATGCTAAGCGAACGCGCTACCAACTACGCCACACGCCCTTGTGATGAAAGCTAAGTGAGGTGAGCAAATATATCGTGCTTAGCTGTGTTTATTGTTTAGAGGTTGTCGTCGCGAAATACTAGAAGTACGATGTTCGTCAGGTATGTGACCTTAAGCTTACGTATATGTATGTGCTTATATTTTTGTATCTGTATGCAGGATGTCTGTCCTTGTTCACTTTTGATTCCAATGGCCAAAAGATAGGTACAAGGTTTAAGAATGCGTTAAATTCCCATCTGCTGTAACACATCACATTCAATACAGTACAGAAAGGAAACGCGGCAGAAGCTGCCATCATGGCGGTACCCTGGTAAATGCAGTGGTAATGCTAAAAAAATCAAAAAAGAATGGTCCCTGGCGGGATCGAACCGCCGATCTTGGCGTTATTAGCACCACGCCTTAACCAACTGGGCCAAGGGACCGTTTTCTGAAGGAGTGAGGCATGCCACTCTTTAAGTAATGCAATGGATGCTACCAACTATCCATGATAATGTTTATGCAACTATTTAAATACACCAATAGCCCTCTCCAACGCAGCTTTGTCCTTGATCAACAACGTCGCACACCGATTCAGAGCTTTCTTTTTTGACACATCCATAGCAGTGCAGATGGTACGGTTCCGAATGGAAAGAGATGCCCTGAAACTTCCGTCGACTTCTTCCACTTGGTATTGTGGAGCATCTTCTGAGCCCAAATTCTTGGTAATGATAGCATATAGCTGGTTTCTTGCATCTGCATCAACCACCTCGCTACCATTGGACACCAAAGGAAATTGACGATCGACAATGTCTAGTTTGTTAAACCTTGTTTCCACTTTAGGAGACTCCAGTCTTCTCGACGAACCGATTATAGAAATCGAGCGATCTGTATTTGACCGTAAGCGACCGTATCTCTCCAAGAGTGGTTTGTTGGTAAGGGCGGCCATGGCAGCCCGCAATCCCGCTTCTTTGTGGCTGGGTGCTCGTCCGGTCCCCAAAATTTCACCGTTGATGGTGCAAGCTATCTCGTACTGTTTCTCACTGCCATCTCCCTCGACAATCACGTCATATTGAGGATGCAAAGCGGCTGTTCCTATAAGTGAATACAACTCTGCTTTAGCGTCTTTGTTAACTTCTTTGATTCCCTTCATGTCTCTGGCTATAGAGCGCAACTTGTCCTTCATAAGCTTCTTGAGCCAAGCTTTGATTTCAGTAATATCAAACTTGCGATCGATAATCAAGGCACCGATATATGCTTCAAACAAATCGGCATAGATCTTTTGCTTACCATTGCGTAAATCTTCCTCGTTGATGTTGCTCTTTAACTTTTTATCGAACCCATAAGCCAAGGAGAACTCCGTCAAATAAGCATTGTTGATGAGCAGGGCCCGGATTCTGGAGAGCTCTCCCTCTGAGGCCGTAGGAAACTGTTCAAAAATGATCAAGGTCACAACATTGTTCAAGATGGAATCGCCCAAAAACTCGAGCCTTTCGTTGTGTGAGTTGATAAGCTCCGACATCGCCAAGTAAGACTTACTATTGGTGGTGGACTTGTGAACAAATACTCGTGCTGCTAGTTCAGGATCATCGATAGAAGGAAGGGCTGGAATACCCCCATTACCGGCCGTCTTTTCAGAAGACGGTATTGCCTCTTTAGGAACATCGAGAGCTTTTACTTCCGGTATCAGTTGCGAGTTGTAAGATAATCCATCTGCGAGTATGGAGTCCACGACAGAAAGGTTCCCATCCTGATGCATGGACTTCAAAGAAGCAGCCAGCCACACTGACTTGTTTAGTAGCAAAGTATCTTTCGTCGCAGGGTCCAACTGGCCGGAATACACAATGTTATTCAATTCTGTTTGGCTAGGGCATTCGTCAAGTAATGTACGCAAGTTTTTTTTGATGATCTGGTACGAGTGTTCAATTCTTTGTACATCCGTTATACCCAATTCTATGGGCTTCTCCACAGTTTGCTTCTTTGCCTTCTGAGTGGAAACTGCCTCAGACATACGTTTGCTAGTATGAGGAGGAGTTGAAAATTCGGACGTCTTTGCGCTCTGGTTCAAGGACTCTATGAAGTCATCGTAAGAGGATTCTGGCATGACACATTGGATCAGTTAAATAGTTTCTAAGGGCGTTGAGAGATAAATTTTGAGTTATATCACGTGGAGCAGATGCAAAAGTTGCTTATTTAATCTATCAAGCTCCAACAGGCTGCAAAAGATGAGTTGTTGTGTAACTGGTATCTAATAGTTGATTGATGCTCTCTTTGCGGATTTAGGTTATTTAGTGGTTTTCTTTTCAGAAATGGTTTGCATATCTGTCGGAGCTTGTGCATTCTTGACTCTCCCTTTACTATCCAAAATCGAATAAATACAAAAAATGCACTTTCTACAAATTTAAGAGGATTTCAAAAAATTCCGAGTTCAATCGCAAGGGCTTCTGTATCAACTGATAGCTCTGATTGTCCCAGTTTAGTTGAAAGAATTGGTCAGTTTTGGTTTTGTGCAGCCATTCTGGAAGCGAAAAGAAATTTCTACAGGTACATATGATTTTGTATCGGCCAACCCAACTTTAACCAAAGGAGGCTAAGTGGGAAACCATTGCAGAGAGACGCAAAGGAATATATGGCATTTCATCACTCATGGATTTGTTTTGTCCTTCCCGAAAATGGATGCAATTGTGATCATTTCTTTAAAAAAACATACTAAGGCATGCAATGGAAAAAGACCACTAGTGAAACACCAAGATGGCAATAGAACTTTGCCGACAGCGTGCACTACGAAATTTCCAACCTGGTCCTAGTGTATCCCGTTCTATCAAATACGTTGCCATACACTGTATTTTCGTGCACCGACCAACTGAAAATTTCCAGATTTCCACAAGTTGAGCTTCCTACATCCACACAATGTTCGTCTTGCGGAGCTTGAACCGCCTTTCTGGACCTATTAGAGGCAGTCTGGCGCTCTTCCAAGCGAGCAGAAGCATCACCGCCATACACAATGTACAAAACATCAGATTCAACAGCACCACCACTGCGTCGCCTATATTTTCCGTCGAGAATAGAGACACCGGCAAACACATCTGGGCCCGAAAAACGTTCTTGATCGACTACTACAAGTACTTGAACGACAACAACGAGATCTTGTTGTATGTGCATCACAACAACTTGGTAAGAGCCGACAACAAGCGGTTCAGATCCGAGTTGAAGAAGGCCGGAGCCCAACTCAACATCATCCGTAACAGTATATACGGCGTATATTTGCGCTCGGAGCACGAAGAGGACCCGGCCAACAAGGAAACATCGAAGCGCAACAAGGGTGTTGCACATCCATTTGCTCCATTGCTCAACGGACCTACGGCCGTGATAACCATCCCCAAGTGTGATCCTCTCGTGGTGTCCCAGGTGCTCAGGGTGCTCAAGACAGCCCAGGAAAAACTCATTTTGATAGGCGCCAAGATCGAGAGCCAGGTGTTTGACATCGACCAGGTGGACCAGTTCAAGGACTTGCCCAACCGAGAGCAATTGCAGAGCCAGCTTGCCGGCTTGTTGACCATCCTTGGAGGAGCCGGTTTGGTGAGAACGTTGGAGTCGCCTGGAACCGCCCTCTACTTGACCATGGACCAACGCAAACAGGACATGGACCCCACGTCGAAAAATGAATAGCTTGTATATAACAACATGTCATCAAACATATTTTGAGAATCGTGGTAGGAGGTTACTCTTCTCATCGCGAAAATCCATTTAGTTGTGCAACAGTAAAATCACCATGGCTACTGATAGTGAGTCCAAAAGGCGAACTTATAGAGAAGAGAAGGAAGGTGCGAGGAAGCTGGTGAAGATAGCAGAGGCTCCCAAACCAGATCTTCCTAGAAAGAGGTACTATAGACAGAGAGCACACTCCAACCCATTCTCCGATCATCTGCTTGACTATCCCCGGAACCCAGACGCTATGGAATGGGGGAAATTGTACCCAGAGTACGAGAACACCGAGAATAAAGTGGAAATCGCCGACATAGGGTGTGGCTATGGTGGATTAATGATTGGATTGGCCAAAGAGTTTCCCCAAACCATGATCCTCGGAATGGAAATCAGAGTTCAGGTGACCCAGTACGTCGAGGACCGGATAATTGCGTTGAGAGAAAAGCACGAGAAGGACGAGGTCAACTACCAGAATATTGCCGTGCTTCGAGGAAACGCCATGAAGTTCTTACCCAACTTTTTCCATCGCGGCCAGTTGAAGAAGATGTTCTTCTGCTTCCCTGATCCCCATTTCAAGCAAAGAAAGCACAAGGCCAGAATCATCACCACCACCTTGTTGTCCGAGTACGCCTATGTGTTGAGAGAAGAAGGAGTGTTGTACACCATTACCGATGTGGAAGACCTCCACTTGTGGATGGTGAAGCACTTGGAGGAACATCCACTTTTCGAGCGCTTGGACAAGGAGTGGGAGAACAACGACAAGTGCGTTTCTATCATGTACGGCTCCACCGAAGAGGGCCAAAAGGTGGCCAGAAACAAGGGCAGCAAGTACGTTGCCTGCTTCAAGAGACTCGCAAACCCCCAGGAATAGGTAATATTTAGTACGAACATCGGGCCACAACGGCATATATAAATACTCTCGAGCTACTTCATAGCAAGAAAACTAAATAAAAAAATAATTCAACAGAGCCCGCCTACAAATTCACAGGAACCTCAACCTTGGAAGTGTCGGAGGCATCGTCAAACTCGTCCAAGACAGATTGGTCAGCGGAAGAAGGAACCTCAGGGAACTTGGAGGCACCGGTGGTAGTGGCCGAAGCTGGCTCCTCGAAACCCTTGGTTTCGGAGCCGACAGTGGAACCGGCGGTTCTGACGGGGAACTTGCTGGTGATGAAAGAACCCAATGGGCCGGTTTTCTTGACCAAGTTGTCAACGTGAGGACCAGCCTTTTTCTGGGCAGCCGTGGTCAACTCAGCAGCCTTGTCCTTGGCAATCTTAGTGTATTGGGCGACGGCAGCGTCGATCTCCTTCTTGTTGTGGACGTAGATGGCAGGAAGAGTGAAGGTCAAGACAACGGCAGCAAACACCAAGGTGTAGAGCGAGAACCACGAGGTCACCTTGTAGAGCACGTAAGACACACCAGCACCCTTCAAGGTGACTTCAATGTCGTGTGCGTAGATGATCTTTTGGATCTGCTGCTCAAAACACTCGGAGAACTTGGCCACTTGTGGCAAAATCTCGTTGTTGAATTGCTTGGCGTACGACTTGGTAGTAGGCTTGTACTTGGTGACAAAGCCTTGGCCAGTCACAAGCTTTCCAGCGTACTCAGCAGCGGCAGCAACTATGGTTAGTAAAGCTCCAACAAGCACCTTGTAACGAAACAAGAACCACGGGGTGTAAAGAGCCGGGGAGTACAGATCATGACAGTAATTACCCACAGGTACCAGCATCAATTGCTTTTCCGACTGATTCGACCATGAATGTTAATACTTACCTGCCAATCCCAAGTAGGCGACGTGAAAGAAAATGTTAAATAAGTTAACGGTTTTGAAGATAACCAAGACAGCGACAATTCCACCAAAAACCTTACCGGTTCTGACAGGGTTTTCCCAAGTCAACAAGGCTTTGTTGTGTGCGCTCACAGGGGTGGTTACGGGGGTGGAAGACATTGTATGTTAGTCGGCAAAAATGAAATGATAAAATTCTCCCTGGAAAATTTATGTCACGAGACCAAATTCTAGTTGCGGTTAGAGCAACAATTGCTGTACCGGAGTAAAAGAGAGGTGGTCTGGGGAGGGCGGCCTACATGTAGAAACGCAATATATGACGGGTCTTCGTTTTAATGGCTTACAACTAGTGGTGGCCTTATCCAACCGTTGGACTGTGGCACCGGACCCATTGTGCAGGTTGACGTCTCCTGATAACAGCAATTGGTGCGAGGGCGTGCCTGATCCACAGGACAGGCATGTGCCATTGGATCAGACAATAACAATACTTCAAGGCAGTATGTTCGTCTGGAGGTGATATCTTGCATCAGTCTTCCAGAATTGGAATGTATTCTTCCTCCATCACCCCTCTACCCAAGTAGTCTGTAATTAGCTTGAAACGATCTGTCGTCTCTTCTAGTAACTGCTTGAACTCTTGTTCTTGATCCTTGACTTGGAGTTGTTCCTCTCGAAGCGCCGAGACCTGATCAAGTTCCTTGAAGCACATAGGACAGGGCTGTGTGGAGGTACCAGCCAGCTTGGAAACCGCCATAAAAGTATTTTCGTTCAAGCACCGTTGGTGGTACGAGTGCTTGCACTTGAAATGCACCATAGGAAAATCAAGCTTCATGTGGCACATTGAGCATTTGTTGTTTTGGAGCAAGAATGGCTGAGACTTCAACTCGTTCAATTTTAGAGTATTCTTGGTCGACTCGCTCTCGTAAGATTGGATAAGCTTCTCGTTGTTCGAAATCTCTTGCGATTGTTCATCAAGGTACTCGATGAGGTGGTCCTTCACTAGACCGAGAGTCGTGAAATCTTTGCTGCTTAGAATCCGTACCACCTCAATGGGTGTTGCCAACCGGCGTTTCTGGATGTTCTGAAGAATGTACGTCATATCTTTCTGGGTAGTCTTGCTGAAGATCGTTTTCAGTGACACCATATACCGCAATAACATCATAAACAAAGCTGGCTTGGCATCACCGTATGTGTGTACAATGTTGAAACACTCTCTGACATCGCCAACAATTTGTGCACTTTGGAACAAGCTCTCTTCAAACCCGTGTTGCTCTTGCGCAAACTTCTCGCCTTCCTGAAATCCGTGGATATGTGAAAGGAGAAGCACAGACAGTCGGTCGATAAATGTCGGATACTGAGCAAGAAGCGAGCTGGCCTTCTTCAGCCATTCGGCAGCATTGTCGGTGTCCGTTTTTGCCAACGTGAGATATCTCTCAAACAAGGTTATCAACAAGTCCTTCTTGTCGCTCGAATTTCCTTGGTATTTGTCAAAAGTATGAATGCATGCCTCCAAGAAAATTACAAACTCGTAAGGATTGTTAATGAAACTCGAAAAGATTAGACTGGCCCTGGGCGGCATGTAAGTTGGCTGGCTCGGTTCAGGAAGATTTTCCACTTTCTGATCCCCACCTATGTAATTGAGGAAGGCCATGTAACTGCTAAGAGTTCCAGAAGTGTCTGTGTTCGTGGGACCTTTCTCTTCTGCTTCAACAGTAGGCTCATTGTTCACTGGCCTATAAGTTCCAGTAAATACATTGATAAGAAGTTCAGTTGTCTCTAGGGGTATTTGTTCCAACAACTGCTTGGAATGGTCAATTAGAACCAACAACAAGTCGTCAACAGGCAAACTTTTCATAAATTGAAGACACTGATTGGGCAATTTCAAATCATTGAGCTGGATGGCTACGATCAAATTAGGTTGATCTAGCTTATGCAATAGCTTGATAACTTGGGGATAAAACTGGCATTCCTTGAAGAGGTTTATTATCAATTGAAAATTCAAGTTTTGGAGACTGGAACTCTTGGAGAGGTCCAATTTTTCGATGAATTTATCGAGCTCTTCAACCATCTGGAGCTTGCAATAGCAGCAAAGGAGAAGAGTTATATGGTCATTATCAGCTAGTCCCATTTCTGACAAGTTGCTTAGAAATCGAGTGAGATTCTTCGTATTCGAGACATCTTTGAACTTGATAATAATGCTCATGATAAACTCCTGAACCGAGTCGTCAGAAGTGTCATTCCAGTCGAGAAAGCTAAGACAGCGAGCATAACACTGGATCGAGTCTTCGTAGCTGCCGCTCTCATAGAGATGGTCTCCGTTCAATTTTTCGATTTTCAAGAGCATTTGTTTCGGGAGGTCCCATTGCACTGCAAGCTTATGGGCCACCGAGAATAATTGTCGTTGAAGGATAATTTCGATTTGTTGGTTGATTGGTTTTTCGTGAAGCTGGTAGAGCAAGCCGTTGGTGTCAAGGAGATATATGTCGTCCCACATGGTGAAAACATGGCTTATGGAGGCATTGGGGATGGTGAGACTAAAAGAAATGTGCTTGTTCAACAAGTCAATGATCACCACCCTCGTCAGCTGCACGTCTTCGCCAGACAGCGACAGGATGAGCAAGTAGTTTTTATGGTACTTGTGGATGGCCCTTTTTGGCATGTCCAAGAGAATCGTCTCGAGCTTGCGGAGGTGGGAGTAGTAGCGGATGGAGTCGGGAGTTGCCACGATCATGTTCTGGGTTTCGTCGTCAATGGTGCTGCAGAGCAAGTCCACGCCTGTTTTCTTGGACAAGATGCGGCTTGGCTGGCCATAGTTACGACCGGTCGTCTGAACCGTGACGATTTTGGATGTAGTAGTGACGTAGATGAGGTCATGGGCCTTGCTGAAATGAACACCGGTGATGGAATCATGCGAGTCGTACACAATGCGCAGCTTAGAGCCGCGATCACGGATGAGGTCTCCCCGAACAAGCACCACTTTGCCGTTGGTGTATCCCAAAGCCAAGCATGTCAAGCTGTGGTTGAACAGGAAGCAGCTCATCGGGTATGCATTGTCGCCGTTGGGCACGGTTACCATGGTTTGGTACTTGAACTGAGTCTCTGCGGTTCCGGCCTGCACTGCTTCCAACACCTTGTGCAAGTCCCACAACTTGATGACGGACGGCGAGCCGAGTTTCTCACCGATGGTTAGTACCAAGTCTGAGCTGGGTATCGACCGGATGTATGTGACTCGGTAGTCCCAGTCGTACGCCTGGAACTCGCCCACACCCTCCATCTGCTTGTTTACAACCTTGAGCGCCGCCAGTCGGACTGCTATCACCAAGAAGCTGGCGGTGGCACCAACCGCCGATAAAGAGACATCCGAGTAGAGGGCATTATCGGATCTGTAATTGGGATCTCGTATTGGGAGCGTGTCGAAGAGCTGGAATTGCCGCCAAGCCATTGCCGATCAGTGGTGCGTATTCTTCCCTACGGCACGCGGCTTTTAGTGGTTAGCGAGGAGTCTCAATTCTCAACTACCAAGTCGCGCGGTTGGAATCGTCGCGGACAAACGTGCCAGTTCATAGCTTTTAACCGGGTGCTTTTTGCGTCATGTCACACTACGATCCGGTTCTGGACACCTACAAGGAGACAAGCATGCCCTCTCGGGATGCAGAACCTGCCAGACCATTGCATAGCGAAAATAGCACACTTGCACAAGTGCCCCAGACCCGGGCGCCTGTCGTTGACTCTGTCCCACTGTCCCTGACGGTCCCACATGTCACAGACACCCATTCCGGGGCATACGCGCCCAATTCCGCCAGCCCGCAGCCTCTGGTGCTGCAAAGTGGACCACACACCTTCACGCCAACCACAGAAATGGTGATTGAAATGACGAAAAACCGAGAGCAATTTGCTGCCGAGAGGGAACAGAGTGCCTCCAATGGCTTTGTCGGCGAGCCAGCACCTCTGGATTCTGCCACTCCAGCCCAAATAGCTGGTACGCAACCAGGTCCTTCCGAGACCGAGAACAAGACCAGCCGTGTGGTCTATAACCTTCCACCAAAAACCGAGACAGAAGCACAACCACGTAAAAAGCCCAAAAAGAAGTCAGCCAACCAGGTGGCGACGTCAAAAACGGCCAGACACTTGAAAAAAGCCGACGGTGAACCGTTCTGGCGCAAGGACATCCAGTACGATTTCTTGCAAGCGGTGTTCGACGACCAGACCAAGGCATTCACAAACTCGTTCCCCCACTGCGAAATATTGGCGTCTTGCAACGAGCCCAAGTTGACCTTCTGTGACCTCTACATCCGTACACTCGCAGAGTCCGGCAAGTGCTCCAAGATCTTGCGTGAGCGTTTGCTCCGCAACCGAGAAATGGGCAAGTCAGTTGCCAAGGTATGCCTTTTGGTGAACTCAGGAAGACTCAACACCACCATCAATTTTGTCCCCGAAATGCGTTCGCTTATGAGAACTTATCACTCCATTCCATCTCTTCAAGCCGACCCCATCTATGGCGGATCCAAGCCGTTGCAAGATACCCCTCGTATCAAATCGATCTTGAAGGCGGTGACAGAAGTTGACCCTCCTTTGAGATCTTTGGACCATGTCCTTCAATATCCTCCTGCAAAGAAACCCAACGTGACTCCTACACAGTTGGTGTTCTTTATGAGCAACACCTTCAAGCCCATCCGGTTTCAACACGATGCCTCGGATCCAGCCGTGGAACAACCTGCCGTTACCGCGTATTTAGGCGAGGGAAACCGGTTTATGGAATTTTTCATGAACTCTAAGATTCACCCTGCAAACAGGGCAAAGCGATTCTTATGGCTCATGTATACATATATGGAAACGAGCTACACGGAGGAGGAATTGAAGTTGAACCCATTCCACCCAAGCATAATCAATCCAATCGAATTGCTTCCGGACGACAGGGTTGACGACTTTGACAAGGACACAGACTACGAAATCCAGTACTCCGAAAAAATGTATACCACGAGACTCAAGTGCATCGCTGAGGAGGAACATAATACTTTACCTAAAAGAGGCAACAAAGGAAAGAAGATAGCTGTTGATGAATACGATGATTCATTCGAAGCCCACAGCCCGGAGCCGCTTAAGGTTGACGATATCGACATCAGTCATCCTGCCAAAAAGCCGAAGAGAGAAGTACCCGACACAAATACACCTCTCAGCCACGAGCTCTCGTTTAGCGATGATATCGACTACTCACAATACGCCTTGGGAGACGATCTCGAAGATGCTTATGAGGGCCCAGTCCCGGCCCTTTTCCCACAAATACCCATACCCGATATATGGGATCTTGCTCTAACATACGCTAATAGCTACCCTAGGGTACCTCGAAGTTACACCTCGGTGGCTTCACAACAGAATATTGCTGCCAAGTCAACGCCCTACATACTTCAAGCTCGGGCTGAGTATGAGGTAGTCAAGCCCACTTTTGATGAACGGAAAGCACAACTAAAGGAATGGTTGAGAAAGTATTTTGAGTATAAAAAACTGAGCGGTAACCGTCTTCTCAGCATGGAATGGGAGCGTATACGGTATGACGTGTTGAGTGGAGTAGAGAACTCCATGTATCGCCAGACAGCAAAACTTTTAGAGGCTCAGCAGAAGGAGCAGGATGGTGGGAATACCGGAGCCGAGTTGCTGAGAACGGAGTTTCTTCCTATCTACGATTATGACAAGGTGGGGCAACAATCAGAATACCTCTGCGAGCTCTCGTCGTATTGCGAAAAATTATATCCTACAGTGGCTTCGCCCAACGTTAGTCCGATCAAAATTGAATTTGATTTGGAGAACGGGGCAATGAACATAGAAAAATAGTTATATTACGAGAAACGTTACTTTATTTCACGTCTATATGAAAAGATGTCTTGAATATCGTTTCAAGGGCATTCAACACCCCGTAGTCCACCGCTAGGGCCGAAAACAGGGCCGATAAGTCCATAGTTGAAGTGTCGCTTACTGTTATTAGTCTTAGGTCTGTACCACACGCACCAGTCGTATTGTCGCCTATTATTATAGTCCACGAGAGCTTAACGTTGAAAGTAGAACCACCGATAGGTACGTGCAACTCAATCGTGTCCACCGTTCGTAATATAGCGTAGAGCTGGATATCATTCTTAATTTCTTCCATATCAATTAGCGGCTTGAGGCGAGAGCTCCTGATGAATTTGGCAAACTTGCGTATCACCTTGTATATAACCAGGATCCTGTTCTGAAGAATTACGGACATGGACGTTAACGAGTGTAGCAAGGTGGTGAGCTTGCATTGTGGTAAAAATTCTTGCTCCACTTTTGCAAATACAATTGGTGAGAGAAGGGAGAGAGTAACAAGTGCTGACTGGTTGGTGATCTCGATACTAGAGACGGAATTCAGTGGTGTGAGCGTGAGCTTTAATGGCACTTTGTATAATAAGGGCGAGATTAGGATGAAGCTCAAGGTTCTGGTACCGTCGTTGTTGGTAACCGAGCGATGCTCACGGACGTCAATATAGGGTGCAAAATAGCGGACCATGGCCAAGCGGTCTTTCCAGTCATCTGAAGGTAGAAAGTTGAAGTTTGATGTCGGGATCATGGAAAATTGATCAATTGTAGTTGGCGTACCTCTACGAGATTTGCGTGGAGTTGTCTTCTTGAATTTTGCTTTCCGTTTGCGGGGTTGTTTTTTTGAGCGCAAGTAGTTCACTCTGATATTTATCTCCTCCACATTTGCCTTCATTTCTGCCCGCATAATCAACAAGGAATCGCGTAGCTTTTTCAAACGTATTCGCTCTTGGTTCTCTTTTAAAAGGGCATCCAACAGTGCTTCAGGATCGGGGAAGGAAGGCTCTTGGGCATTGAAATCTGTAATCCGCAATGAATTAGGTGACAGCTTGTCCTTTTGAGGTGATTGGGATTTAGCTGGGACGGCAGGTTCTTGAGATTCCAGGTTTGAAGGTGATGTAGGGGAATCGCCTAGGATATCTTCTATAGACATGAAGGGAAGTTTGCTCATAATGAATTAGGTGGATATGGAACTGGGGTAACCTAGAGCATGAATAAGGAAGAATGGCAGTGGAGACTAGTGTCTTGTTTATGTTGATTCGCGTTATCGCACGAAATTCAGAGCCGATGAGGATCCCATAAGATGGTTTCAGCGCCCGAATTGAAAAAAGTATGTATAAGAGGTGAGAGGCGGAAATAGTGACTAACAACAGTATGTTGATCGGAAAGTTTCAGTGCAGTTGAACGGATCTCGAACCGTGGTGGGAACCTTGCGAGGATACGATGTAAGTGGCAGAGAATGCGTGCAACTATAAGGTACTAACATCAGGTTTTTTTGAACATAACACTCATGGAGGCTGCAGAGGGAGAAACCGAGATAGGTACAGTGGTAAGTAGCGTCGCCGTAGATCCACCATGTTCATACTAACGCAGGTTATACGAGGCAACTCGATTGTTTCGTTGGAAGTAAGTAGCAGTCACACGTGGACAGTTCCAGCCACCCAGTCAACAAGACTCGAGGAAACGTACTAACGCAGGCATTAGAGAAGGTATAAGTTGAAGTTAATTTAATGAAACACTTATGACAAGCACGGTAGTATTCTAATGTATAAACCTGGTGCACATCTGGACTCCAGCGTTGGAGTAGCCGCACTTCTCATAGAAGCCCACGTTGGTAGGAGAGCAGTCTAGGATCACCTTGTAGCATCCCTCGGCCTCTGCCAACTCGCTGAGTCTGGCGATCATGGCCCGACCCAAGTTCTTGCCCTGTTCGGTTCCAGCCACGGCGATGTCTTCGATGTGGCCCACTTTGCCACACAGATGGATGAGTTTTTTCTCCACAAGAAGCATGCCGGTAGACACCACCACTCCGCTCTCGTTGGTGATGACGTGGGGTTTGTACATGTCCGGCAAACTCTGCCAGTGGCGGTACAAGTCGTCGAACGCGTCGGCGCTGATCTCGCCCACGGTGGTCAAGACCTGGAGGGTCTCTATATAGTGGTTGGAATAGTCCGCCGCTTCAAGCGGACGGAAACGGTATCCCTCAGGAAGTGCTGGGAGTTGTGAGGTGCTGGGAGACATGGTGGAACTAGGTTGGTTGGCCAGTGCTTGGTCTGGCTGCTCACGTGCGGCCCTGTCGATTACACCTGAGCCATTCTGCAGTAACCACTTGTGACCTGGACGATGAAACCGTGGACGTTTGTCTTCTGGCTATTATGCAGCCTGGTGTCTGCGGTGTTCATGGAGGATGCCTTCGTCAAGGACTGGCTCAAGCCGCTAGTCGGCTCCGTTGAAAAATTCGATATTTTGTCTCCTCTGTCGATCGTGGCGTGGACTGATACGTCCCAGTTGGTCAGGTTGAGTACAAGCGGAAACGATACCCGCGTTGACTGGCGGGTGGACTTGTCGCTGCACTCCATAGTGGACTATAAGCTTTCTCCAAATGAACAGTTTGTGGTGTCTTATGATGCAAACGGCCGTCTTTCCATCTGGGAGGTCCAGACGGGAATCTTGGTACAAGAACATACCTGCGTGGGAACAATACAACAAGACCCCGCGTTCTTGTTTTCCACCGGTATCGTCACCTTGGATAACGGCAATTTGGTTCTCCTTTTTAACAATGGAAGACGCACCACCATTGCTGCTGGAGTGAAAGAGTTCAAGTTTGGCCAGCTGGGTGAAATAGCCCACGTTGTAACCGATAGCGGCGCATTGTTCACTTTATCTGCTGACGGTTCTACTGTGTCCCCAGCCAAGGTTGCAGGCCAGTCCCTCAGATACCTGGACATTGTCGATTTAAAGGACGGCGTAGTCGCTACCACGAATGCCTTTGTTCAGTTGGCATCTGAAACTACAATTGCGCATGATTCCAGCAGAATCGGATTGTTGTCTAACGGCTTCTACTACGCTGTCGAAGGACCAAGGATTGATATTCTCAAAATTGGCGAAAAGCTGCCTGTACTTTCCCATAAACTCAACAGCGATATCAAACACGTCAAGACCAAGGATTCTGTGGCTGAGTTCCTCGCTGTCTATAGCGAATCAGAGCTTCACGTCTTGCTCCTCAACGACTTGGTGGTGACTGGCATCCCCGACTCGGTTACCGCTGTCACTTTCCTTTTGACTAGCTCACCAGTCTCCACTGTTGTGGTGAACGAAAAAGTGTGGTACATTGCTGCTGACAGCCCTTCTGCGGATTCCATTCACTTGCTAGCGACATCAGAGGACGAAGTAGAAGAAAAAACCATCAACCTCGATCTTTACGCAGGTGCCAGCTTCCTCCTCGTTGACAAGCCTCAAAGTGAGGGATCAAAGATCTTGTTCCACTCTGTCCTTGATGCCGAAGACAACTTTGTCTTGACCAGCTGGTTACTACGTGTAAAGAGACATTTGTCTGAGTTGGGCGCTTACATCTCATCCTTCGCAACTGAATCTGTACCATCTGCAACCGGTGGTTCATTCTCCAGAGAAAGTCAATTCGGTTTGGGAAAACTATTGGTTTTTGTTGATATCCGCAGCAATACGGTGGTAGCTTTGGATTCTGAAAATGGCAACATCACATGGAACTCGAAGCTTCAACAGAACTTTGGAAAGCCCGTCTCTGCAGTTCATAGTGGAGACGTTCTTTACTTCGCCTTCGAGAAGGGAGTAACAAAGTTAAGTCTTAGTGGCGAAGTTGTTTCCGAGGAGAGTTTCCCAAAGTTACAATCCGTGTTCACAGTAAATGGCAAGGTTTTTGCCAATACTGGTTCAAAACTCGAGCTTTTAGAACAATCAGATGAGGCGTCAGGACCAGTTGACTATTATATCGATGTCGGCGAAAAATCAATCACAGGATTTGAAATAAAAGACCAAGGTTTAAAGAAGACATGGTCGCATAGCCCATCCGGACGCATCGTGTCGACATTGTCAATGCCACCATACCACCAAACTGCGTCGGCTGGTATCGCAAGATCAGACAAGACCATTCTCTACAAGTATTTGAACCGAAACCTTCTTGCATTGTTGACCGAGGAAAACAACAATCTTGTTTTAGAGTTGATTGATGGTATCACGGGCAACCAAGTTTTCATTCAAAAGCACGACGTGGCTAACATTGATTTTGCTTCCGTGAGTCTCACAATGGCGGATAACTGGGTTGTTTACAGTTACTACATTTCCGAACCTCATTGGGAACAAAGAATTACTGTGGTAGACTTGTTTGATATAAACCACCCAAAGGTACCCCAATCTGCCTTCAACACAACATCTCAGGTTCAAGCCTCTAGCAAGACTTTCATATATGGGGAAAAGATTTCGTCATTAACTTCGACATATTCCAAACATGGTATTACGTTGAAATCAGTTATTGCGCTCACTGTCAATGGAAGGGCAGTTGAATTACCCAAGTATATCTTGAACAGCAGAAGGATTGATGATCGTGAAATTAAGCAAAGCGACTTAACGGATGACTTTAGGATGCTGCCTTACGAGCCTGTAATTCCTAAGGTAACCACTCATGTGGTTAATCATGTGGACAAGTTTATGATCACAAAGGATACGAAGGTGCTTGTTAAGGATACCGAGCTTGAGTCAACATCTGTTATTTGCATTGCCAACGACTTCAACATATTTTGTACCACTATTCAACCATCCTCATCCTACGATGTCTTGAGCTCCAAGTTTGATAAGTTCAAGTTATTGATTACAGTAGCTATCTTGGCGGTTGCATACTTAATCACAAAACCATTTGTGGCTTCCAAAAAATTAAACGCCCAGTGGATCGAAAATGACGCATAAATGAATTAATATAAACAAATCTATGCTAAAATTGTATGATTCTAACTATGACTAAGACTTGAATACTGAACATTCAGTGGTGAGATAGTCTATCACCTGCTTGTTTTTCTCATTATTCTGATCTAATCCATATTGCAGCCAGTTAATTGTCGGTTTATGCTCGTTGTGCTTGTATTCGTAGATTGAGGAGATCATTTCGAATCTCAAAGAGGACACCATGTAATTGCTCATCTTTTGAATTAGGAACACAGAATTCCCACCGAGACAAATGCTATTTTTTGATTCAAGAGCAGCTTCGTCATATAAGCGAAGTAGTCTTATATGTTTTGAATTATATCTGTCCCAATCCGCACTGTGAAAGCTGGTCAAGTATCTGTAGGATCGAAGGAAATAATCTCTAACTGTATTGTACTCGTTGACGCTGTCCAAGTATGGAGAATGGAAGATCCTCATGAGGAATAATGAAGCCAATTCGATGATGAAGTTGTAATGAATAGGGATCTGGGAAAAGTTCTCACAGTTGCCAAAGTTCGACTCGTATAAATCAAGGGCAGTCATACAAGATATCAGGGCCCGCTTGATAAATGACTTGTAGTTTCTGAGAGTGACGTTCCTTGTTGAAAGTGCATAGACGTAAAGTTGCAAGCGCAGATATTCCACACTAAGACGAGTCAATTCATCGTCTGCCAAGTCATAGTGCTTGGAAAGACGATTCAAAATGACATCGAACATATGGATGTTCATAAGCCTTGTAGAGTCTGGCTGCAAGCCTTTGTTATTCTGATGCATAGTCTCGTTCATTTTCAGCTGAATCAAGGAAAGTCGAAGGAGCCAGTTTGTGTATCTGTCTTCTGGAGAGTTTCCTTCAAACAGATGGTTCGCCTTGTTTATCACGTAGTCGGTTTCAATCCCGTTATAGTTGGAATTGGATATTCCCAAGTTGATTAGCCAGTAGTTGGAATTAATGGAAATAAATTTGTAGATTCTCTCGCGAATAGAATTGTTGATACTTGACTCTTCGGAGACGTCTACTTTTGTTTTGTGGCTGAATTCACTGATGAACTCGACCTTGTGGAGACCGAGCTGCAACGCGATTCTTTTCATCAAGGCGAGGAACTTGACGGCAATGTCATCTTCAATTCTCTCAGATTCGGAGGATGGCAAGGGCCATGTGGTCAAGATAAGCAACGATGCAAGGGTATAAACATGACGCGGGGTATTGTACCAGCACATTTCGACAACGCGAGCCTTAACGTGCTGGCTGAGAAGTATGAAGTTGCCATAGTTTGACGAGCGACGGAATGAGGTGAGGATAATACACCAAAACAAAAGGTCGTTCTCGTTGTAGATGGAGGTGATGTCCCTGGACATGAATGCAGCGGGAAAGATGGGGAGGAACTTGAGGAAATGCGTGTGGAAGTTTGTGAAGTGGAACTGGGCATCGGTAAGACTTATGCCGAATGGCTCACGCGATGCATCGGCAGACAAGATGAAGTCCGATTCGGGAGAGAGTCCCTCCGAAGGTGGTACGACCTTTTCAGCAGATTCCGGTGCGAGCACCAGTTGCATAGCCGATACGGAGGGACCTGTGTTTTGGGGTTGGGAAAGGGCCTTGATTAGCTTTTGTTTGCGGTTTGTCATTGCGTCCAAGGCCTGCTTGATGTCGCCTATTTCCTCGTCAAGAGCCTCCAACATGTCATTTCCACGGTCGGGTTTCTTGGTAACCACCTGGAGCGTACAGAAGGCATTTTTTTTGGCGCAGTGGGAACAGGGTCCGGGGTGGGTTAGTATGGCATCGCAGCGGGTCTTGTGCTGTCTACAGCGTGAGCAGGTTTTGAGTAATCGACCTTGAGAGTTGTGGGACATGGACACGAGCCTGAGCTTTTTTCTGGGTGCTAACATTATGGCCATGGTTAAAGGACAACGATAGGAAAGTATAGTGGGGTCAAAACAGCGTTTGTAAACGTGCGAATGATCTGAAAGAGGCACTTTTATGCGTGGAAGTGGTGAAGTTTGCTGATCAAGCCTAATCACCGATTCTGGAATTTTACCGTTTTTCCGTTGGCACCTCCCCGCTCTTATCGGACTCACCTTCTAGTAAGCTTAATAATTTTCGCGCCCTTATTGGCTGCACACAAGCCGACCATCGGACTGTGTTGCGGAGTGGCCAGATGAGAATGGTGCGCGGACGATAGGCTACACTATCCACAGGAGGCCGCGCGATGACCGCACGGCAGGACCGAGTCGGGCTTGCCTCACGCGCTGCATCTATACATGAATCTATTGGCTGCAAAATATATCGCATGATGAGTGGAGGAAGTCACGCAGTAGCTGCCACGTCCTTGCATCTTCTAAATTTATCTCACGCCACTGCTCCCTGCCCGTTGAACCAACGCTATACCAGTCTCTTTCTGGGACACATTGCCACCAACAACGTTCAGCTTCCAAGCGAGTTTGAGAGCCAGAGGTTCTGCTCAAGCTGTGGCCTCAAGTACATACCGGGTGTCAATGTAAAAATACGAGTAGACTTCAAAAAAAGGGACGGCGTGCCTGCAAACGAGTTGGTATACACCTGTTCCGGTTGCCGGTCTAAAAACAAGTACCCCCTAGAAGTGACTCCCAAGGTTGTCAAGCAAGTGGATCCCGAGCCAGCGAGGTCCAAGGCCCGCCAACGTGCGAAGAAAAGGAAAACCACCCTTTCGAATATGTTGGCGCAGAAGAAGCTGGAGGCTACTAAACCTTCGTTCGACTTGATGAAGTTTATGAAGTAGTCCAGAAGCATACGAACGCATACACATCGTCCTGACTTACGGTTCAGGTACAGCTGCTCGTGTTCTGTACCCACACATAGTCTATTAGTCATTATGATTATCATTTCTCATCTCTAGTGTGTAGTTGCCGGCTACAGATACGGATCCACCGCCGCCGCCTGTACATGCTGCCCAGTTCCAACGGGGCGTCATATACCCACTTTTCGTCTCCGTCCACATGCACCACATCTTCGATGATTCTGTTGGAGATCCACCGGGCGGGATCCATGTCAATCATCCATTTTGAATCAAACTGCCATCCTAGCGGAGGATCGATCTGGTCTAGATTCGAACAGCTGATGATTTGCGATGTGACAGCTGTTTCACCATCACTTTCATTATCCTCTTCTTCACTTTCACCTTCTTCACTCTCATTTTCTGGAGGCACGCCTCCTCCCTCCGAAAGGGTTCTCCAAAGCTGGCTTGTGGTCTTGCGGGTAGGATTGTTGATGGTGAACATTTCATTGGTGAATCCCACCGGCTCCCATATGTTGCTTTTTGCCATTAGTCTCTGCAATTCAAAGATCTCCGCTTCCCTGGTCTCTTCATCGGGAACCTCCTTTTGGAAAAGCACCCGGACCAAATATGTCTCTATACGATTGTTGTTGCCCACCACCGCAATTCGGGTGCGTTCGTCGCATATAAGGTTCAAGAGATAGTTTTTCACCACCGGGTGAAATGCTAGCACAAATAACCACACCAGCACCATCACGATCTGCCTGATTGGAAAGTACTTCCACACAAGCCGAAGCACCTTCGGCATGAAGAGCACATTGTAGAACAAGGCACCCACCAAGGACAAGTATACTAAGCTACTCACATTCTCGTCCTTGAAATAAAGGTAGTCTTTGGTGAGCCACACAACAAAGTCGTACACGGCCACATAATCAAGCTGGTGGTTCTGCAAGTCAGTCAAGTTGAGAAGAAACTCCTGCGAAAACTGGGGCACCGGCTTTGGTATGGAGCACGAGCGGAGAGGCTCGCCGTCAGCAGGGATGGGGTTTCTTCCAAGAAGTTCCTTAAGCGAGTTATCTGGAGGATGTCGAATCAAGTAGTGGGGGACAAGCACATTTAAAATCAAGTGCAAACACGGCAACGCCAAGAGTAGCTCTGGCCGAAGCACTATGTGGGTGATCACTAGCAAGATTGCTAGCGTATAACTTGGTTCTCTCCAGCTGAAGAAAACCGTCACGGCATCAATGCATTGGAAAGGATACGATAGCCGCAGAGCTAAGAGGGTGGAGTTGGTAGACATCAAGTTCATGGAGAGTGAGGGCCGAGTGCTCTGAACCGCCATACGTTGTGATATGATCTCGGATGCTTCGACATTCATGGGGATCATCATCAGAATAACCTTCTCCATCAACTTGTCGGAAAGAAGTGTGTTATTGGCTGCGTTGGAAGCAGAGGATCTTGGTGCCCCTGTAGTGTGGCTAGATGAAGGTGCGTCCCCAGCAGACGGCAAGTCCGGTTCGTTCTTAGCATAGTAGTAGTTCCAAAACGACTGGAAATCGGACTGCTGTTTAGTGTCATGGCCTTTGTCCTCGTTATCTGGTTTGCCAGAGCTGGTTTCCTGGGCCTGCGAACTTTCAGCAAGCATAGACTCCCACAAGTGTGTGACCAGATCCATGTGCAAGGGCAGGTGATGCTGCTGTCTAGGCGAGACTAATAATAGAGATCCTGCACAAAAATAGCAATGGAGGTGGATGATGGCTTGTAAGATGATGGCTAATTAGTACATATCTACCTCGTGGAACGGCCGCTTGGAGCTCCGATCTATGTTGGTGCAAACTAGCAGAAGTGGCTCGGCGTCGCGCTCCTCTTTTTTGAAACTGAGAGCATTAAGGTTCTCGTCCCCGGCTTCCGTAAAACTAGAGAGCGGTGTCGGTAACTCGAAGTTGAGCTTTGGTTTGTTGGATACCGGCTGTTCTAGCGGTATCTTCCGCTTCAAAGCAGGGGCCTTATTCTTGCGAGGGGTATTTGGAGGTGTCAACCCTCCTGCCAAAGGCAACGAGTCTGCTGGTTCCGTTTTGAGTACCTGTTCTGTGGCAACTTCCTCCTTCACCTTGGTCTTTTGCACCTTTACTCTCTTATTCTTGAGTCTCTTGGAGTCAAGCTGTTCTTGCGTGAGGAAAAGATCGGGAATTTCGTATTTCAACTGAGCAACAAAGTCGTCGCAGTCGCAGAGCACCTCGTAGTCTATAATATTCTCCCATGTAGCTTTTGGAAGCGGAGTCTTGTTGACAAATATGACTTTGCCTCCCTTGTCATGGACTGCGTTGGCCAAACTCTTGACCAACTTCTTCACGCCATCTACTCGCAACGACGTCCCCATGATAAGGAGCATATCTGGACGGGCTCTCACATCACAGTTGAGTCCTTGTGCTAGTATTTCCGCCTGCGGATGGTTTTCGCCATAAAGGACAATAGCCGGACGAAGGAGACCGATATTTCCCGTTAATCTCTTGCCCAGGTAGAGTCTTTCTTGGTACTTGATATAGCAATTGTGGCACTCGGGATTTTCGCCCTGGGAGAGTTGTGTCTTGTGCTTGGGGGTCCACTGGGTTGTGTGAAAGCAGTGGGTGCATGAGAGGTGGTGAAGATCACCGTGAAGCTGAACCACATCGAGTGACTTCCACGACTGGAGAAACGTTTTCCCAGACTCAAACTGCTCAGATCGTACTCCAGTGTTGAGATCGATGTTTCTTTCTAACCCATCGATATTCTGGGTGTAGCAGCGTAACAACTTTTTCTTTTCCTTGAGGGTTTTGATGAACTTGTGGGTTTCTGTGGGGCTTGCTGTGAGTGTCGACAGATAGAGAGACTCCATGAAAGTACAGAAAACCGACAACGAAAGCTCACTGCGGAATAAGGAGATGTCAAACAAATCCTGTCCTTTTATGACAGCTGTGGGGTGTTTAGCTTTCACCAAGTTGTATAACCCTTCCGAAGACCTGAAGTCGGGAATGCCCGCATTACACGAAATGCCAGCTCCGGTGATCACAGCAGACTTCCTGGCCTTGAAAATGATCTTGGCAAGCTCAGCAAACCGGATATGGGTCTGTGGGTCAGTCTCCGCTAGATCTATGGTTTTCATAGTGTCAATGACCAACAGCGCAATTCGCAATATCTATGCTATTATATGCCTTCTTTCGGCTAAGGTAGGTGCAGGGTAAGCAGGATAAGAATTGTGTAGCGAGCAGTAGGGTCTGTGCAAAATGTCCTTTATTGACCTTAGCTAGTTGAAATAACGGAGCAGTCTGATAAAGCCAAACACTACAAAAATTCTGTTGCGAAATGGCGCCAAACTAGAAACACGATTTCAGTCTTGGTTAATGCCTGGTGTTTACACATGTCTCAATTAGGAAAAATGACCGTTGACACCCGCTTATATAAGCAGCAAACCTAGTGGTTTTCATTGCGTTTCAATGGCGCCCGCGAGCAGATGACCGGTATTCGTGCTGTACTGTTACATTCCATATGGCCACATGTTTATATACACTTTCTTTTTACCTTTCTCTTGGTGCCACTCCTTCTCCTCTGGCACAATCGCATTCGCTAGCTGTTTTAGAAAAACAACTAATGGGCGTGTGGTCTAGTGGTATGATTCTCGCTTTGGGTTCTTTCTTCGGAAAAAACATGTGAGAGGCCCTGGGTTCAATTCCCAGCTCGCCCCATTTTTTTCTTTTTGTTAGCGTCTTGCCTCTATTGTATTTGGCCTAAAGTGAGTTTTAGTAACCTGAAGTCTTTCTCTCGTATACTTTGTATTATGCACTTTGACTATTGACCGCTAATTCCATGATCAACCTCGTCGCAAGGTGCAAAAATGGATATGCTGAAAACGAGCACATCTCATCCACATCTTGACGGGAGAGACCATCATCGTTGCTATCTTGGAGACCACTCTCCCATCCATCGAATCTGAAATCAACAAGGTAATTGTTTGGTTCCAACTGGAATAATTGAATCTGCATTTTCATCATATCTGGCACCACACTCGATGCTCCTTCGGATGGAGGGTACTTCCAGCGCACTCGTATGGTCCATAATTCCTCCTCGGTAGGCTTGGCCCATTCAGCACCGAGGTTCTTCAATGCACGGTATATTTCTCCCATAACATCAAGCGGATATGATCTGGAACGGATACCGAAATGCCATCTCGTTTTCAGCTTTTTGTTGGATACCGGCGCTATCTTTGCATCAGGTTTGGTATTCTCTAACATGAACGCACGATGGATAGATGGAAGCGAAGAAGGCAAAATTGCGATAGTTGAGTTTGGAAGTGTCGAAAGATCTGGAACCGTAGCAAGCGTTTGATAAGTGAGCGACAGCTGAACTCCCGGGGCTCTGTGAGTTGCCGAGTTCAACATGGCCTTAGGTGGGCTCAGGGACAAAAAGTTGTCCATCTGATCACCTTTGGTTTTCTTAATATCCTTGACCAAAGAATGGTTCTCCTTCATCAAAAGGTACGCATCGAGAACTTCTGAGCTTGGTTGTGTACCTGATTCATTGGCCCGCTTGATCACAGACAAAATCTCATCGCGGTCATAGCCCATCGTTGCTGAAAGTGCATTAACCACATCATCGTTGACATCAATTTTTGCGGCGTGCAGAACATCCGGTGGTAAGATATAGTCTTCCACGTCATGGCGGAACCAAGGGTCCTCCATTATCTGATGGATAGTTATACGATTTAATGGGTTGACAACAAGCATTCTGGTCAACAAATGCTTCGCGCCAGGAGAGAGGTAGTTGGGAAGGGTGTAAACACCATTGGAAATCTTCTTGAAAAGTGCAGGAATGAACTCGTCATCGAACGGGAGTCTGCCACACAACATGACGTATAAGATAACTCCAGAAGACCACACGTCGACCTCAGGGCCGGCGTACAATTTACCAGAGATCACTTCTGGAGCTGCGTAATTGGGAGAACCACAAGATGTTTTCAAAAAGTTACCATCAGTCATAATGTTGGACAAACCGAAATCAGCAATCTTGACGTTGAGCTGTTCATCCAACAAGAGATTTTCTGGCTTCAAGTCACGGTGGACAATCTTGTGTCTATGGCAGTATTCCACGGCAGCAATAATCTGCTGGAAAAATCTTCTGGCTTCATTCTCAGGCATCTTTCCTCTCTGCACGATGTAGTCAAAGAGCTCTTTCCCCGCGTACTCTATGACCATGATAATCTCATCCTTCAGCTTAATCACATCATACAACTTGATGATATGAGGATGTCTCAACAACCGCAAATACAGAATTTCTCTCTCAATACGGCCTTGCATATCTGACTTCGCCAATGTTTTACGGTTTATGATCTTGAGAGCCACTCTTTGTCCAGTTCCGGTGTGTTGTGCCAACTTGACTTTACCGAACGACCCTTCGCCGAGAGTCTTGAGTACTTCATATCTTCCAATACGGTTCACACCCTCTTTGCCCTTGCTATCGTGTTTATGATGATGCAGGTGATGATGGTGCAGATGCTGACCGTCAGGCTTGCTACCTGAGTCAACCTCTGACATTGTCTTGTTCGTTAGGTACAGCAGAACAACTCGGGGTGACTGAAGGCGAGCACGGTGAGGACACGCCGTCACCTCCTTACATCAGCCACGAAAATCGCCTACCGGATCAGACGTCGATCCGGCGTATTTGTGCCATTACTTTTGCTGGTTGCTACCTGAGGCCGTCTCCGTGACAGAGAGGCCGACTCGCTGGAACGGCTAGGACTTTTATCACGGGCTCTTTCGCCAGAGGACTCGGGCCGATAGTCACGTGATCTAGACGAGCTGTAGCCTCGGGCTTCTTTTGGGGTACTATTTTCGGTATTATTGCTTCTGTTGTAGTTGGTCCTGTTACCGACATCGCTGACTTGCTTCTCGACATGTGTTTCAGTTTTTTCTGGCGTTTGGCCCTTTTCAACATCCTCTTTTGCAAGCATCTTCTCCCAGAGCTGCTTGCAGAATTTGCGGCCGTCCTTTGGTCCCAAAAACTCTGCCATCTGGGTGTCTATCTGGTCTATATCGGGCTCATCAGTCTCTATCAACTCTAGCAAGTATTCAATGACGATGTCATCGTCGGGTAAAAGACGCTGTAGCTCCTTCTTTATCCAGTTTCGCACAACCCGTAGATCGATCTGACGCGTATCAACCTTCTGGTTATAGATTTCGGGCCGTGCCATACCTACGGCTTCTCTTGTCTGGCTTCAAAAAAATGGCTGCGTTTGCCAAATCGTGCGGCTACTTATATAGCACAGGTTTTATGGGGTGTGTGGATGCGAAACCACAGACCCGCTTTTGCAACCACTTCCGACCAACTTAGGGATCCACTCTAGGGGGCATGTTTTCCATTAGCGAAGTATTTGTGGAGCAACTAGGACCATTCCTGGATGTTTCTCATTCTTTGTATGAGACACAGGGAAATATCTGGTCCAACCATTTCCAAAGCTCATATTCCACGGTATTGGCTTCCCCACTAAAGATCTACATTCTGTCAGCCAAGTTGCCAAGAAGGACAGGCTTCGAACCTATTCCGCAGAAGTCGCGATTCTTCATCATCAAGTCATTCACAGGGAAAGATATCATGCTTTCAGTTGAGCACAGTGTGTGGACATCTACCGAGTTGGGCAACAAAAGACTTGATAACGCATACAAAGAAACGGTAAAAGCGGGGGGCAAGGTGTACTTGTTCTTCCTGGTCAACGGGTCCGGACAGTTTTGCGGCATTGCTGAAATGTGCGGTGCGGTTGATTTCAACCTGAAATTGAACATCTGGAAGGAAACCAGTCGTTGGAAGGGGATGTTCCCCATACATTGGATATCAACGTCCTGCTTGCCAAATACGTGCTTTTTGCATTTGAAAAACCGAGCAAATGACGATAAGCCAGTAACTTATTCGAGAGACACCCAGGAAGTCTCACCCAAGGCTGCAACCAAGTTCATCGCAATTTACTCGCATTACGAAAGTGGCCAAATGAGCAAGAATAAAGCAACCAACAGCGGAATTACACATGCCAAGGGCTGAACTCCTGCATGCCCCATTCGTATGGGATATGTTACATCGTATAACTTGGCCGTTATTAAACGTACCACAAGTCCTGCATGTCGCATCCACACCATTAATCATGAGATTCTTCCCTTCCACTCTCAAGCGATGAATAGGTTGCTCTATCGCCGTGGCATAGCCTCGTCGTGTCGTTCGCTTCAAAAAAACGCTGACAGTACAGCAGCGGCCGCCAAGAAGTATCACGGCGATGATGTCAAGTACGGTTCGCTTTCAAGGGCTCAGAGGGCCTTTCTCGATCGAGTAATTAGAGTTGACCAAGCCGGAGAACTCGGGGCAGACTACATATACTTTGGCCAGTACACAGTATTGGCCAACAAGTACCCCCACTTGAAACCTGTGTTGCAGCATATGTGGGATCAGGAAATTTTTCACCACAACACATTCAACAAGTTACAGACCGACCGCAGAGTACGGCCTTCGCTACTCACTCCGCTCTGGAAGGCCGGTGCATTTGGCATAGGTGTATCAACAGCACTAATAGGCAAGGAAGCAGCAATGGCATGCACGGTGGCTGTCGAAACCGTCATAGGCGGCCATTACAACCAACAATTGCGGGTTTTGATGAACCAATTCGATGACATACCCGTCTACGACAAGGCTACGGGTGAAGCGCTTAATGTGGATGACTTATCCCGAGACGTAGCTACATCTTCCGAACTCAGAGAACTCAGAGGCTTGATTAGTCAATTTAGAGATGACGAACTCGAGCATTTGGATACAGCCATCGAGCATGACGCAAAAAAGGCTGTTCCCTACTTGCTCTTGACAGAAATGATCAAATTGGTTTGCAGAGGAGCCATTTGGACCGCTGAACGGGTCTAATGAACCTCCGCCGATTACGTAATGACCGGCTGGAACCAATTTTGTAAATAACAGCAAGTTCTGTGGGAAGCATCAATGTTGATCGTCAGTCCAAGCAGCACGGGAGTAGTGCTCGTGTTTCTACTAGTCCATGCTTCGTAATCAGCCATGTATATGAATTTTGCTATAGATTCTTCCGCCGCGGGTTCGAGCCGCGCACAAAAATAAACAAAGGATATCGCTTGTTTCCACTCTTACTTGATATGTCACGACCAAGCTCAATATATCGGCCAGGAGCGTTCCAGAATAGGCGAAGCCTCTACTTAGCACCACACGATCCCTTTAACTTACTCGATTTCCGCGAAATATCCATTTGTTTGCAGAGTTGTGATTTCACCGCTAGTGAGGAACTCGTTTCCCGACCCACCAGTCGGTATATTAGGACGCTTCTTGAACAAATTTTGGACACATTCATGTGTATATCACCAGAAAATATCCGAAAAGGCGTAAAAGAAGTAATACGAGAGGATAGGGCCGCAAATAAATCTCCCACCAATGGTTCCAGACAAGATGATGATGACGAAAACAACGATCCAGATGACGCTACAAGTACATTGACATTAATACTGCTCCACAGAGGTGCTACCGAGTTTCTACAGACCTGTGGCATACATGACTTTACCTTGATGGATATAATGAGGCCGGAACCTCAACGGATTCGCCGGATCTTGAGTGCCATAGTCAACTATGCCCGATTCCGCGAGGAGAACTCAGTGGAATGTGAAAAATTGGTGAGTCTTAGTGAACAGAATCTAGAGAGGATACGGACAGCCAAGACTGAAAACACCAGGCTAGAAAACGAGATTTCAACCGTACAGCAGAAACTCGATCAAGTTGCGGACGCGCAGGCCAAGAAGGCCAGTTTGAAGCAGATTAACGCGTACAACTCCAAGTTGGAAGCAGAACTAAAGAAACTCAAACGGTTGCAGGAGGAACTCACGCTCAGCTATTCTCAGTACCGTGAAGAGAAGGGCCGCTTAATTGAAAAGCTAGAAGACCAGCATTATCTCATCTTGGAGGCCAACAAGGATATCGAAAAGCTCAAATCATACTTGCATACCGACTTTGACATCCTCAACAAGGTGATAGAAGACCTCCGCGTGAACCTTAACGAATACCAACAAACCGCTTCGAACCAGGAGCAACGCAACCGCAACATCAACATCAGCATCGAGGCATTCCAAGTCATTGAACTGAACGTCAAAAACCTATTTAAAATTCTCGAAGATGTGAGCAATGACCTCGCCCGCCAGAACAGGATATCGGACGAACTCAGCAAGTATCAAGACTTGCTCGAGGAGAAGAAGCAAGAGTCACACGAGTACGGACGGCAGATCCTGGCACTCCAGCGCAAGATTGCTGTCAACGAGGAAAAGACCCAGAAATTGAGAGAAGGGTTCAACCGAGAAACAGAGCGCCAACAACAAGAAACCGCCACTCTTCGACAGGAATACGAGAAACTCTCGCAAGACCGAGCTACCAAGGAACAAGAGTTGGAGCGCACGCGCAAAGAAATCAACAGGTATGAGCATTTGATCAACGCCGAGAAGAATGAATTCAACATAGAGTACAAGAATGCAGAAGCGGCCGTGGGCCGTTTGAATGCTCACGTCAACCTCTACATATCGGAGATGTCCAAGAAACTTTAACAGGGTTGAGTATTCTTTCTATTCATATGCGATACAATTAATACAAGTCAAACTTTCAGTTCTTTTGCCTTCGCCTCCTTGGTGGCGACCTCGTTGTCTTTTGGAAGGGTCTTGTTCGTGGTGAACACCGCGGCGATCAACCCTGCAATAGACAAGGCCAATGAAAAGTAGAAAACGTTCTTGAGCGCTTTCATAAACTCTTCTATAACAAGCGAGCGAGCCGGACCAGGAAGTTTTTTGATGATTTCAGGAGCAGAAATGATCGATTTTGGTGGCATTTGCCTAATGGAATCATAGACTGCGTCGCTGGGTAAGCTGTCTCTTAATCGTTCAATATAGGTGCTTCCCGTAGCCTGGAATATAAGCTGGGCAATAGCGACTCCTAGAACGCCTCCCAAGGACTTTAAAAAGTTTAGCAACACGGTGACGGCGATCAAGGATCCCTCGACTGTGTTTGGCGCTTCCACCTGAACAGCAATGATTGTGGATTGGAACATGAATCCTATGGAGACACCCACCGGGATCAAAAGGCCGATTCGATCACCCACCGACGAGTCCTTGTCCAAAAGCAAAAGAATGCCACATCCAATTGGTCCCAACACAGCAGACACCATCATGGTCACCTTTATGTAGTGGGTGAATCGCATGAACATGCCGTTGAAAACCGAAGAAAAAGCCACTGAGATCACCAACGGCAAAAGCTCGATACCCGACTTCCACGCCGAGGCGCCAAAGACCACCTGAAAGTAGACGGCAAGATAGGTGATAAGGGCCATGAAGAAGCCAAAATTGAACGCAGCCATGAGAATGGCGGCAACGATTTCCGGGTTGGTCACCAACTCTCGAAGAATGATGGGGTGCTTGGACAAGCTGAAATTCCAGTACACGAAGCCTATCAACAACAAGCCGCCCAAAACGAAACATGCAATCACAGCAGCAGACTTCCAGGGATACTCGACACCACCGAAAGTGATGGCCAAGAGAACCAACACGCAGCCGCTGCCGAGGAGGAACGTACCAACATAATCAATAAGGCCCAACTTGGTCTTTATGTTTGACACTCCTCGTGGCGGATGGAAGCCAAACATGAGCATGACAGCAGCTGCGCCGCCAATGGGAAGATTGACATAGAAACACCATCGCCAGGAAACGTGGGTTGCAAATGCTCCGCCGATAAACGGACCGGCCACACTGGCGATGGAAAAGGTGACGCCTATAAGAGCGAAAACCATGGACCGCTTGGAGATGGGAATGGTCTCGGTCATGATAACATTCACCATGGATTGAATAGCCCCACCGCCAATACCTTGGATAACCCTGCCACTTATAAGCATGTTCATGTTCTGCGCCAAGGCTGCGATCAACGACCCGATTTCAAAGATGAGAATGCCCGCCATCATGGTGCTTTTACGACCGAACGCAACCGAGATCTTACCATAGGAAGCTGCTAGACACGCAGTAGGGAGCAAATACCCCGAGGTCAACCAGCCGATTTTCTCAAACGCCCCAAACTTGTCTCCCACCTGGGTGAGAATTGTGGTGACAATGGTCTGGTCCAAGGCAACAATGAAGAGGGTGATGACACAGCTTAGAAGCGTCAAGAAGAGCTTTATGCCGGTTAGGTGGTGGTCTACCGCACGAGTTCCGTCGCCCGCGTTACTCTCAAAGTACTTTTGTCTTTCTGGCTCGTCGAGAAACTTGAGCTCATCCCCGGTTCGGCCACCGGCAGCCACTAACAGACCCACAGAGGACGAGTCCACATACGGAGGCCCATCCTCTTGCGAGCTTCCACGGCTCTTGCTCATGCTGTGGTAGTGCCAATATAAATTAGCGAACTTTCGAAAAGCAATTCCTGGCGCTTATGCAAAAGCCGTTTTCGGATACGGCTGCAATTGCGAACTTGACATAATTCTGGGGTACATAACGGCCGCGGCGGCAAAATGGCTAAATGATTATTATTGGCATTATGTATCATACAATACGTATAAATAAATGCCCTAGTGGCTTAAGAACTCCATAAAGTCCATTTCTTTTTCTTTGTTTTGTGAGGGCTCCCTATTTCGCGACGGCCTGCCAATCTTGAAGTTGGGTGTGAGTCCTCCGTCCCCATTCATCTCCAGCTCCTTGCTTTCCTCAATGATCGGCTCATTGGGGTCCACGGTGCTAAATTGTCTCGATCGGTGTGACCTGTCCGACGATATCAAACTGCCCCGGTGGTACCCTTGGCCACCAGAAACACCAAAACTGTTGGAGCTTAACGAGTTCCTCCGCGAAAAGTCAAGCGTGAACTTTTCCAAGCTGGCACTGTAGGGCAGGATTGTGCGTTCGCCCGACTCGTCCTGAAGGATGTTGGAGAAATCATGGGTATTCAAAGAAGTTTGCGGAGCTGACTGGATGGGGTGGCCGGAACGATGATGAATGGAGGGTTTCCGGAGCCGGCCCTGAATGTAGTGTTCTTGGAGTTTGACCATATGATCCGGGGTGGGCAAAGTGAAGAACGGGAGATGCAAGTACGCCAATATCCTGCGCCAGCGGGGAAACGTGCTGTAGTCGAACATGCTGGCGCAGATTGACCGCGACGTCAACCTGGCACTGGTGGCCATCGAGCTACCACTTTGCGACAGAAGCATTGTCTGGTTCATGTTCTGGACGTACTCCTTCTCAAAGTTCTTCAATATGGTGTATTTCCAAGGCTGTTCGCGGTAGAAGAACACCAAGGTGTCGACGAGGCCGTTGAGCGGCTGGAAGAACGCACCCATGCAATTGAGCCAGTAGATGGGGTGGTTGTTGTATTCGTAGTTGACCTGGGTGGACTGGAGAATGAACGGGAAGAGCCAAAGGACCAAGTATGCAAATGGGTAGACGAAGATGGACTTCATCTGTTTCTCGATGGCCTTTTGGCGCTTGCGGAAGCTCTCCAAGTTTGCGGCGTGGATGTCGGGGTCGTTGCCGATGGAGCCGACGTTCTCTTCGTCGGGAGTAACGTCGTGGGACGAGTGCTTGGGCCCCATGTCGGACAGTTTTGAGTGCACTGCCGTGACTGGCTGGGACTCGTCGGGAAGCACGAACGACGGGATCACGAAGTCCTTGACGGCGCGGAAAAAGTACTTCAACGCCGAGTAGAACGACGGCTTCTCGTCCATCATGGCCTGGGCGCCGTGCTGCTGCAGCCTGTGGATGGTGGTGAAGACGCCGCCCAAGGTGCGGAACTCGCGGATAACGTGAAAGTAGATGAAGGCGTAGGCGCCCATGATGAACACAAAGATGATGTAGCGGGGCACCCAGCTCAACACGAGGCGGTACCACACGGGCCGCTGGGGCAAGTAGCACCAGCACACGAACGAGCTGTAGCCGCCGTTGCCGATGTAGGCCAAGGATGCAAGAATCAACGGGATGAGGAACGAGAGGCCGTAGACGTAGAAGCGGAAGCGGTACAAGCCGCCCTCGATGCCGTTGGAGGTTTTCACCGAGAGCGACGGCCGGAAGATGAGGAGGAACGTGTGGAGCGCAAACGCGAGGATGGCAAAGTCGGCGCCCTCGATGGCGGTGGCCGAGAAGAAGCCCACCACCTGGCAGAACCGGTCGTTGTAGTAGGAGTTGAAGTGGGTCATGACGCGCGTGGGGTACAACAACAACACCACTGCCTTGAGGAGGTCGAAGAGCAACAAGAATGCAATGAGCTGGTGGCGGAACACCAACCGGCGCGGGTCGATGGCAAGGAACATGTAGATGGCTGCCAAGCAAAACACGATGGACACACTGGCAGACGACACAGCCAAGACACGCTGGACCACCACCTGATGGCGGGTGAACCTGTCGATCTGGTCGGCGTCGCCCGTACGAGCAACCAACGCCAGCGACGCACCGGCCACGGATCGGGCGAGGGAGTCGAACACACCCCCCGTCCTGGTGGCTGACATCACTGGGGGTGTTCGGAAGGAGGGAGTATGCTCAGACACAGGCACAGGCAGCCGGGAGACAGGAGCGATGGGAATACGGAAGAAGCAGCTGCAGACTGCCGGCAAAGAACGTGATGGGGGATGTTTGCAAGTGGCGCTTGTGACCAGCGTCGCAGCGCCCTCTTCGCACCGGAGGCTGCGCCTGCACACGGCCGCGTGGATGGACGGTTCGGACCGCAATGCGCGGTGCGGCAGATGACGTAAACCGCACCCGTTCGGGCGATGCCGATGGGATGGGGGACGGTCGGGGGACGGTCGGGGGACACTGTAGCAGGCACCTGGAGACGCAATGCCGGTTGCTTAGGCGCTGGCGAGACTATGAACGTGGTTTGGATGCTGGCGAGATAGTCTGTCCCAGGTGCTGGCATGCGATGGGCGATGCTTCGGCCCGCGCCGTTCCTGCCGATACGGTTGCAAAGTTCCCCTCGCGATGCGGTGCGGGAATGTGACCGAATAAGCTACATAACAAATAACAAGATACAATAGTACAATGTACAATGTATGTTGGTGTACAATAGCAATAACACCACCACTCCACACTACAGCATGCGATGGCATGCAACATGCTGCGTTTCACGTTGGAGAACAATAGCCTCGTATGCGTGGGATTGTTCGCGTCGTGTAACATGCCGCAGAATAATCAGTGGAACGCTATAGGCTACATAGCATGTGTTCGGCAATAGTGTCGACCATCATTAATTTGTCGTTTCATAAATGTTTCATAAAGTGTCGTTTCATGTCTACATCGGTTCAGCGTTCGACATTCTATCATGTCACATTTTTTAACTAAACATTACAGCATTACAACAACACGGCGACAGCGGCGGCAAGACCAGCCAAGCCAGTACCGTAGTGGGCCACACCGGCACCGTTAACCTCGGAGATGGTGGAGGCAGTGGGCTCGGCAGAAGACGACGAGGCGGGGACGGTGGCTGGGGTGGACTCGGAAGCGGGCGCCTCGCTGGAAGAAGCAGCGGTGGTCTCGGCAGCACTCGACGACGCAGGAGCTGGGGCCTCGCTAGAAGAAGCTGGAGCGGGAGCAGCACTAGAAGAAGCAGGGGTGTTGTCGCTGGCACCAACGCGGAGCACAACAGTGGAGCCACCCTCGCAAGCAAAGGTCTTCAAGATGTAGCCCTCACCCTCGGGGCAGGCGTAGAAGTTTCTTCTGTCCTCGGCGGAGTTGAAACGCACTTCTCCGTTCTCGATACCCCAGTCCTTGGAGGCCTGGGCCTCGTCGGATTGGAGGACAATTCCGTCGGGGGTGTTGGACACCCACTTGCCGTCCACGGTCAAGAAGCCGCTTGGCTCCTGCAAGTTGAAGGTGGCGGCACCGCCGTTGTTGACACCCAAGGCGTCCCCGTTGGAGGTGACGGGACCATTGACCAGGTCACCGACGGCGGTGGCCTGGAAAACCTGGTCGGCAGAGACAACGGCAACTAAAGCGAGAAGAACGTGAGTGGAAAGCATTTTTTGATGATGAAAAATCGGGTGCTCATCAGCCATATTTATATTGACGTTTTCCCTCCCTGGTGCATTAGCGAGCCGCATCCACGTCACGAAACCACCAGCACTTTCCGGCATACACCGAGGGTGCATGTGCTGCTTCTAAAAAAAGAACTGCACGCGGGCGCTGGTGCCCCTTTCGGGATAGCAACAAGGTACCCTTTCAGATGCATTCTGCACCAATACGTGACTCGGCCTGTACCAGGTGGGCGCCACTATTGTGGCAGATTTCGGTGCGTTCCGGAGGTTGCAATGGAAAAATGCACCTGTGAGGTCATTGTGCGCCGCGATGGCATGAGCCGTGTGGCCGTATTGGCGTATGGGCGTAGCGTATAGACGTATAGGCGTATTGCCGTATAGGCGTGGCAGCAGCTCGGCAGCCCCTATCTCGATCGCCCCGACCTCGTGGTTGCTGGTGCTGGTTCGGCATTGCCCCTGCTGCAGCACACCATTGCCGACTCGGCCAGCGGGGAGTGGCTGCATCTTACCCGAGAACCAGAGCTGCATTTCTTGGCATGCTTGCAGGCCGATGCGGCTATGATGTCATGTCACCATGCCTATTTTAATTACTTTTGTATGCAAACAGAGCGCCGCAACCCCAGGTGGCGACTGCCGTAATGAAATGTACTGAACCGAATGAATTGAATTAAGAAATCTCACTACCAAAAATAACTGTAAAAAATTTTTCGTGCCAATTGAGCTTGACATTGCCGTTGGTGTCCACCAGCCGGGTCTCGGCCACCTCGTTGTAAAACTGCTGCTCGTGCAGCTCCACCTCCTTGAGGCCGGTCACTAGGTCCACGAGCTTGGGGTCGCGCCACTTGGTGCGCCGGATCAATTTCCAGCTCACAAAGATGGCAATGTTGACAAAGATGAAGAGGTACGAGAACAAGAACGACTTGATGTCCCACTGGCCGGGCAAAAACACCGGGTACGACGCCACAAAGATCATCACGAACGCGGACACACCGCCGATGATTCCGAGCCACGGCTGGAACCACGTCTTGAACGGGAGGGTGTCTCGGTCGATTCCCTGCGCCTGGAGCGCCCGGTAGAACGACACGTACACCACACAGAGAACGGTAAAGTTCATCAACTGGCACGAGGTGATGATGTTGATGATCCAGTCGAGCACCACCCGCGCCAGCTCGCCCAACTGCAAGAACGAAAGCAACGCCCACAAAAGCGAGATGATCACGCAGTACAAGGGAATGCCGGTCTTGGTGGTGGCGGTCAAGAACTTGGGCGCGTACCCGTCGATGGCCACGCCGTAGAGGGTTCGGGACGAACAGTAGGTGTAGGAGTTGCCGGCGGAAAACGCGGCGGTGACCAACAATGCATTCATGATGTCGGGAAGCACCTTGATGCGCAAGTTGTTCATGGCAATGACGTAGGGCGAGCCGCCGGCTCCTGGCGCGCTGCCGCCCATGGTGCTGACCAACTGCGGGTCGTTGTAGGGGATCAAGATGCCCACACAGAGCGAGCCGCCGATGAAAAACACACTCAACCGGATGAATACCTGCTTGAATGCCGACGGCAACGTTTTGCGCGGGTTGACGGTCTCGGACGCCACCGACGCAATGTACTCCGGCCCGGCAAACGTGAAGCACGCCTGGATCAAGCACGCGAGGAAGCCCTCGAACCGGCCTAGGTCGCCGGTGGTGTGGTACGCGGCCATGGCACCCGGGTCTCGCCAGTACCGGAACCCGAACGCATCGTGCTCGGGGTTGCCGCCCACCATGGTGATGAAGGTGAAGATAATCAAGCCGGTGGCCAAGATGACCTTGCCCAACGAAAGCCAGAACTCGGTCTCGCCGTAGATGGCCACGCCAAACACATTGATGAAGAAGTACAACACCATCTGGACCGCAAGCGGAATGGCCGCCGAGTAGTCGTCGCGCCAGAAATGGATGATGGAGTTGACGGTGACCACCTCGAACGGAATCTGGGCACAGCACAAGAACCAGAAGTTCCACGCGGTCATGATCTCAAGTGCCTCGTCACAACAGCGGCCCGCCATTCTTACAAAGGGAGAGGTGATGGGGAGATAGGTCACCATTTCGGCCGTGGACATGGTGATGCATAAGATAGGAATAGACCATACTATGAATGCTAGGAACAAGTTCAAGGGTCCTCCCTTGGCTAGCGCCCTGCCGATGGACACGAACAACGCCAGGCCGATGGTGGCGCCGATCCCCAAGAGCTGGACGTGTCTGCCGCGGAGCGATCGACGTAACGCGCCGTCGGCGTCGCTGGTGGAACTGGTGATGCCACTGTATATGGAGCCGCGGTCCTTTTCCTTGCTGCTTTGCAAGAGCCCCGCGGTGCTGGAGGGCAAGATCTCCACCGCCGCCGATCCGGACGCTTCGTTGGAAGTGGACGGCTTTGGCACATGCGGGACAAAGTTGTCGTGAAGAAATGAAACAAAGGTCATAGTCGAGTGGGCTGGTGATGTTCACAATCGTATCATGAAGCGCCTCTAGGTGTCGGATGTAGCGAAAGAAGGCGGATTTTAAGGAAAGGAAAAAACACTGGATGCGAAACTGCGTAACCTGAACCCCAGCTCTTATATAAGACATTGGATCGAGGAACCTCGCCGGAAAAAAAAAAATGCGAGTATCGAGGAAGCGAGAATTTGTGGGGGAGAAGACACCCCGGGTGGGGAAAAACGGCCACGCAAAAATAACGGCCATACAAGCAGCGCATGTGGCTACCGGACAACACCCATCACCACCTACCTGCCTGCCACCGTCCACGAGCGCTTGCCGGCAGCAGCAAGAGTACGGAATACCCCGACCGGTTTATGACGTAAGCCGCTCGCCGTATTGGGCGATCGTATGACATAAGGGGGCGCCACTACGACGGTCATTGGTCCGAAGCCACCATGCGAGGCCCCTGCACCACGAACCCCTTAGGTAATCGTGCAGGGGCCCGGTCTGCACCTATTGTGTCAAGTGGGGCTAAAGTTGTTTTGGTTGTTTGTGGTTGCTGATTGGTGTATGGTCATATATTGTCATATTTTGTATTTGGAGTAGCTACGGGCACTTCGGCATACACGCATACACCACCACCTTCACTCACACCTAGTAGAACATCATGCCCAAGCCAACGGCCACCGCACCCAAGGTGAAGCCGGCAGAGTTGGTGTAGGCAGCGTTCACCTCGGAGATGGACGAAGAGGCACTGGGAGAGCTGGACGAGCTGGCGTCGCTCTTGTCCTCCTGGGTGATGTTGGCACACGCGATTCTCGAGTTGTTCAGAAAGTGGACAACAACCGATTTGCCGCCAATGTACGCAGGACTGTCGGAGTTCAACGAGAGGTACTCGTCGACAAACGACTGCTCGGTGGAGGGAGCAGTGAGGTTTCCCAGTCTGAAGGCAACGTTACCAACCTCGGTGTCTTCGAGAGTAGTAGCGGTGGCGCTTCCGTTGTACGGGTTCAAGTGCAACTTGGTTCCCATACAGTCGCCGTCTGCAGGCACGGGAAGCTCGTGGACGTGCCATGGGAAGGGTCCCCCGGTGCTGGGAAGACCGTCCAACAGCAACGACACAGCAATGCTGCCGTTCTGGAGCCCAACAAACTCCACCTGGCCGTCGAGTCTGTTGTCAAACTTGGCCACGTACCGGGCACCCTCGGGGGAGTCGTTTGCCTTCTTCAACTCGGCAATAGCCGCGGTTGCGAGGAACGCACTAGAGACAATCTGCTGAATATTAACCATCGTCCAGGACAAAACGGTTGTGCTACAGCCTTATATACCGCCGGCATTCCGAATACGGCGCCGGTGCAGCTTTCAAAGCAATTGAAACAATAGAAAGATTGCAGCAACGTGCATGAGGTGTTGCATAGAGATTATCGAGATAACTGCGAAAGGAAGGTGGACGCCCCCTCCCGCCGGGTAAACCAATCAGAAACACATAATAGACCTGCCTTATACGACCATATGCTAGTCGTATTCGGAACACCGGGCTGCACGTGTAAATGTACCCCTAAGCCAAGAACCTGTCAACGAGTGACATATTTTCGCTAAGTGAAGGCGGGGCGGAAGCCCCTCTCTTATATACCCCCACGCCAACGACAGGCACGACACATTGGGTGCCCAAATTTGCTCATCTCCCCTGGCCATCAATCCAATTGGTATAATAAATGCTCACCACCCCGTTACGAGCACAGCCGAGGCTTGTGCGACGCCGGGGTTGACACACGGCCGAGATCAGCGGCGCTGCCCTGCAGGTACCGTCAGGCCCGGTCCGGAATGAGCAACAAGAAACTGGGCGGCGCACGACCGTTGTTTAAGGTTTCTACCCGGCTTCTGCCCAGCACCTGCATGTGCCGAGGGGGCTGGCGGGCTGGGCTGCGTGCAGGACACGCGACTACAACTGTCACAGGCGTCCTTCTAGCAACCATGTATGTGCCGTTAGTTGGAAGAATATCCCTCTTCGAGTGGCCGCTTATTATCGTGTCATTAATCTTATCGTGGCTCGAGTATGTCATCTCCACCATAGCCACGGTACTCCCTCGGGAAGTCATCGGCTTTTTCACAGCCACCGTCACCCTTTTGTACAAGTTGACTCCAAACCCGATAAATTTGATTCTGCTGTCTCGAGATGTCGCTGTGGATGGCCAGGTGTCGTTCAGATACTTGTACAAGGATGGAGCCACTGTCCATAAGAGCGACCATGAACGGATGGTGAACATTCTCAATGCTGCCGATGTACAGGAATTATGCCAGATACATGGCTATGACGTGGAAAACCGCATAGTACGGACCAAGGACGACTACTTGTTGACTCTCCAGCGTGTCACCAAGCCAAATACGCCCAGAAGGAGATCCAACGGTAAGGTTATTTATCTCCACCATGGCCTTTTGATGAGCAGCGAAGTGTGGGTGACGATGGTGCACACGCACCAGAACTTGCCGTTCTTGCTCTACGACTTGGGATACGACGTGTGGTTGGGCAACAACCGTGGCAACAAGTACTCCCAAAAAAATTTGGTCCACCCCATCACCTCGGAACAGTTCTGGAACTTTTCCATCGATGAGTTTGCCTTGTTCGATATCCCCAACTCCATCGAGTATATCCTCAACGAGTCCGGGGCCAGCAAGCTTACGTACATCGGCTTCTCCCAGGGAACCGCCCAGGCGTTCGCAGCCGTGTCGATCAACCCAGAGCTCAACAAGAAGGTGGAACAAATCATTGCCATTTCGCCAGCAACGACGCCGCACGGACTTTACTCGCGGTTCCTCGACATTCTCCTCAAGTCATCACCCAACATTGTCTACTTGTTGTTCTCCAGAAAGACACTCATGCCGTCGGTGTTCTTCTGGCAGCAGATCATGTACCCGCCGTTGTTCGACACCTTGATAGACATCTCCAACTACATTCTCTTCAACTGGAGGGCCTACAACATCACCAAGCTCCAAAAGCTTGCTTCCTACGCCCATTTGTACTCGACCACCTCGGTCAAGACGGTGGTGCACTGGTTCCAGATCATCGGCTCTAAGAAGTTCCACATGTTCCGGGACAACGCCACTTCCATCGGCGGCTCAACCTCCATCACCTACCCGCTCAAGAGCATCCGGGTGCCTATCCATTTGATCTACGGAACCACCGACTCCTTGGTGGATATCAACGTCATGTTGAGCCAGCTTCCCGAGACCAACGTCACGGCACAGCCGGTGGAAAACCACGAGCATTTGGACAATATCTGGGGCTATGACGTGCAGCAGAAAGTGTTCTCACATGTCTTGGGCTACCTCAGTGAAACCCTCCATGCGTCGTCTCCGCTGCCAGTGGAGCGGGTTGAACAATCGTATTTAAAGGCAATCGGAAGCTCCGACGACTCTTCCGCAACCTTCAACGACCTTTCTACAAAAGAGGTGGAGCTCACCTACAGAAAGCCGTCCGCCAGCGGATCGCTCTTTCTCTAGACAACCGCCTCTCACCGGCCTCTCACCGGCCGGCTGCAATCTGCCGCCCGTGCACCAACTAATCTCCTCCAACAACCCACGAAAAGGTTGCAACCGCCTTACCTAATCAGGCAAGTTCCCGGGCCAGTGGCATTCCCGACTGTGGCCGGATTTCTGGCTTCCGCTTATTATACTAATACCACGATACCATAGCACAACCGTAGCAGCAGTCGCGCCACTCAACGCTCGCGATCACCGGCCCGCGTCTCCTGGTTGCCTGATCCACCCTGGGCGCCCCATCTCATGTACAACGGGCGTGTGTGCACCGTTTACGGCAAGATTGGATTCGGTAACGGCAAAACTGCAAAACCTGCTGTGGAGCCAACGTAAGGATGGCTAGCGAATCAAGGGTAAGTAGATCCAGTGTTGATGCTGGGGTATAGTACCTGGCTAGCAAGCATTTCAGGACTTTTTAGACTACTTGACTCCACGTCCTTCAATGGTCCTGGTTGTTCAGCGACAGGGCACAGCCAATAGTTGTGGCACTAAGACAGTACTAACTTCAGACAAGCCTTGAATCAGGTCTGGTATCCAGCTACCTGCCACAAAGTAAGTACCACACCCGCCTTTTATCGTTTTTTTTGCAGCTTCTAACCAGACCTTTTGACCCGAATTTATGACTCGCAACCGCCGTCTTCCGGCGGCACAAATTATAACGCCGCTAAAAGTGACCCGATATACTCGGAGCTTCAGAAATTGGCCAATAGTTCCCCACCAGAGACCCTTCCGAGGTCACAGCTGACGTCAATCAACCACTATTCCAGCCAAGTCAGAATGGTTCTTGACCACTTGTTGGCCAAAGACAACGTCGAGGACAACGCTAGAGCCATGTTGGAGAGCCGACTACTCAATCTAACAAGCTACATACCTGTGTGTGCCGAGAAACTGCGGCAAGCTCAACGGTTCTACCCAAACGAACGACTCTCAAAGATCCTTATCGACAACTACAACCCGCTCTTCCAGTTTGCGTCGTCATACTTCAACCTCTCGCTTGCATCACACATCACCCGCTACATGGTGGACCTCATCTACTCTCTTGAATACTGGGAGCTCTACCATTTGTTGTACTTTGTTCCCGACTTGGACTATTTTTTCAAGCTCGTCGGTATTGATGTGATCACCACCTCGTTCGGACCTTTGGTGAGGCCGCCAGAGACTTACTACTCGGAATCCATGTCTCAGGGGTTTGAATACCCGTTCCCCTATCCGTTTTATAATTATTCATTTCATTCGTTTGACCCAACAGCCACAAGCAAAAAACAAAACACCATCAATATTACCCCGTACGTGGATATAACCCTTCGCCAGGAGGAGGAGAAGTACTCGAATGCAAAAGAACGAGAAAGAATAGAGCTAGTACTGGGAGAACAGGCCCGGAAACACATAGCGCGGCGCCACGCAAGTACCGCCGAATCTACTGAGTCGAGCGAAGATAACCAGGAACCGGAGGACGAAGATGACGATGAAGACGACGGTGAAGACTACGAATCAATGGATATTGGAGAAGATTATAATGGATCGATTAATAGCGAGGGCATGGATAAGCACATTGCCTTTGGCCAAGCACAGAATGGAATAATGGTGAAAAACGAGGCCGGACAGCAGAGCTTTGCCATCATCCCCATTGACGGGAGAGACTTCGGCGACGACAAAAAGACAAAAAACAAATCGGGGGTCATTCATCAATGTCACTTGACTGATCCTCTAAGCAACCAGACTTGCTTAAAAATCTTTTATGGAAAAAACGAACTTTTGCGGCACCAGGAATTTGTACACGCGACTAAAAAGAAGATATACAAGTGCGTTTACTGCAGCCAAAATGGAAACAAGATACAAAGCTATCCTCGTCATGATTCGTTGGCTCGCCATATCCGCAGGAAGCACGGAATAACTGGCAGAGACAATAAAATGGCAGTCAATTTTGCCAAGGCCAACGTGGAGATTATTGACGAATCAATACCACGGGCCCAAGCAACTGACGCTACAGCCAAAGACGACACAGGACCCGCAAAGGAGCTTGTTGTGGCATTCAACGAACAACCAGCATGGAAATTCGTACCCGATGCATCTAGTTCTGATGCTACCACATCAAGCCCTTTCTCAAAGTTTCTGGCACGCGATAAACCACCCTCCTTGGTTGATGAAAGTAAACCAACGTGATGCCTACAATTCTTGCATTCACCATGTAGCCACAATATACATGTATACTTCCCGTCCTGCACTTTACCTTCTCCTCTCCTTAGTCGTCTTTCCAGTTGGCTGCGAAAAAGTCGTGCGCCCAGGTGCAGAAATTCGGAAGTGATCAAAATCATTGCAGCTTATTACTAGTTGGATTTAAGAACTAATTACGCTGGCTAATACGGACGCGTTTGCTTCATATCTATCTACCCTTACCTAATGCTAAGCATAAGAAACAAATTTGCACATCTGAAGATATATTAGTGACACTAGAAAGCTTTTGCACTGGTAACACCACAAGGGCAACAAGTTGACAACGAGGTCGCCACACAAAAAAACGCATCAGAGAAGCATAGTAAACTATCATCGCTTCACTCTATTGGCCGAATCAAGAAAATCTACTCACCGGATTCCACCAGACGAAATTCAATACATCATGGATCTTCCGATACTTCACCGCATGACAGAATCGCTCCCAAAGTACCGGCCGGTTTCCTTGCCACTCCCACCCAGTTCTGCCAAGCTGGCAGATACCCCTCCGCTAATCGAAGTGCTCAAGGAGCAGGGCGATCTTAGCGAGGATGAGATTGTGAAAATCCTTAACGTGTGCAATCCGTCCAACATAGAAGAATACAGCGAGCACCTATTCAAGTTGGCGACAATACTCTATGATAACAGGATTGGTCCGGAAAACTTCCGCGTTCTTGAGGCTAAATTTAATGAATTAACAGACCAAGTTAAGCAGTACATGCAAGAACAGGATTTTATGACCACCGAGTCCCATTTGGTCATCGAAAAATGCTTTGATATTCTCATACTACTCTCCACTGACGGTAAGTCATTTGCGCTAGCTTCGCGTTCCATCCGTTTCTTGACGCAAATGATCATGAGTTTGAGTTACTGGCAGATTTACAATCTCTTGTTGTGGAAACCTGCAATTTATCAGTTCTTGCTCATCATTCATTTCGACCTCGAAGAGTGCTACAGTAACTTTATTCGTGACTACACAGCCTACAATCAGAAACAAGAAAATAAGGAACGAATAGTGACTAGATCTAGGGCACAGTCCCTGGCTACCCTGACTAGTTATACCCCGAAGGAGACTAAAGTCAGCGAGTCGTCTGAAGAAGAACAATCCATCGACAGCGACAGTGATCATACAGATGACTTTCCGTTCATTCAAGAAACACCCAAAGTCAAGAGACAAAAGAGACCAAAGAAGGAGGAAAAGCCACAGGCAGTGGGCCAACTGTACCACAAAACTACAGGTAATGAGACAGAGGGCGTTGATAACAAATGGCAGACAAACAAGTCTTCCAATTATGACCCCGAAGTGGTACATGAGTGTCAGCTTCCAGCACCGGAAGAGCCGGATAAAATGTGTTTGCGCCGCTTCTCTAGGAAGTATGAGCTTATCAGACACCAAGAAACTGTCCACAGCAAGAAGAAGAGGTTGTTCAAATGCTACGTCTGTATTAAACAGACTCCTAACGTGCTTCCCAGGATATTTACCAGGCATGATACCCTTGCCAAACATATAAGGGTGAACCATAAAATATCTGGCCGGGAAGCTAAGGCTGAAGTTCAATTCTCGAAGAAACACGCAGAAATCGTCGAAGAAGGCGATGTAACGGTACAAGTTGGAAGGCGGAAAACAAAGGTAGATTACGACTTAAGAGCTCATTTGGAGATGGAACGCACGAAGCGTGAAGGTGGTGACTCTGATGCCACATATCCTGAGGTTTCCAAAGTTGATGAATCGGGTCCTGAGTCGATAGTTGATGATGTAGCTATGGAAGAATCATGATAATACGTTTAATACTAAGTTATACTTGCTATTTTACATATTCGTTGAGGATCTAAAATTTTATGGACGCCTCCTCGTAGGCACGCTGGTCCAAGATTGCCTTTCTGATATCCTCGTCAACCTCGTCAAAAATCTCTGAAGGAACATCCTTCAAACCCGTGTACCTTCTTGTTGCATCAGGATTGTAGAATTTAGTATCCCAGTATAACTGGCCAGAAAGACCTCTTTGGCGTGATATACGGTGGACTGTTGGCTGGGTTCCAGTTGGATAGAAGGTGAGGCCCGTGTATACATCTTTGACTCCTCCGTATGTCTGGCTGCGTTGGCTGAGAAGAGCAGAATTGTACTCGCGAGTCTTTGCCGCCATTTGGTACATCCAGGTTGGATCAGATTGATAAGCTACCAGCGCTGACCCAGCCAACGGAGGAGTGCCTGAACCCGCCTGGTTATTTTCTGAATAGGCGTTGGCTGCGTTTAGCGAATACTTGTAGAGTTCAGTTGGGTCAGCGTATTCGCCGGCCACATCGCCGTTCTCGATTGCCTTCTGTTCCCAAAAGTCGTCAGTCACCTTCTTACCGTCCTTCAAGATACGGGCACCAAACTCCCTGAAGATGGTACGCGCAGTAACCAAGTTCACAGAACGTCCTTTGTAAGAGTTGGGAATGATGTGGCGTTCAATAAGGTCCATTTTCTCGGCGTCGGTGCATACCTTCTTGAAAAGGTTGTGATGGGTCTTGAATAAAAGATACGAGTCACGAAATCCTACCAAACGTGCGGGCTCGGTGGATATCATATAGAGCCTTTCGCCCTGCCCAAGCACAGTAAAGGTATTGATACGGTATTGCCGACCGTCTTTCAACCGGCCGAACTCGTCCACCTTCTCTATAGACTTGGGATCCTCGTCCATGACAACCTCGTCATTAACAATGTTGATGAGATTACCGTCGTCGTCATAGTAGCCATCATGGCCTATCAGAACTATGGGTTTTCTTCCTCTTCTCTTGAGCTTCTTCATGATTCGCTTTGGTGCTGTAGGGGCTGGGCTGGCGCCTGGCTTGGGTGTGTTTTCCTCCTCTTCCTCCTCGTCTTCCTCCTCATCTTCGTCACCATCGCCATCGGCATCCAACTCTAGATCATCTTGGTTGTCATCGTCTGCCAGCGCACCATCAGCATCCTCGTCTTCGTCATCGCTGACTCTTCTTCTCTTGCGCCGACTGACTGGGACGTCTTCAGGATCTTCGCTGTATTCCTCACCATCGTCCTCTTCGATATCCAAACCCGAGAGATTGGCCCTCTGTGTCCGTCTACGAGTTAATCTGCCGACTTCTGCCGTTTCTGGTGATGCCAGTCTTAAGCTTCGCCGAGACCGAACCATGAGGTTACTGTTTTCAAAGATAAAAACTTCAGCGCGCGCTACAAAATCGTCGCTAAATTGTCACTGTATTGACTTCCGCGCAACTTTTCACGCTGGCGGCCGGAACATAGAGTGTCCCCACTATATACATAACTCATGTGCTGGGCTCAGCATCTGCTTCTGGCTCATTCTTGAATGCAGCTTTTCCATCAAGGTACTTGTCAAAAGCATCATTGTTCTCAGGAAATGGACGCTTGCCCAAGAGCCTGATCATGTCCTCTCTCGTAATAAACTCCTTCTTTAAAAGCTCTTCGGCGACAAGCTCCACTTCTTTCGAGCGTTCTTGAAGCAACGTCTTACACCTGTCGTAGCACTCTTGCACTATACGTTGCACCTCCTCGTCAATCACCTTGTTCGTCTTGTCACTGAATGGCTTGGTCAAGTCGTCTGACGACCGCGAGTCAGCGTAGTTCACCATACCGACCTTTTTCGACATACCAAAACGTAACACCATAGATTGCGCAATGCTGGTAACTTTCTTGAAGTCATCGTGTGCTCCACTGGTCACAGAGTTGAAATGGAGCTCTTCTGAAGCTCTTCCTCCAAGAGTCATGATCATGCGGTCGTACAACTGTTTTGTTGACATCAAATATTGATCAGGTGGTAGGTATTGCGCATATCCAAGTGCACCTTGACCACGAGGAATAATAGATACCTTCAAGAGCGGATGGGCATACTTGAGGTACCAACCGCAGACTGCGTGACCGGCCTCGTGGTACGCAACAATACGCTGTTCTTCTGCACTCAAGATCTTAGACTTCTTCTCAATACCGCCAATGACCCTCTCGATAGCAAGCTCAAAGTGTCTCAATGCAACAGAAGTGGCGTTGAACCTTGCAGCAATCAAAGCAGCTTCGTTACACACATTAGCAATATCTGCTCCCGAAAATCCGGGGGTTAACGCTGCAAGTCTGCCGGGAAGATCCTTGTCGATATTCTCCTGCAACTTGATCTTCTTCAAGTGCACCTCGAAAATTTCCTTACGTCCCTGAAGTTCAGGATTGTCAATGGCAATGTGTCTGTCAAAACGACCGGGTCTCATCAATGCTTTATCCAAGATGTCTGCTCTGTTGGTACCAGCAAGGACAACAACATGGTCAGTGCTGTCAAATCCATCCATTTCGACCAACAACTGATTCAATGTGGTCTCACGTTCATCATTCGCACCACTAGCATTTCCTTTGGAACGTTGCTTACCAATAGCATCAATCTCGTCAACAAACACGATGGAAGGAGCGTTCTCTCTGGCAGTCTTGAACAAATCACGAACACGAGACGCACCCACACCAACGAACATCTCAACGAATTCGGAACCGGAAACAGAGTAGAAAGGAACACCAGCTTCACCAGCAGTGGCTTTGGCAATCAAAGTTTTACCAGTACCTGGTGGACCTGACAAAATGGCACCTCTGGGGATCTTGGCACCGAGCTTCTCGTATTTGTCGGGATTTTGCAAGAACTTGACAAACTCCATGACCTCTTCTTTGGCTTCGGACATACCAGCAACATCCTTGAATCTAATTTTGACATCAGATTCCTGGTTGAACTTCTTGGCAGTTGATTTTCCAAAGCCGAGAGGACCACCCATACCACCCGCAGTAGCCTTCTTGGTCATGTAATAAATGGCACCCAAAAACAAGAGGGTAGGGAGGAAGTTAATTAACATTTTGGTCATACTACCCTCATTGGAAAATGTCACTGGAACTCTCATGGCATCTGCAATGTTATACTCATCCTGAACGTTCCGCAAGCTGCGTTCAAATGATTCGATGGATCCAATATTGAAAAAGAATTTACCTTGGTGGGGATATTGAGTCTTACCATTCTCGTTCAATTCCACGTAAGCAGTTCTGTTATTAACCACGACCAATTTGGAGACAAGATTCTTCGATAAGAACTTGGCCGAAAACTCTTGGAACGAAATCTCATGGTTGTTTTCAGCCGATAACGTGTAGATGAAGTACGTGACCAAACCACTCAAGAGACCGATCTGGAAAAGTCTCATGGGCGAAGAGTTGAGATTGATTTCAAATTCCATTGGCTTTTTCTTGTCCGAAGAAGATTTTTTGGAATCACTGTTGTTCTTCTTCTCGGTGAAGAAAAAGCCCGGCTTGTTGTCAGATGACTTTTGTTGCGATGAATCGTTACTTTTTGTCTTATAAAGCTTTGAAAATGACTTTTGGATCTCACCCACCTGTTCTGTAAACACCTGGTACCGGGCGTACTCGTACGGGCAGATGGGGCAGGTGTATTTTTCGTCGTTTCCGGCAAACGGCGTAGAGGAGAGGACGCCAAACACATTAAACCACCCGAGGACAACCTCTTTATCGAGATCGACCTCTTCTGCAACTTTGGGAGCCAATTCTTGAGGATCGTCCGTTGGCTCAAGGGCTGCATACCTGTTCAAGAGCTTTGACACGACCGGGTTTCCAAACTCAACCTCGTCCAAAAAGACAATATTGTTGGCCAACATGTAGTACAAGTGGAAATACAACAAAACGGCTTCTTTGGTGATTGGTGTTTCCTTAGGGTGGTATTCCCGGAATGACAGAATGATGTCCTCGATCAAGGTATCCGGATTTGCGTTGGGGGTTCTTCCACTGGCGTACGCCTTGCACTCGCGCAAAAACGCATCCAACATAAATGCGTATACGACATGGTAATGGTGGACGTTTTTCAACTCGAGCGGATTTTCCTCGAACCGGATGGTGGGCAACGGTGCGTCACCCACATCTTGTATCGAGTCTTGAGCATTCGTCACTCTGCTTTCCTGCTGCAAAAGCTCAGCCCGCAACCTTAGGCGTTCTAGAAAGCCGGCATCTCGGTACTGGTCCTTAAGCTCTTTCATTTTCTTGATTTCCTTGTTAATTCGGTCCTCTTTCGACTCATGCTTGTGGTCCTTTCTCGAGGGGTATTGGGCATGGAATAACCTTTTTATCCCAGCAGCAGTCTCGCTAGCAGCAATTCTCCTTGCATTTAGACCCAAGGGCCCACTTACGATCCGGGGGCGAAACGCAAGTAACATGGTGATTGTAGCCCGGCGCGACTTCCGATGGCGTCCAACTGAGGTATTTATGCAGTACCCCACACTCTAGTGTGGGACAGGTGTCTAGTGCGGCCAACTACAGTTGGAGACTTGGTGGTCTAGTATTTTCTATTGTGGCCTATATAGGATATGTCATACAGTAGTGGGATCCAGTATCTGGATCAGTAGTGGACCGGTAGTGGATCAGTAGTGGACCAGTAGTGGACCAATATTTGAATTTCAACTCAGTTAGCCTTGATTGAGAAGTGAGAGGTCACTGGTCTGTGGTCACTAAACCGGAAGTCCAGAAAGTTGTTGGACAAGACCTCGTACCCCTCGACTGTCACAGCAGCTCCAGGACTGTTGCTGTTGCCAGGTGCCCAGATAAAGTCGATAACAGACTGGTTGTCACCGTACTCGAAACCGGTGTAGGTGGTCTCATTTCCTGTTTCGTGGTTCAAGGCAATCACGTTGGTGTCTGCCAAGTAGCCAGCTACAGTTTGGTACGAGACATCCGACGAGATTGCGTTGAAATCGCCCAGCAAAAACTGCGGGTAGTTGTTAGGAATCTGCTGCAACCAGCCAACGATCAATTTGGTCGATTCCTGGCGACTCTGTTCGCTCTTGTTGTCCAAGTGGGTGTTGAAGTAGTTCACCTTGGTGCCGGTTGCTCGGTGCTGGAATGTGGTCATGGTGACAATCCTTCTGCTTCCAGCATCCCACCCGTAACTGGGAACATCTGGGGTAGGACTGAGCCACTTGTAGGTACCATTGAGCAACGTCCATTCACGGGTATCATAGAGAACAGCAGCATACTCGCCAGCTTCCTTGCCGTCGTCTCTGCCGACTCCATAGTGTGTCCATGGGTACTCGTTGCTGTTTCCGTCGTTGAGGCCAGTCAAGACATCCACAAGCTGGTTGTGCTTGAGTTCCTGCAACCCGACTAAACTGGGGAGATCATACACTCGCGACTTGAGGGCTGCAACGACCCCGTCCTTCCTCTCCGACCAGGGTCTCTCGTCGGGGAATCTCTTGGTGGTGTCTTCTCTCACATTGTTGGTGTAAATTCTAAACGCCATGTCCGTGTCTCTGGTTTCCAACGTGTCCCATTGGACTGGGTGGGCAACGACTGAAGAAGCAAGCAACAAGATCAGGGCAAACGAGAGATGCATTGCCGCTTATTGCCGATCGGTCGCAGAATCGTTTTCTTTTATATCCAAAGCAACGTGGTGCCCGTTGCCAGCGCATAACACATGGTGCGTAAGGGACGCATTGCATAGGAATTGTTGCCTATGTACAATTGGCGCCATGTGGTCCCTGGCAGCCAAATGGGAACCGCAAGGAGCCGATGACATTTGCCCGAACGACTGGCTGCAAACCTTATAGCCAACGTGCATATGCACGTGGTTGTCAATGCAGGTGCATAAATAATTAGTTTGACATGTTAAGTGTGGACCTGATCCAAGGAACAATAGTGGCTCGGTTGGCGGAGCAACAGGGGTACACTTCTAGCCCTGAAATCGGTGAGTCCTAGAGCAAAAGCGCAAAACGGCGATTGCAAATGCATGGTTCCAACTTTTACCGAGCTTGTCTGCAAGTAATTAGAGGATTCTGCACGTCAAACATGATCCGAAGAAACCAGCGGCAAGGTTAGATGGGTCCAGGAGTGTGCCGAGACAATGTGGAGCAGGTCGTTGCGATCGCCATCGTGGGGCTGATTATTCGCAACGGCGAATTCATGTCACATGAAACGCAGCACGTTGCTGATGGGGTGCATATTTAGCCACAATCGGCCCGGTAGCGCAACACCCTTCCTTCTCCAAGCCGTAAATGCTCGGAGATACGGAGCAACTTTGCAGGTGAACGATGCGGTGCCGATGAGCGCGCAAATTGCAGCCATCGTGGTCGGCCCAATTCTACAAAGGCACACAATGCGTTTTTCTTCTTTCAGTTGCTGGGGTGTAACTCAGATATACTGGTTCATGGTAAATCCGAATTGCCAACCTCGTTTATGGTGGCGTCGGTCGATACTTGCAGGCTGCTGCAGAAAACCATGCCGAAAGTGCGCAATCCGTTACGTGAGCGGACATGAAAAAGCGCAACTCCATATTTGACAGGAGGTCTTCCAAAGGTGTAGCAAACAAAAGAAAAGCGATTATCGATGTTCAGCAACCCCGCGAGTCTATTCCGTCTTGTCCGCAGTCTTTCCATCTACCTCGTCAGCGTTGGCACCAGATCATCCGTATGTGAACGTCTACTCCGAAATCAGACCCATGCACCTCTGTGCGGCTTAGCTCGGCTTCTGGCATCGCTGTTACCGAGGCTCTTGTATGCTCCTCCCAACAGCATAGGCTTTCAGTATGTCTAAAAGTCCCGGCGACCTGATTGCAAGTGACGTGCTTGAAAAAAATGATGCCATAGACGACCAGGAGATAGTTCCCAAACCACTCACGCGAGCCGAGACCGATCTGGCCGAAGAGGAGGATGATGATATAGTGACCCCTTTGGACAGTGATATTTTTATCACCGATGAGGCCGCCCAACTTAGTGATGGAACTCAGCTCCCAAGACCAATTGCTCTTCGTCACATGTCGAAGAACGATGCTCAGTCACTTGTGGGCGGTGAGTCTATGGAAGAGTTGTACCAGTCGGAGCCATCACTTGTTGATGGAGATAAGGATAGTAAGAAAACCGACAAAGATGAGTTGGTTAAGAACAATACGACATACTCCCAGTCTGAGAGGGTGTTCTCGTTCGCTATGCCGTTCGGTGGACTCGCCAACATACGATCGAACATCACCAAGCACCTTTCCTCCTTCAAACTCGATGCCCATCTTCCCAGCTTTTCATTCAATCTCAGCGGCCATGAAACACAAGCGCCGGATTATGACTTGACACGCTTGAAATCGCTCGATACATTGGCTGAAGCAGCACATTTCCAAAACTTGAAAGGCACGGAGAATGTACGATTTCGCGCCGTCAAGCACTCAATTGCCACCAATATCAACGAATTCTTGCCGTTCAATCGGAAACCAAAGGCGTGGGAATCAATATACAATGAAATTGACGGAAATATCGTCATTCTCGGTGGCTTTCGTGGCTCGATTCTCCGCGATACAAAGACCCGCAAGCGGGTGTGGATCCCGATAAAAGCAGGCTTCAACCTTCGAAAGATCAACCTTCTTCTCGGCCCATCGGAAGAGGATGAGCTCCGTGCATCAGATATCATATACCCTGATGGAGTGTTGAAGAATATCGGCCCCATCGATATATGCAAGAAGTTTATTAAGAAGTTGGAAGCAAACCCCAAGACCAACGTGAAAGAGTTCAGCTACGACTGGCGTCTCTGTGGCCATATTGTGTCTAAGCAGCTCGAGGACTTCTTGGAGGACATCAAAAAGAAGACGGGAAAGCCCACGATTGTGATTGCTCATTCGATGGGAGGGTTGATGGCACACGGTGTGGTCCAGCGCAACCCTGAGCTCTTCCGGTCGCTCATATACGTTGGCAGTCCCTCTGAGTGTTTGAATATCTTGGGACCTATCCGCTTTGGTGACTCGGTGCTTTTGTCCGACAAGATCCTTACTTTCGAGACCAATTTTATGATGCGGTCCAGTTTCTTGTTTTTGCCCATGTCGGGCCGTGCGTTTACGGACAAGAAGACTGGAGAACACTATGATCTTGACTATTTCGACCCTGTCACATGGGTGGAGTACAACTTGAATCCGCTTGTTTCGTCGAGGCGAGTACTTGAAGAGGGCCAGGGATCTGCCCTGCCACAACCATCATCACAATTATCTATAAACTCCATTGGCAGCATCATCAAAAACTATAGGGCAAGGACATTGAGACGATCAAGGTCTCCGCTTTCAGAGAAGCTGACCCCACCATCCACTCTTACTGGCGAAACATTACGCTCGGCCACAGGATCACCTGATCCAGACGAGGAAGGCATGACGTACTCTTTCCTGTTTGCTGACGCCTATGACTACTTGTCGAGAGCCCTTAAGAAGGCCAAGGAGTATTTGCTTGGGTTGGAATACAACCCAGAACTCGAGTCACGGTACCCGCCCATGGCTATCGTGTACGGCAACAAGGTTCCCTCTGTCCGTCGCTCTATAGTCAACGGGATCCAGGACATCAAGGACGGCAACTACTATGAGTTCTACTATGGCCATGGTGATGGGGTTGTGCACCAGAACTTCCTTATGCCCGAGCGCAAGAACTTTAACAAGTACGATCCAGAAACTGGCGAGGGCCAAATTGTGGGAAGATTTGCCCTGGACTGTGGCCATGTCAGTTTGATGACCGACTTTAAAGTCATGGGAGAAGCATTGCGTGCGGTGGTAGATGCCGAGGCGTTTTGGCTGGACCTGAAGAAAAACCTTAATCCACGCAAGCATCAATAGAATACTGTAGATAGTTTAATATGCATTCACGAATCATCGCCGCTTTCTCCTTCGTAGTACTTGATGATAAGCCAGAGACTGCAGCTTTCACACTGGACGATTAGGTTATATCCTCCAGCGCCGTCGGCTGTTCCGTTCTCAAGATCTGACTCGGCCACCTGGATGGATTTGGGAAACTGGCACCGAGGACAATCTTTCACGTAGGTATAGTCTTCGTCTTCTATGCAAACGAACTCGTCCAACGAGTAGGTGTCGAGTCCTTCACCGCTGATGTTGAATCCTGCCCTCTGCACGGACTTTATAAATGACTCGTCATACTCCTGGCGCTGTTTTTCGTCACTAAGAACCTTGAATGCAGCCTGTATCGAATCTATATTGTCACTTCTAGAAGGAGGGTTTGCAGCTGAAGAGCCATTTAGCTTGTCTGGATGCGTCGAAAGGAGTTTTTCCCTGTATGCGCTTTTGATTTCCTGGGCCAGCGCATCCTTCTCTACGCCGAGAACCTCGTAGAAGCTCCTTTCGAGGCGATTCGGTTCCTCGATGTACGACATGAAGACGCCGCCAGCTCGAGGTTCGGTATATTGGGTTGTGGTTGTCCACCCATGCACCAGGAGTGGTTAGCTCATCGCGCTGAAAATCAGTGCTATCGAACAACCACAAAGACCATGTCGAAGCGGGCAGCTCCAGTTACCGAGCTTCGAGTTGAATCGTTGGTGGAGGAGCCCAGCGCCGTTGTGGGTTCTTTTTTCAACGGCTTGAAAGTGCCCCAAAATGCGACATTTGACTTGTACAAGCACAAACGGAACCAGGAATACGCCATCCACGGAGAAACAGACACCCTAGACTACAACGGAGAGTCCGAGGGTAGTTCTAGAATGAACGACTACATTGTGGGACTCTATGACCCCGTCAAAAAGAATGTCCAGTTATACAGAGCACCGTTGGTGGTTGGCAGAGTGACGGCGCGGTCGAAAAGAACATTTAAAGGGCCCCGGATTAAGCTGGTGGGGGCCAAGAACGTGCAGCAGAGAAACGCCTTGGGCGAGGCCTTTGGTACCAAGAAGGCCAAAGCCGCCATCACCAATTTTGAAAAGAACCGAATCGATGCGGAAAAGCTTCAAGATGTCGAGATGGACATCATCGAGAACGTCAAAGAAAACACCCAGGCGCTCCCCACCCACGAGGAGATCCAGAAGGCGTCGGTGGAAGAACGGCCCACGCCGCGGGCAAACGTCGACGCCACCGCAGTGGAGGATATCTACCCAGTCGACGGCATCATCTCAGCACGAGAAATGGCGCTTATTCGTGTCAACGGAATCTTGGAGGAAGACGACATCAACCGGCGCTTGGAGAGCTTGCCGTACGCCAAGTCCACCTACGTCAACGACCGCTTGGCCAAGTACATTGCATCTAACGATGTCGAGAAGCTCCAGCTCTTGTACTACGCTTCGTTGCTCTTTGGCGTGCACGAGAACCGCCGGGTCAAGGACAAAGAGACGCTTTCCACCCGTCTTCTCAACCGGGTGCCCGAGGGTCTTGTGGACGGCATCTTGGCCAAGTTCACCATTGCCCGGTCGTCGCAGTTTGGTAAGTCCAAAGACCGGTCGTTCATGATCGACCCGGCGCACGAGGACAAGTTGTTGTGCTACCTCTTGGCGTTGGTGCTCCACATAGACAGCTTCTTGGTGGAGCTCACGCCGTTGGCCCACGAGCTCAACTTAAAGCCCACCAAGCTTGCCGGACTCTTCAAGGCTTTGGGAGCCATCATCAAGGCGCCGTCTGCCGCCCAGGCCGAGGCCCTCAACATTTCCAAGAACGCTGCTGCCAGCCACAAAATAGCCACTTTGAAAGTGCCATTCAAGCTCCCTGAGATGGTCCGGCGGGGCAAGAGACGCTAGTAGAGTAGCCTAAGACTAATGCATGCCATCTTTTTTGCACCCTCTCTCCCTGCAGCCCGGCCGGTGGGGATGCAGGACCCGCATCACCAAACTTCTCCTTCCACTTGACGCTCCCATGTCTGACGAAGCAGCCGCCAAGGCGCTTGAGGTGGCTTTGACGAGTCTTGCGGAATGCGAGCAGGAGATGGATGTGGCCGAGAAGGACGCCGAGGTCTACCGCATCAAAAACACCCAGAAGATCTACACCAAGCGCAGCAACATCATCGCGCAAATCCCCAACTTTTGGTACATCGTCCTTGCAGAAAACGAGGATTTTGCCGAGTACATCCGCATTGAGGACCTCAAGTACCTCGAGTCCTTGAGCAACATCCACGTGGTATACGATGTCGATGGCGCCAAGCCGCGAAATTTCACCTTGACGTTGTCGTTCCAAACCGACGACGAGGCGTCAATTGAGAACCAGACTGTGGAAAAGTACTTTGAGATCGTGAGTGAGGACGGCGAAGAGAAGCTCGTGTCTGAGGCTGTGCCAGTAGAGTGGCCTGCTAGCTTGGACAGCATCAACCCGCACAAGATCAAGGCCGCGGCCGGTTCTTCCATGGGCCTGGAACAGAAAAAACAGTACAGACAGGGCATGAAGTCGTTCTTTGCGTTCTTCGCGTGGACAGGCAAGAAGCCCGGCAAGGAGTTCCGCAACGGCGAGGAATTGGCCCGGCTCATCGTGGACGACATCTACCCGTATGCCGTGAAATACTACACCGAGGCACTCAGGGGCGACGACGACGACGAGTTCACGTCCGAGGGCGAGGAGTTGGACATCAGCGAGTCCGACTCCGACGAGCCGTCCAAGAAAAAGCAGAAGTCTGAGTAGTCGTACCCCCACTGCGGGTGCATTGATGTAACATAACGCTATTTTGGTGCAAATTTGTAGCAGGTGATCATGTGGAAAGCGGCCAGAACCTTGGCCACCAGGGCATCCGCAAAGCCAACGCGTCTTCAAGACGTGGTGATCATTGGTGGCGGGCCCGCGGGACTCACCTTGCTAGCTGCGTTGAAAGCTTCCAGGGTCACGAGAGACTTGAAGTGCACTTTGATCGAAGGCGGCAGTCTTTCGGCGGTGCAGAACTTTGCTTCCGACCCACCTGAGGAGTACACAAACCGGGTGGTGTCGCTCACGCCGAAAACCATTGAGTTCATGCAAGAAAAAGTCGGCAACTGGGCCTACATCAACGAAGACAGAGTCAAGGTGTACGACAGTATAGTGGCGTACGACTCGCAGGACAGCGAGGCGAGAATCTCGTTTGATGCTTCTGCAATAGGCGGCGGCACGCTAGCCGCCATGTGTGAAAACATCAACATCCAGTCGTCGCTTTGGGAAAAAATCCAACACTTGAACTTGACGAATGAGGTGGAAGCGGAGGTTCTCGACAACGTCAAGGTCGAAGGCATCGACTCGCCTGCGGCTGCAAGCGCGGCCCATGCTTTGGAAGGCCTGCATGATCTTGTGGAGGTGGACCCCAGCGACGGCACCAGCGAGCTCGACTGGCCCGTGGTCCATCTTTCCAACGGCGAGTCGATCCAGACTCGTTTGCTCGTGGGTGCCGACGGCTACAACTCACCGGTGCGCAAGTTTGCTGGCATTCAGTCGCGCGGGTGGGTCTACGACCGGTTTGGCGTGGTGGCTACAATCAAGCTTTGCTACGAGGACTATCGTTCCATCGGGTGGCAGAGATTCTTGACCACCGGACCGTTGGCCATTCTTCCCTTGCGTGACGACAATGCCACCATTGTGTGGTCGTCGACCCCTGAACTCTCGGACTTGTTGTTGAGGGTGGACCCAGAAATCTTCCCTCACCTCGTCAACGCAGCCATGACCTTGGACGAGGTTGACCTCAACTACATCTACAAGCTCCTCGAGCAAAACCCCAGTGACCCGGCTGTTTTGAGCGAGATCGAGTGGAGAATGTCCAAGATCAGTCTTCTGGACTTGGACCGTAACTATCCTCTCCCGGTCCGCGAGCTCGTCGAAGGCTCTCGTGCCCGCTTCCCATTGAAAATGTCCCACGCAGACACCTATGTGGCCCCACGAGTGGCCCTCATTGGCGACGCTGCCCATACGATCCACCCGCTTGCGGGCCAGGGTCTCAACATGGGCCAGACCGATGTGTCGCATCTCATGGCTGCTTTGGAAAAAGGTGTTACCCGCGGCATGGATATCGGCTCCACCCTCGTGCTTGAGGAGTACTTTGCCAATGCCTGGCCCGGGAACCACCTTCTCTTGGGTGTATGCGACAAGCTCCACAAGATATTTTCCACCGACTGGACTCCATTGGTCTACTTGAGAGGATTCGGTATGAAGTCCCTTAACACCTTGGGTGTTGTGAAGGATTTGATGATTAAGATGGTTAGCGGCAACTAGAAAATCTGTAAATAAGTATACGTGCTAAGCTCGTCTAGTTTTCTTTTCTCTTTTGAAATTTCGCAGCAACTTGAAAATCATATGTTGCAACTTGGAATACGACGGCCCGGCCATCCCTTGACATACAAATGGTTTCAACGAACGCTTGCTTCTGCTTCTACTGACTTGCTCATTAAAGACAAGTTCAGCATCCTTAGATCCGACTACAAGTCACCCAGGTACCCCATTGTACTATGTCATGGTTTTTCAGGCTTTGACAAACTCGACTTCGCCAGGCTCACCAGCGTTTTGAAAGGACAAAATCAGTTAGAACCTGCTGTAAAGTCCACCATGGGCAAAATAGCTGCGCCATTGGTACTGCTTGACTACTGGATGGGCATCACCGAAGCGTTGGAAGAGATCGGCAGCAAGGTGCTTATCGCTAGAGTGCCAGCTTTTGGAACAATTAAGGAACGCGCCGAAAGTTTGAATCACTTTATCGAACGAGAATGCCAGCAACTACGAAAGAAAGAATCGAAAAATTCTATGTATGATACTGAAGACGGCGATTCTCGAACATTCAAGAATACCCACGAGCCCATAAAAGTCAACCTAGTAGCACACTCAATGGGTGGCCTCGACAGTCGCTACTTGATATCCAAGCTCAAGCATACACTGGTCAAGGTGGTGTCGCTAACCACAGTTTCCACGCCGCACCATGGCTCAGAATGTGCCGACTTTCTCGTAGAACTCTCGAATAAGTTTCCAGCGTTGAAACCACTCTGCCCCAAATCTATCCCCGAATTGACTACGATTCACATGAAAAAGTTCAACGAAGAAATCAAAGACGACCCCAATGTGGCATACTTGTCGTATGGTGCCACCTTTGATGCTCATTGGTTCAATTTGTTCAAGATCACTTCGAGCATAATGAAGAGCAGAATTAAATCCTCCGACCGCGACAACGATGGCCTCGTTAGTGTCGAGAGCGCTAAGTGGGGTAAGTATCTTGGAACACTCGATCAGGTGGACCATCTTGACCTCATAAACTGGACAAACAGGGCAAGAACTGTGGTAGACAAGGTGGTCTTTGCCCATGAACCACAATTTAATGCAATAGCGCTTTATCTAGATGTGGCCGATAACTTGTACAAGAACGGCTTTTAGATTCAAGCCTCGTTAATGGTAATTGCCTTTGTATACTGGAACTCTTGCACTCCCCAGGAACTGTTAAAATGACCGTTACCACTCTCCTTTGTTCCTCCGTGTGGGATTCCCGGTTCGTCCTGGACGGTGGAGCTGTTTATGTGGATCCCACCACTCTCTATTTCGCTGGCTAGCTTATAGGCTCTGATGGTATTTGAACTCCAGAGAGACGTCTTGAGGCCATAGTGGCCCTCGTTAACCTCGTCAATGACGCTATAAATATCCTGGTATGAGTAAATGGATACAATCGGAGCAAATGTTTCTGTGGTGCTAAGTTTCATGGATTTGGAAATATTGCTCAATACAATAGGGTTGAAGGGAACATTCTTGCCCGTTGTCTCCATCTTGGTGGTGCTTCCGTATTCGATTATTGCACCTTGAGCAAGTGCGTCATTAACTAGGTCAATCGCTTTTTCAGTTGCAGTAGAATCACGAAGGTATTCTGGAGCTGCAATTACGTTTGCAACTTTTTCCACTGCTGACAAGAACGCCTCGTACTTGTCTTGATGGACGTAGATCTTATCAGTGCACATGCAAATTTGGCCCTTGTTGGCCCAGGCACTCTGCAAGATAGTGGCTGCTGCCTTTTCGATGTTTGCATCTGGTTCCACAATAGAAAAATTGTTACCGCCTAATTCTAGTAGCACGGGTTTTATTTGCTTGGCCGCAGCTTGAACTATCAGTCTTCCGACAGCAGTAGAGCCAGTATAGTTGATTTTTCTAATATTGTGGTCCGAAATGAAGGTTTCAACGATTTCTGAAGCTTCATCGGACAACAGGTTCACAAATTGAAGGGTTTCCTTCGGAACACCAGCATCTAAAAATGCCCTTGTGACAAAATATGCAATAAGAGGGGACTTTTCGGATGATTTGAACACCACCGAGCAACCAGCAGCCAATGGGGCGACAATGCTTCTCGTGGCAAGAATCACCGGGGCATTCCACGGCGCCATTGCTAGTACGGGACCAACCGGGTGACGGACTCCAACAGCAAGATCAGCTAACGAAGAATTGAGCACACTGCCTCGGGGCGAGTCCAATTGCAGAGCATAGTCCTTAATCATTTCGGTGGCTAGACTGACATTGAATCCAGCAAAACCTTGGTCAAGTCCTATTTGAATTTGTGCTTCAACAATCGGTGCTATATTTTCCTTGAGGATATCTGCAGCCCGCAATAATATCGATTTTCTGTCCAAAACGTTCATTTTAGACCATTTCTGGTACCCCAACCTGGAAGTCTTGCAGATGCCAGCAACCTCAGAACTGTTGATTGCCGCTGCTGAATGTAAAACAATCTGTCCATCAGGGCTGAAGACTTTATAGAGCTTGCCGTCTGTCTTGGAGATTCCATTTACGATCAGCGGCACCACATCAAGTAGCCCAAACCGTTTGATAGACATGGGAAGAACAATACCCCAAGGTCCGAAACTGGGGTATTGTATACAGGCAAAGTCATAAGAATCGTAAGAACTACCTAAAGACCTAAAGAAGACCGGTTAGTATATCGTCCACGCCCCATATACGCATTTCCTCCGAGCATTGGGAGCAATGCTCGAGAATTGCTTCCATGCCATTGCTGAATTCTAGGTATGACAAATCGTCTCTCCCGGATGCTACCTTGTTCACCAAGTTCTCTTGCACATACTGGCACCGCCGCACCTCGCTGGCAATCCAATTGCGGTACTCCGAGATGACTAAGTCCTTCTCAACTTGGTTGAGTAGTTGCAATTTCACGATAAGTTCATGACGTTGAATGCCAACATCCTGAAATGCGCTTCGCAAACTTCTGGCAACCTGCCGGCTTGGCTCATCGGCATAGTTATTATCCCATTGAACAGGGTGGTCTGCATTCAATATAAATGAAGAATTTCTGAAAATCTCATAGCAGCGAGGGAATGTGCTGTTTAACTCGATTTCTCTTCTCTGGATGAGCTCCTGTAGGTCCTTGTTGTAAATGGCACGCTGGAGCATCATAGGTTCTTTGGTGATATACTTATGGGCAATTGTTCCCGCCCTTCTCACAGTCCAGTACGATAACGAGGACCTAGTCATAAGCACCAAGTTAAGAGCCACCGATAAAGCCAAGAAGACAGTGAGAACGATGTGGATCCGCAAACTCCCGAATAAGTTTCTGATGCCTTTGATAATGCCAACGATAATGGCGGTAATGATTGCAAAGAATAAACCAATCGCCTTTTTGATCAGTTGGTCTACCAATTCCCCAAAGGTAAACTCGAGAAGAGGAGGTTCGTCCGAAATGACTGCGCTATCGCGGCCAATGTTGAGTTTTCCGTACAATTGTATCGCTCGTAATGTTTGGCCCTTGGACCCTACCATATCCCGGACTTTGCGCAACTCTTGCTGAAAACGCAGGCCCTCAATTCGCAAAAACCTATAGGCAAGGAATTGAATAATCTTGGATGTAATTTGCTTACCTCTGGAGTCGATTCTGCCATAAATGTACACCTTGCTGCTGGAATTTGGAGCACCCAAAATGACTATTCTGTTCGTGACTTTGCATTTTCCACCAATGGCAAACTTGAAATAGCACTTGGAATGAACTATGTTATAGTATTCGTCCTCGGAGTAACTTTCTACTGACTGCTCAAATCTCAACTCTCCCTTTTTGGATTCAGCAAATACTAGCGCATCAAACTTTCGTGATAATGTGCCATCCTCGTGCCTAGACCACGGGGCCCTGAAAAAGCTGTACACCGTGGGATAAAGAGTAGAACAGGTGAACAACTTGGACTTATCGCCCAAGATTGCATGGAACAACGCTTTCGGAGAACAGTCATAAGATTTGCGGGATAGGAGTTTGTATTGGTCAGTGTAGTCCACCTTAAAATCCAAGGACGCATTCTTCGAGTTTGTGATGATTTCAGTGGAGTTCAAATCTCGTGAGTTTTGTAGAACTGGTTCATTTGCTGGTGAGGGAGTCTTGTAATTTTCTTCGATTTCATCGAGCCTTTCTATTGTTTCCTCCAACGAAGCTGGATTTTCGCTTGCTAGATTATTGGTAAGAAACAATAATTTGTCCCGAATTATCACCCCAGAATCAAGAAATACCTTGAATTTTACGATTCCATCGTCAGTATACATGGTTATTGCGTCATGGTCGCTCAATGGTGCAACTTCAATGGAGTATATGTTTTTCAAGTGACCCTTGAACAAAGAAAGGAACCCCGACTGGTTCACATAACAATATACATGATAAGGAGTCGCAAACACTCGTCCGCTGAGGTCCCGCGAGCTGTTGGGGCTCCAGATTGAGCGGTAGGTGAAAAGGCAGAACTCGCCCGGCTCAACTGCGGATTCCATAAGTGCTCTCATCTGAATATCGTAAGGCACAAGACGATGAGGGTAGTATGTTGGGTACCGAATGCCAGATTCAGTATTGTGTGCGTGGGAAGGAATGCCAACAGAGTCGTCAGTTTGATCGGTCTCTCCCGCTTCATCGTAAAAGCCTCCCCGTATATAATACAATCCCCAATTTACCGACCCCCATATATTTGCAGTTAATGCAGTTGGGACTATTGTAGCTGCTGCCAACGAGTAGGCTATAATAGCTGAATTTGTGTTGTGGGTGGTAAAGGGAGTTCTAATCTTCCCAACGTGGTCGTAGACGTGCTCCTTGAAATACTTTTCGTTTCGGGAAATGTGGGATGATAGCTTGCTTGATGCAATTGCATGGTGATCTGAGTTTGTTATGCGTAAGTTTGACAAGCTCCTGTCGGCCTTTGTGTGGACAGTAGAAGCAAATTCAGCAACTATAGGCGGATAGCGATTAGATGCATTTCTCATAAGAGCACTGTTCTCGGAATTTTCGTTGATAATCCGCCTCTTTTCGTTCTCAAACACCTTCAACCACGCCTTGAGGTCGGTTAGCTTTTCTGCCTGGAACACTAGGGTCAAGTCGGCAGTCTTGACTTGAAAGCAAAACCGCCGCTCTTCGTTTGGTGCGTACTGAATATTAGCAAGCATGATGCCGATTCTGTCAGAGTCCTGGACGTAAGTTTGAGACGGGCTCAATAAGAGCATTCCCATCAAACCGTCCTTAAGAAAGACCCATCTTCTCACCCATGTGGGACGTGAAGACTTGCCGATTGTGGTCTTCATGAAAAGATATCCGTGCTTTTCAATTCCCGTTTCGTCGCAGTCTGCAAGAATGTTGGCATTGAGAAGCGCAACGTTGTAGTCTTGGTTGTCTTCGGATGGAAGCGCCGCTTCCCGAGTACTCTCCTCCACCTGTTCCCGCGCCCGGACCATGTCATCTTTGAGTTTGCTGTTAGCTTCCCCGTATGCATTGGACCATGCTTTTATTCTTCGTATTTCCTTGTGGCTCTTGGCAAAGTCGGGAACAACCTTCTCTGACGCTAGCAACGCGATTCTTTGGTCCCACACCTTCAGGCATAGAGCCACGAGTACATCGTCGCATGTCCGGTTGAGGGTTTGTAGCACCATCACTAGATCTAGCGCCACATGCAAATAGGTGATGCGTGCTTCGTAGAGGTTATAGGCATCTTCCTTGACCATATGTGGCTCGCGGGTCTTGAGTTGGGCAACATAGATGTTCAAGTAGCTGTCGAACCTCTCTTGTGTAGCATCGAAAGACTCCTTTATTTTGCGGTATTTCAGTATTTCACGGCCCACATTGGTGGAGAGTTGGTGTAGCCACGAGGTTTCGAAATTTAGCGTCTCAAAACTGTTCAACCAAATGTTGCCCAACGCGGTTGCTGTCGACTGCAACGATGCAATTGTGTACTCCTGGTCTATCAAACCATCCTGGAGGAAAGCCGGAAGAAGACTCTCCAAGAACGAGTTCGCAAACCCTTGGAATTCCGTCACATACCGCGGGAACTTCTTGACGGAACTGACCAATGCTTTCATCCATTTCTCAATGTTGTCCACTTGGATGTCTAGATGATTGGTGCTGGCCCTGAAAGTCGGCGAGTCGAGAGCTGCCTCCTTGAAATTGACCGAAATCAATTTAAACTGTCGGTGAGCAGCCCCATTACTATCTGTGTTACCAGACATGGGGTCCTTTTTACCAGTTTGCCGCGCCAACCGATGTGGTAGTAGCTCCTGCATATACTAAAGGGGGTTGTGTGCCGAGGGGAACATGACCGGGCAAGGGGTAGTCACTGGAACAAGACACGGCTGGCGGCTATATCTGGTTTTAGAAGCCGTTTTGTTGGACCCTACCTCGGGTTAATCTGGTTACCGGTTTCGCCCGAGATACGGTCATCTTATGCGCGCGCTTTAACGATAGCGCCGCATTTTGTGCATAGAAGTGGTATGTTTCGGATAAATAAGTGCGATCGGATCAGCAGGTTTTTCCGGTCGGCCTATGCATATATATACGGTGGCAACAGCCCACCGCGGTAGGTATCCCTGTGATGAGCGTTGAAAATGAATGGGATTGTTCCCCTCATGCCTTCTATGACGAGTGGCTTAACCTGGTAGAGACCAAGACATATCCCTTGCTAAACACGAGCAGCTTGACCCCCAACTCCGAGTCCGATAGTGCGGAAAGCAACAGCAGCAATCTAGGAACAGTTTCCTCCAGCGATCCTGTCGACTTCAGCGACGTGTTGGTCGACATGTCTCCGGAACAACCCAAGCGCCATAAAAGAAAGCTTTCCCACTCACAAAAGATCGGCCATAATAGAATAGAGCGGAAATACCGCAACAACATCAATACCAAGTTGGAAGAGCTCCAGCGGCACGTGCCCTGGATGTCGACCGCCGCGCCCAGTTTTGACCAAGGGCCCATCAAAGTGGTCAACAAAGTCAGCAAATCGATGATCCTTGACGGGGCCACGGAATACATCAAACAGTTGGTCGAGCGAGAAAAGCTTCTCAAAGAAGAGTGTGATATGCTCAGGCAGCAGCTCAACTCCAGAACCATGTACGCCCCCTAATCTTGATAATACTATAATACAATGTCATCTCTATACGGCTGGGTAGTGTTGTTTCTGGTGACCCGGGCAGCCACGCCGTTCACCATGTTGCTCATGCGTCCCCAGATGCCGTTGGAGGTGTCCCGATGCTGCTGGGCTGGTCGGCGTTGGGCTCGTCGTCGGTGAAGGCCGGGCTGTCGATTCTGTTGGTCAACGAGTCGTGGAATTGTTGGCGGTTTGCCTGGTAGTTGGCGTCGGCGGCGGCGGCGAGGTTGAACTCGCGCAACGCGGCCGGGTCGTCCTGTTGCAGGCGCTTGAACATCTCCCGGTTGATGATGCGCTTGGCCTCGACGATCTGCAAGTCTGCTCTCTGGCCCGGCTCTTCGTCGTCGTCAAAAGCCCACGAGTCGAGCCCGAGGCGGCGTTTGAGGCGGTCGTAGATGTTGAACGTGGTCAACACCACCGGCAACAACACGAGGCGCGGGAGCCAGTCGTTCAAGATGTTGAAGAGGCCGGTGAGGTGGACGGACTTGCCGAACCAGCTCTCAAACACGGACTCGCGGGACGCAAAGAGCGTCAAGAAGTTGTATGAGAGCGGGATGGTCAAGCGGGCGATGTAGGTGGTGAAGAAGCACACGGACACGGGGTCGGAGTTGTGGGGCACGAGGTGGTACAGGTTGAAGATCTTGACGTGGGTGAGGGAGTTGAGGGCGGCGAAAAGCATGTAGGAGAAGGTGGTGCAGGAGAAGGCCAACTTCCACACGCTGGAGGAGGAGGCCGCGAGGAGGCGGTTGATCAACGAGAGGTGGGAGCCCAACATTTCCGACTCGAGGATCAAGAACGACATGGCAAAGAGGCACACGGCCCACACGCGGCGCACGGCCGGCGCCACGTAGCCGTGGACGTACCAGCCCAAGCGGGGCGAGAGGTGGGCGCGGAAGTTGTCGATGCGGTAGTGGACCTCGCGGTCGGCGCCGGCGCGGGCGGCCTGGATGTCCTCGAGAATGACGATCTTGCGGAACAACGAGTCGAACTCGGCGCGGTAGGCGTGCACGCGCTCGGCGTTCACGTTGAAGCGGGCGTTGAGCTTGGTCATGTAGTCCGGGGTCAACTTGTCGCGGGCGACGGTCTCGGTGACGGCGTCCGGGAACAGGCGCTCGACGAACGCGGCCACGTCGTCGGGCACGCGGCGGGCGAGCAGCAAGATCCAGTCGCGGTAGAGGAAGGCGGCGTTGGTGGGCGCGGCAAAGTTGCGGGCCAACACCATCACCTGGAGCGCGTCCTCCTGCAACGACACCTTGGCGTCCTCCAAGAGGTCCACGACGCGCGGCACCTTGACGTAGTGGGAGTTGAGTTCCAGGAGCACGCTGCCGCTGATCCACATGGTGCGCGGGATGGCGACCATGCCGTGGGCCATCAACCACAAGGCGAGCAACAACGAGTAGAGGTGGGCCAACGCGATGACCATGAGTTTCATGTGGCCCACGGTCAAGCCGGCCTCGAGCATGAGGTAGAGCGCGCCCACCACCGACACGGCCAACATGATCAACTGGAACTTGATGTTTCTGCGGAGGGCGTCCTTGACGCGGCCGGCGGCGTGGTAGTGGCCCAGGCTGTAGAACGCCTGCAAGAACGGCAACACGAGCCAGGTGAGCACGAACGTGATCCAGTAGTTGGACTTCCAGATGTACAAGATGGCGCCGGGCGAGAGCTCGAAAAACGGGTGTTTCGCGTGGTGGGAAATGTAGTCGATAGGCAACAAGAAGATGATGGAGAGGGGCATGAACACGGCGAGGACCACGGGCACCAGCAAGTACGCGGGGTAGCGGAGGATGCGCACGTAGTACTGGATGCCCACGAGCGACAACAACAACGCGGCGGCGAAGCACGCGAGACTCACAAACCACATGGTGAAGTGGGCGTAGTAAGGAAGGAAGGACGGGAGGACCGCTGCAAAACGTTGTTCCTGCAGGTGGCCCCGCCTGCAGGATGCCTCCAGACCCGCAGCCGTGGCAACCGGCAGCCTCAGCAGCCTCACTACAGATGGGAGAGTCTGGCAAAAGTGTTGGGTTTGCCGAGCCGCCGCCGGAGGTGGCCGAGCACCACGCAGACCTCGCACACAAGCACGAGCAGCAGCTAGCCGCCAATCCGTTCCACAAAGTTCCCCCCGAGTTGCAGTACCTCCAGCGCAAGCTGGCGGGGCCCAAACCACTTGCCCAGGAACCTGTTGCTGCTGCCAGCACTGGCACCAGAACTGGCACCAGAGCTGGCACCAGCCCTGCCCGGTCCAGCACGCCGCTAGGCGACCTCCGGATGATGGCCATCAAGGACCTTTCTGTCCAGAACAAGCAGACCGAAGTCAACTTCAGCTACCCCCAGATCGACTTGCAGCTCCTGGCGGCGGCGGTGTTGGTGGACGTCAAGTACGCGTCGCTCAACGCGTTTGACCTCGCCAAGCCCAACAACTACGGCTGGAACTTGAGCGACACCCGCGTGGGTTTGGGCCACGAGTACGTGGGGGTGGTCACCAAGGTGGGCCTGCTGGTGACGGCGGTGGCGCCCGGCGACACCGTGTACGGGTGCACCAGTCCGGCCGCGCGACACGGTGCGCTTTCATCCAGCGTGGTGCTCACGCCGGGCCGCGATGTGATCGTGGTGGTGGACGAGGAGACGCAGCACAAGTTGCAGCTGGCGGACGCGGAGCTCGTGATGGAGACGGACGCGTTTGCGGTGGGCGACGAAGACGAAGAACCACAACAACCACAGCAACCCAGCGCCTGGCCCGCGTTGGCCAAGCTCTGCGCGTTCCCCGTCCAGTACTGCCGCGCCAAGCAGGCCCTCCAGCACTTGCGGCCGCAGGCCCGCAGCAACATCTTGATCAACGGCGCCGACACCCTCCTCGGCGTCACGCTCTTGCACATCTTGAGCTCGTCGCTCTACGCCGGCGACATCTCCGCGGTGTTGGTGATCCGCGAGGCCAGCAGCGGCTACATGACCGAGCTCGTCAACCGGCTCACGCGCGACCCCACCCGCTCGCGCCAGTACCACTTGGTGCCGTTCGACATGAAGAACGAGGACCTCGTGCTAGCGGGCGAGCGCACGCCCATCCACTACAAGAAGCCGGCGTTCTTCGCCACCGAGGTGTTGAACGCCGTGTTTGGCGGCGCCGGCGCCGGGCAGATCTCCCGCACCAACATCAACGACTACAAGTTGGACCTCGTGGTGGACATCGTCGGCAGCCGGCGGTACTTGCAGAAACAGAGCATCCGCTACGACCAGATCCAGACGTTGAACGTGCCATTCGTGGCCAACTTGGCGGCGCCGCTCGCCGACTTGTTGGGCCCCGCCAGGGAGCCGTTCGTCGCCAAGCTCATGAAGCCGAAGAGCCACGGCTCCAGCTTGGTGTCCTTCTGCAGCTACACGCTCGACCCGCCGTCGTACAGCATCGACAAGCAGCTTCCGGGCACCCAGCTGCAGGGCTTGTGGTCGATGAAGTGGCTGCAGGGGCTCGCCAACGCGTGGCTCGGCTCGTTCAACTACTACGAGGAGCACCAGCTCCAGGTGAAGCGCCGGTGGCTCGACGAGGGGTTGCAGTTGTTGCTTAGTGGCGAGCTCAAGGTGCGGGCCGAGTACATGGACTGGCGCCGCTTGCGGCTGCGCATCGCGGACCTTCGTCGCGACGACGGCAAGATCTTGGTGCAGGTGGAGGACTTTTAGCGCCGCCGATCGGCTGCATCGACGGCCGATGGTCGCGGCGCGATCCCGATTTGCAGCCTTGCAACTCGATTACCAATCGATCTCCTTCCTACGCGTCCCATGCAGGGCCCAGCCAGGATAAATAGTTTTATCGCGCACTCTTTTTACCACCACCACTCGTACTCCAGCAACCACCCCGCCGCGACTTCTGGCGGCCCATCAACATGTCTGGGTCGATGAATGTGCGCTCATTGATCGAAGAGCGTCCCAGCATCCCCGACCCGCGCCCCAACCCGCCGCCGCCGCCGCCGCAAAAACTCACCAACCCAGGCCTCCTCGCGCTCCTTGGGCCCAACGTCACCGACTTCCCGTTCTCGGAATCTGCATATGTCGAGGCTCTCCGACTACGCGCCGAGCAGGAGCGCACCAAGCAGGAGTACTACCGCCACGAAACCGCCCACAAACGCCTCATGATCCTCGACGCCGCCCGCCAGGCCCAGGTGCCCCCGCACCTTATTCCCCAGATGTGTGTCTCGGGCACAGACGACGCCGTTCCACAGCTGGCTGTGCCGTCGCCTTTGCCGCCCGCGCCCGCGCATCTCTCGCCCCGCGACAATGCCAGCCCGGTGCCGCCCCAGCACTTTCGGTTTGGCGGCAGCCACCGGCGGCCGCTCTCGCCGGCCAAGGTGGGGGCGGCGGCGGTGGCCAGCCTCGCGTCGCCCACGGGGCCGTACCGCAGCAGCAGCTTGCGGCGGCCCAAGACCGCGCTCCACCAGCGGCACTACTCGCTCCCGTCGGAGTTGACGACGTCGCCGAAGCGCAAGCCGTCGTCGCTGACGCTCCAGGTGAAGCCGTTGCCGGCGCAGCCGCTCGTGCAGCACAACCTGACGCAGCCGCCGTCGCAGGAGTCCATGACGTCGTTCCAGCACGTCATCCAGTTCCAGCACTGGCGGCCCGAGGAGGGCCCGCACGAGCACAAGCGCCAGAAGAGCGTGCTGGCACGCGCGGACGACGACGACGACAACGACGACGACGACGACGACGACATCACCATGTCGCACTCGCGCCAGCCCTCGGACATTCCGTCGCACATCTCTTGACTTGTATATATTGCCTACTGGCTCCACCTGGCCCGGCTGCTACTCCGCTTCCACCATGGCCTCGATCGCCGCCACCGACATGGCCGCGAGCTCGTCGCCGTCCGCCTTTTCAAACGTCACCGTCTCCTTGGTCACCGCGTCGCATGCCCGCCGAAGCTCGTGCGCCACGCTGCGGATGTCTGTCTCCGTCACCCCGTCGCCCAACACATACGCACACAAGTCCTGGACCCACACCTGGTCGTACACGTAGTACACGTCGTGGTAGCGGAAGAGCTCGCGCACGTCCAAAAGCGCCCGCATCACCAGCCGCTTGCCGCCGCGGAGGTTGAAGTACACGTCGTCCCACGCCTTCATCGCAAGCTCCCAGTGGCGGTGCAACGGGTACGCCAACGCCCGCCGGATGCCGGTGATCACCGCGGTGTGGACGTAGCTGTGGCCCGGCTCCACCGCGAGCCGCGAGTCCAAGTGCGAGATCTGCGGCACGAGCCGGCCCACCGTCCACGCGCTCTCCACGTTGTGGTCGCCCTCGGTCTCGCGCATGTCGTAGTGGTAGGCAAAGAGAAGCGAGAGGAGAAACGCATACACCGCCGGCTTGTCGTCGACAAGGTACGACTTTTTGGGGAGCAGCTGCATGCGCTCGTGCTCGGCCGCCGTGAACTCCACCGGCATCACCTGGCCACTTGCAGCCGCGCCGTCATGGTCCTTGTACCACCGTTTGAACTGGCGCGTGAGCGGCGACTTCCAGCCCAAGATCTGCTGGTACTCCTCGTCCGCGGCCATCATATAGTCTGCAGCATAGTACTCCATATCGAACTTGATATTCTCCTTGATCAACCGCTCGAGCACCCGGTCGGTCTCGGGGGTGTTCTCGGGGTCGCCGAGCTCGTTGATGTCGTTGCCCTTGGCCAACGAAACCCCCACCATTCCGGTGTAGGCGTTGTTGAAGCCGTACGCGATGCCGTTGAGGTGGGTGGCCGCCTGCTGCGGGATCTCCCAGTTGAGCTCGTGCTGGGCGTGCTCCAAGCCCTGTTCGCTGACGCCGCCGTCCAACTCCTCGATCAACGGCTTGCTGGTGTTGTCGTCCGGTCTCGTGAGCAACTTGGCCGCGAGGTCGAGGTCGGGGAAATGCTGGCCCTTGTTCTGCTTGGGCAACCGGACGCGAATTGCCTCGGCTGCGCTGTCGTAGCTGGCGGAGGCCCGTTCGTCGTCCACACACGGGTGCGGGAAGTGGACGCGGAGGTAGTAGGGGCTGAGCGAAAACACGAATACGGTGCTGTCCACCACCATCTCCATGTTCTTGGTGCTGAAGCGCACGTGGGCCACCTTGATGTCCACGTACACGTACTCGTCGTCCTGGTCGGTGGTGAAAAACGGCGTTATCATCTGTGTCCGGTGCCGATGCTCATCGCGAATTTCGCACCCCGGATTTGGCTGATTTTCATTTTCGTTTGCGATTCTCATTTTCTTTTTGCCATGTCCAAGACGCCACGCAGACGCTTTGTGGGACGCCCCTCGGCCGAGGAGGGGGACAGGTCGCTTGTGCGTGCGCCCAAGGGCCGCCACATCAGCCGCCTCATGAACCAGATCCCGCCAGACATCCTCAACGACAAGGAGCTCCAGGACGCCATCCGCCTCCTTCCGTCCAACTACAACTTCGAGGTCCAGAAAACCGTGTGGAACATCCGCAAGAACAGCGCCCGGCGCGTGGCGTTGCAGATGCCCGAGGGCCTCTTGATCTACTCGTTGGTCCTCTCCGACATCCTCGAGCAGTTCTGCGGCGTGGAGACCATCGTCATGGGCGACGTTTCGTACGGCGCCTGCTGCATCGACGACTACACCGCCCGCGCGCTCGACTGCGACCTCATCATCCACTATGCGCACTCGTGCTTGGTGCCCATCGACGTCACCACCATCAAGGTGCTCTATGTGTTTGTCACCATCAACATCGACGAGACCCACCTCATCAACACCATCAAGCGCAACTTCCAGCCGGCGCAGCACCTCGCCATGTTCGGCACCATCCAGTTCAACCCGACCATCCACAGCGTCAAGCTGAAGTTGGAGCTGGACCGCATCTACATCACGCCGCCGCAGTCCATGCCGCTCTCCAAGGGCGAAGTGTTGGGCTGCACCTCGGCGCGCTTGGGCAGGGACATCGACGCCATGGTGTACGTGGGCGACGGCCGCTTCCACATGGAGAGCGCCATGATCCACAACCCCGAGGTGCCCGCCTACCGCTACGACCCCTACTCGCGCAAGTTCACCCGCGAGTACTACGACCACAAGGAGATGGCGGAGGTGCGACAGTGGGCCATCGGCCAGGCGCGCGGGGCCCGCAAGATCGGGTTGATCTTGGGCTCGCTCGGCCGGCAGGGCAGCCCGGCCACGCTCGACACCCTCGAGAAAAAGCTCCGGCAGAACAACGTCACCGTGGTGAAGATCATTCTCTCGGAGATCTTCCCGCAGAAGTTGGCCATGTTCGACGACATCGATGCGTTCGTGCAAGTGGCGTGCCCGCGGCTCTCGATCGACTGGGGCTATGCGTTCGAGAAGCCGCTCTTGACGCCGTACGAGGCGATGGTGATGATGGACGAGGATACGTGGGAGTCGTTCTATCCTATGGATTACTATAGTCGTGACGGGTACGGGCGGGGCAAGCAGCCACCGCGTATCTAGTGAAACAACGCTTGCATGTTCCTGAGCTGCTGGATCTCGGACGTGAGCCGCTCCTCGAGCGTCTGCTCCACGTCCGCGGCCCGCACCACCACCGTAGCTTCCTCCTGGTGGCGCTGCACCACCAGGTCCGCCCGGCCCTTCTTGACCATGGACGTCAAGAGCTCGTAGGCCACCTGGGCGCCGTTGGTGGCGGTGATCTCGGCGGTGTCGAACGCGGGCGACACCTCCACCACGTCGGCGCCGACTATGGTGAGGTGGTCGATGTGCCGCAACACGTAGATGAGCTCGCGCGGCAACCACCCGCCGGGCTCCTGGGTGCCGGTGCCGCTGCCAAACGCAGGGTCGAGCACGTCGATGTCCACCGAGATGTACGTGGGCGTGTCCGCTGGGACGGTGGCGTTGATCTTGGCGATCACCGACTGCACCCCGTCCACCCAGATGTCGTCGGCGTAGATGCGCACAAAGTTCTGTCTGTCGTCGTCCTCGTAGTCCTCGGGGCCCGAGAGCTTGGTGCGCAAGCCGGCGTGGATGTTGCTGCGGGTGGTGAGACCCTCCTCGTGCGCCTTCCAGAGCATGGACCCGTGCGAGATCTCCGACTGGTCCGAGTGCCAGAACGACGGGTACTTGTCCGGCGACCAGGTGTCGAGGTGGGCGTCAAAGTGGATCACGTTGACGGGCCCGTACGCCTTCTTGAGCGCCCGCAAGTGCGGCAAGAGCACCGAGTGGTCGCCGCCCAACGCCACGTAGCGCGGCGGCGCCGCCGACGTCGAGTTGCGCCGGAGAATCAACTCTTCGAACGCCATGTCCATCTGCTTGAAGGCCAAGTGGTTGTCCATGGGCGTGACCGGGATGTCGCCGCAGTCGAGCACCCGCGCCCACGACGTATACGGGTTGAAATGGGCCTTCTGGTTGTATCCCCGAAGCGACGTTTGGCGCTGGGCAGCCGCGCGGATGGCTCGGGGGCCAAATCTGGCTCCAGGACGGTACAGCACGGCGGTATCAAAGGGCACCCCGATGAGGGCAACGTCATACGCCTCGTCTGGCTCCAACAAACACACCTTGTGTTCCAAATGGGCAAAGGTGTTGATGCCCTGGAAGGGCCAGAGCCCATCCCACATCTCCGCTAGTGTGGGAGGCTGTGAATCGTACACCACGTTGTCGTGCTGCACCCTCACCTGTGCCAACACCGTAGCACAGAATAAGAGAAGGAGTTTCATGCTGAGGTGTGGAGTATGTTGGTGGATGCAATAAATGGCTGCGACTTTATACGCGCGCCCAGCGGCTCGGAATCCCTAGCCCAATTGGGCATTGCCGCGCATGCTTTGAAAGTGACCTTGGAGGTTGCAATTTGCACCCAAGCCATTGCCAGCAGGTAAGTGTCTCAATATGGTTCTGTATTGCACCCTCAAGCCTAGTTTCTGTATTGACATGGCAGATCTGCTCTGCGTCGTCTATATAAGTAATTGATGCATGCTATTTAATGTGCTTCGATGGCTCTCGCGTTTCGGCTTCGATTCGGTTGACTCCTCATGTGAAGCCCCACGCCCCGAGACTGCTGCCTCCGCATGCATCAATATACTTGATCTGCCGCACAAGGAGGCCAATGCAAACGGGCGCAACCATGGTGCAGAGCACTACCGCCCACACCACAATCACATACACCTCCGAGCTGCCGCCGGCGCTGATGGGGTCCCCGAGCACACCCTTTGACTCGGCAACCGAAGCCACCAAAAACCCAATCTCGCCTCGCGGAACCATCGACAACCCCAATAACGGCACCGCATAGTTATTGGTCTTGCTCCGCGACTTGATCCGAAGAAGCCACAAGCAACACACCAACTTGGAAATCGCCATGAGAAGCGCATACACCAAGCCGCGCCAGAGAAGCCGCCCGGTAAACATCTGGGTAATCGGAATGGAAAACCCCACCGTGGCAAAGAAAATGGGTCGCAAAAAACGCGCCATGAGCTGCGAATAGAACCGCTCGAAGATGGCCACACCCGTGACGGGCTGGTGCGACGGCTCCACGGCTTTCGGAGCCTCCAAGCTGTTGTCGTCGCTTGTATCTGAGGTGGAATGCGTGGAAGGCTGCGAAGAAGAGACCGCAGACGGATCGCTGGTGTTGGAATACTGGTCAAACCCGGTCGCAGACGGCTGCCCGCTGGCTCCCACCACATCTGGTTCCAGGGCATCGGTGGTCCATGTCAGCGCCGCCTCGGACATCTCGATGTCTTCTCCAGCTTCAAACTCAAGCTTGTCCCACCATGAAATCGCCGCTCCCGTGACATAAGCGGCAGTCAACAGCGATGCGCCGGCGTAGGTGGCACCTGTAACCACGCCAAATAGAAGAAGGGTGTGGATCACAAGGTACACGCGAGGATTTTTCGGCGGTTTCCACCCGTTGGCCACGGCATATCGAGTGAGCGGCTGGATAATTAGCCAGCATGCCAAAAATGTCACCACGATCAATCCCAACGACACGAAAACGGGCCGGATGACAGAAACAGCAGTGAAGCTTCCGTCGCCCAAGTTATAGATTACCTGGAGCATGACAAGACCGGCAATATCGTCGATCATGGCGGCGCTGGTTAAAAGCACACCTACTTTGGTGAGCACAAGGTTGGACGTTGACATGATGGTGAATGCTGTTCCCAAGCTAGTGGAGCACAAGGCGGCACCGGCGGCAAATGCAGCCACAGGAGTAGCATTGGAGTATCCCAAAATAGAGAAACTTATTGCAAGTGGCGTACATATTCCTGTCAATGCGATCAATAACGACAAATGGAGATTTTTCATCAAAATATCCATAGAGCTCAAGAGCCCACCCTCGTAGACTAGAACGATAAGCCCGATGTAGCCTAGATCAAGGAATACTCTTTCGGTACTTTCATCGATCCATTTGCCACCGGGAGTTCCCCACGCGATGCCCAAAAGAATCTGGCCGACTAGACCACAGTACAAATACTTATCAAGAATATAGTTGACTACATTGAGAAGCACAAGAAATGAACTCAATATCAATATCCTCACGATTCCAGGCTCATGGTACGGAAGGTAAGTGGCCATGAATTCTTTGAACCGCAAAAGTAGGGTATAGCTGCCCTTATGTAATCGCGAATTGCTGGCAGACTTCGATGGAAGAAAACGTGGGGCACAAGCGAGGCATCTCATACATTACGAGATGAAGTGCATTATTGGACGAATATTTGCAGCTGGCTCGCGTGGTCTATTTTTTCGCTAGTGGTCGATAATACGATAAGCATAATGGAGGCTTAGCAGCGGCTGACAGAAGCAGGGGATGATGTCATTTCAGCAATGTAAGCTACCTGTAGCAGCTTAGATAAGGATAAAGTGAATCGGCTCCGGTCTGCAATTCAGAACACGTTTGTAGGAGCATGCACGTAATTTCCGTCATGGTCTGCAGCTGCGTTGGTTGCCTTTCTCGAATGCGGCTCATTGGCTGTGAGGGAAAACGTGCTAGATATTCTGCAGACGTCTTCGCGGGAATGCTTTTTAGAATCTAAGCATAATCAACAATCAAGGCTGTTGGGTTGATGAGCGCAAATGTGGGGCAATTGCAAAAATATGCGAAAGTGCAAAAAGTGAAAAATTTGCTAATTAGCGCCGTGCCCAAAAAACTAAAATGGTCTAGTGTAAGACAGGTGCCTTATAAATGATCATAGAGCAACTTCTAGGTTACGAAAAACCATCCCCTCTACCATAATTGGTTGTGCTACATATAGTCGACTGGGGAACTATCATTATCTTCAACACGGCTGCAAAATGTGCGGCTAAACAATCGCGAATTTATATACACTCTAGTAAGAAAGTGGGGTGACACGACGACAAACAGGAGGTTGCAGCGCCAGAATGCAAGCCATTGACTCGGTGAACCAAGTGAATTGATTTTCTAGCTTGACACCCACAATAGAGCCAGTAGAAAAAGGATAATGCAGTTTTCGTTTTTAAACTTTTCTCTCCCTTCTTGTTCCCTTGCCTAGAAACAATGTGCCAAGACCTTTGATGCACTGTTTCTTTGAAAGTCAATTTGCTCATTGCAAGTGGAGGGGTAATGCACCCAACTAGGAAGGCTGTGCCACGAAAACCAAAGAATATCCAAACACCTACCCAAACACCATTCCCAAAACCTTATTAGGCTGCGCAAAAATGAGCACGTCTAAAAGAGGGCCAATCGATCTCCAGTGTCAATTAAAGTACAAAGTCGCACATAACGGGACGGGACAGGTCTGCAGGCATTAGCCGACCGCTTTGTCCAAGTTTCAGTGTCCGAATAGGACATTAGGAAGGTTTTGCCTCGGCCGGATTTAACGGAGATACTATTCCCAACACCATTCAGGAGAGAGACTGACGTGGAAGGGATGCAGACGGAGTTTGTGCGGAGATATTCTGGTTATATAAAGTGGCCAAGGATTCCAGCATTGACATCGCAAGCATATCTCGCTAAATCACAATCATGAAAGACGTTATCACTGGAAAGACTATTGTTCTCGTTGGAGGAACTGCCGGTATCGGTAAGGGTGTTGCTAAGATCTTGACTGAGCAATACAAGCCAAAGAAGATTGTTGTGTTGTCCAGAACCGCTGAGAGAGGAAAGGTTGCTTCTGAAGAGTTGAAGGCCGTCGCTAAGGAGGGTACTGAGATCGTCACTCTTGAGTTCGACATCAACAAGTCTGCCACCCTGAACACTCTTTTCGCCGAGACCTTGAAGGCTGGCGGTGTCACTGAGGTTAACCACTTGGTCCTCACTGCTCCAGCTGCCATCTTCCCAAAGCCCCTTGCTGCCATTGAGCTTGCTAACGACGTCACTAACAGCTTCGGTGTTGCTGTCGGTGGTCTTATGTCCGTTGTTGTCTCCTTGGTTCAAAGTGGTTTGATGCCAAAGAGCGAGGAGTCTTCTATCACCTTGACCTCTTCTAGCAGTGCCAAGAGACCATTGGCTGGTTTCTCCCTCCCAACCTTCCTTGTTGGTGGTATCATCAGTTACACCAAGTCTTTGGCTGTCGAGCTTGCTCCTATCAGAGCTAACGTCATCCTTTCTGGTGCCATCGAGACCGAGTTCTGGGGTCCTAACCCAGCCATCAACAAGTTCTGTGAAACTTTCAACCCTGTTAAGCACGTTGGTCAACCCAGCGAGATTGCTGACATGTACGTTGCTTTGATCAAGAACACTTACATCACTGGTGGAGAATTTGTTGTTGATGGTGGTGCCTTTGTTGCTGACCACTCAGGTACCATTTCCAGACATGACTGGTAAATTTTAGATGGTTAGTTAATTGATAAAATTAAAATTTTCTTCTTGAATAAGAAATTGTTGTAGAATTTGTATGGTTTCTGACATTTATGGTACAACTGGAGACAATAAGGCAGACGAGATTCGAGTTGAGTGTAGGGCTTTTTACCATGGGTCAACAGGGAACTGTGTTTGATGTCGTTATTTGCAGCCGTTTTGCAAACAATGCTAGAATTAAGATCGCTTTCAATCATGAAGTTTCTTGGGGAAATCACAGCTGAAGAGCATCATTAGCGATCTCAAACCTCGAATTGACCCACATGATCGCAGGCAATGCAACAACGTTACCATTAGATTCAAGTTATCCCTCTAGTTCTTAATCGCAAAATTCTTTCAAATAAAACCCAAAAACTTTCCTGATTGGGTATACTATGACCAGCAATGCCGATCGGGATTGACGTTCCTTCGAAAGAGCAGCAATTGTTGGTGCAGCCAGTGTCATATCCTTTGGAGGGTTCCGGAGTCAATACGTTGTGTGCACTCCAACTGTAAGATGCGCTTCCAGAATCAAGGAAAAATTGTGGGGGTTCCGCAGTGCCGCAGCCGTTCGAAACGAGGCCCACAATAACCACAGCAACAAGCAACAGTTGCAACAAACTATTAAGGAACAATACAAAGCGACCACAGTACGAGGTGTGGAGGCTACAAACCACAGTTAAGGAGTTACAATTCCGAACCCGCCTTCCGGTGTTTACCGTCATGCTAAGCCGCTGACGTCTTAATCCCAATTGTGGATGGTTGCTCACCTTAAGGGGTAGCCGGGCAATCGGCTCCGATGTACCACATGGAGAATGAGGCGATCCCTGCATTATACGGCTTCAAACGTTTCACAAACTGTTATGATGACAGCACGTGAGAACAATGCAGGTGAGTTGATGGCGGCGGCGTATGCATGTGCGGGACCTGTCAAGCGCATCGCTCACAACGCGTGCTTCAGGGGGCCGTTACAGAATGATCCAATGCACGTTAATGCAAGCGAGAAAAGCGGAAAGATGGACAGCCATGTTCATTCCTCCGAGTCCTGCGCTATCGAATATCCAGAAACCCCCGTATCGTTGCTAAGCAAGATATATTTGTCTGAGGTCACAACAAATGCATGATGGCTTAGGTGCCATAAGGTTTGAAGGAAGGCCCTTCCGATACATGCGCTTGGGCAACGAATGCAGAGGCCTTGCAGCCGCACTGTATATGTGAAACCGACAATGGCTCCTTCTATCTCCACAGTTGACTGGTGCCGAATGGATTGGATATAAATAGCGGCGGTTGATACCCAGTTCTCCAGCAATTATGCAAATCAAGTTTTCAGTATTCTTTTCAATTGCCACTGTGTTGGTATCCTCAGTCTCGGCCGCTGCCGTGCCAGAACTCGACGAGAGAAGTTCCAAGTTTATCCAGCTTGACTTTGAAAAGGTGCAGGGTACTGGCAATGCCACTGGTCTTTCCAAGAGAAGTGGAGTCTACCCTAACGCCTTGCTCAGAGAGCCATTGTTCTACCTTACCTACTTGAGCTTTGGTTCGGACAAGCAAAAGATCGGTCTTGATATCGACACTGGTTCGGCTGACTTGTGGGTACCCGACGTGAACACTCCCGGCCACTCTGGTTCCTGGCAATTCGGAGCCTACAACCCTAGGTCTTCGAAAACTTCCCAAAACACTCACGAGCCTTTCCAGATCTCGTATGTGGACGGATCTGGCGTTCGTGGTACTTTCTATAAGGACGACGTTAGCTTCGGTGACTCCGATCAGGCTACCATCAAGGCTTTCCAGTTTGCTGATATCACCAGCAGTAACGAGGCTAACGGCCTTATTGGAATTGGCCGTCCTCAGGGAGAGTCAACCTCCCAGCAATATCCCAACTTCCTTCAAAGATTGAAGCAAGATGGAATCATTGCTACCGAGGGTTACTCGATTTTCTTGAACCTGCCCGATGCCACCAGTGGTAGCGTGATTTTTGGCGGTAAAGACTTGGACAAGATCGATGGTGACCTTGCTCCTCAGGAGATTGTCGACTACAACAACCTTGCCATCAATTTGGACTCGGTGACCGTTAATGGTAAGACCACTCAGTCGGGAGAACAAACCGTGCTCGACACCGGTACTACTTATGCTGCTTTCACCAGTGGACTCGGTCAAGCTATCTTCAGCAACTATGACAATGCCCACTATGACTATGATCTCGGTATCTGGCTTGTCGACTCGGACAAGAACAAGGATACTCCAATTACTTTCAACTTTAACGGTAAGTCGATCACCATCTCGTTGGCTGCAGCTTTTCGTGAGCACATTGTCGACGACAATGGTAACGATTACGGTGCAGGTTTCCTTATTATTGAGTATGACTTCAACTTGCTCGGTGACATTTTCCTCACCAGTGCCTACACCGTCTTCAACTATGACGACAACACCGTTTCCATTGGCAAGCCCAAGTATACTTCTTCTTCCAACATTGTTGCTCTTTAAATTTATAACTTCGAATAGATATTTTCTTTCCAGCTTCTTTTCTTGTATTCGTATTCAATGGCTGCAAAATGGCACCCAAAGCTGCGGAATGATTTGGCATATCGATATGCAGGATTCATGATGAGAGAACCCTGCATAAAGCTTAATTTCTTTATCTGCCGCCCTTGACAGGGGCCAGCCAATGATAGAAGGTTGCCTTGCATGATACGGCCATATAAATTTGACGCATACAGGCCGCTCCACAATGTTGCGAAATTCTCTGATAGGGGCCACAGTTACGATTACCTGAAATGAGACGCATGGCGGCCAGGATGGCATACAAGTGTACAGTTACGGCCAAATTTCGGGGCACATCCGACATCCAACTCGATCTTGGATCTTGAAGAAGGTAGAGGGAGTTGGAATATTCAACAAAAATGGATATGCAGCTTTATGCAAGTTTATTTTTGTCATGCATTCATGCAAGCCGGTGTGAAACGTTCAAAACATGCCTCTATAAGCGAACTTTTTTGTGGTTCGTGATCGCGCGAATGAAACACGACGCGAATCGTGGGAACATATTCCAACTTTATTTTTTGAGCAGTATTTCGCACGCATGCGGGGCCTGTCATCCACCTAGCTCGCAACCGGCGCATATTTTTAGGATCGTCGACACGGCCGAGCTAAAGAACTATGTTGTGATTGAGCACAATTGCAATACAGCAAGACCGCAAACCCAGGAACTGAGAGTAAACCAATCAGGGTTGTAGAGGATGCCGGAAATATGTGGCTGCAAAAAAGCTACCGCATTCTGCGATAGAAAAGCCGTTGTCGAATTATTGCCCGCTGCATGCGGGCTTAGGTGCCTAATCAGGATGGGCACCTGATTTGGTTTAGGTGGAAGGCGCATCCGAGATATATGGCAGCAACTCGGATGCATCGATTGCCGCTCCACATCAATTGCTGCAATATTGGGAATGTCTCGCTCATCCACAGTGAACCATGTATGTTAATATAAATAGTGGCTGAGACCACCAAGATCATTAGCAAATATGCAACTCAAATTTTCAATCTTATTCTCTGTGGCCACCTTGATGGTGTCCTCGGTCTCCGGTGCCACAGTGGCGGACATCGAGGAAAGAAGTGCCAAGTTTATTCTGCTTGACTTTGACAAGGTCGAGCGTAACCAGAGTGATGCCGTACTCACGAAGAGAAGCGATGCTTACCCAAACACCTTGATCAACCAGAACCACTACTTTTACATCACTTATTTGAACATTGGTTCCAACAAGCAAAAGATCGGCCTTGACATTGACACCGGTTCCGCTGACTTGTGGGTCCCCGACACGAATGCTGCTGGTAACCACGGCCCATGGGCATTTGGTTCTTACTCTCCTCGCAGCTCCTCCAGTGCCAAGAATACTCATCAACCATTCCAAATCGCCTATGTCGACCAGACCAGAATTTTCGGAACTTACTATAAGGACACTGTTAGTCTCGGAGACTCCGATCTGGCCACGCTCAAGGACTTTCAGTTTGCTGATGCCACCCTTACTGAGCGAAGCTTCGGTATTATTGGCATTGGTCCCAATGGTGAAGAATCGACCCAGTCCACCTACCCCAACTTCATTGACAGATTGCACCTGGATGGCTATATTGGCAAGAGAGCATACTCCATTTACTTGAACCTGCCTGATGCCAGCACTGGTAAAGTTATCTTTGGTGGAAAGGACGTGGCCAAAATTGATGGTCCTCTTGTCGCCCAGCCAATTGTCGACAAGCGTAACCTTGCCATTACTTTGGACTCGGTCACTGTGAACGGAGAGACCACCCAATCGGGGGAACAGTCCATCCTTGACACTGGTACTACCTATGCTGCCTTCACTCCTGCTCTTGGTAACGCCATTTTCAGCCAGTATGATAACGCTCATTATAATTCTGACCTTGGTGCCTGGCTTGTGGACTCTGACGCCAACATTGACGCTCCAGTGACATTCAACTTTAACGGAATTTCTATCACCTTCAGCTTGGAGAGCGCCTTCACTGATGATGTTGTCGATGTCAACGGTTCCCACTATGGTCCCGGTTTCTACATCCTTCAATATGACTTGAACTTGTTTGGTGACATCTTCCTCACCAACGCATACGTTATCTATGACTATGACGATAACACAGTGTCGCTTGCCAAACCCAAGTATACTTCTTCCTCCACAATTGTTACCATTTAGATATTTATGTATTTTAAGCAATGTTTTTTTACCCGCTGGATGTAAAAATGGCTGCAAAAACTTGTTATGTACGGCATATAACCCACCAAGTATTCAGACCTGTCATTTTAGCATGATGCAACAGGGGTTTGTTGTTATATTATCAGGTGATGATGAATACCGTTTTATCTTGCTTTCTTTCCTTGGTATTCGTCGCCGGGTAAGGAGGAGACGTAGAGCTATGTTTGCCATATTCTGCAAATACAATTACAAATAATTGCCTGGTGACCATCCAGATTTGGCAGGTCTGCCATTGGTGTGAGATCAAAAAACTACACGCTATGAGATTACCTCTACCAAGTCTTATTAGTCTGGTTCACAGCTGTATCTGTGTGACATATAGCGAGAAGCTGAAGGTAGTGGAGAAAATCAAACACATAACTGATCTTTTCAAACAGGAGAGTGGCGTATCCTACCTGAGTTGGCTGTCGGGTTTCATGCTAAAAATGAACCAAATTAGCTACAACAAACCACACATAGTGATTTGATTTGGTCCATCAAGCACTATGGTACAAAATCAGAGCCAATAAAGTTATCTTGGAGCTGACGCAAAATAAAGTGATTACGGCCGAAACGATCCATAACAATAAGATGCTACAATTTGAGAGCTCCAACAACAAAAAAGAATTCATAAGATAATAGCATCTACGGTGGCAACGAAACGAAATTAGAAAATGCAGTTTAGAATTTACTTTTTCTTACGCGAAAAGCATGTGGAAACAGGAATCCAGACTGCCACCTCTATCAAGAAATAGTTGTCTATGAGTGTCCAAGATTTAACCCTCGGTTCAGGGTTGATGGCCAGCTCCACACCTATGTCGCATCAAAACTTTAGCAAAAGCCTTCCCAAGCCACAAAACGTGGCAGTCGAAGTAAGTATGATCTCCGCAGCCCGTCTTGAATGCCAGCCTGCAGACACGAATCCTGTCCGGCAAACCACTCGAACAAGTCCGATTGATCAGTCAAATGGAGATCTATCAACGCAGAAAGTTATCTGACGAGGCAATCGTGCCCCTTTATGCTAACCTGGCTATTACCACTAACGTTATTATCAGCAGGTAACGAGACTAGCATAAGGGTTCGCCGTAATGGCCCTTACATAAGCTACCCCAGCAGACGTACGATTTCTCGTTTGCAGTATCATATGCTTCTGAAGGAGTTAGACTGCACATGGAACGGAGCGGACGCACCTTTTCACACATACAATAACCTGCATCCTCCGTCCCCACTTTTAATATTATAAATGGGGCGTCTCCGACGGTTTACGCCCTTCAAGCATGGTTGACGTCGAACAAGTTACTGCCTTTTTTACCAGCTGGTATGGTATTGCGTTGGCCATACTTGTCGCCTATTCTATTTTCGACTATGTTAGAATCCAGATTATCATGAAAAGAATGGGATGCGTTAAAGCGCCACCAGAGCTGGACGGTTGCTTTGGTTTCAGAGTTCTCTTTATACTTTTGAAACACAAGCGCGAGGGTACTCTTGTTGACTTTGGCAGAGAAACAGACTACGATACTTTGACACTTACAATTGCAGGGTCTCCTATCGTTCACACCAAGAACCCTGAGAATATCAAGGCCCTTTTGGCTACTCAATTCAATGATTTTGCCTTGGGAACCCGTCATGCGCAGCTTTATCCCTTATTGGGAGACGGCATCTTCACGTTGGATGGAGCTGGATGGAAGCATTCTCGGGCCATGTTGCGTCCTCAATTTGCTCGTGACCAAGTCGCTCACGTCAAGAGTTTAGAACCACATGTCCAGATGTTGGGTAAGCACATCAGGAAGTACCGCAATCAACCGTTTGACATTCAAAAGTTGTTCTTCCGTTTGACTATCGATAGTGCCACTGAGTTCTTGTTCGGAGAATCTGTGGACAGTTTGCAAGACGAATCTATTGGCATTGCTAAGGATGCCGTCGATTTTGATGGCAAAAATGATTTTGCTGATGCTTTTAATACCTCCCTGGTCTACTTGTCTATTCGTGCGGTTGCACAACAGGCATACTTTTTAATTAACAATAGGGAGTTCAAACAGGCCAACGCCAAGGTTCACAAGTTTGCTGACTACTACGTGCAAAGAGCCTTGAGTTTTAGTGCAGAAGAGTTGGAGAAGCATTCGGAAGATGGCTACATCTTTTTGTACGAGTTGGCCAAGCAGACCCGTGATCCAAAGGTGTTGAGAGATCAATTGTTGAACATCTTGTTGGCTGGCAGAGATACAACTGCCGGATTGTTGTCTTTCACCTTTTTCGAATTGGCTAGAAACCCTGAGGTGTGGCTGAAGTTGAAGCAAGAAATCTACCAACGCTTTGGCTCGGGCGACGATTCCAACCTCGAGGAGATCACGTTTGAATCGCTTAAGAAGTGTGAGTACTTGAAGGCATTGTTGAACGAGGCTTTGAGATTGTACCCATCTGTTCCTCAAAACTTTAGAGTGGCACAGAAGAACACCACCTTGCCAAGGGGTGGTGGTCCAAATAAAGACCAACCAGTATTCGTCCGCAAGGGCCAGACTGTCGCCTACCTGGTGTATGCGCTTCAAAGAGACACTAAATACTATGGTAAGGATGCGGAAGACTTCAGACCCGAACGTTGGTTTGAGCCTGAAACCAGAAAGTTGGGCTGGGCATTCCTTCCTTTCAATGGTGGACCCAGAATCTGTTTGGGCCAGCAGTTTGCATTGACTGAAGCATCGTATGTCGTTGTCAGATTAGCACAAATGTTCCCTGACTTGGCAAGTTTTGATGACGAGTATCCACCCAGAAAGGCGTCTCACTTGACCATGTGCCACCAGACCGAAGTGAAGATTTCTTTGGCCTAGATTAATTTTACATGAAATATATGCGCGGTTTAATTGCCATATCCTTGCTATCAGGGATCGAAGGTAGCCAGCATCAAGTATGGTATCATTCAAATTAGGGTCTTGCCTGTGAAGGAAAAAAAAAACAAAATGCCTTCAGCCAGATTCGAACTGACGATCTCCTCATTACTAGTGAGGTGCCTTACCAACTTGGCCATAAAGGCGAAAACGATGGGGTAATGAACCCAAAACCACGTCCTTAATGTGTGGTAGATTCGCCCAAAACACCAACCGTTATCTGCCAGGTAGCAAAGAAACTACTGAGACATCAACACAAATAATGCACATTTATACTACGTTCCAATAAATTGATATAAAGGATGATATAAATTAAGACTGAAGAAATAACCTAGCAATAAGAAAATTAAACGGGAAATAAGTCCAAAGGGCTCTCTCGTGCCCTTAATTTAATGTTAAATTAGTGGTAAACGTGTTTTTGGGATTTTGGCCATGTTGCTGGTAATCGCTCAGGTATTCAGAACAACATACCCAAGAAGAGTAAACTAGCAAACACGAACGAGAATGGTGAAGTAATAGAAGTGGAACCAGCAGCAACCGTGACAGATTGAGCAGCCACAGTCGCGGTGGAGGAACCTTCCAGACCAGCTGGGGCAGATCCTGGGTTGGATCCGGAACCAGCATTAGAGGCAGGACTTGAACCTTCACCAGAAGAACCAGATCCAGGGTTAGAACCTTCACCAGAACCAGAACCGGGCTTGGAGCCTTCACCAGAACCTTCACCAGAACCGGCTTCGGATCCAGTTGGCAATGGGCAGTAGGTAGTGTACACATAGTGTGCCTTGGTTACAGTGGTCAATCCCGTCGTTACTGGTACGGCTGTACACACATCATTATGGCAACTGGTAATAGTCACAATAGTGGTGCTTATATCATTGGCAGTGTCACAAGGAACAGTTGTTGTGATTGTCTTGTCACCATCGGTGGTGATAATCACCTTGCTAGTCACGACTCCGGTACCTGTTGGTGCTGGACAGACGGTGGTATACTCTGTACAGACATGGCACAATGGACCAATGTCAGTGGTATAGGTGGTCAAGTGACCTGCGGAGTCAGTAGTAACTATGACTTCACCAGTCTCAGTTTGAACCGAGCCATCTGGTCTGGTACTGACAAAAGTGGTTGGGAACTCAGTGCACTCTGGACAGATTGGACCAATGTTGGTGGTATAAGTGGTCAAGTGTCCATCAGTGGTTGTGACAACATACTCTCCGGTCTCAGTTTCTACTGAACCATCAGAGTTAGTAGTGACAAAAGTGGTTGGGTACTCAGTGCACTCTGGACAGATTGGACCAATGTTGGTGGTGTAAGTTGTCAATTGACCATCAGTCGTTGTGACAACATAGTCTCCAGTGTCGGTCTCAACAGAACCATCAGAATTGGTTGTCACGAATGTTGTTGGGAACTCAGTACATTCAGGACAGATTGGACCAATGTTGGTGGTATAAGTGGTCAAGTGTCCATCAGTGGTTGTGACAACATACTCTCCGGTCTCAGTTTCTACTGAACCATCAGAGTTAGTAGTGACAAAAGTGGTTGGGTACTCAGTGCACTCTGGACAGATTGGACCAATGTTGGTGGTGTAAGTTGTCAATTGACCATCAGTCGTTGTGACAACATAGTCTCCAGTGTCGGTCTCAACAGAACCATCAGAATTGGTTGTCACGAATGTTGTTGGGAACTCAGTACACTCTGGACAGATTGGACCAATGTTGGTGGTGTAAGTTGTCAATTGACCATCAGTCGTTGTGACAACATAGTCTCCAGTGTCGGTCTCAACAGAACCATCAGAATTGGTTGTCACGAATGTTGTTGGGAACTCAGTACACTCTGGACAGATTGGACCAATGTTGGTGGTGTAAGTTGTCAATTGACCATCAGTCGTTGTAACAACATATTCTCCTGTCTCAGTTTCTACTGAACCGTCAGAGTTAGTAGTGACAAAAGTGGTTGGGTACTCAGTACACTCTGGACAGATTGGACCAATGTTAGTGGTATAGGTGGTCAGGCTTCCGTCGGTGGTGGTGATCACATAGTCACCAGTGTCGGTCTCAACAGAACCATCAGAATTAGTAGTGACAAAAGTGGTTGGGAATTGGGTGCAACCGACACACTCGTCTGGTGGAGCAGACGATGATCCAGCATTAGAAGAAATGGCTGATGAGGAACCTGCCTCGGAAGATGAAGATCCAGCTTCAGATGATGAAGATGCAGCCTCAGATGATGAAGATGCAGCCTCAGACGAAGAAGATGCAGCCTCGGACGAAGAAGATGCAGCCTCGGAAGACGAAGAAGCAGCCTCTGAAGAAGAGGAAGCAACTTCAGACGAAGAAGAAGCAGCCTCAGAAGATGAGGAAGCAGCCTCTGAAGCAGAGGAAGCAGCCTCAGAAGATGAGGAAGCAACTTCAGACGAAGAAGAAGCAGCCTCAGAAGAAGAGGAAGCAACTTCAGACGAAGAAGAAGCAGCCTCAGAAGAAGAGGAAGCAACTTCAGACGAAGAAGAAGCAGCCTCAGAAGATGAGGAAGCAGCCTCTGAAGAAGAGGAAGCAACTTCAGACGAAGAAGAAGCAGCCTCAGAAGATGAGGAAGCAGCCTCAGAAGATGAGGAAGCAGCCTCGGAAGACGACGATGCAGCCTCGGAAGATGAAGAAGCAGCCTCAGAAGACGAAGAAGCAGCCTCGGAAGATGAAGAAGCAGCCTCAGAAGACGAAGAAGCAGCCTCAGAAGATGAGGAAGCAGCCTCGGAAGACGACGATGCAACCGCAGATGAGGAAGATGAAACAACAGATGAAGAAACATCATCAATTCCAGGAGGAGGAGGCTGTGGGAGACATGCCAAGCATTCTGATGGTGAATTAGCTCCAGATGGAGGTGCGGCATTGTATCTAATACCTCCATTGATAACGGTGGTAAGGATTCCTCCGAAGTCGGTTGTAAAGACTTCGAAGTTAGCTTGCTGGTAGCCAGTACCAATGTTGAAGTTTTGTGACAAAAGAAGGTTGGTCAATCTCAAGACACCAGTGCCTGCGTTGTAATTCCAAGATGTGATTGGAAGACTGAGACCCAATGTGTTTCCGTTTCCAAAGCCTGCAACTCTGAATGTCTGACTCAATGACAATGCTTCCACGCGCATACTGGAGGAAGGTGTACTCAAGTAGAAAGTCTGGGTGTTACTGACCGACAAAAGTGAGTTTTGAATCCACACGTTACTGTTGACACCAATGTCGAAACAACCACTACCTCTAATGGCGGTGGTCTGGTCGTAAACTTCATTAATCAAACAGATAGTACCCTCATTGGTGATGCTGGTACCAACAGCACCCAAGAGGACAAAACCGCTTGACAATGTTCTCTGGCTAAAAACAATAAGTCCGTTATTGTCCCAGTTGATAGAAGTGATGGACATAACGGGAGATCCCACACTACCATCGCCAGATAACCACATGTTACCATTGTTGGTAAACCGTAAGCCTATCAAGTTGTAATTGGGAGCCAAAAGGGTTCTTGACGAATCAAAAGAAATATCTCCGTTATTGGTGATAGAGTTGAGAACTCCAAGAAGTTCAATGGTCAAACCGATCAAACCATTGTTACTGGCAATGAAGAGTTGTCCATCCACCTGAAGACTGCCCAAGAAAGCAGAAACGGCATTGTTAATGATGGACCAGTATACTCCAGCCTCTACCTCAGTGTCACCAACAAAAGCTGCGAGGGTTCCCCGGGAAATTGTATCCTCAGAAATAGTGACTGCAAAAGCTGATGTAACCAGCAAGGCAGCCGATAAAAGCGCCCTAATGTGAAGTTTCATATCAGAAGTTGAGTTTAATCACCTGCAGAATCGCCAGGGCAAACATATTATTTATACCAGGACATATGGACGCCCCGCTTCTTACAGGAGCGTTACTGGGACGCCGTTCAAAAAAACCAGCTTCCCCAACGAATCCCGTTTCGTAGGGAAGAATACCAATTCGGGTTCGAATGCATAAGTCCTCGTAATGCAGGATATGCGGTGTGATACTGATATAATAGGCCATGCATAATGCACGGTTACCAAGTTTGGACTAAACTGGGAAGCCCAAGTCATGTGAACAGGAGATCTAGAGTTGGAGGATACTCGCTGGAGATGCTCTCGATGGTATGAACATAGTCCACGAACCTCTATTCGACCTACAGTCTACATTTTGCAATCACATCAAACACCACACGGACGGATTTCCTATTTAAGAAAGTGAACTACAGGGTGAAAATAGCGCCGCAAGAATTCCGCCATTTGTTTGAGCCAGAAATAGATCGGTATCCCTATTTACGCCTATTGTTGAAGCTAGTGTGGTAGGTCCCACTCTTGGCCCAACTGTGAGACGTTCATGATTTTGCACCCTTTTCCTATTTCGGAATTTACGATCGCCCGCAAGCCGAACAATATGTTGAATAAGCGGCCGTGCATTACCAGTCCGTACCAGTATAGGGAAAACCAGCTGGAATTCAAATCTTTTTTTTCGTGGGGTGATTATTTTCCCTGCTACTGTAGTGACTCCTACCGCGTACTGTGCAGTTAACCTTTGGCAAGATTCACGATTTAGTATTTCGACTGTGCAGATGCTTCGTACAGATGCGCGTCCCCGCATTATCGACAAGCCTGACAAACCCATAGATGTTGTGGGCCCGGTAGTGGCAAGGTGTCCCACCCTCGCTTAGAACTATACGTTGGAATTTGCGCTTGGTCCAACACAGTGCTACTGACACGTTACATCGTATCCTCGAGAACAATGCTATTGTTATCCTTTTGTGATTTTGTCTTCGAAGGTAGTTTACGAGCTCAAGAAATCCGGCACCAAGGGTTCACTCTCGAAAAATAATTTGGATAATTTTCTAGTTGCATGCACTAGACCCGCGTGGGGATCGGGCTATTTTGGAAATGGGACAATCCATCGCGCATAGGGAGATTTCCACGTCATGAAAAAGGGTTCTGGGATATACGGCGCGGAAGAGATGGAAGTGTTCCGTTCTAGGCACGACGACTTCCGACTACATATTCAAACCCATTTTACACGAGCCCGCCTGATCACCACGTTGGGCTGCAGTACACGAGAACAATGGTTCAGCGAACTAATGTTGCATGTGCCATACACCAGTACGGCGCCTGCAGTATTGTTGGGTGTAAACACACTTTGGCACACAATAACGACTAAGATGGTGGCATTGTAGAGAGAATTGAACAGCTGCATAATGGTCCGGTTTTATCTTAGGGGTAGAACTTCAACACTCGAATGATCTCACAGGTTATTTTCTTTGGAGAAGACAATTCTCATGACAGTGCACGCTGCTGGCGAGGTGGGGCTCAAGCCGCTTAAGCGTAGGGATGCATATGCGGGGATCCTCCTCGTGTTTTTCTGTTGCGTAATCGTTAAATATGCATATGCTGACTCTTACTTAGGCAACCACCAAATCCATGTCGGAATTAATCTGCCTTCCCGCGAAAACTTGTTCTATATTTTCCTGCAATGCAATGCAATGCGATGCAGGGCAGGCAAGTAGTTACGATTGCATAATTTAAACGCCTTCGCCTGTTAAGGGTTGGTGTGATCATTATACGTGATCATACGTAGACAGTTGTAGCCTTTCCTCTGTCCAAATAGCGACTGATTCTGGACTTGAATTTACGAGGTGGTTACAACATGGTAGCCAATCTTATACCGCGCCAAGATTGACCACGCTTTTAAATGCTCAATGCAGGTGTCGGGCGTCGTGTAGATCAAGGAGATTATGCCTTCTAGATGCGTCATCACAGCTTCATCCGCTCTGAAGCCAATTACCCTATACCAGAAACCAGCAGTGGGTGGGAAGTTGTTTCTGCGATTTTGTGAGAGTAGTCATATTGGCCAGTCGGAGTGCCTTCTGGAATAGGCATTGTTCTTTCAGTGTATGTAATACGATTATTTTCTTGAATGAAATTTAGTGAGATGATCTCCAAAAACGGACACGCTTGTGTAGTCCTGAGCTTGTGGTTCCCGAATTAGTTTTACCAAAAGGGAAAATAAAAGGCAAGTTACACGTCTTGCATACTTTGTTGGAGAAGGAATGGATTGCTGCAGAAGTCTTGATACCTGTTTCACCGGAAGCGCAAACCTGGATACGGAGACCTGAGGTTACGGGCATCAGTTCCACGTGGCACAGCTCGTGTTAGCAAACCTTCGTATCTGACATTTGCAACACTTCAAAAATATGTTTCTCAGATTTTGCTGGCGCTGCTGCTTAAACAGTGTCGAAGAATTAAAGAAAAGTAGCAGGATCAAGGTTGCAGAAAATGTGTATTCTGCATGGTTCAATAGTTTGGTTAGGAGCAAGCAACACCTTGCTCTCTCTTTGTGAAAGATTTAGATCTTATGTCTTAAACCAGCAAAGCACATTGTACTGGATTTAACTGTTGCAAAACGTGATACATGGAAAAAGTATTGACCTCACAGGATGGTTACTCACAAGAGCAGTATAGTGTTCAATGTGGTCCTCTGTAGGTTGAGATAGTGGATTATGAAGACTCACAGAAAATGCCAGGAATTGTAAAATATTCAAAATCCAACAAAAGCAGCATTAAAAGACAGTATAATTAAAAAAATACCATAAAGCAAAAATTGATGAGATCAAGAGAAACGAGTCATTAACCAGTCGTCGATGGTGGTAATTGTCTCATCCATCATTAAGCTCACTCCACGCTCAAGGTTACTAGGTTGCTCTCCATATCATAGTAGATGTCTCGGAGAAATTTGTCACCAGTACTATCCAAAAATTCCCACATGGAACTTTCATGATTCGTGCCACTTTCCTCAAGATACATATCGGAACCTTTTGGGTTTCTTAGTTGTTTGGAACATTCCTGTTGCAATCTAACATCCATTGATGATATTCTCGGATGGCCATACTTTCCTTCTAGATGCTGTGCTTTCAAACGACTTTCAAAGCTTAAATACTGGTCGATACCAATGCTTCCCTCGTCTAGAGCCCCCATGGAAGAATCACTGTGTTTATTTCTCAGTGATGTGGCTCTTGTTTGAGTTACATGTGCCGTTGTTGCAGTAAGCTCTTCGACTTTGCTCAACACTGTGTTGGCAATCCTTTCGTAGGTGTCTCTGAATACAGAGGCGGTGGGGAACCTTTCCGCTAGAACGTATAAAGAACTGGAACACGCCGAAATAGTATCGTAAATTAACCTTTTTCTTTTCCACTCCAACACTTTTAATGTGATGTCAATCCATAAGCAGTAGAGGAACGACAAACCTGCAATAAAGACGCAATGCATGGCTAGCCAAGTGTACCCCAATTTTCCCTTGGCATGGAGGTCTTTGTAGTTCATACATATTGCAGATGCAGACTGTGTAAATACTTTGAACCATTCTATTGACCTGGAATTCGATCTTTCTTTTAATCTTGATACCTCGAGTACAACAGGTCTCAAAAGTAGTAGCATCGAGTTGTGGTAAGATATCTGCGACCAGTTGTGGGTTTCAAAAATCGAAACTGGATGGGCCTTTGAAGGAAAAGTAGACATCCATTCGTTCAATTCCAACACTATTTGCACTCTCGTGGTATCTATTTCTTCAAAAGAGTCCATGATAGCCACAGGTTTGTACACGAAGGTGCAAATATTTGATTGGATCCTTCTCAATTTGAAAACATGACAAGCAACCGATATTTCTGGACTTTCAGTGGGAATCAAAGCGTCAATATCAACGTCAGATATTCCAAATGGCCGGCCCAAAACTATGCCGTTGATACGCTCCATGCCATAGGCACACCAAAATATTCTATAGCGTAACTCTAGCATCTGTCTTGTTTGTGGGGGTAAGTTTTCATCACCTCTATTACGGTATGGCTTCCTATGGAGCCCCAATGCCACAGCAGTTCTGATGGCTAATCCAGTGGATTGCCAGATAGACGAACCATCCGGCATCTTTTGCGAGAATGTCGATATCATTAAGTATGCCTGAACTGTTTTGAGAGTATTGACCTCAATTATCGGGCTGATGAATTCCATCGCTTTGTTGTAGTATACCTTGATGTAAGCAAGGGTCGAGAATTGACTATTGTTGGAAGACAACTGGGCACCAATGGCAAATATCATGTACACGAAGAACATTTCTTCCGGATCTTCAGAGTCGTTGTTCATGACTTGATCGAAACATTTTTCCACCCACTTCCAATCCAAAAATGGATACTGGCACTGAACGATCACTTTGTAGCTGTTTAGGAAAAGCAACGCGGCCTTTGCTGATGGTTTTGTGAATGCGGGCTCAAATTCTTCAGTCTGGGGAGGATTGGATTCATCCCCCAAGAAGAAGTGATTCATGGGCCGGTTCTCCCGTTTGTAATAGTCAATTGAATTTGCTATTGCCTTGGCAATGGAAAAGGCACTGGTGTCACCCATGAACCTTGATTCAGCACCAACTCCAAGTGTGATGTAACCTATCTCTGTCTCCAAGTCTTTGTACTTGGCAGGCTGCGGTGTCTGTTGCTTCTTCGCAGAAAAGGAATGAGATGCACAATCTTCCGAAGCTGCTATAGACTCGCGTAGAGATATTGGGCTGCGGAGGATGGTATTGGGTCTTGAGGCTTGTTGTGCTGTGCTCTCGAGGGATCTCTCAAACGCCAGGATTCGGTGGTTTTGGTTTTGCACCACAGATTGACATTCCACGAGCTCGTTTGCTAGTGCTGCAATTTGCTTTTCGAGCGTCTCGATATAGTTCCGGGGGATGATCCGATCAGTGGTGATATCGTAAATGGTACATTCGGCGCCGGAGTTTATACAGCCAGAACATATCGGATACTTCCCATCGCATTTTTTCCTCTTCTTCTTGCAGGCAGAACAAGCAGCCATCTGGTGCTTTCCACTCAACCGCTTCTTTGTAGTAGCTACTGCTACCTTGGCCCCTTCATTGTTGCAAGGAGCTTCGTCAAGTTGCACCTCCTGAGGTTCAGGCATTGTAAAGTCAGCTAGATTAACTCTGAATTTAGACTGGCCATATGACATGATAGCGGGATACCTCTCTCACTTGTATCAATCTCCGACCGTTATCGGAACTTGGTGGCTGATCCTCCGCCTTTGTGGTTAAAATTCTGAAGTGCGGATATTTACGACTTGACATATTTTTGATCTTATCGCGCCGCAGCCGCTGGAATGGCGGAAAGATTCGCAGCCAAATCCGCGCTACTGATAAGGTTTCCGATGTGCCACGACCGTTTTATATTCGTACACCATGACGTTTAGTGAACCATAGTCCATCTATAGCTGTATTAAGCTACTCAGATCAATGTCCAAGTATCCTCCGACTCAAGAGTTACCCCCACTCGGAGCACTTTGTCTCGACTACACTGATGACATACATAGACCTCCAGGAGATCCGTTGAATCCTGACTCTTTTGTATTTCCATTGGTTCACGAAAAGGTAAAGAACGCCACACTTCGCAATATTGTCTTCTCAGGAACACTCGACGAAACCTTGCTCAATAACTTTGCGGAGGCATGCTACAAATTGGAAGCCAAAGGTGCCATTGGCATCATCACCTCCTGCGGGTTTCTAGCCCAGATCCAAGGACATCTCGCATCCAAGATACACGTACCGCTTGCTACCAGTAGTCTTTTGCAAATCCCGTCAGTTATGGCGTTTCTTCCTCCCGATAAGAAACTTGCCGTATTGACTTTTGATGAATCTGAGCTCGGGAAAAACCATTTTGATGGGGTTGGTATCCCAGAGTGTATGCAAAAGAGAATTGTTGTTCATGGAACAAAAAGCGGCGGAGCTTTGAAAAATATAATCTTGGAAGGTGCCCCGTATATAATTGAGCAGTTTGAAGCCGAAATGGTGGAGTTGGCAAAAATGGCCAAGGAACAGGACCCGTCAATTGGTGCATTTGTTTTAGAGTGCACCCAGATGCCTCCAACCTCCAGGGCAATCCAAAACGCACTCGGATTACCTGTGTATGACGTCGTGACTATGATAGATTGGTTCTACCGTGGTCTAGTTTGTCGTACCTTTCCTGAAGACCCCGACAAGGAAGGTGGCATGAGAGTCAGAGAAAGAAGCGTTAAAGAAAAGGAGGCTAGCGTAGCTAATAAATAAGAAAAGACAGATGTCATTGGCTTGTTAAATCTACATCAGTTTCAGTTATTAGCTCAAAAACTATAGCCCAAATACCTGACAAATGGCCGCACCAAACCTTTCTAGTCCTTTTTCCAACACAATTTCGTCGGTGGCAGCATACGTGCCTCTAAAAAATATAACCGTAGTTGGCGCTCCTTCTACAACCTCAAACCAAGACCCAGGAACAAGAATGGCCTTTTTGTGAATTGTAGTATCAAAGATGGCTTTCTCGATAGCTAACGGATCGCTTTTGTAGGTCGTCTTAAATTCCGGATGCTTTGAAGTTTCAATTGAGACAATAAAGAACATCCCCGCAGTAGGAGCATTGATTATTGTAATGCCAGTCGGTAAATACTTGTGGCACAAGTCAATTGCAACATTCCTTTTGTGAGTATACTCGGCCCGCAACACTTTTAGCCACTCAATATAGCCTGCTTGCCCCCATCTGGATAGGGTTCCAAAGACAATTGAGAACGAAAATCCCGATGGGGTCTGGAACGAGGTTTCAAAGTTTCTAAGGAATCGTTCGATTATGCTTTTTTGGCCAGTAATCCAACCAAGACGACATCCTGGTGCGAGCACTTTGGAGAACGAGTCCAACCTAATTACCCTCCCGTCTGTGTCGTAGGTCAAAAAGGAAGGAACCAACAGATTGATAAAGTTTTCATTCGACAACTTATCTGGCGTCGTGTCTCGTTGTGCTGGATCTTTGTAAGGGTCCAACTGAAGAAAATAGTAGGGTTCATCTTTAACTATGATCAAATCGTATTTCTGGGCAATTTTGTAGATACTGTCTCTTCTTGCAGGTGGAAGACAGGTTCCGGTTGGATTCTGGCCAGTTGGAATGGTGTAAATTATTTTGGGAATCTTTCCCCCATTCGCTTTAATGTTCTCCAACTTGAGCTCCAACAATTCTGGAATGATTCCCTTGTCATCGACGTCCATCGGGACCAAGCTGACTTCTTGCAGCTCAATTGTCTCCAAGGCAGAAGAAAACGAATAGCGTTCCACCAATATGGAGTCGCCACTATCACAGAATGTACGAATGCAAGAGTCCCAGGCCTGGGTGCTGCCGATGGTGGTGGCTAATTCCCACTCGTCATGCGCAATCTTGTGGACGGTCTTTGTATGCTCCACCAAGAAGTCTCGAAGAGGAGCGGGTCCGAGTGCCATGCCATATTGCAAAGAGGAAGCAAGTGGGACGTCAAGCTGGGAATCCTCATAGGAAACAGTAAAGGAAAGTTGATTTTCCGAGTTGCAATTTGCACCCAATCCGCCATCAAATGGAGGACGCCTTGTCTGGGCACTGATAGTATCCCAGGCAAAATAACTGGGCAATGGTAACCCTCCTGCTAAGAAGCCAAAGTCAGGAATGTTCCTATAGTGGGCGCATGTTTTCAACTTGGAGTTTTTTCTGGCTCTTGCTTGCTTGGAAAGAAGGTGAGAGAGGTCGAGTGGCATTGTAGACGCGTGAACACAGACGCTTTGCCGGTGGATCCATTGTATACTGAGACAAGTCTTTATACGTGGTTTTCTGTCGGAACCTTCCTCGACTTCCCAACTGGGTGTTATCGGAAGTTTCCGCCCCACCCTCTCGGAGCCGTATCGTTATAAAAACCAACATATTCTTCGACTTGGATGTAAACCTGGCAATGTCAGAAACCAAGCCGCAAGTGTTGCTTATTGGAACTGGAGGCGTAGGCACAATTGTTGCCTATGGAATCTACCATGTTGGCAAGGCTAACATTGACGTCGTGGTTCGTCGCGACTACCAAAAGGTGAAGGAATCAGGCTGGAGTATCCAATCGGTGGACTATGGAAAGATTGACAACTGGAAGCCCAATGCTATTTACGACTCGGTAGAATCAGCTGCCCAGAGTGGAAAGAGCTACGACTTTATTGTGATTGCAACCAAAAACTTGCCAGATATCGTCAAGTGTGAAGAGCTTGCCGCCCCAGTTATCACCCCGGGAAAGACAGCTGTGGTGTTGATGCAGAACGGGTTTGACATTGGAAGACCGTTTATCTCCAAGTACCCGAACAATGTGTGCATTTCTGGGGTTTCCCATATTGGGTCCCATAACCACCATGGCGTCATCACCCAGACGCAAAACGACAAGTCGTTGATTAGCTATTTCGAGAACCCAAACCTCGCCCGAGAGCTCCAAGAAGCAAAAACCCACGAGTTCATCTCCTTATACAAAAACGACAAGAACAACTGCACATACTTTGCCGATGCCAAATGGTACAGATACAGAAAGTTGGTTTACAATGCTTCGTTGAACACCGTCGCTGCCTTGACCGGGGCAGACACCGGCCGGCTCGAGCTCTCTGGTGGTATGCAAGATGTTTCTATCCCCGCAATGAGAGAAGTAATTGCTGTTGCCAAGGCGGACGGTGTCGAACTCCCCAAAGACGTTATCAACTTGGTGGTGCACTCTGACGACGGCGACTGGTTTGAGCCGTCCATGCTAGTGGATGTCAAGAAGGGGAACCCAATAGAGTTGGAGGTGATTTTGGGCAACTTGCTAACGGTTGCAAACGAGCTAAACGTGGAGACACCAGTGCTAACTCTTGTGTATCAATTGTTAAAGGTGGTCCAGTTGAGATTAAAAGAAGGCAACAACTTGGTGGCGTTTCCTGAACAACGGCCCATCTCCGATAAATACTTTGAGTAGTACAATCAGAATACTTTTATATTCACAAACGAGCCGGGTTGATAAGCCAATCCTTGGCAGTGGCCATTTTCACGTTTTGCAATGCCCGTGGATCCTCGAGGCCCAAATTGATTTGGTTCAAAGCGTCTCTTGTTCTGCTCCACGAGAACAAGTCCTTCAAAAACGGATCGCCTCTATCAAAAAGAATGTCCTTGATGACATCTCCCAATACCCCAAACATCATAAATGCGTGCCCGGAGTCGCCAGCGCCCACGAACAAGGAGTTGTCCTCGTAGTACGGGCAATATGAAATGAGAAAGTCGTTGTCCACCGTGTCTGAATACCAGCACAATCTCGTGGCAACAACCCTATCAAACTCCGGTAAATGCTCCCTAATAAAGTTCTTGATAATCTTTAGCCCAAATAATGGAACGTTAGTCTCGCTATCGGCGGTATACTTGGTCTTGACCTTTGAGTTCACACCACCATGAGGATTGGTCCACTTGACGCCTCTGAATCCAACCTTCATGTACTTTCCTGGCGCGTTGACTGGGAACCCATACAAGCCTCCCATGGCTCCATCACGCATCTTGTAAGTCCAGGGTGCAAACCGTTTGGGATCAAATCTCTCCAAGAGCCTGGGGTCGGTGACTTCAAGCAACGCTACAGTCCCGGCAGTGGCCTCTACCTTTTCGTTGGCTTCGGGCACGTACTGAGAAGTCCAGGCGCCCATTAGACAAACGACGAGCTTGGAACGGTGGGTTTCACCATCCTGGGTCACGATACCCACGCATTTTTTACCACCGCTGGACTCGTCTTTTTCCACCAACAATTGCTTAATCTCGGTGCCCAAGTGTGGTGTGAACCTGGCGCCTCCCACCTGGCGACACAAGTGAAGAACCCACCGGCACATTTTATCGGCAACCATAGTGCCACCAGTGGCATCGACTATTCCGTGTAGTTTTATCCCCCGCTTTCTGCAGAGAAACGGGTCGGGACAAGAAGCAGGCAACCCCATTTGCACGGCCCTTTCCTCGGCTCGCGGGTCATTGATATCGATGGTGACGTCTGGCATCGACTCCAATGTTTCTCTTTCGAACGGAGGGAGCTGCAGCTGGTCTGTCAAGTGGACGTTGCCTGAATTGATATAGACGGGCTCTCCTCCTTCAAAGCCCTGTTCAGCTATCATTCGGTTCCACTCGAGAAACACGTCTCTACTGGCTAGTGACATGGTTTGGTAATGGGTCTTGCTGCCATACGAAGAACGAAAGATCTTGTTCATATCTGAAGAGGCACTGTCACAGCCTTTGAACCAACTGTAGCTCTGACGCGTGTAGTCATTCTTGTCGTAAAGATGTACATCTTCAAAGCCATCCTTCAACAACGACAATGCAGTGGCGAGACCATACACACCAGCACCCACGATGATTATCGTGTCCTTTCGTTCAACCAGAGTCATACTTTGCCGCTGCATGGATCATTTCCCGTATTTAATGTAAGGTACTGACCCCATTAGGCAGGTGTTATAGTTTCCGCTATCTCGCATCTGCGTAAAGAGACGCAGATAATGGCCGCGAAAACAGCCAGATTGAGGGTGCGTATCTATATACCCTTATACGGATTCTTGGCCCTGATTCGGGCGCCAAACTTGTACAAGTAGAATGGGATGGGAATCATGCCCAAGGCAATAAACCCAATCAACGACCCGCCCCAGTCGATGCCCAAATTGACAAATAGTTGTTTGGCAAAGAGCGGGAACGATGCTGCGAAAACCGACCGCATAAACGTATTGGCGGCGATGCCCGACGCGGCATACCTGGTGTACGAGTCGACCAAGTAGTTGAGGCAGCCCTGGAATATTATGATGAACCCAAAGCCAATGGCGGCAATGCCCAAACATGGAACCATCCAGTGGATGTCTGGTCTGGAGGTCCACGAAAAGAGGAAGATCCCCGCCGGCATCAACCACCCGAAATACATCAATGGTAGAAACCGTTCTTCCGGCACTGGGTTCCTATTCAGCTCCTTTTTGCGTCCCGCCCACAACACGGTGGTGATGTTGCCGAAACCGACGCCGGTGAAGAGCGCTATGTTGGGAAGCGTGGCTACCGTTCCCTCCCAGCCCCTGCTCAATGTGAACGAGATGGGCATGGTGGTGATCACAATGTAAAACACGCCGTAGACGTAGCTGGCGAACAACACGATGACAAACACAATTGGCGTGATCAACATGGCAAACGGCCTGATCAAATGCTGGGTCGCCACGTCCTTCACGTCCAACTGCCACATATCTAGCTGGCAGTGGATCTTCCAGTCGCCGGAACCGATGCGCATCTTCTTGGCTTGTCGCTTCACCAACACGGGAACGTAGGTTTCTTCGAGCAGAATCTCGCAAACAAAGTAGAGGGCGGCACTTAGGAGCCCAGAGAAGTACTGCGGGATCCTCCACGAGCCGGCGCCGCCGCTGCTGTGCATCATAAGCGAGGCAATGATGGGGCCCATACTCGAACCGCCATTGACCAACTGGCCGTAAAAGGCAAAGTACTGCCCGCGAACCGTGGTGTCGGGATACAAGTCGGCCAACACGCCGCCAGCGCTGACGATGGGCGCGCCAGCACAGAATCCGGATAGGAACCGGAATACCATCATGCTGGGGACATTGTAGCTGGTTGCAACACAGAAGGTGAAGACACTGGACATGAGGGTGGGCACGAGCACGCCAAACTTTCTGCCGTACACCTCGGAGAGCGGCGCAAACACCATGGGACCGAGGGCAATGCCGAGAATGTAGAGGGTGCTTGTAAGTAGCGCCACCTCCCGCGAGATGCCAAACTCGGTGTGCAAGAGTTCGGTGAACTTTTCTGTTGAGGTGGTGGTAGAGTTCATCTGGGCGCCTAGCGTCACAAGCCCGAATAATGTGGTATGGCAGAGCTTTTTTCCGGCTGTCCAGTTGGCTGGTTTCCGCGGACTGTCTGGCTCAAACACAAGGAGTCCCGATTCATCGATGGTGAAATCACTGGAAACGCCTGCAAACGTGTCCACCGACACTGACGGCTCTTTGGCATCGTTGCTATTCATTTCGGTAGGTGCTGAGTTCCCAAACGGCAGGTCCAGTAGTATCAGATGAAGGAGTGTTCATGTAGGGGATTTCTGCAGCCGTTGTCAAATGCACCTGATTGACGCAGGCTGCAAGCCGGGTTGCCTGCAGGCGCAGGCGACACTCGGTATTCGGCACTTTTGCACGATTACCCGATGCGGCCGGGCAGTCGGTGCGGGTTACGCTGCCCGGGTCATGCACCGCGATAACGGCGGAAACACCCGCTGGAGAGGAGACAATGTGTGAGCAAATGGCAGCCACTTGCAAAAGATTCGCCGGTTATCTTCTACTAGCTGTTTTGCCGGGCTGGTTTGGCTAGCATAAAAGACATGCAAAATACAGCATCTTCCACAACTCCAAATGTCTGATTCAAGCCCAGCAAAGAAACTGAATGCCATCGACCACATCGTCAGTGTTGGCTCCGGCGACGACGACACCGACAACGGCATCACCACCGTTTTGTCTCCCAGCGGCAAAGAAGTCGTCATCAACAAGAACGATGTCGACGACGCCATGCTCTATGTTCTTGATGGCCACGACATAGAAATCGACCCGGAGGTGGAGAAACGGTTGGTCCGCAAAGTGGACTATATGTTGCTTCCTCTTATTTGTCTCTTGATGTCCTGCCAGTTGATGGACAAAACCACCAATTCGTACGCCGCGCTCATGGGCCTCCGCGAAGACTTGAACATGTCCGGCAAGGAGTACTCGTGGGTCGGAAGCACGTTTTACTTTGGCTACTTGGTGTTTGAGTACCCGGGCACCATGCTTCTCCAGCGGTTCCCGCTCTCGAAAACGCTCGGAGTGGCGGTGATCGTCTGGGGCGTCATCTTGATGCTTCATGCGTTCACGCAGAACACCGCCGGCTTCTTGGTGTTGCGGTTCATTCTCGGGATGTTTGAAGGCATGATGAACCCGGCCTACATGTTGTTGGTGTCGCAGTGGTGGAAGAAGGAGGAACAATTTATGCGCTCGTCCATATACGTTGGTTTGCAAGGCATGGGCACCCTCATTGCCGCCGGCGCCGCGTACGGGCTCTACATCCACCGCGGGGTCACCGGCCACTCGTTTGCGTCCTGGCGATTGTTCTACATCATCACCGCCTTGATCACCATTTTTTTGGGGGCGGTGTCGTTGTTCCACATCCCCGATATCCCAACCAAGGCATGGTTTTTGAGCGACGTCGAGAAACGGTACATTGTGCAGCGGATCAGAGGCAACCAGCAGGGGTTCGGCAACCACCATTGGAAAAAGCCCCAGGTCATCGAGGCCCTCACCGATATCCCCAGCTACATTCTTTTCGTGTACGCCTTCACCTATGCGTTGGCGAACGGCGGATACAACAACTTTGGCAGCATTTTGTTGCACGAGGATTTCGGCTTTGGCACCGGCGAGTCCATGTTGATGAACATGCCGGGCGGCGCTATTGACATTGTGGTGCCGCCGTTTGTTGCGTGGGTGTGTTTCCGGTTCATGAACAACCGCCGGCTCCTTGCCGCCATCGTGGTCAACGCCATTGTGTTTGTGGGAATGTGCTTGTTGAACTTTATCAATCCACGAGGCGCCAAGTTGACCGGCTACCTCACGTTCTACACGGCCACCGCCGTTTTGGCGTGCATGTTTTCAATCATTTCTTCTAATGTTGCAGGTTCTTCAAAGAAGATTACCGTCTCCACCATCTACTTTGTGGGCTACTGTGTCGGGAACATTGTGGGCCCACAAACTTTCACCACCGCTCCATACGTGGGGGCCAAGACGGCAATGTTGGTGTCGTTTGCGGTTGGTACTGGCTGCTTGGCCTTGTTGTCCTTGATCTACGCCAAGAGAAACCGCGACCGCGATGCCCACCGTGCCGCCATGGGCGCCGCTTATACGGTGCCCGAGAACATTGAGTTTTCCGATTTGACAGACAAGGAGAATCCCGAGTTTAGGTATTCCTTGTAATAAACGAATTGTCCGGGTTCCGTAGCTATCATGTGCACCAGGAGGGTTGCAACCAGCTTTCAGTGACCGTGCATATGAAGTGATAATTTTGCAAGTTTGTAATTTGCAAGTTTGTAATTTGCAAGTTTGTAATTTTTGCAAGTTTTGCAATTTTAAGTTGTATATTTGCAATCAGCAATTGGCTGCAACCGCTACCGCATTAGGAAGTTCGTCCATGGGTGCAAATCAGCAGATTTCAAGCGCAACCACGACCGCCTACACGCACCGCAACCACCTACTGCCACTACTGCCACTACTGCCCCTACTCACTAACCTAAAAGTTCTTCTACGATATGTCCTGAGGGGAAGATCCGTCATGCAGGGAGCGGGGTTAGCTCCGTCTATGCATATGAATTCCCGGCCCCATAGTTAAGCGCCCAAAGCGGAGCAGCTAAGTGCAGGTTTGGCGGAATTAGACTGCAGACAAACTACAGGTTGGACGCATCTCGCTTGTGGATACAGGAGGTCCCCACCTGACGTGGCCGCCGCTGGACTATATCATGCTCCGGTTTGCTGACTTTTGCTAATCATCATGTTGGAGGAAGAAAAAATCTACCTGTTTTTCTCCAGTTGGTATGGCATCACCATCGCCGTGCTTATCGGCTACAACATATTCCAGTACATCAGGATCCAGTTTGTCAAGAGGCGGTTGGGCTGTGTGGATGCCCATGTTCAGCTGGACGGCTTATTGGGTTTCCGTACCTTGGTCACGTCCTTGAAGCACAAGAGAGAGGGCACCCTTGTGGACTACCGCAAAGATGTATACAACGAGTCTGGCGAGGATACGCTACTCATCAAGGTTGCGGGATCGTCGGTGATCCTGACCAAGAACCCCGAGAACCTCAAGGCGTTGTTGGCCACCCAGTTTAACTACTTTGCCTTGGGTACCCGCCACGCCCAGGTCTACCCGTTGTTGGGAGACGGAATCTTCACCTTGGACGGTGCCGGCTGGAAGCACTCGCGGGCCATGTTGCGCCCCCAGTTTGCCCGCGAACAGGTTGCCCATGTCCGCAGCTTGGAGCCACACATGCAGGCGTTTGCCAAGCACGTTCGCAAGGCCCAGGGTGGTCCCTTTGACGTCCAGAGCTTGTTCTTCCGGTTGACGGTGGACAGCGCTACCGAGTTTTTGTTTGGCGAGTCGGTCGACAGCTTGCACGACGAGACGATTGGCATGGCCAAGGACGCTGTCGATTTCGACGGCAAGAACGACTTTGCCGACGCCTTCAACACCTCCCTGGTCTACTTGTCTATTCGCGCCATCGCCCAGAAGGCGTACTTTTTGATCAACAACAAGGAGTTTAGAGAGGCCAACGCCAAGGTGCACAAGTTTGCCGACTACTATGTGCAGCGGGCCTTGAGCTTTACGGCCGCCGAGTTGGAGGAGCATTCCAAAGACGGCTACATCTTTTTGTACGAGTTGGCCAAGCAGACCCGCGACCCCAAGGTGTTGCGCGACCAGTTGTTGAACATCTTGTTGGCCGGCAGAGACACCACCGCCAGCTTGTTGTCGTTCACCTTTTTTGAGTTGGCCAGAAAGCCCGAGGTGTGGAATAAGGTGAAGGAGGAGATCTACGAAAAGTTTGGTGACGGCGACAGCACCAACCTCGAAGACATCACCTTTGAGTCGTTGAAGAAGTGCGAGTACTTGAAGGCGCTTTTGAACGAGGCGTTGAGAATGTACCCGCCCGTTCCCTTGAACTTTAGAGTGGCCCAGAAGGATACCAGCTTGCCCATCGGCGGCGGGCCCAAGCGCGACAAGCCTATTTTCGTCCGCAAGGGCCAGACGGTGGCTTACTCGGTCTACTCGCTTCAAAGAGACAAGAAGTACTACGGAAAGGATGCCGAAGACTTCAGACCCGAACGTTGGTTTGAGCCGGAAACCAGAAAGTTGGGCTGGGCATTCCTCCCATTTAATGGCGGTCCCAGAATCTGTTTGGGACAGCAGTTTGCATTGACAGAGGCGTCCTATGTGATTGTCAGATTGGCGCAGATGTTCCCCGACTTGGCCAGTTTCGACGACGAGTACCCGCCAAGAAAGTCATCCCACTTGACCATGTGCCATCAGAAAGAGGTGATGATTTCTATGGCTTGACTTATTTATACAGTGATTATCCAATAAATTGACGAAAATTTCCGCTACGAATTGCTCAACCTCGTTTACCGTAAGATCGCTTGGTCAAGAGCCTTGTTGCATTGTTCATACCGGTGCTTGTCTTTCCTCAGCTTCCGACCGATTGCCGCATTGAGAGTTTACGAGCCTATTGTGGAGCACAATGCGTCTATGCTACTCCAGATCCCCTCCTCCCTGTTGAATTTGCATCCTCAACAAGTGCCCCTGCTCATGCAGTACAATAGACACATTATTTATGATTATACTTTTCTCCCGGTATTTATATCCTGGAAATTCCAAATTCGCATGGATATCGACCTATTGTTCAGGCAACAGGGGCAAGAAACGTTGTTCCTATTATTTAGGCTTTCCAAACAAATATGCATCTATGATGACGTTGGTAGCATTTCTTTTTGCTGTAGATTCCATCTTGTAAGGCACGTGAATAGCATCTCGAAGCCCCCGAACACTTGTCCAGTAAGCACAGAACTATGAAGCTCGTTCTATGGATCTTGTTTGCTGTGGGCAGAGTTATGGCCTATAGCAGCGTCACTGATCTACCCGATTACGACGGCCCAATTCAAAATTGTACGTCGTCGGACGTTCAAGCTGCCTGCGACGGGGATTTCCAACAGAACCAGGCGTCGCAACGATTGCCACTTGCAGACATCTGGGTCGAATCAGTTGCGTGGGCATATGATAACAATTATATCGTCACCATCAGATACCAGCTGCGGGTTCGAATGACCTTGGGGATCTTGACCCGGTTGCAAATTGTAGGGTTGCAAACTCCAAACAGTTATTTGAACTATAAGGTATTGTACGACAGCGGCTCGGCGCTGAGTATGCTCATCGATGATCCTGAAGATTGGGGGTTCACCTATATGACCAGTACCCAACCTTCAGGTGGTGCATTGTCATGTCAGCAAAACTTCGAAATCGAATACACCTGGTGTCAAGCGGGCGAAACAAACCTTGAAGGCTGCACCGTCTGGACAGAAGACTATGGTCAACACCATGTGTATTTAGGCGGCTGTCCTTCAACCTCGAGACACTTTCCCCAGTTTTGCTGGCGGCAGGAATGTGAGGTGACCAGCTCTTCTTCAGTGGGACAGTCGTCATCATCGGCTCTTCCTCCTTTGAGTTCAAGTTCTTTGTCTGAATCCGGTTTGTCTTCCATTTCCACGGCAAGTTCATCCTCTGAGGTTTCTCCTGTACCTTCGGATTCAGCAACGTCTTCCATTGCTTCGACCGAATCATCGATACTCCTGTCATCGTATTCGTCTGAGAGCTCAACTTTGTCTCCTGGTTCCTCAGCCACCTCCTCAGCTGACCAGTCATCCATCGAGACTTCTTCAGACCTGGAAATGGATTCATCGTCTTCTTTCATTGCCTCCTCTGAGGTTTCTTCATCACTCGGATCAAATTCATCGGCTTCTTTCATTACTTCGACCGAATCCTTAATATCGCTGTCATCGGCTCCTTCCTCCCTGAGCTCAAATACATTGTCTCCTGGTTCCTCAGCCGCTTCTTCTGATGCATCACCGACAACGGCATCTGGGGAATCTTCTGGTGCACCATCTAGCAAGTCCACAGAACTGCCCACCACATTTGTGACGACTGACTCGGACAGTTCACAACCAAATGATACCACAGACATGACTATCCATACAGAATCTGACGGTGAAATGACCACCAAAACCACTGACACTGGATCTGTGTGCCCAGAATGCACCGTCTCACAAACCACTTTTGGCACCACAAACATAGATGGTTCCGTGTCAACTGACACTGGCAAAGTCGTAGTTACCACCGACTCCAATGGATACTTGACTTCTTACACCACTGATATTGGTCCGGTCTGCCCTGTTTGCATCAAGTACACAACAGTATATCCAGCATTTACTGGAACGGACTTGGAAACAAGTATGGTTGTGGTTACCACTGAGGGTGAAGTTACCTATACCACGACTGTTCCATACGATACAGCTGAAGAGATAAGCACAATTGTTATTACCATCACCAGCTGCGATGAGGACAATTGTGCCCCTGTACCAGTCACCACTGGCATCACTACTGTCTCCAATGCCGGCTCGGCCTATACCACTTATCGACCATTGCCTGGTTCATATTCCGGAAATGATGCTGGATTGAAGCCAGAATCTCAAACCGGGCCAAATTCTAGCGCAATTCCAGAACCCAATCCAACTGCAGTTTCTGGTCAAACACAGGAATCTCCTGCTTCGGTGGCTGGTGAACCTACGCCTATTGTAGCATCAGAGGGAGCAGCAGCCCCTTCAAAGTCGTGGTCCTTGCTCCTTGTTTCTGCTCCATTACTTGTTACAGGTATGGTTTTCTAAACCACCATTTATTCATTGTCCAGTTCAACTTAATTGGTGTTTTTTTCTAGTCGAGCCCATTTAGTACCAATTCTTACACATACGAACAAAAACATGATCGCGCAACCAATGACAAGATTGGCTGCCAAAAGTTGGGAACAACATTTTTCAAAATTTACGTTATCTATAAGTAGCATGTTGAAATGATCCAGATGACCCCTAATACCGGGATAATTTTTTTTTGTAACATATTTGCAGCCATATGGGGTGAAAAATAACGGAGATAAACCATGTACTGGTGTACTGGTGTACTGGTGTACTGGTGTACTGGTGTACTGGTGTACTGGTGTACTGGTGTACTGGTGTACTGGTGTACTGGTGTACTGGTGTACTGGTGTACTGGTGTACTGGTGTACT